>JAWWEV010000083.1:67090650-67136678 GCA_035583235.1 Hafferia zeledoni
GATAGAAAGGCATTAAACTTAAACTGTTAGAAATATTAACCTTCTAAAAATCTACAACTACTGTGTTCCTAAAATCTGCAAAATGTGAAAATCAGAACAAAAACCTCTTCAGCATCAATAGTCAAGTGTTATTACTACTGGAGTACAACAAAAAAATATGTTCTGGGGTCTGTGCTAAAGTATTTTTTCTATAAAACCACAGTCTACATGATTACATTTAAATACATATATTGACATAATTATAAGTGATCCAGTGAAGTGTTAGGTATAGAAAGGGATTATTACTCTTTAAGAATGAGATATTAAAGCTATAATGGACAGTTGCATGAAAAAAAATCTGCCTAATAGTGGCAGAAATGAGTAGGCAACAAAAGAGACACTTCTAGAGTGGCACTGTATAACACCCTGCTGTGCCCACTGTCTGAGTTCTCAATGCTCCTGTGACAGTCTCAGAAATGCTGGAGTATAAAAGATACAGAGACAGGGGATGAGGGTGACCAGAGATGTGGTCATGTCCTTTAGAAGAGAAACAAACCAACACGATGCCAACAGGCAGTGAGCTCGAAAGGCACAGGCACTTCCTACAATGTGTAGTTCAATGTGCAGATCCCGGTGCTGAGGGCTGAAGTCGAGTCAAAAGACAAGTCTGCAAAGTCCTGAAAAAACAGCTCGTCAAGGTCTATTAAGTTGACATGTCCTCTGGTTCAGGAAGTCTGTGAGCTGCAGATCAGTTGGTGACCACGGCAGATTCTGGAGAAGCATCACTGCATAGAATGCCTTTTTCCCACGCACTTCCTAAACAGTTGCCCCCTGCTGGAAAAAGAGGGTCCTCGTCTCTGTCCAAGGATAGCCCTATATGGCTTTCCTTGTGTTCTCACTCAAACTCCACTGCTATCATTTGGAATTTTTATATCATCTCTATTGGTAATCCTTCTTAATGTCAACTTATTCTCCAGTAAAGATGTTTAACTCACGGGCAATAATGGGTAGGTCTTTTCCTCATACAGTCGGTTAGCACTCTTCAGCAAGTAGGTGCTTCTGCTTTGGTTGATGGCAGATAGGAGCTTTTTGAAGTCAGAGTGGATGTTTTCAGCTTGCTCATGCTCAGGATCCTTGGAAAGAGACAGCAGTTAGTACAGAATATTTTTTTTTCTGTTGCATGTGATATGTTTATTTAAATTGTTAAGGTTGTTTTAATTAAAAATAAGTTTCAGGGAATGAAACTCTTTTTTGAGTATGTTGCATATTAGCAGCATTGTGTATAACTGGATAAATTGTTTGCTGTCTGTTTCTGCAGTGCTGTGTAGGTCTTTTGGGACATCAGTTAGTGGTGCTTCCAGGAAGCTGAATCTCCTTATTTTACTTATGGTCATGCCTCATTTTCAGTTTCTCAAGAGCTTTCAGTTTCACAAGGACCCATCAATGCAGCCTGGCAGCTTTTCAGGAGGTGTTCTATTCTGACAGACACCAATGTCAGGCCTTGGACCTACCAACTATTCAAATTTTCCCTGTTTCACATTATTTTTCCTGTTACTGTTTGGATTTCAGAGAGAGCTTGTCCTGGATGTCAGTGTTGATGGTTTTAGGGAGCATAAGCTTGCTTGCCAGCTGTTGCCAGCTGTTGCTTTGCTAATGGAGGAGTAAGTTGCTACCTGTCCGCTGCTCCCCACCAGCTGCCTGGGGGCAATCTCCTTCTGTGTGTCATGTACCATGCCCTGAACATGAGACAATGAGAGTCTCTGCCACTGACTCATGGTGACTTGTCATAAGGTTGGTGAGGTGACATTCCTCACTCTGACCTTTTCACACTCATGCTGAGACACAGGCTTCTAGGAAGGACACCTAGGAAAGAACCTGGTATCCAGAGGACACAGGATAGCAGAGACTGAGTTTTCCAGAGAGCTGAGAACAGAATGAAGAGGTAATAGAGTGAAATATTTGAAGGACAAGATTAGACAGACTTTGCTACAATTTATGAAGTCAATGAGTTGCTAAAATGAATGGGAATGTAATGATTCATCTTGAAGAATCATCCTGCGCCGTCTAGGGAGAGAATGATTTAACATCCTCCCCCCTTTTTGTTTCCAGTTTGTCCAATTTAATTTCTTTGAGCTATCTTTTAGTTTCTATGCTGCAAAAAACATGGCTTGTTTGAGTTTACAAGCTTTTCAGTGTTTAGGGAGTTCATTTGATGAAAAAGATCTGGGCAGTTTCTGCTGGTGGCAAGTCTTTGGGGAGTTGATGAGCAGGGGTGAGTCAGCATACTTTACCTTAAAGGGGAATTTTGTCTGACTGATGTGTCTGTGCATAAGAAAGGTGGAAGGGACTTTATTGGGTAGGGCTGGAGTCAGGTGTGAATGCAGTAGTTGTTTTTTAACACTACAGATAAAAACCACCCAACAACATGAAGGTGATAAGAGAGAGAATTGTCCAAAGCATATTAGGAGAATTGATGTCTTGGTATTTCCATAGCCCAGCTAAAACCAAGTAAGACAGTATGAAGGTCAGTCAAAGTGCTGTTAGTGTTTCAGTATTGGTTTTGAAGGACTGAGTTCATGAGTTTTACAGTAATATTACCTTCTTGTTCACTTTTTATATAGTTCTTAATGAAGTGAAACAGTAGATAAGAGACTGAAAACAAGCAGATGTTAAAAGGCAAAAGCAATAGTTGCATTGGAGTATTCCATTCTCAGATATTTTTATCTCTGAGTCTTTTGTTGTAATGTATACCATCCTTCTTTTCTTTGGTTTCCATGGAGAAGGCCTTGTCTCATATGAACCTTCTTCTCCTGCAGTCTGGTTGAAATGAAGAACCTGTGATGGTGATAAATGCTCATAAAGACAACTTGTTTGCTGGAGACAAATATGCCCAAGGGTTGTAAGTATGTTAGTTTTCTATGGTAATTCACCAGCCATGCCTAATGATAGTCTGTTAAAGTTACTGGGGACAAGACTGTGCTCTCCATTAAATTTCTGTAACTATATCATTATATAGATTTATTATATACATTATATAGATTTTAACCACATTGACATCTTAATAATAGATAAATACTGTGATCAATCAAACATGATTTTATTTAGATAAGTGGTTAGTTCATGCTTAGCTACTTGGAATCTATTTTCAGATCATGACAAAACACAACATAAAGCATAGCACAATTTGGAGTCTTGCTACCACGACACAAATGTAAAACTCTGCATTTAATGGTTTTAAGTAAATGCATATAACCTAAAAAAGTACAAATACTGGAAAGTTCTGTAAAAGAGGGCAGAGTGTCTCTCACAGTATCCTTTTGGACAAAATGTCCAGCATACAGCTGGATAGCTGTTACACAAAGGGTGAGCCATTGGCTCACAGGTTGGGCACAAAGAGTTACAGTGAATGGGGTAACACCAGGTTGGCCTCTAGTGGGGTTCTAGACGGCTCCATCTTCAGCCGAGTTCTCTTCAACATCATCATTCATTACTTGGACACACTGGTTGTGTGTACAGATTGGGGAAGGAGAGGCTGAAGAGCAGTGCTGTGGAAGAGGACCTGGGGGTCCTACTCAGTGGCAAGCTGAATGTGGGTCAGCAGTGCCCTGGCAGCCAGGAGGGACATCCCTGCCCTGGGGGGCATCAGGCACAGCATCACCAACTGGTCGAAGGAGGAGATTGTCCCACTCTGCTCTGCACTAGGGCAGCCTCACCTGGAATATTGGAGCACTTCTGGGTGCCACAATATAAAAAGATATTAAGCTATTGGAGAGCACCCAAAGGAGGGCTATGAGGATAGTGAAGGGTGTGGAGAGGAAGCCTTATGAGAAGTGGCTGAGGTCACTTGATTTAAGCCTGGAGAAGAGGAGACTGAGGGGACACCTCACTGTGGTCTTCAACATCCTCACAAGGAGAACCAGAAGGGCAAGCATTGATCTCTTCATTCTTGTAACCAGTGACAGGACTTGAGGAAATGAGGCATGAAGCTGAGTCAGGGAAGGTTTAGGTTGGATATCAGCAATTTTTCTTTTCACCCAGAGGGTGGTTGGGCACTGGAACAGGCTACCCAGGGAAGTGCTCTCAGCACCAAGCCTGACAGAGTTCAAGAAGCATTTGGACAACACTCTCAGGCACATGGTGTGATTCTTGGGGTGTCCTGTGCAGGACTAGGAGTTGAACTCAATGATCCTGATGTGTCCCTTCCAGCTCAGGATATTCTATGATTCTATGATATTTTTAATGTTCATGGAGAATTACCACTTTGTTTGTGACTTACTATGTCACAAACAAAGGTATCTATGCTGCTCCTCTGCAGCCAAAAACATGTTCAGGAGAGCTTTCTAACCTCTGTGTGCAGCATGAAAAACCAGCTGGTGTCTGGAAGCAGTGATATTATCTCCAGATTTCCTTTCTGTAGCATATCTTAGCTCCATATTATTTATTTAAATAAAGTTGTCTCTCCATTACTATTTGAGCACTGTATTAGGTGAATTATTCTATTCAGAGGGCAATTAAAATGAAGTGTAGGGTTCCAAGCAAGACCAACAGTAGTCTCTAATATCAATAACTTGTTTTTGGCAGACCACTTGCTCTGTTCTCAGAACTGTAAATACAAGTTAACTGTAGGGGCAGTGCAGAGCAGGGACATCTTGGAAATAAAATGGAAGAATAGTGATCTGCAGTGCTGACTGCATGGCTGGAGCTATTTCCTGTACCAACGTTATGGCAGGTCCCTGTTCTCCCACGTTTTTCCTTTTTGTTCCCCATAGGTAGAATAACAATTCCATTTATGTAGGAACCACAATTCCAATTTCAGAGCTTACCTCAGCCATCTGGGTTGCTGTGTCACCTTTTGCACCCAGGTGGACCATGGCAAGAGCAGTTGCAATACTCCAAGGAGAAAAGAAAATGTTTTGGCCTTTGGAAGTTTCATTCAGCTTTTTGTAAAGGTCCAGAGTGAAGCTGTTGGTTGACACTGAGAGAGACTCCATTGATACACCTGAGACAAATGAGTATCAGAGAGATTTGTTGACTGCATCTTTACTTTTTTTGAAAAATACAAAGCTGCCATTGGAGGATTGCCTGTTCCCTCCCAAATGCAGTCTGAGGGTGTCGCTGTAGTGAGTAAAATACTACCCAGACACCAAGTACAGTCAGCTAGTAGGACCTGCATTATTTCCTCCTTCCACATCACTTTCAGTGTCCTCAGATTTCTACTTATTCTTCATCATTTGAATACAATCTTAGCTAGAAATATTTTCACAGTCCAGACTTGTTTCAAAACCCCATTTGCTTTTTGCTTAATTTTCATAGAGTAATTCTTCAGTTCATGGGAGAGTGAAATGGAATAATTTTTCTCTGTGCTGCTCTGGGCTTTTTTTCTATTTGTTTAAACTTCCTGTGCTGTTATTTTCTCCTGAAAAAAGCATGATGAATTCGTGTGAATCATTGCATGTATCCTGAAGGATACTAGAGATATGTAGATTTTTATGTGTTCTTGGTATAGCTAAACCTATATTTGGAATCTGTAGTTGGTTTTGTTAAATACTGTTTTTCAAGTAAACTCCTCTATCTTACATATAATGCCAAATAGTTCCTGTTTTAACCCACAACAAATTTTCTCTGGTTTCCTGCTGGTGTATCAGAACCTGCAGATTTTCCATCATTGTTCTGCTTCTTTTTCTAAGTATGTTTTTACAGGACAAAACCAAAACAAACAAATAACCACAATCCCAGGATTAAACTGATTTTCCATACACAGATCCAGAACCAACCTGTGCTTCTTATTAGCATATTTTAGATCAATTTAATATTTTGATAAATGTTAGGATAAACTCAGAAATTTCCTCTTCACCAGCATAATGGCTAATAAAACATTTGGTAAAGTCAGTGTAAAATGGCATCAGCTGAAAGGTTAAGCATGAGATCAACAACAGCAATTGGGCATTTAAATCTGTCTTCACCCACAATTTGTGTGATTAAATAAAAACCTGCAGTCCTCGAAGCATCAAACTTCTGTGAAGTGTCAGAGATGCCTGGAACCTCTGGGGTCCTCAAGTTTGGTTTTCAAAGCTTCCCAGGGCTCTGCAATAGCTTTGAGACATTCTCGGGAGTGCTTCAGAGGTGAATGCCCTGCAACCTGGCTCATGCCTAAGCATTTTTGGGTTCTTCAAATCAAATATCTTATTGCTGTTCTTGAAGATACTGATACACCCAAAGCAGATCTAGGGATCAAGGCTGAGCTGAACATTTTTGCTAGAAGGATTTCAAACTGACATCTCCTCCAGTTCCCAGGAAGTATCTGGGGAGCAATCAAGTATTTCTCAGGCTCATGTGTGTTTCCATGAGGTTTACTGGTCTACTAACCACGTTGGTCATCTGGCAAAGGAAAAGTCTGGATGCCTGGTCCAGTAATTATTTGAAAGTAATAAATGAGAGGCTTGAACTAATACATCAAGTGCTGAGCTTCCAAAACACTGTGCTAGAGTGTTGTCTTGTGTGTTCAATTCCATGATCAGTAGAAGGGTGTTCTCTCCTGCAGTTTATTCTCAGTCCTCTGATCTAACTGACCAGAAACCTCATAATTAAAGCACCCTTCTTACAGGTGAGGAAACTTTCTGCCCTTTCCGGCTATGTAGGTTTTGCCCAACCCCAGTTTGCATTCTGTCCACTGTGCCTTGGCACAGGGTTTCCCTAAGGGCTACACTTTGTACAAGATAATAAGCACTCCCTTCCCCTGCATGACTTTTGTGCCATTTTTAACCTCTCAGTTCCAAAGAATTTAACATGAGTTTTTAAGTCTTCCAAATAAGAGCTAGTAATTTTGATATAAATATTTACACTACCTGAAATGGTGAGAGAGAGATGAGTTAAGATCTGCCTTCAGTCAGCATCTGTGGCAGTCTGTTGGGCAAGTACTTTTGGAAATGAAGAAATGTTTGCACCTCCCTTTTCTTGTCTACATCCTCTTCTTGTATTAATGTGCACATTCCATCATTTACTCTAGTTCTCCACTCTGTCACTTGCTTTCAGAACTCAGAGAGAGGGGGAGACCTCCTGAATTCAAGGTCACTGTTCATGGATGTATGTCCTGGCCAGTATTACCTTTTCTCCACAATGACCTCCACAACCTTGATGTTTGACCTGCAAATGTAGGGGTTGCAGAAAATATTTCAACCACCCTGTGTTGCCAAGGGATATGTTGAAATAATTTCACAGCTTCCTTTAGTTTTTACTCCACAAACTGGGGAAATGAATAGAAAATTATCTCAAAGCTATGGGTGAAAGATAATATTAACATTAACTGTTAGTCTCATTCATCCTGTGGTTAAATTTGAGTGAAACATTTGAATACTTGTGGCCCTCAAGTCACATATAGCCCTTACTTTGTACAAGGATATTTTGCATTTTTGCTCTTCTGTTTCAGAAAGCAGATCACAAAGGAAACTCAGAGAGTATTTACACAGTCACCTAAAATAAGTGATGAAATAAAAGTGAACACTGGACTCATTTGAACTGGTGGATGTTGTTTTAAGAGACTGCTGCTCCTCATGAAGGAGGTGAAGGTTCTTTAGAAACCTACAGGCTCTACACTCTGCCAAGCTTGTTATTCCTCTCTGATGGATTGAAGGAGTTTGAATCATCCAGCAAAAGCTGCAAAACTGCTTGAAATCTCTGCTTGTAATGACTTCTTTTACTGAAACTCTTGTATAAAAGTAGAGAGTAAAAATGGGAGAATGTGTAAAACTGCATATCAGCAAAGATGTAACAGAAAAGCTTTACATGTGCATAAATGTTTTGCTTTAAATCAGTGTAATTCTGATCCTAATCTGTGTGACTTAGATGCAATTGTATTGATAAATTTCATTTGTGACCATTATTTGTCTTTTCTGCTACATTTAGGGTTAGTTAGGACTGGCCTCTGCCCATTAGTATGACAAATGCAGAATAAACCTATTACCATGCAGTCAAGCTATATGGAAAAAGCATTTGTATAAGGTGTACAAGTTTGTATTTTGAACCAGAAATATATATTAGTGCTTCTATTCACTTAAAATCTGACTGGTACATATGCCATACAAGGTTTCAAAGAGATACATGTGCCTCTCTTTCTTAATATCTTTTAAGTGTGAAGCCAGGAATGTCCATCTTATTTTCTTGGTTCAGCAATATATTAGACACTGTTATGTTGAGTTATGAGCTTAAGAAATTTTCTGCTATGTATCTTAAACTGCTGTTGTTTATTTTTTAGATAAATTAATAGGAGAAGAAAAGAAAAAAAAAACAAAACAAAAAACCTCAAACAGTTGGTGGTACTACAAGCTACAAAGATTGGTGAAAAATACAGGAAAATGAAGAAAGGTTACCCAAATTGTGTAGACACTCTTTGTGATATATACCAGCTGCTGCAAGATCCTGTTTAGTAAGAGACATTGGAGTCACAAAGGGGAGCACATTAGGCAAAGAAGAACTGCTCTTGGTTGTGCTGTGCCAGATGAAAACAGTGAGAGAATTTAGTAAATGGTACAAACAAGGTTTCACAGCATCACAACACTTGACCTATTGACCTCAAGTGGATTGATCTCTGACAAACGGTTATAAAAATGTCTTTTGATAAAATCAGTCATTTTCCTCTGGCATACTGGTGAAGTAATTTTGGTCTTTTTTAAAGCTGTCTTTTATCCCCATCTTGCTCAGAAGTGAGATTGTATCTTTCTGCCTGTTTGATTGCCGTGTTCCCATACCTGTTCTTTGTAAATGGTCCACTCCAAGTAGCTTTTGGGGCATTTGTTGAACATCAGTTTTCTTGCAGGTACACCTAATAAAAAGCAGCAGAATTTAAAATCAGTATTAGACTAAGTCAAATTATGGATTTTTACTCTGCAGAAAATCCTATTCAGTTATACCCCCTGGGAAGAAAACAAAACTAAGTATCACATCTGTTGCAATAGAACTCAAAAGAAGTGGCCTATAAATAACATGTAAAAAGGGGTTTTCTTGTGCCTGTTACTGATGGCAAAATAAAACCTTTAAAAATATAGGTGCATTTTCTTTGTAGTTTGAAAGCAGTGGGATTTTATATGTCCTTGTCTTGAATACTAACAATATGCCAATATTGTGAATTTTCTTGTTTTTATTATTATGTGCTGTGTCTACCATTTCTGCTTGTCATGAAGTCCATCTACCACAGAGGTGCCAGGGATTATTTTATGCAGCTGAGATTTGCACTGGGACACAAAAGCCTCATCTTTCATTGCAGGATAAACTGAAAGCATATTAATATACTGTGTTTTGACAGGCATTGAATCACTAAGTGACAAGCCATCCATGCTCACAATGTGTTTGTATTGGGGCTTATTTCATCAGTTTTCAGTAGGTACTTCTTTCTTTAGTTTTCAAAGTACTGTGACTTTTCAAGGAGGAGTTCATAGACCTGAAGTTACAAATTTTGATGGCACAGAACAAACCCAAGACTTCTTTAAAACAGTTATTTGGAAATGCAGTCACATAGCACCTGTTACTTGGCTAATACTTTATGGGATGTAATAAAGAAGAAGGAACCAGACTCTTCTCAGAGGTGCCCAGTGAGAAGACAAGAGGCATTGGGCACAGACTAAAACCATGACATTCAATTTGAATATAAGAAAACACTTTTTTTTACTGCGAAAGTGATCAAACACTGGCACAGGTGTCCTGGGGAGTTTGTAGTCTCCATTGGTGGAGACAGATATTCAAAATCCAAATAGATATAGACCTGTGCCTCCTGCACTACCTTACTCTGTACAGGGAATGGGACCAGATGTTCTCAATGGTCACTTCTAGCCCGAACAATTCTCTGATTCTGTAAGGGTTAGCCTGACTTGAGAGCCAGATGCTGGTTACCATGAAAATAGTGCAGGGAGGCACAAATGAAACAGCTCTAAGTGGTGCTTTCAAAGGATGAGCTCTGAAAAGTGTTATCCCCATGACTGAGCTCCTTTCCTTGTCTTTCACACTTTTCACCTGTATTCCAAATCTTATACTGAAAGGTATACTCTTCAAGAAAAGCTGAGACTGGGTGTAGCTTGGTACCAGAACCAGCCTGTTTGAACCTTTGCACCCCTCAGTAGCTGGCAGTCACTGTGCTGTAACTCCTCAGAGAGCCTCAGAGGTGTTGCTTTGCAGAGCCCTGCGGTGTATTGTGAGTGAGATGCACAAAAATTGAAATGGGAAGAACTTTCATTTGGTTTGGCATGGAAATCTTCCCACCTCTGAGGGCAACTTTTGCTCTTACATGTAGTGACTCTTCAGGCTGGGTGTGTACCATTTAGGAGTTCCCAGTTATCACTTACTGTGGAGTACACACAGCAGAGGGACAGGATCAACATGCTACAAGGCTAAGAATCAGCATGCTTACCCACCCTGATGAGTCTTCGTTGGCCAGGCATCACTTAAGTGGAGGAGGAATGGTACTTTGTTGCTCCTTAGAAGAGGCTTAGCCTTCATGTCGATAATTGTTGCCTTCTAATTCTTTATTTTTTTTCAAAAATTGTATTTTATTCCTCCTCATGCAAGTGTTTCTCCTCCACAAGCCTTATTATGTTGACTATTCCATCCTGACAATAACTTCCCTCTTTCTGCTTTTACTTCTCTTATTTTTCACAGCCTTCACTTATGTGCTTTTCCACACCTAAACAACAAACTTCTCAGTAAAGCTGAGTCAATACCACAGCACTGGGCTGCACCAGGATAGGTCCTGGGTGACAGACTGATGAACACTGAGCTGAGGGTTGCAGGCAAGGGAGGGCACTGATTTTAGAAGCAACACTTTGTAAGGGGAAGAAGATACAGGCACACTTTGTTGGGTGGAGATGTAGTTCCACTTTGAGTACATTTCAGGGAGGTGGAGTGAGTTGTAATTACAGGTGGAATTTTGCTGAAAGTAAATGCTTTTACAGAACCTCCCTCCTGCATTCAAACCCTGTTATCTTAGATAATGTTCTCTGACATGTAGTTACAGTACCACAATGGCTATTAAATAAAATAAATATGATAAAATAAATAAAATTTTATGCTACTCCTTATGGTCACAGGATAGCACAACTGCTGTCCTCCCAAGCCAAGGGAGGGAACTGATGCTGCCAAAGCAGCAGAACTTGTTAGCTGTTGTACATGGACAAAAAGGACTTGTGTAAGGTGTTCACTTTTTTCACTTTTCTTGTTTGCTATTGAACATGGGCAAAAGGGCTGTCTGGAAGGTGCTCTTCTGGGCCATAACCTTTAGTCAGACTTCTTATTTTTAGTGTGTTGTGACAGATATGTTTAATAAATGCCTAGGATAACATGTGGAATCACAGTGTTTTGGGGCCTCTTTGAAGCCTAGTGAAAGTATGGCACCGGTATATTAAAGTTTTTTGGCTTTGTCAGTTGGGATGGTGTGGTGGCTGATTTGGAATGGCAAGAGTGGAAATATGCTCCAGCTGTGCACATTACAGGGTGTTCTAAGAGGAGCAAGTAACTCATTGTCTTGAATAACAACAGCACAACTCCAAGTAGTTTGTTTTATTTAATGCAGGTCATGGTAAAATTATGAAGTAAAGCATCAATCAAAATTTCACCAGTGAAAGATATCCATGAAACCCACTTATAAGGTACAAATCAAACACTAGGCAATAATACAGGCAGCAAGGAATCTGTGCAGATATTAGCCAGGAAACGTGTATAATTAGGTAAAATTAAAAAGAGAAAGGAGATTTAAATTCCAAAGGATTTAGATTACATATCAATAAAAGGTAGCAAGAAGGCATGTTGAGCATAATTTTCCTAGCATTTTTGCTGATTGGAACTCTCAGCAACCATAAACTACAAAGTTTAGAAAAAGTTATTTAAAAATGCAAGCTGATTAGAAGTCAGCAATTAAATGCAAAGGGCTGGAAAATTTTCCCTCAAAGCCTAATTTTTTCAGGAAGCTGAAAATGCAGGAGAGAAGGAATGTGATATGTCTATATACATGTGGTGAGACCAGGGAAGATAAGGGGTATTTTAAGATTAGTCTGGATTTGTGTTAAATTTTGTTAATTCCCCACTGTCCTAAGTTGGAGATCAGCATATGGAACTGGCATTGTAATGTGAATACAGACTTCCCAGTAAGGAAAAGAAAGCATACAAATTTCTACAAATTCTCTCTCTTTTTTTTTTTTCCTCATTTTAAGGGGTTTTTTTCCTCTCTGGGAGAGTCAAGAGAATAAACTTCTATTCCCTCAAAGTCAGCATTTGACAAAGGGCTGGATGATGTACAGTGTGCAGAGAGCATTTATGACTCCACCTTACCCGCAAACAACAGAGCCAGAAAAGCAGGTTTGATATAAGGGAGCAAAATTCCACACTGTTTTCTGTGGGGGCTGTCTCATTAGGACAATAGAAAGCAGCAGTAGAGGGGTGTTCTTTGATGGTACAGGATGGTTTCTGGGTGCTGCCTTCTTTGGAGGGGGTTGGGAGAAAAAGAACATACACTTTCAGTACATGTGGCTATATGGCTTAATGTTGAGATTTTAGCAGTGCAGTTTATATTTTACCATGGAATGGTGAGCCTTGGTTGCTGGCTGAGAGCAAGTAATAATTCATTCTAAGGGAGAGCAGAATCTACCAAAAAAGAGGATGCTCTTGGATTTGTTGTGTCTGATGAAGAACAAGAAAGGGTGGTCAACCTTAAAGTTCAGAGCATGGCCTATGTTTGCAGCTGTTAGCTCTATAATGACAGCAGTAGCTGCAGCTGCCTCAGTGCCCTTCTCATCGACTGCAACAAAAGACTTGTGAAGAACTCTGGAGATCTGCAGATCACTCTTGTCGGTCATTCCACTGAAATCAGCACTGGGGCTGAAGGCACTGCGCATCCCCATCCTGATCAGATTATGACTGATGTCATATCTCTCTTCCATTTTGAACTTAGGTAGGTACAGATCCACAAGAGTTTCGGTCTTTTTCTTGGAATCAGTCCATTCAGACAACTTCTCATAGGTCAGTTGTCTTTCCAGCTGTCGTTTAAAAGAAAGAGAAGCAATTTGATATTTGCAAGGGAAAAAAAATTAATTAACTATGAAATACTCAATTTTATGACAATGTAATGAAGTAAACGTTTTCTAAATAGTGAATTTAACATTTAGCTGAAAGTATGAAATAGAAATTGGTTTTACTGATTATCAGAGTCAGCGTGTGCAATGAATATTTGAGTCTTAATGCTGCAAAGTTTTGAGCACCACCCCACCAAATTCACTATAAAGGGAAGACAAAGAGGGCACTCAACACCTGCCACCCCGTTTCCTCTCTTTTAATTCAGTCTTGATATGAACAAAATTGCAGTGAGATTGACAGCTGTGTGGCACATGGCTTGGTCCAGTTCTATAAAAACAGATGTTAATGTTATTGCACATATTTCCATGACAGCTTTGGAGCAACCTGCTTCCAGCAAGGTCTTTCATTGCCACTCTGTGTCCTGGGCACTACACCAAAAGGGCTCAGCTCAGATCAAATGGAGGAAAGGAATGAATAGTATAAACTTCAAGAATTTAACAATCTTGGAATTGTAGTAAATATGGTGGTAGATCTCATAGCAAATGCAGTCTCACCAAAATCTTAGTTTTTCAGAGAGCAAACAAATGGTGAGGGCAGAGAAGCAAATAGAAGGAGAACAAGATGGTAAATAAACTTCCAGGCCACAGAGAAGAAGTGTCCGCTATTTCAAAAAGAGGCTGTTACCACTTGTGCCTCCTGAATGTGCAATGAAGGGAGATTTAACCCTTACAGGTCACATAAATTTGGATATTAGTCATGGGGTTGTTGAAGAGCTAAGCATCTGACTATGCACGGTGTTTACTCTCTCCAGTTCTTACCAAACTAAGGGTGCTCAGTGTGGAGGAACTTTGTTGGGATAAGTATCAAGCAAATTAACTCAGCTAGTAGAGAAGATCAAACAGAACAGCATGACAGCATGTCCTCAAAAGGGGAGATTTGGTTGCCAGTCTGCCCTTTTTTTTAATTACTCTGGGCTAATAAAAAATATATGTATCATGCCTTTTTTACCTGTTCGAGACCCGTAGTGTTGTCTTTGATATCATCAGGAAGAAGGATGAACATACTGAGTTCACGTTTCACATATGGCAGCTCAATCATTTTGAAATTCATTGTTTCCATGATGAGAACTGGAAATGTATTTCTCATGTGCATCATCTTTACAGGCTTGGTCTTGTTCTGTAAAGTATTTATTTATAAGTAAGAAATAATTCCTTGAATGGAAGGATGATGATGTCTCAGTACAGGGCAGGCAGAGGAAACTTTTATAAACAGCTTTTAAACCAACTATTTAACATTCGTTTTCCAAAGCTTTTCTTGACTGGACAATATTACTTATCTTGGTGTTTGTCCCAAAGATTTTGTTGGGAGCTGAACTGACAAATTTTTCTCTTCTCCCCAAAACATGCACAGCAGTCCACAGAGGAGGGAAGAAGATACTTAGAATTTCTGCAAGGACTGGGGGGATGGGGCAGGCATGGGATATGTCCTTGCAACACTATAGCAGAGAAACACCTATGGTTTAAGAGGAAGAGTGTTGCGCAGTTTTTTAGTGCTCTCCTCTCTCTGGCAATAAAAATTGGCCAGCTGATTGCTCCTTATGTCACAACCATTAACAGAAGATGACCAGTGTCAGAGCAAAAGGGTTCATGTTGAGGCGAGTTCCTGGCAGGCAGACATCTTATCAAGCTCACTTAACATCTGTGTCCCTTCAATCAGGGAAGCAGACAATGTATAGAGGCACAAATCAGAAGGGGGGAGGTACCGTTTGTGGAAGTTGCACAGAATTCTTGTCTTTTAATGTGAATGCATTAACATCTCTTTGAGGTACGTCATTAACATTTCTTCTAGTCTCTCCCAACCATGCAGTAGTCCAGCTGTTGCAGCTGTATTTGAGCAGGTATGTTTATGCCTTGCCAAGTGGTACAGATCAGAGGTCTGGGTACCATACTCACCCGTGGCATACTCTGTGGTTCCTGTCCATGAAGCCTGGACCTTCTAAACAAAGTTTTTACAATCTAGTAATTTTTAGCACTGTTTTACAAAAATATACTAATTGACTGTAGTGTTTTTGGAAACAGTAGCTGTTATCTGAGGCTCATTAGCATTTACCTGAGCATCTTAATATTTCAGTGAGCTAAGCACTGACAGATTTTGCTGTAACAAGCTTTTCACAGAGTGTCTAGTTACCAGAGGGATACGTAAAAGACTTATGACATTGAGAGATTTTCAGCAGTAGTTGTTGTCACCAGGTTGTTTACAGTAAGAAGGATACAGGAGGAGCTTACCTTGCTGAGTCGGAAGGGTTGCAGATCTGTATGTCGTGCCTGAAATTTCACTTCCCATTCTGCCTTGAAGTAAATGGCATTTACCAGAATCAGCGTGGTGAGGTTTGTCACATCTCGTGGACTCAACAAATTCTCGATTTTACCTTTTGAAATCAGAAGAGTCAAGTTTCATTCCAGCAGTGTGAACATTTTGACCATTTTTTCCCTCAGTTCAACTTCTTAGTAAAAAGTCCATGCCTCAGTGCCCTGTTCCCTAAAATGCTCCCTGGACATAAATCAGTTTGTTTCATTACAGTTTTCAAGGCTGTTTGCTGTCCTGGCCTCCTGGCTGACTGACAGGGATTTACTCCTTCCTCCAAGAATGTTGCAGCTTCATGACAATCAGCTAGAAGCAGAAAGCCATATGTTGCCCCACCAGCTGGTTACACTGGGTAGAAGGAGGCCAGCACCTGTGGCCAGTGCAGGATGGTACAGCCAGGTAGGCATCCCCACCCACCCTGGAGCACACTGATAGGCAGAGCTGTCTCTCCCTTCTGTCTGCTCTGGCAGTGGTGCATGGGCTGTGCTGGAGGACCAGCTGATGCAAAGCACAGTGGAGTCAGTGGGAGTCTCCCCAAGGAGCTCAAGTGTGCTGCTCTTCCTCTGTCTTCCCACCACACCTCTGCTCCCTGTTCACATCCACATTGGAAGGCATGACCTACCTGCTGCAGTAACACCTGGGGGAGGAAATAGCAGGCTGACTTAATGGGAGAGCAAAGATTTTGGGGTTAAGCTCAGCTTACCCTCAGTTTGTTTTTCAACCCAAGCATTGATTTCCTTTCCAGACTGTTCTGGTGCTGTCTTAAAGTTAACCTTCTGTGGTTCTGCTTTGTAGTAGTTCTTACTGAGCTGTATGTATGTCTGAAAAATAACAAAAAACAACCAAAAAGGTTCTGTGCTAGAGAACTACACTGTTTTTCAGTCCCAAAGGGAAGTTATTAGCTCTTGTACTTGATAGATTCTTGGACGTAGAAGACTGCAGGATGTTGCTTGTTGGACTCTCTTGGACTGTGGATTAACAATTAAGAAATAAGGGAAGAAAAGATTTCTCATCTCTAGTTCCAAGTTTTATCTGGAGAAGTGAGGAAGGATGCATCCCAGGGATGTTCTTATTTTAATGTCTCATTTACAATTTTGTATATTGGGGGTTCCAATACTAAAGGCATATTGCATGAAAAGGAATCCTTACAGTCAAAGGGCAATGCATCCTTAAATTCTCTGAGCAGACAGATTGGTATTTTCCAGTTAACTTTATCACTGGAGTCCAGAGCTCTTACTTACAGCATTCAGGGTCAGCTTCAAACCTTTTCTATTAATGGCAAGTAATTAAAATGAGGAATATCTTTTGCATGGTTTATTACTCCTCTCTGAGATTTCACTTACAGGCAGTAACAGGAAGGTTTTTTCCACATAAATGCGGTTGGCACTTTTTAGTGAATAGGTGCTTCTGGGTTTGTTGATGGCAGTCAGGAGCTTCTTGAAGCCAGAATGGATATCTGCATCTTGCTTGCTCTCAGGATCCTTGGAAAAAGAAAACAAACATTCTGCAATTTTATTTTTGCATGAAGCTTTCAACACATGCTAAGTGATGTATGTGGGAGAGGGATTTGGGTTCCTCTTTCTCACTTTTAGTTTTCCAAATTTACCATCACTGTAATTTTTAGGGCTCTGCTTATGACTGGATTAACTGATTTGCCATCAAGCCTTCCAGATTTCTCAGTGGCTTGTCCTCTCATGCTTCTCAGAGTCTGAGTGAGTGAAAGGAACTGAACTTCAACCTGTTGTGAAGTATGGTGGCCATTTGTATTTTAAAGAGGGGTGCAGACAATAAATACTGGGCTCCTAAAGCTATATCTGAATCTTTTGATCTGGAAGTTCTTTATCTTGGAATTTCAGTTTTAATAGATACCATTTTTCTTCTCTTTGGTCTCCCCCGAGAAGGCCTGGCTGCAGAAGAAGAGGCTTCAGCTCCTGCTGCTTCAGTAAAATGAAGAACCTGCAAGCAGAGGTAAGAAATAGGCATGAGGGAACTAGTGTGACTTAAAGACAAATGGGGATCAATTGGTTGTCTTGTTTCACTCCTGGTGATAACTCACTGTGCTATCTGCTGCTTAGGTGGCTCATCAAAGGGGCATTGAAGCTGTAGTGTACATAAATCCCGTAGAATAACAATGATTAGCTCTGCCCCTCTCCCAGAGGATCCACACAGTGCTTCTACCTGCATGCTGCAAGGCAGATCTCCCTTCCACAGCTGTTGCTTCCAGCAATAGCAATGTGTTTGTACAAACCCAAGCGGTTATTCCCACAGTAGTGGCACAAAGCTCTCTGAACAGGAGTGCAGTGATGCAGAGGAGAGTGCTGGGCAGTGCTGAGCACTACAGCTCCTTCCAGCAATGTGCCCATGTGGCATTAGGTAGAATTGGGTTAGGGGATGTAGATATACCAAAACCCTTCCTGTTTTCCTGCTGGATTGTCAGGCAATTGTTCAGGAAAGCATGAATCAAGATAGAAAGATCCATCCTGGCCAGGATTGAGAGGGAGAGTGTTGGGATCTACCAGCCTTCTACTAATTAGTTAGGAGGTGTTGGCATCAGCTTTTTGCTTCTCAAAGGCAATATCCCATCTGTGACACAATCACGGAATTACAGGTTAAATTAGAAGGTGTGGAATAATTTAGAAGTCAGGGTCAGAGAACCTCTGTGCTCAGCTCAGAAGGACACTTTATTTTAATGGAGAAGAAAGGGACCTGCTATGACATTAATAAATCTGCCATTCACTTGTGTGCTGTGGTCTGCCCTGGTTCCATGTCATTATGGTGGCAAGTTTTACCTATCTAAAACTACTTTTTCTAGCTGGTACAGGGGACAGGTACATATGTTTTATAGAGCAGCCTACCTCTGCCATCTCAGTTGCTGTTTTCCCTTTTGCACCCAGGTATGTCAGAGCCAGAGCAGTTGATATGCTCCAAGGGGAAAAGAAAACATTTTTTCCCTTGTTGGTCTCATTCACCTTGTTGAAAAGATCAACTGTAAACTTGCCAACTGATGTTGAGGCCACTTCCATTGCTACAACGTGGAAAGAGACAACAGACAGAATTGTACTATTTGAATGCTTAAAATTTTGTACACAGTATGTATTAGTGAGAAATGTTACCTGTGCAACACAATGCATTGACACCTACTAAAACTAATAGCACTGTTGTATGTTTATCTTCCACACAAATAGTGTTTGCCACCTGCTAGGAGCAGCAACTTCTTCAAGTTATTTTGTTAGCCAGAGAATATTTTCCTACAACTATATATATATGTCCTCTTTTACAGAGCTGCAGTTTTCTCTGTGTTTCTTTCTGCCTTTGATTTTCAAAAATATGCAGATTTGTAAGTTGTGTATTCTTCTTCCTTTTTGTCCTTAACTAATGATTTATCCAAGTGTTGTTCACAGAGGAATGTAATGCATTTTTGGTACATTGGTTCACAACATGTCTGAGTTTCCCACTACTTCATTTTGGATGTCTATAGAATTGAGAGCTGATACTGTGAAAGAATTTAGGCATAATTCTTAGCCACCTATCCTGAATAGTATCCTGAATAACAAAGCTCTTATTTCTATTTAGATTGATGAAACTTTATTCTTTAGGTGTACCTACCACCCCTTCTGCATATTCCCAGTTGCATTTTCCTCAGAAAATGGCAGATGCCCGGAGGTTATGTATACTCCAGACTTTAAGATATCTGCCCAGTAGTACCTGCCTTGTGTCATTTTCCAATCAAGAGACCAGAAATGTGGATATTGCTCTTGTTTTTATCAATATTTAAATCTATGGGGCAATCTCTGAAGTCTACAGGTATTTATCAAATTTTTGATTGCCAAACCACCACGGTTCCTCTGGAAGTCAGTGTGCTATCAGTACCACTTCTGTTCCACACAGTGATTTTCTCTCCTTGGAGAACACAACCAACAGAGCATCAGAATGGAAAAGTCTCTGTTTTCTGATAATGGTTACTATTCTGAGTTGCTGAACTGATAATGTGCCTTTACCTGAAATATGAAACTCCTTTATCAAACTGAAGATTTTAATTGTAAGGCAGTCACTGTCCTGAGAAGACTTTCCTTCTTGTAATCAATTCTACCCCAAATGAGCAGTTTTCCTTAGGCTCAAGATTTTTTTCTCTAATGGTTGACATTTAGAAAGACATGAGACAAGAATAATGCACTATAACACTGGTATATTATAATTTACCTATACAATCATGCATAGCACAGATTACTTTTTGAAAGCATTGTAAAAGTTACTAATTTAAGTTTAAATATTTTAATTGAAATACTTACCTCTGTTTCCGTGAGAGAGAAGACTTAGGTCTTGTCCTCAGTCAGGTTCTGCTTTTGTGTGTTAAGCAATTTTTAAATTAAGAATCATAGTACTGCTTGCACCTCCCTTTCCTTTTCCCCTACATCCTGGTTGTTTCCACCTATCACATCCCCAGAAGATTATATGTAATTTTTTCCTCTTTGTTGACCTTGTCACTTTTCAGTTTTAGACATTTCAAAAGGACAAAGAAATTGAAATCTCAGCTCTGTTGTTACCCCACAGTAGTTTACTGACAAAATAAGCAGAGCAAGTCACCCATTCCAAAGGTTTTCAGGTGTTGTGGAGATAACCAGTCAGGTGTTTCAAATAAGTGACTAGTCAAAAGACTACACAATACTTGGTTTTGGTTTTTGGATTTAAGCAGATATTGAAGGACTGAGTCTCCTCTCTGGCTTTGTAGAGCTGTGACTCCTGGGTTTCAAATGCAGTACATCAACACAAAACACCAAGCTGAGTGATTGATGACCCTTAGTAGCATAGAGAAGCAAAGCCATGAAGGACCATGCAGGGTAAGGGATGGACACTTGGATACTGGTCGGGTTGGTGAAGAAATCTCATTGTAGACCTGGCTGGGAATCATTTGAGAGAAACTCTGCAAAACACTGAGTTACTGCTCAGTACTCACATGTATTAAAGGAGGGCAAGGACTGAAACAACCCCACTGGGAGGGCTCAAGCAAGGACAGAGCAAAAAATACAACAGTGGCAAACATGACACAGTAGTTGTCATAAGAGACACAGTGGTAGAAGATGGTGGCAACTACTGGAGGACAGGGGAGGGTGGAGGAAGGGAAGGAAACTACTACTGTGTGCTAAGCATTTTGCTGCAAGCCTGATTACAGGAACAGAGCAGGTCAAGAATTCTAAAAAATGGCAGAAATCAATGTTGTGCAAGGCAGTGAAGAAATGCCAGAAATTGAACAAATGTTTGGTTTAGTATGATGAGTACATCCTAAAGAAATCTATATAACAGAAAGGTCAGCTGAATGGTAACGTGGTGGGAGAGCCCCAAAGCCCCAAAGAACTATGCTGTGTGTGTATGAAGTATGAGTGAACCAGCCAGGTGCCTGTGCTAGTCAAGATGCAAGGATATCAGGCAGGATGAGCAAGGAAGATGGCAAGGCAGAGTGGCTTTTGACAAGAGAGAAAAAAACCCACACATATTAATTGAAAGAGGCATCCAGAGGTCAATGGTAACAAGGCCACCAGTAGATAAGGTTAACCATAGCCTTTCCAAGGATGAAGATTACGTAATGTTTCTGGGCAACCTTCTTCAGTGCACTGCTGTTCATCCTGGGAAAAGGTTGTTCCCTAATGTACAACTCGCCCTTCAAGTGCTGTGGACATTGCCACTCAGTAATGATCTGGCACTGGCAAGAGTACATTAACTCTGTCATCTTTGCAGTCATGCTTAAAATATTTGAAGGAAAGAGAAAACGTGACTCACATTTCCATTGACTTTAAAGGCCTGTGAATGAGTTTGTATGCATGTTGTCATGGTTTTGCTCTTCCTTGGCCTCCCAGGTGTGGCTTTCCTGTCTTTATTCCCAAGGCACATAAGGAAGTACTTAAGATGCTTGTCCATGGGGACACGAAGCTCTTATATTAGGTGAAGGAGAACATAGCAGAATTAGAACTGAATGTGTGGGGATCCTGTGTCATGCTTCACAACTGGGACAGGAAGAAGGCAGTGCTGTTGGGGTTGTATAAGAATAATATAAAGGACTTGCTTCATAACACTTTTCCTATGCTCCTTCCCCGTTTGGGAAGCAGAGCCAGAAGAGACCCTGGAAGCAGCTGAGCACTTGAAAGAAAAGGACTCAGTGACAGTCTCTTCTCTGCCAGGAAAAGGGAGTCTCACTGTCCCAAGAAGATGTGTTTCTAGTAAGATGCTGTTGGTACTGCAAGAAAGCAGTCCTTTATTCTCTGTTGTGAATTCAGAGGGTCAGAAGCATTCCTTGCAAACGTGCTTGACTGTCTCTGAGGAGAAAGAGCTGCATCAGGAGTAAATATGACCCGGGAAATCTGCATGTTATCTTCCAGAAAGCACTTAGGGAGTTAGTATTTCTTATATTAGTGTTAGGCTTGATTGTCCCATTTGATCTTGCCTCAAACTGGTGAAATGAATGGCAAAGCAAAGTGAGAGCAAAGCAGTGCAGTGCTAGGCTGGCAACAGTGTTGTATGGATAAAAGGTTGCAAAGGAGAAGGTTTCAAGGCACTTGTGTTTTATTTTCCTCCAGTTCTCTAGTGGTTTTCAATATTTTCCAATTGCTGTGGGGTAGAGATTAGAAAGTACATGTGTTAGCCCCTTTTTATACAAACAAACAAACAAACAAACAAACAAACAAAAGAAACACCAGTACAAGGAACACAGAGGATTTTGCAGGTTTATTTCTTTACAAGCTCTGTCAGGTTGCAAACTTGGTAAAAAAACGGACAGGAGTGTGGGTGAGGTAGCCTTCTGAGGGGATCAGCATAGTGAGCTAAAACCAATGGAAATGCAGCAGCATTCCGCAGGAAGGAGATTTTCCTGTTTCTTTTCTTCTTAGGTACAAAAACAAGTATAGTGAAAATTACTTGTTTGGATCAACTCAACGTGTTCTGAATTGAGGCAGTTCTGTTTTAGGAAGTGCTGAAAAGACACAGCAATGATGTTCCATGCACAGTTTGGTACTTATGGGGTAGTATTTTGGGATTCTTTAATGAGGAAACTGAGCCAGAGGCTTGAATTCCAAGTTATTTTTGATGTGTTTGCTCTTCTAACATTGAGAGATTTGTCAACAGTACAGGAAAATTACGAAGTGCACAGACAGTTGAGGTGCTCTTTGCGGTGTGTATTTTTTCATTATTGTTGTTGCAATAACCTGTTTAGTAATTGTTGAGTTTCTAAGGGAAAGAGAACCTTCCCAAGAAGAGGATAGTCTTGGTCTTGTTGTGCCTGATAAAGAAGAGGAAAGGGTGATCTGCCACAAAAATAACAGTAGCACCAAGAGTTCTTGATGCCAGTGATGCTGAACTGGCAGCTGCTGCCTCTGTGCCTTCTTCATTGACTTCGAGGTAACACTTGTGAAAAACCTGTGACAAAAACAGATCACCATTCTTCGACATTCCTGTGAAATCTGCTTGACCTTCTGTAAAGGCATCTTGTATCCCCATCCTGCTCAAAGTAGATTTGAGGTCATATTTCTCTTCTAATGTGAACCTTGGCAGATAAACTTCCATTTTTGTTTTCTCCATTAATTCTGGGTCAGTCCATGAAGACAAGTTTTCAAAAGTCAATTCTCTTTCTAGCTGCAGTTAGTAAAAAGAGAATTAGAAAATTACAAAATGTTCAAAAACCTGTCCCCTAAGGGCTATTTCTTCTCTTTTCTTAAATGGAGAACTTTTCAATCTGTTGTAATAAAAACTAGTGAAAGACAAGTTTGGAGATCTTTTTGACTAAAGGACAATGTTGCTCTGTGGTAAATCAATGCAGTGTTTTGAACTGTTCTAAATAATTGTCAAGGTTGATTTTCTGTTCCCAGTTCTGTCTTCCCTGCATTTTAGAATTTATTGAAAACAGCCTTCCCCCCAGCCCTGAACACC
Organism: Hafferia zeledoni; assembly: GCA_035583235.1. Classification (NCBI taxonomy): domain Eukaryota; kingdom Metazoa; phylum Chordata; class Aves; order Passeriformes; family Thamnophilidae; genus Hafferia; species Hafferia zeledoni. The sequence continues at coordinate 67,113,958 of JAWWEV010000083.1, forward strand.
CTCTAAATGGGAACTTTTCAAGGGATTGCTATCCAAAGGCAGAATCAGTCTTTTTACAGAATGTGGCAGTGTCCATACATATTAGATCTGGACATCCTGAAAACCAACAGAGACTGCCCAATTTTTTGTGATTTTTATTTTTTAATGAAATCATATCTGTCTGAATCAGTACAGACAGTGGATCTCTCAGCAGGGCTGGTTGTCTGTCTGCATTTTTGTTTGGCTGGAAGAGAAGCACTCTTAGGATTTTGGGTTATTTGTTTCCAGGACTGACCAACACTGGAAACCACAGATGTGCTACATTCCAAGGGTAAGAAATCCAGTCTGAGCTCCAAGAGGTTCAAGTTCACAGCACTAGACCAAATTTGGACTTTGCTTTACCCTGAGCCTGATCAGTAACATGACTGCAGCCTGGTCTTTCACCTCACACATGCATAAAATAATTGCATTAATGACACTCTTGTTTTCTCAGATGATTTTTGTTCTCAGTTGTTTTACCTTTTGTAAGCCATCGATGTCACTTGGCAGAAGGATAAACATGCTGAGGTCATTATTGTCATATGGAAGCTCAAGAACATCAGCCTGGACCGATTCTATGTAGCTTAAGTTGAATTTATCACTCAGGTACATCATGGGCACAGGTTTAGTTGTGTGCTGCAAAAAATCAAATTAAACATTTTCCATTTGTAGTCTGAACAGTAAAGGACTGAGTTCAGATAGCACAGGGGGTGTTTATCATATTTACTCTACAAGCTGCCAATGTGCCTGAGATATCCTTATAGATACAGGATCTTCAGAGGACCCCTGGTCTTCTGGAAAGGCACTTGGAGGCACAGCAGGCTATCAGCTGTCTCAGATTACTCCCATTATAGGAAGCTGTATTCCACTCTGATGTTTTTTATGATTAAAAATGAAAATGTAAAGAACTAGCCTATACAGTTTTGTTCCCCTCTTTGTTTTTCCTGCCCTCAGGGAATGGAAGCTTGTTCCAAGTCAGCTTCTGGCAATTTTACTTGTGGCTCAGGGCCCAGTATGTGTGTACAATTTTACCACTGAAGGTGTGGTGAAGAAAATATACTGTATGCTTTAAACAAAATAAATCTCATGCCACATGGATTTAAAAAGTGACAGGAATTTCTTTCCTCCTTTTTTTTTCACATTTTTCCACCTGCATTGTAGGATGTAGAGCAGTATATTCCCATACCGTGTTTATTCTGAAAGGTCTTTGCCTGGTAGCTTCAGCTTCAAATTTTGTTGCCCAGTTTCCTTTGAAGTAGAGTGCATTTATCAGGACTAGTTTGGTGAGTGAATCTATGGATTCAGGAGGCAGAAGATTTTGGATTTTACCTAGAGAAAATAAAAGAACATTCACACATCTGTGCAGTTTTACTGTTTTGATACAAGTGTTGGCACAGTTTCTGGTGCTGCCATAGCACCCATCCATCCTGAGATTATTCCCAAATATACTGGGCTAATCTTGATTTACAAAGAAGAACAAGCCATATTCCTCCCACATTCAGGTGAAGGACACTAATTTTAGTAAGAGCTTGTAACTAGATGAGTATTTTAGAAAAACTGATCAGATTTACCTTCCTGGAGTGAATTGTTTACCTGCCATGGGCTGCTTGGGTACAAAGAAGCCAAAATGGCTTCATTTAAATCTGGAGAGGAGAGGCTGGAACTTACCTTCAGTCTGTTGTTCAACGCTGGAATTGATCTCTCTTCTGACTTCATCTGCTGCTCCCACAAAATCAACCGATTGTGGCTCTGCATTGTAATATTTCTTGGATGACTGTAAGTATTCCTGCAGTGCAAGAGAGACACCTGTATTAGGCTTGTTCTCTGCCAACATGAGTGCTGCTACAGCCAGAGACAAAAGTTGCAGGGACACAAACACAGTGTTTTGTCAAAGAAACAAATTACTTATTTAGTGGAAATGCTCAGTTTAAATGTTCTTGTGTAACTACATCTGCAAATCACTCTGAGATTAGATACACATTCCATAGAACTAAAATTTTAGTGTCCAATGTCTCATAGAAAACATTTATGTTAAGGATACTAACATAATTTGCAAATGTAGTGAAAACATTGAAAAGTATATGATTTATTCTGTCATAGATAGACAATGAAGGTTAATTGGCACTGTATAAATTGAATAAAAGGCTTACCTTGCTGAAAGGAAGTGATTTTTCTCCATATAACTGGTTGACACTTTTAAGCAGGTAATTTTTCATGGGTTGGTTTAGTTCAAAGTTGAGTTCTTTAAATCCAGTATGGACATTATCCAATTTGCCCGTTTCTTTCTTAAAAAAAAAAAAAAAAAAAAAAAAAAGTCATTCATCTGTTGTGTAAAACAACAGGAGAGGTGCTCTAAACGTGTCAGCTACGAAAAGAATCATTTTAGAGTATTAAAAGTTGCAGATACAGTATACACAATATAAGTTTTAAGAGCCTGAACTATGTAAAATATTTGAGTTTGTAAGTGGAGATTTTGAAACAGGATATTCAGAGAAGGAGAGACAGAGAGTAATTGTTAAACAATGCATAAAGATTTGTCTCTGTCAGTCCTTTTATTTATGCAACTCAAGAGTGTTACATGGAAGATTTGCCTGTAATTCCTTATCTCCCTCTTAAAATTTTGTGGTTGATTTGGGGTTTTCTGTTTTGGTTTTTGGTTTTTTATGTTTCAGTAACAGCAGTAAGTTATTTGTATTGAAGTACTAACAGGAGTAAATGAATGTTGGCTCAGACTGTCACAAGTTCAAGGAAGATAAACTATGAATTAGTAAAGTAAAAGTCTGCAGCTGTGCTGTATTCATCTTGTCACTGTATCAGAATCAGAGGCATGAACAGACACTTAAATCTCTAAACTATTCAAACCCACAGGACTCTGCAATTCTTACAATTAAGACAAGAATTACTCATGAGGAACAATTCCTCTGCTGTTCATGCAGTGCAAATGAAATGTTGACATAACCCCTAAAATAAATCTTTCCACAGAGGGATTTGGCTCTGGGATGGAGATCCAGGTGGCCATTCATCAAAACTCGCAGGAGTTGGTGGTTTGTGGGCAGACTTCAGGGAAATGGCTAACTCCCACAACAAATGAGGATGACGGGAAGGAGCAGGGAGAAGAGCTTGACATCATCATGGTTCAACTGTCAGTGAGGAAAAGAGCTTTTACTGACTTAGAGGGATTACATTTGCCCTTCTATATTTTTCTGCTATGTTCAATTACATGTACTTTGGGACAAGGTGCTTGCCACTATGACAAAGAAATATCTCAGGAATATAATTATTCCCATTTCTCTAATATTTATTTCAGGAAACTGCTCTGCTTTGGGAAATTCCAACATGTAAATGAATTTTGTTAACTGCTCAGTTGAAATGGAGAGTCATTTCTGAAACATAGGTAGCCTGGAAAAGTTAATGCCCTGGTTTTGTTGTCTTGATGATGCAATCAAATGTGTGGAAGGGCAGCTCTGTCCCTGAGATTAGCTGTCTGAGGTAGGAAGTGCACTAACTTTTGAGCAGTAATAATTTGGGAAAGAAATCAGCCCTCAAAGCTAAAGGAAAAAGAGCAAGAGATAGAGAATGGTAACGTCAAATGTTAATTTTGCAAATTTGAGGTTAGTTTTTGCAATTCTTCCTAGAAAAGGGAAGCATGTAATAAGTATTTCATTAAGTGAAGGTATCACAGGATGCTGTACCAATTATTTGTGTACACTAAATCTGAGGAAGGAAAACACAAGCAAATACAAAAGAGAAGATGTGACCATGCCCATAGCTTGATCACTAGCTGGGGTGAGATACCTTCTGGAAACATGCCCATCGATTTGATAGACTGTCTTCTGTTCTGGAATAGACTTGCATTCTTATGGTTGTGGTGACGTTTTTGGATCCTTCCACTTTGTTAAAGTGAAGCACCTGTAGTGGAAGAAGCAATGATAAATGGATCAATAGAAAATTCGCTCTTTCTCTTAAAATTTTCAGTGATGTCATGGCAACTAGTGGTGGAGAGAGTCAAGCTCAGAGTTTATTCTTGTGCCCAGGCCTTTCTGATTAGGAAATCTTTGGTTAGGACTTGAGTCTCATATGTACAAAATAGCTTGTGTACACTAAGCAGAGGGCTGCAGGGCAAAGCTCTTGTGTACCTGGTCTTGATAGAGGAATCTGCTTGCTTGGATTTATGCCTTAGGAAGAGCCAAGTATCTCCAGATGGAGTCTATCCAAGCAGAAGTCTAATTGGAGAATGCATATGTGCCAGAAAGCCAGAAAATTGTGCAGAAAGTTTCATGTCTTAAATCCCTTTGCCTGGTCTTGATCACCTTACTCAGGCTACAAAGGAGTACGACCAACCTTGGAACATTTTTCAGAAGAGCTGTGCCTTTTGTTTTGTTTTGCCTTCATCCTAACGGAAGATCACTCCTTTCTTTTTAACCTTACTGGATCTCTTTTGTCTTGTAAATCAGGAGTTAGATCACTGCCTTAGCAGGTTGGTCAACTTCTGCCTTAGCAGATGCAAATCCACAATTCTCACCTCCTAGGATAGGAGGCAGGTAACTGCATTAGGTGTTACATAACTGTGCCCTGGGGCTGTTCCCACTGTCTCCTGCCAAAACCATGAGCTTTGATCAGGTGCAACTTAGCGATTTCAGTCAGTGATTTTGCCTGTAAAATATACATCCCAGAGAAAGGGTTGTGGTCTCAACATGGTTTTTCTCTAATCTTGTAGATGTGGATTTATGTTTAGCAAAGTGCAAAACTTATAATAACTATAGAGGAGAATCTTTTTCTGTGGGTCATTTCGAAAGACACGAGATATGAAATGGGAATTTTCTGTGGCAGAGTATAAGAAGAATTCAGGTCTCCTGCTCCTTGGTGAATGCTCAAGTTACTGAGCTTTGGGATAAAGATCCTTTGTTTCTGCTGGTGTAATTTAAAAGGTGACAATGTCACCAGTGCCACTTCTGTCATTTCTCAGGGTTCTGTTTGCAGAGATTAGAGTAGAATTGATCTACATAAGCAGAGAACTGCTTTATTCATTGCAGTGCACAACAGGGTGAAATGGGAGCTGGCACAAGCACAAAAATCACTCTAATCAAAACTCTACACATATATGGCTTTCTTCTCTTCCATCATAGTCAAATTCTGGCATGGAGGGCATTATTCCAAGAGATAACGCATTCAGGCAGCTACTTTTTGAAATGCAGACTCACCTTTGCCATCTGATCTGCAGTGTTACCTTTGGCTCCCAAATAAACAGTAGCCAGGGCAGATGAAATACTCAAAGGGGAGAACAAAATATTCTTGTCACCATCTTCCTGACACTGCTGTTTGAAAAAGTCCAGAGAAAATCTTGTGATTGCTTTATGCAAAGCATCCATTGTTCTGAAGCTGCACAGAAAGGGAGAAAAGATGTTATTGACAAACCACTCATGACTGCTGTGTCTGCAAGCTTCTCTTCACTTTTTGAACTTTCTTTTGTGATTTAAAGGCTTTCTAAAGTTATCTATATGAAAAATATGGAGGAATAGCTGTTATAAAGTCATATAAATTTTAGCACTAGCTATCATTTTCAGGAATAAACCATTCTCCAACCTTGTTTCATATTTGTTCACCACAACATTTATTGCAGTGTCCTTTACAACATCTTGGAGACACAGTTGATAATGTTACTCAGCAGTGCCAGGGCTAGAGAATACTGAGTAACTTTCTCTTATGGCAAATTTTATGCTTCAATTTGTACAAGAACCTTTTGATGCTCATTGCTGTAGTGAACAAATACTTTGGTAACAATAGCAGCCAAATTATTCCTTTAGATCAGGCCAAAACTCTCTTTCCTATGCTTGAGCAAGCAGCACCCCACCTATTGCAGGCTAAACATCCTGAACTACCTTATTGACTTTCAGAAATGTCCTGAAACTCTGTCTTCCAGCACTAGCCCAGATCCTGGCTTCCCAGATCTTCTGCAGGACAAGCTTTCTGCATTCACTAAACCGCAACTTTGTCACTTGCCTTGCAGGTTTAGCTGAGAGCTCTAAGCAGGGACTAGGAGTTATTCTGGTTTGTAAAGGATGGCCCTAGAATAAAGACAGTTTGCGTCTTGAGTAACTTGCAAACCAGGGGCTAACCTGATGATAGTAAGAACTGAAAAGCATAAGAACAAATTAACTGACTTAAGCAAACACTGTGGTTCTTACTCTGCAATGATATATATGCTAGTCAGTGAGTTCTAGAAATTATAGAACTCTGAAAAGTAAATTGTTCTTCCTGTGTATTTTTTAGACTGCCACCTTCTAGATTATGCCTGTGCAATCTTAGTTAATTATTTTCCCAAGCATTAGGTGTTTTCCAGTTCAGATCCCTACTTTCTTTTTTTTCCAATGCATCTGTCAACAAAGCAACATCATTCAAGAATATGTGAAATAAATAGTATCTTGAAACCATTACAGTACCTTGTTTTGAGTAGGAAGAAATGCTGCTGCTCCAGGTGTGTCTAAGGTTTCTGCAGTTCACATGAAGGGTAGGGTGAATTTATAGTGTGCCTGGCCGGTTCTGCAGAGGTTCTTATGACTCATGACTATGGAATGCATTCTGCCCTGTATCCCACATCCCTGTGGAAGGGCTGAATCACCTCAGAGTAGGATGTGAAGTGATGGTAAGAATGATACCATACAAGAACTTTACAAAACCGACTGCATAAGTATTTCTAAAAACACTTTAGTGGCAACAGGATAGTAACACTACTTAGAAGAACCTTTCATTTGTGGTTTGGAGAGTATTAAAAAAAAGCAGTTGCTGACCTACTTTTTTTTTTTTTTCAATGATTCCTGGAACAGAATTTATCTCTGAGAAACAGACAGACAAAAAAACAGAGTGACTTCTTACGTGTGAGTTTTTCTATTGTCCATTTCCTTCTCAGAAAGAATTGGTCATTCCTGGTGGGTTTTTCTTTTGGAAAAATAGGTTTTGTTAATCTTGAAGGATTTTAAGACTGTACAACCAGGGAAATGCTGCCACTGTGAGATAGGGAAGTTTAAGACAGAGACACCAAACCCTTGCTTGTACTGTCAGTGGCAACATCACTAGGATCTAATGTGGGTCTTAAATTATACTTTACTTCTGTTTCCCAGCCCAGTCTGAAAGCTGTTTGACCAATGTAGCACATCAGAGATCTATTCTTTATGTCCCATTCCAGAAACTAATATTCTACCAAATCCTTGTTTTCTTCTTTCCTTGGCTACAAAAATACCTCCTTCCCTGACTTTCCTTGCAATCCTACTCTCCCTTCCTCTGTCATCCTTCCTGTAACTGTCCGTCCCCATGCTGACCCCTAACTGAAACATCCTGTGTAATCCTACCCTTGTCATTTATTTAATTTTTTACCTCTGCACTGTTAATAACTCCAGCTTGAAACCTGGACTGGAGTTGCTCTCCAGGGTTGCCTCCTCAGCACTGACCAGGACTCACTCACAAAGTCTCTCTGGCATGAACTGCCCTCGGAGATCTTTCTTCTGATCTGCTGACTATGAGCATACATTCAACATGGACTTATGTTGTAGGCCAGCAGCTGGCATGGAGGATCCTGTAATGAGGAATGACACCTGCAAAATTTGGTGTAGGACATCTGGGTGTGCAGCTGCAAAGGATCCCTTGCCAATGGTGAACCTTTTGCATCAACATAATTGAGAAAGGGAAGCTTTGTTAAAGTTGCTTGCCTACCTGTGAGGCACCACATCACTTTAATAGGATTCCTTTAATTGGGTTTTCCTGCCCCTCAGGTATTTCAAAATGGTAGCTATGCAAAAGGAGAATGTTTCAGTGTGAGTTGTAATTAGATGTATCTGTTATGTTTCTAGGGACCAGCACAGTGTAAGAGAGATATTCACTGCAGAATTAATTGCTTCCATTACACCAGGGAAAGCTGTAATCTGTTTACGTTGGCCATAAGTGATTTCCAAGGCTTAAATGATTCGAGTAATCTTTGTAAATTTAGCCATGTTGTTGAATGAGTGACAGATACCTCTAAAAGATTTCATCCCTTAGAGCAATTACTGTGGATTTTCTGCTTTTAAAGCAGGGGAAACCTAATTTGCTAACTTGTGATACTGCTTGCTGCCTTACAAGAAGCAGCTGAGGTGTTCTGTTTATACAGAAATGCTGGGTTAGGCTGAATGAGAGGCTTGTGCCTTTGCACAGGGTTTTAAAGTTACCTTCTTAGAACACTTCTTGTGCTGGGAGTTAGGAAATAAAAATAAAAATAGCATACCGAGTAACTAAAATTTTACTCATCTCAAAGGATAAAATATGCTAAATCCATGTGATGGGTTGATAATGTTTTCTAGTATCATTTAAAGCTAGTATCACCAGAGGACATGACTCTGAATGGTGCTACTGCTGACTCAGTAGCACAGTACTCTCATTCCCAGTGTTCACTAAGTCAACACAGCACCACACTAGAAGACTTATATTTGTGTTAATAGTGTCCTTCCTGTGGGAAGTGAACATGTGGGCCCTTTCACTGCAGTCATTCATGTTTCCATTTAGTTAGAGCAAACATTGGCAGGGTATCAGTGTGCTGGCCAGATCTCAGCTGTATAAAGGCGTTTTGCTTTCCTCCAGTTTCAGAGTATATTTAGGATACAACTTTCCATGGCTGGTTTTCATGCTTAGTTTAGCTATCAACCCTGTACACCTCTTGGAAATCTTTTTCAATTCAAAACTAACGTGTTCTAAGTTTCAGGGAACATCTAAATAAAAAGTAGTGTTTGAAGGAAAGCTTTCAGTTTCCCTGGAATTCTCAAGTATTTTTAGCAATGTAATCACTGTTTATTTTTCATTTGGGAGGGAAGAATTTCTAATTCAGCCAGCAGAGCACTCTATTTAAGTTTTTTGCTCAGCCAGGGCAGGCCAGTAGATTTTAAACATGAAATGATTTTAAATGTCCCCAAACCTTTAAAAATACTTTAGGAGATACAAGAAGCATGAGGAGGAAAAGGATTTTGAAATCTGAGAATATTTTAATCTCTTTGGAGGCCTGATGTAAATTTTATTTAAAAATCTCTGTGCAATTTAAGGTTAAAAACTGAAAGGAAGACAGGGACACAGAAAATGAGAAAATAGGAAGAGTGCTAAGTGTTCTGCTCTAGGTGCAGCCTCACCTTGAGTACTGTGAGCAGACATGAAGCTACTGGAGAGCATCCAAAAGAGGGCTGCGAAGATGGGGAAGGGCCTTGAGGGGAAGCCATGTGAAGAGCGGCTGAGAGCACTTGGTCTGTTCAGCCGGAGAAGAGACTGAGGGGAGATCTCGTTGCAGTTACAACTTCCTTGTGAGGGGAAGAAGAGAGGCAGGCACTGATCTCTTGATCTGATTCAATGATTCTATGATTGGTACCTGTCCCCTCTGCTTCCCCTTAGACACTCTGTAATAGCTTAATATCTTTCCTATGTTGCGGCACCCAAAACTGCACACAGTTTTCAAGGTGAAGCTGCTCCAGTGAAGAGCAGATTGGGACAGTCCCCTCCCTCCCCTCCCTGGTGATGCTCTCCATGATGCCCCCCAGGACATGACTGGATCTCTTCACTCGTGTAACCAGTGACAGGACTCGAGGGAGTGCCATGAAGCTGGTTCAGGGAAGGTTTAGGCTGGATATCAGGAAAAGGGCTTTCACGCAGAGGGTGGTTGGGCACTGAACTGGCTCCCCAGGGAAATGCTCACAGCACCAAGGCTGTCCGAGTTCCAGAAGCATTTGGACAATGCTCTCTCTCTCTAGTGTGATTCCTGGGGTGTTCTGTGCAGGGCCAGGAGTTGGACTCGATGATCCTGATAGGTCCCTTTCAACTCACCATATTCTATGATTCTATGACTAGAAACATAAACTTTTCTGTGCTAAGGGGAACTCTTTTCTGGGTCATGCCTTGCCTCTGTTGTGGTGTAATTGAGAGCGTGGCATGAACTTTTCCTAACATTGTCAGCTGAAAAAAACCCCCTGTGTGCATCACCTACACTGATTGCAGCAGATTTTGGGTTGTGATGTAACAGAATTTTCTGTTGGATAATAAGTTTGTATCAACCTGAAATTTCAAAAAGTTTTTAGGTTTAGTAGAGACTCATTCTTTGAGTATCTTTTTTTCCCTTTAAAGCTTTGGCTGATAATACATATGTCTTTGTTTTGAAACAGAGTAGATAGTGATTTGTTGTGTACCTCCTACAAGTAAGTTGGCAAGCCTTCCCTTGCCGCAATCCCTGCTGACATACTCTAACACTATTTAAAACCTTATGAGTCTCCAAAGGGTGTGGTGAGGTTCCTGTATAAATATTATTGAGGCATTTTGCTCCACGTCTTCAGAAAGCAGAGGTGTGGTGAAGTTTAGCACAATTCAGCATACTTGAGTATTATTTCTACATACATTATCTTAGACACTGTAATTAATAAAGGTAGTGTTTGTCCTGAGAAATTCTGCTCCGTTAAGAAGTGCAACAGTTCTGAGAAAGGAATGATCTCTATATCTGAAGAGAGATAGTTTATCTGTTAATGAATATTCACACTGCTTTCACATGTGCAAGGGTGCAGTTTTCCTTTGAATGATTCAGGCGGTGAGCATTTTAAAAGTATCCCAGGTGGCAGTTGACATCAAAAGTGGGAACAGTGGCCTGAATTTCTTAATCATGATGCAAGGGGCTGCATTATGAGTAATTTCTTAATCATGATGCACGGGGCTGCATTATGAGTAATTATGTATGTGTGGCTTGTATGCACTTTAACCGAAACTTGTCATTTTTCTGAAGAAATCTCTCAAAGGGTGTAACTGTATGTCAGCTGCACAACTGCTGAATCAGAAAGTTGATCCCTGTTTCCTGTTCCACTGCTATAGTGCAAGATATGCCATGTTATGGGATGAAGAATGTGAATATCAAGTCAATGTATCTTCAAAACACATTTCTAAACTTGGGCTCATCCTTAATAGGAGCCTTGTGCTGATGAGCAAGACTGGGTAAAGAAGGACTGTATTTTAAGAAACTTATTTAAACATTTATTCTTTTTTCATACAGCTTGACTACAAATATTCTTGCTTGGTGGAATGACCAAGTATTTCCTAAGGAAGCTGGTGTTTTCAGAAATCTAATCAGTAGAATTTCCCCAATACACACTTAAGGAGGGAAGTCTTCTCTATTCACTGACCTACTTGGTACTTGCTTGCCCTTCATACTGTCATGCTTTTTAGGCTAACCTTGAAACTGATCTGAACTACCTGGTTAAGTCCACATACTATGGCAAAAATGCTTCATCCTGGAAGAAAGTAACCCCAAAAAGGGGGGCCTTGGAATGGAATTTCCCCCTCAGACTATCAAGGTCCTTGGGTGAGCAGGAGTGACATTAGCATCACTTGAACAAGTTTTACCAATGCCTTTGCCATTACAAGATTCTTTCATCTTTCCATTTCTCACATTCCCTGCCTGTTGCACAAAGGATCTCAGCCTCTTGAGACCTGACATCCTTTTATTATGTGATTCAAGTTAGCAAACTTTTAGTAGCAGTGACCAGGGAGAAATTAGTAACATGATACACCACACTAATAGAAGTTCATTGTTTGCCTGCAATGTTATTAGACTGAGGGATGAATTTAGAAAAAGTAGGAAAGTGATGAATGAATTGATGAAATAAAAGCACAAAATGAGTTTGGAATAATTTTTTTCCTGTAAGAAAATTGAGGAAATTAGAATAGAATTCTATTCTATTAGAAAAAAAATGCAACTGAAAACATTTGTTTGTGTCACAAGACAGTTGGACTAAATGATATCTGTATCTTGTGATGTTTAACACTGTGAGGAAAGAGAGACTGAGTGCAAATGATATTCCACTGATAATCCATATAAGGATATAGAGATAAAGTATAAATTATGCTACTGGGACTGAAAATATGTATCATGAAGCCATTTATTACCTCACTTTTGCTCCTAAGCATTGTTAACAATACTGAAACAATTTGCTATTCACTGGGTGAAAAAACACTGCTTGGGATTTTCAGAGGTATTTTGTTTTGGATCCAAGAGGGTTAAAAGTGAGAGAAAACAGTGAAGGCTTTTGGGGCTGACCATGGGAGAATCAAAATGAGGGAACTGGTGGGGTCATTCATACAAGTGGCCAACTCTAACTTGGTGAGAGAAAACTAAATTAGCTACATAGTTTATACCACTTCTACAATAGTGATATTTGGATTTGTGTTTAAAATGCAATTGGTCAGCACATTGTGTATTCTCCAAACTTAAAGATATGCAAAATTTGGATAGGAAATGCCCTGAGCAACGTGGTGTGTCTTTGAAGTTAAGACCAGATGACCGTCAGCTTCCTATTCCAACCCAAGTTGCTTTCTAACTCTGAACTTCAGGAGACCAATTTTTGCAAATTACTGATTTTGTTCAACTGAGCAATATTACTTGCATTCTTATGTATTAAAAGGATTAGTACTGGAATAAACAGGAAGGCCTGAGGTGAAATTTTGTCATCTCTGTGGAATTACCTTCCTATTGTAAGACCAGAGGAAAGCAAGCAAGTGTGGTCTTGTATCTGCACAACTTACTAATCCTTTGAATTAATTTTATCTCTTTGCATGTATGAAAGTACGAATATATATGGGGTGTGGTGGCAGAGAAGTAAAAGCTTCTAATGATGGAGCCTAAAGCAGTGAGTATGAGCCTTCTTCTATACTTGTGCTAAAAGAAACGCTGGAGGTAAAGCAGAGGGCAATCCACATGTACTTCATGACACTTCAGAAAGCTGAAGTCTCTGTGACATGGTGCTACTCTTTTGCTTCCTTAAGGATGGAGATAAGAAGCTGTAGCCTCACCTGCTGGCACAAAGGAGAGGACTTGTTCCATGGTGGGAGATGGAGGTCTGATATCTGGCACACAAGATCCAGGCTTGTTCCTTTATAGGTCTGTAATTTATATACCTCTTATTACAGAAGCTACAGTGCCTCAGGTGTGGAAGGCTGTTGAAAATTGTAGTGGTCAGACAAATATTTCTCTGTCTGAGAATCTGAGGACTCCAACATCCATTCCTTAATGGGAGTGTGATTTGCCAAGTCCAAAGTTTTCAGCCTCTGAAAATTTGGGTCTTACAATGCATGTTTCTTTTTGTTTGTTTGTTTGGGGTTTTTAAATTTATTTGTGTGTATTAGGGATGGACAGATTGCACAGCTGGTTAAGGAAGTGGCTATTGAGGACAAAATACAGCTACTTGTTGTTGTGCTGGCAGGAGAAGTCAAAAAATCAGGAGGAAGCTTTGAAACTATCTGCCTACATATAGGAGCAAATGCACTTCTTTTTGTCTTCTGTTTGTGAAGAAGTATGTTTTATTGCACAAGAACCACAACAGCCTGAAAATAATGCAGTTTGAGAACAAATCTCCTGAAAGTTTTGTCCTAAGGAATTTAGGTGCCCTATTTCCATGGCCAGATCACCAACAGAAATTCCAGGGCAACAGTAAACATGTTGTTAGCTCTCTTGCAATAAATTTCCCTGTTTGTTTTCTCTTGACCAGCAATGAACTGAGATAATGCAAAGTGAAAGGAAATATTTGAACTGTTTACTTACTAGTGAAGGTGGTGTCTTGTTATCTTCCTTCTTTTGCAAGATCATGTTTACTCCCAGCAAGTCATGTCCCCTGGGTCCTGCCAAAGTATGTGTTATCTTAGAGAATGGAGGGAGGAAGCCAGAACAAGTAGAACAATCAAAATATTGTGTGGTAGAACAGAAAAAACATTCCACCACAGACCATCCAGTGCTGATGCTATGCTGTACATACTGGGCTCAGGAAAGAGGATTGGCTTCTTACAGTAACTGCACCCTCCAAAACCTTTTGATTTCACTCATCTGGCACTTCTCTGTGATAGTCCCTCACATTTCTGCTTCCTTTCTTGCTTCAGTGACGAAGAGAAGAATAATTAATTCTGGAGAAAAACTGTAACTTGCCATAGACGTCACATCTCTCAGCATGATTATTCTCTTTATCTGCTAAATAAGAGCCCATAAAGTTTTACAAACCAAGCACAAAGATAAAGTTCTTCCCATTTCCCACTCCCCTGTGTTCTCTGAGGCAGTGCTGTAGTCTCAGTGGCATGTAGATTCCGCACATATCCAGATGCCTTCCACATTGCTTATCTACTCTTGTTTCAGAGGAACTGAATGAATCATTTTTTGTGCAGGAAATCTTACATCTTACTAGTTCGGGTAGTATGCATGAGGGATTATGGGTCATGCTGGTCCCTGCCTGGCAGAAAATTGGTCTCAGTATTGTATCTCTAGCCCAGAGTTAGGACAGACTCTCATTCCTCACCTCTCTGAAATCAGTGAACCAATTCTGATAAAATAATCATAGAAACATGAACTATCTCAAGCTGGATGAGATCCAGAAGGATCATAGAGTCCAACTCCCTGTTCCTTGGAGGACTACCTATAAATAAGCTATATGATTAAGAGTATTGTCCAGATACTTCTTGTACTCTTAGAGACATGGCACCATGACCACTTCCCTAGGAAAGTCTGTTACAGTGACCAACCACCCTCTGGGTAAGGGAACTTTTCTTTACGTCCAATATAAATTTCCCCTGATGCAGCCTCATTCCATATCTTCATGCCCTCACTGGTCACCAGAGAGAGATCAACACCTCGTTCTGCCCCCACTGAGGAAGTCGTAGTCTGTGATGAGGTCACCCCTCAGCTTTATCTTTTCTGAGGTAAACAAGCCAAGTGACCTCAGACATTCCTTGTAACTCCTGCCCTGGAGAGATTTAACCATCTTGGTCACTCTTCCCTGTACACACTCCAGTAGTGTGATGTTCTTACATTGTTTCCCCCAAAACTACACACAGGACTTGTGAGACCACACCAGAGCAGAGTAAAGTGGAACAATCACCTACCTAGACTGGCCCATGGTGCTTTGCCTGATGGACCCCAGGACACAGTTGGCCCTTCTGGCTTCCAGGGATTTGCTGACTCATATTCTACTTGCCATCAAAACAAACCCCCAGATCTCTTTCTACAGGGCTACTCTATTGTCCCCCAGGTATAACCAGGATTACCCCATCCCAGGTGCACTTGAAATATGCCAAATGAAACCCATTTGCTTAAACATGATTTTATTATGTTAAAAGGAGCAAAAGAGTATGTATGCAAGACCCATTATATATGGATACATGGAGGAAATTTGAATGGCACCCTGCTGTATTTGGTCATGATGATTAAGCCAAAAAGATTTAAGGAGGAATATGAATTATAAGATTCCTATAATGCATCTTCAGAAAGTGGGGAAGAGCCTTGCAGTATCAGGAGGAGAAAGAAAAATCAATTGCTTTGTCAGAGTAGGTATGGTACCAACCATATGATATGATAGTTTAGAGTTTAATCTCGGAACATTTGAGGGACTAATTCCAGCGAAGTCACCATAAAATTTGTCCATAAAAGAACATGACTTAATTAGAAGGCTGTGGGTTTTTTCCCCATAAAACTTCTGCTGGTAAAATGACTGTTTTTAGAGTGTGATGATTTGTCACTATTATTGTTAACTTGCACCAGAACATCTGTTCATGCTCATGCCTTCTTTGGGTCCAAATTTGGGTCCCTTATGTCTTCATGTATGAGCAAAAAATAATACTCTGCAGAAAGGGAAGGCAAAAGGCCTCTGTTTTCATGGCATTATTTCTCTGCCTTAACTCTTTTTTTTTTTTTCTTTTTTTTTTTTTTAAATAAAGCCTTCTGGTTTTAGAAAATATGGGTGAAGGAGAGAGTATGTGTTTCTTTTTACCCTTGATACTGCAGCACTTTGGGTCTTGCTATGAGGAACAGAAACTCTTTCAGCTTTCCTCTCTTTAAGGTGAAAAGCATCTGCCAAAGAAGAGGATGCTTTTGCTTGGTTTGTGCTTGATCAAGAAGAGGAATGGACGGTCAGCCCTAAACTCTTCAGAGACACTTGCATCATTCACTTCAGCTCCTGCTGAGCCTTCCACCTTTCTGCCTTCTTCAGAGATTTCCACAAATGCCTCATGGAAGGCTGAAGACACTTTCAGTCCTTCTGCTGAAGAGATACCAGAGAGATTGGCTGATGAGCTGAACAGGTCGGTGATACCCAAATGTGCTAAGACAGATGTGAGGTTATATTTTTCCTTAATCTTCATGCGGGGGAGATAAACTTTAATTCTCCTCTCTTCCATCCTAGTAGAGCTGGTCCACTCCTTGAGGTTTTCAAAGGTGATTGCGGCCTCAAGCTACAAAGAGACAAGCAATTAGATCTCTGATATGAGAGCACAACTTCTCTTAGGGTAATGCAGAACGGATTGTGTTTTTTTCTCTTAAACTGACAGCTCTTGTCATGGTATGTTTTCTAGGTGTATACAGATTACTGTGTCTAGAAGAAAAAAGAAAACCTTGCTTCTCTGTCCCACTTTCTCTTTTTATAACAGGCTCACTGCCAATTAATTTTCTTAATGAGATAGCTACTCTGCAAATTTCAACAAAGGTCTTGCCTATTTATCGTCTTTTCTTTATATATATCTTCCAAAAATCATTCTGTGTTTATGAGTTGTAAACTCTATCTTCATTTAAGACCACCAATTAACCAGGTGTTAAAGGTAGCCAATTACTAATACCTGAATCAGTTATTGCTGAAGAAATTTAGCTGAGTTCAAATAACTCTTTATTTTTATAATTTAGAGTCTTTGAGTTAGCGTACAATCATTTCAATGAACTCTGATTTATTACATAACTTGTCCTATTCAAACTACAGTCCTGTTAATGGCAATATCCCATGATTCTATTCTGTTCATATCAACAATAGTATATCATGTACATTTTACCTTCTGAAATTGCGTTAACCATTCAAGTATCCTCATATTCTATTTTTAGATACATTAATTTTTGAAGGCATGAAGGAAGCATGCTGAATGCTGCCAAACCAAGCAATAATTACAAATAGTCAAGCTAATATGAACTTCCTAGGAAGCTCCTCAATATGCAGGAATGGAGATATAAAACCTTTGCAGTTCAAGCCACTGGAGGAACTGTTGCTGATCTGAGGAGAATCTCTTCTGCCCTGACAAATATTTAACCCACCAAAGCAGTCCCTTAAGCAATCCATCCTCAGCACAAAATAGTGCAGGACCACTGAGACAGCTGCATGCTCCTATGCAACAGTGCCATGTTGCCAATATTCAGATCTGTGCTGGTGATGTGCTTTAAGATAACTTTATTCTGAAGAGTTTTCTGAAACCCAGCTGTCAGGGCCGTACCTGCTCCAGGCCAGAGATGTCATCAGGCAACAGCACCCACAGACTCAGCTGTCCACTGGCATATGGAATCTCCAGGATCCTGATTTTCTCAGAAGCAATCTCTGCCACTCTAAATGAACCAACCTGGAACATCATCTGCACAGGTTTGCTTTCTTGCTGCAAAAACAAAAAAGATAATACAGTTTTCACAAGGATTATTCTTAAAGTGTAAAAATGTCTACTTATGGTTTAAACTGCTAATTGTTCTTGTTTAGGAAGAATGCATAACAGCTTGTTTGCTCTCCTTATAAATTCTAGAAGATTTAACATTGAAGGTGATATATGCCCACATACCTCAGTAATTCTGAAAGGCACTGTCTGGGTGCCTTCATCCTTAAATGCTTTCTCCCAAAATCCTTTGAAGTAAATGGCATTGACAAGGACCATATCAGTCTGTGGATCCACAGAGGTTGGTTGAAGAATGTTTTTGATCATTCCTTTAAGAATACATAAGAAAAGAGAACAGGTATAACACATCTGTGTATAACACATTTTACTTGGCAATCACACCATTAAATGAAGGGTAAATATGTCATGGGGAGGAAGGTGTAGGGCAGGGACATTGTTTTAGTTTTGTAGATGTTATCTTGTACTGCCAAGACTGATTTTCTCTCTGCTGTTGGCTGTTGTTTCTCTCTCTATAAAGCATTATAGTTAAAGATATGACCCAGAGATCTGCTTGTTACAAAATAACAAAAATTTTGTGACAATAGGAAGAACTATTGGAACCTTTTATCCCAGTATGGTCTCCCAACCAAACATTTAATACTTATTGCTTCAAACCAAAGCAGAAACATTAATGTCAAAATACTTATCAATGTGTACAAAGCATATTTTAGTACTGGCCCTTTTATCAGGATTGGAAGTATTACATATCCACAGAGCCCCTACAGTTATAAAGTGTCTTCTAAAAACAGGTGTATCTGAGGGAAAAAATATTCGTTAAATGGTAGTTCTGTATCTGGGAGCTGATCTACTACCCAGGAGAAGGAGCGTAGGGAGAAGTTTGGATTTTTTTTCTCTTTCTCATGCACTGAAGATAGTGCCAACTTCCCATGCTGACAGTTGGCTTCCTCTTACCCTTTGTCTGACTTTCAACCCAGGAGTTTATGAGCTCTCTGGCTTGTTCTGCAGCTGTTTGAAAGCTGATGGGTTCCAAGCCTTCCTTATACAGTTCCTTAATACATTGTGAGTATTCCTGCAAAGGAAGAATATGCCATTTTCAGATCAGAATGTCAAAGCATTTTGCAAATATAAAATGCAGGAATAAAACCAACAGATATTAATAATCTGCTTGTAAAGGCTAATCTACATTGTGAGTATTCCTGCAAAGGAAGAATATGCCATTTTCAGATCAAAATGTCAAAGCATTTTGCATATATAAAATGCAGGAATGAAACAAACAGATATTAATAATCTGCTTGTAAAGCCATTATTCTACTTCATAAGCACCTTAAGATTTGACATTCATTGTTTCAAGAAGAGTATCTGTGCATATATTTAAAAAATATTTTCTGGAGCTGAGTTTGTTATAAAAATGACATTTATTTCATTTAAGTATTAGAGTGGGTGTGGGTGTGTGTCTGTATGTTAATTTTTCCCATTTTTAAAATTTTTATTTTGCAATGTTATTTCTCTCTAATTTCCAATTAAATATTCTTTTCAATGGAAAACCTTGGAATATTTTTAGGAACCTGAACTTATTTTTCAGATTTGTTTTTCAAGTTGAAAAAACAGTTGAAATTTTACCATAAAAATCAGCTTTATTAATTATATCTTGACTTGATTGGATCATTACTGTACTTTGCACAATCATCTTTTGGCTAGTCACATTTTTCCTTAAGACTGTCAAGGGTTAAGACTGTGTTAGAGAGAAGTTTTGTATCGTATTTTTCCATATGGAAGAAAATTTCTTTAGCAGAACCCGGACATCTGACAGGTCTTGCTGCATTATAGAAAAGCACAGCTTTGACATGGAAATACATTCAGATGAGATCTTAGAGCAACTCACCGGCAGGATTGGGTACTTCTCTTCAGCATAAAGTCTACTGGCAATGCTGACTGAATAATTGTCACTTGGTCTGGTGATTTGGGTGAATATGTCTCTAAGTGAAGTGTGGATGCTCAGAGATGTGCCGCACTGTATGAGTGACAGGAATACAAATAAAAAGACAGATGATGTTATTCTAGTTTTAATGGTTAGTAGGTTTTACATAATACATGAAAGAAATAGAGTAGTTCAGACACTTCTGCTTATAAAACTATTTATCCTGTGTGTTTGGTTGCTGATGTAATAATTTTGTCATATATACAAATCTGTGCTGTTTTCTCGTGTAATTTCCTCATAGCTTTCTCAGAGAGACTCTTAAGTACCTTTTACAGTAGTCTAGCTCCATCAGGTCGGGCAGGCTTCCCTCCATTCCCAACCAGCCCCATTTAACCAGTAGCAACCTTGCCTAATCATACAAATATCTGTATTTTTTCCCCTATTTGCCCAATATTATGTTAATGGATTTCATTTTATTCTTGTTTTGAATCATCTGTTTTCTGCCTTCTTGATCTGTTCTTATGAATAAAATTTTCCCCCAAATTCTGGATGCAGAGCACTAGCTGCTCACTGGAGAAGGTTTTGAAATGCTAAGAGACTGCTTTATCTGATAGTTTTTGCTCCCAGGTAAAAGTGACATAGAGAAGGAGACGAAATTATTTCTGTACCTGAGATTCAGTGCTCTCTCCAAATCCTGGGATTTTATCGAAGTGAACAGCCTGTAATTGAGAATAACAGTAGTTGAAATAAGAGGTATGACAAGAAAAAGGTTGTGCAACTCAGATTAATACATAAAATTTGAAGTAAACCTCTTGGCTAACTGAGAAGCTGGATGAGTCAAAAAGTGCAATCCCTCTGTACCATCTGTGATAGCCATGCCTACTGCTGCCTGCTTGGATGATCTTTTTTTCTGTTGAACATCTCAGAATCAGCTCCAGTGTGTGCTATTAATAATACCAAATTTCTTCTAGGTAACAAGCCAGCCACTCTCTATGGAAATAGGGAGAGCTGTAAAAAACACATGAAACACTTCATGGTCTGGAGACATGTTTTGGCTCTTTCCCTAGAGATTTTGTCTCCTTTCCTTACTCCAAAAAAAGGACCACTATAATGTGTTGTTCTCTTTGAGAATCCTACTGCTAACAATGATAAAATTTTAATCCAGTTTCAAGATTTCTGGCTGGTGCATTTGTTCAACAGTATGGGAGTCTGAGGTGGCTGTAGCTTTTGATAACTCTGGATGCACATTTTTTAGCCTCTGATCCATGCAAGGGATGTTATATATTGAATGCTGAGGGTTTGTTGATCAGCAGGAGGGTTTAAATCCTCACCTTTTCTATCTGAGCCTTGGTGTTATCTCTTGCACCTAAGTAGACCATGGACAGAGCTGAAATGATGGTCACAGGGGAGTAGAAGATGTTCTCCCTGGCATGTTGGATTCTCAGCTCCTTGAACACGTCACAGCAAAATTCTGTGCTCACTGGACCGATAGAGCCCATGGTGAAACCAGTGTTGCCTAGAGAAGAAGCACAATAACAGTGTAATGGGATAACACACAGACACAGAATACGCACTTTAGCAGTACTTTTCAGACAATGAAATATAAACAAATAGATTTGAAGTCATTTTGTGGTAATGTACCTACTGCTACGCTCACCTCTCATTCATGTCAGAAACTGTATTAAACCTGTTCATTTCTGCACTTGTATCCAGTTGCCTTTTTGTAACAGTTCCTCAGAGGTCTTAAGTCTATATGTGACTTCTGTCTACCTTTTCAAAGTAGTCAACCAACAATTGCCTGTACTTACTTTGTTCATTCCTTAGTACTTTGTAGTAGCTTTGATGAAAACAAGAAAATGTGATCTCTTTAATATACTTACAAAGCTGGAAATTTAAGTGCAAATTACCTTAGACTTGCTCTAAGTTTGGACAGATATAGATAAAAGCAGAAGCTGGCTGGCTATTTTTGTTTTCTAAAAATAAGTGCAGTAAAATATCTATTTGTTACACACTACTTACTGTCAGTAGATCTTCAAAGGCTTGTAGCTTTATCCTTGTTGTAGTAATGGAAGAATGGAAAGGCAATATAATTTGTCTAAGGTGCAGAGTCTAGGAGCAAAACTGATGCTCAAAATTCATGTCTTTGTAGACTTAAACTCTCCCAAAGTTTTTCATGACTGTACATATGCACTCACACCCACATATGTCTCTCACTTTTCTTTCTGTATACATGTTCCCATTTATAGGTTATTTAAAAATTGCACATCTGTACACCCACACACATTTTTCTCTTGTGTAGTGTTCACCAGCTATATTTTCCAGGGATGCAACCATTAGAGAAATTTCACACTAAAATAAACTCATCAAATTCACTGAATGACATGGTTTTGCTCTCAGTTTTGTTCTGTATTGAAACCAGAGGTCAACCAAGCAAAATTATTTAACTGCCTAAATTAAAATTAAAATATACTGAATGGGAGGATAAAATGCTCTGAAAGAAAACCACATTTTAAACACAAAATAATATTTGAAGCACAAATAATAACTTTTTTAAAACCTCCACCCCTTCCCCCCTCTCTTCCCCCCAAATACTCAGATTTGCACATAATAAAATAGTGTAGAATGTTTGCACACAGGTGGGATTTGTAAATATTCGGTCCAAAAAAGTGGTTTCTAGAACAAATATATCAAACACTAAACAATAATTGCTCTCTTTTTTAGTCATAAACTAGGAAGAATATAGTGACACAGTAAGTTTTCCTAGAGAAATGCTTACCTTCTGACCTTCAGCACCAGAGGTAATACAGCTTTCCAGCTGTATGTAGACATACTGGCTGAGCCCTTGGGAATTTATACAGTCTGAATTGTGACCCACCCACTGCTCCCTTTCAGAAGTTTGACCTTTGACACCAAAAATTAACTTAATGGTATTAGATCAGTTTTTCATTTCAATAGGTTTGGGTTTGATTGAAGAGAGAGCAAATATTAGTTTTTTATTCCGTATAACAGTACTTTCCATGAGTACATCAGGACCATTGGCCTGAAAAAAAGACTAGGAAATAATGCTTGTTTATTCCTTTAAGCCTCATTTGCAATGGGCTAGCAGTAAAAACAAAAAATGTGAACAACTTAGTGATGGAGCACATAATGAGTTGTTATTAGTCAACCTGCCAATAATTGGACAAGTTGTTTTTGTGGTCAAACTCTCTTTCCATTGATGCTTTCTAAATTCACAAAACAGAAGAAAAGGAAAAACAGTTCTTGGCCTATGTAGTGGTTTTAGCTAGGCCTCAAATTAGCAGGCTCAGAGAATCTATGTGGATTGGGAGACAGCTCTCACCTGACT
>JAWWEV010000083.1:67136937-67149748 GCA_035583235.1 Hafferia zeledoni
ATTTTGTTGTTACTCTTTCTGTTTCTTGCTATGTGTCTTTTAGAGTACTTACAGATCTAGGGTAATAGACTTTACTTATAAATTGGGGAGTGGGAAGTTATTTCTTGTTATATATATATATAACTTGTGTAAGTGTGTGTTATATTGTAGTTTTCACTTAATTTTCTCTTTTCTGTATAAATACATGTTGTTAGTTTCAGCATAAACCTGGTTTAGAGGGTTGTTTTCCCTCCCTCTTCTTCCCTTTTTACTCTGTCATGTACAGTTGGCATTTTGCCACCTCAACCCAAGACAGCCTATTAATCTACTAACTAAACAGGGAAAATAAAGAAGAGTGCTTGTGAGAAAACACTGAGATGAAAGTAAAAAACAGGCCTATTTTCTTTGAAAAAACAGGATATTTAAAAAAGATCTTTTGTGAGTGTGGTTTTATAGCAAACTATTATATTCTCAAGGGTTTAATAGTAAAATAAAAGCTCTAGAAATAGTAAAAAGTAGTGAATTCCAAATGTGTTTGTAGTATGCAGTACAATGTCTCTCTCCGATCTTCCATGAGTAACTCAGTGGCCTGACAGAGGACAGAGGAACTGTGAAATCCAGCTAGAACAGTGTTCATGGTCTATGGGACAATCATAATATGCAATAGCAAATATTTTTCATTTATAAAAGCATTTCAGTTATAAAAGCTATTGTCCTGTATTGAAATAATAGAATGGACAAACAGTAAAGAAACCATTCTGACCTCTGTAAAGTAATATGTGATTTTAAAAAAGGGAGGGAGGGAAATCCCAAAGTTTGTATGACATAATTCTTTTCAACATATGCAACAGGACTGTGATCTCTGTTGTGAACAGGTAGGCTCCTGTACTGCTGTCAGAAGTTTACGCAGTGCAGTGTTCTTTGCCTTAGTCTGCTTCATTTTGTAAGAAATAAACATGACTTCGTGAGTTACTGTCACCAAGGCAGTCCAAGGGCTTAAGCAAGACAAAATTTTAGTGGATTTAATGTATTTTCATTAGATCTCTACTCCACATTTATGACACAAGTGTTTTGGTTTAGTTTGGGTTTTTTTCAGAAAACATTGTCCCTACCTATAAAATATGTATTAGTATGTGGCTGGAGAAAAGAATCAAGAGTGAGTCTTTCAGGTGCATTTTTAAACAAAAATCTTCACCATCTGTTCAATCAAACACCAGTCATAAGTTGTGTGCATTTATTCTACTCAGCTCTTCACATCTGTTTGTTACTATACAGATCAATGTAGACCATGTGGTTCTGACACACTGAAATATCCTGGTGACATAACAAGGAAAAGAAAGATAGTTTTGCCCCTCATCAAGGCAAGGAAGTGTTTACCAGCCAGTCAGATGCTGGAGAAGACATCTACCCTCAAAGGGATGCTTCCTGATACTTTGCAGTGTCTGGATGATGCTCTTAATCACATGGTTTATATACAGATAGTCCTGCAACAGGAGACTGAATGATCCTTTTCAACTTGAGAAAATCCTTGATTCTTTGAATCTATATGTTTACACCTAATAAGCTGTTTTCTTACACTGTTTACAGTGAGTCTCAGATTTGTACCACTATTTTCAGACTTTATCCCTTTTTTATTCAGGGCCATGTTTTGTTCACAGGAATTTAGTTCTACTTTTACCACACTGGTATTCCATTGTTGCATGTAAGAGCTGACCTGTATAGTTGACTCAGTGAAATCTGCTTTTCAAAAGTCCTTCAAGCCTCTCTGCTAAACAACCATGATTCCCCTTCCCTTAATCTGGCCTCTCATACATGAATTACGGAAGTGTCCACACCTGTGTCTGAGGCCCAGCTCATCATATATGGCCTGCATTTTAGGACCTACAGGCATGGCCAGGAAGCAGCTGCAGTTTTGTTGATGATCATTTTTTTTTCACACCATCACACTCCAAGTATAGAAAAAAATTATCCCAATGATGTTTTTCCATATGTGGTGAATTTGACTTCTTGGTTCCAGACCTGTCGAACTGCTTTGGATGTGCTTGATGCAGAACTTTTTTTCATGAGTTACACAAAAGTCATGCTTTCTCACCAAGAATTAGAGTTTCTGGTTCAGAACACATCCACAATAAGCAAATACATGGAGAATAATAAACTCTGCTTTGATAATGTCTGATAAAGGCATGCTGTGCTCTTTTTGAGAGGTCTCTTGTGGTTTTCTGTGCTCAAACTGAGAATTAATGCAGTAGTTTTAAGCTACTGAATATACCCATGAGCAAATCGAGAATTGGATCAGAGCAGACTATCAGCATAGCACCAACATGTGAAGGTCTTGTACAGTCTTCTTGACATGGAGTCTAGAGAGAGTAAGAAACCTTCCTGCAGCTGGAAGAGTACCTGGGAAAACTGGCAATGGACTTCCCTGTCCAACACAGCTGTGCAAAGCAGTAGGAACAGTTCAGTCACACATCCTTGTTTGACAATGCTTGTCCCAAGAAAGAGGTCAGCTAAGGCTCTGTTGCCCTTTCTCTGCCAGGCATTTCATTGTAGCGCTGTCCCTAAACCAACAGACTCTTGAGTATCTGAGCCGTCAGCAACTGAGAGTATAAAGGGCACTTCATATTCAAAAGGATATGCAGTCCAGGACAGCTCACAGACCAAAGACTCTCATCCAATCATAAAAACCTGTGCAGAACTCAAGATTTTGCTCTCCTCCTTGTTCCTGATCTTTTGCCAGTAGGGAGGAGCCCATTAATTGTTTTCTGTTTCTCTTCATTTCACATTGTGACTCTGAAAGCTGTTTCAATCGGGGCAGAGGCAACGATTCACAGAAAGATAAATCATTTAGTGATTGCAGCTGCTTGTCTAACTGGTTATTTTTGCAGACCTAAGTGCTCTGGCTTTCAGTGATGACTTATTCTGTGGGACTGTTTTTCTCCAGTAAAAAGCAAATGAGGTGTGTGGTCAAGGTCCTTCAGACAGGAGCTCATAGCCCACAGGGCACCTTTCTGCAGCAGCCTGTGCCACTCTGGAGATGCACATTTTTACCTGCAGTACTGCCTTGATCTCTCACAGACTATGACAGCATTTGTCATTGCTCTTAATTGTCATTGCAATATCCCATATGACATCTCACATTCCTTTTAACCTGACATGGGCTCCTTCGTCATTGTTCAGCTGATGATTTCTTAATGTTCTCCCATGGATATTTGATCAGACATAAGTTGGTTTGACTTTCATGGCATAACTTTCAATGATCACATCCCACAGGCCAGCAATGGTTTGGGTGGCAATCTTTGTCTCAGATCCTGAAAATCACACTCACTATGATTGAATGAGGTTTAGCCTCACATACATTCAAAGCCTTTCACTTGCCATATATCTTGCTGTGGAATAAAATACAGTGTCTGATTATGAAGGGGTCTTCATTCTCTCTAAGCTCAAATGCAATAAGAAAGTGCACAAAAGTTGAAGGAAAGAAGAATCCACAAGGGAAGAGTCTAGAAGCTTTCCCCATGCATGCAGGGATGGAATTTGAAAAGAAAAAATTTTGCTGGAGGGAAAACTGGCAAGGGATGTGAAGGACAGTATGAAAAGCTTCTTTAAATAGAACAGCAAAAAGACTAAGAAAAAGTCAGAATGACTGGAGAAGGTTCCTGATGATTTGAAAAAGTGACTAATTTTCAGAAAGAGAAAGGAGGAGAACTGAGGAGACTACAGGTCTGTGCAGTCCCTGAAAGCAGTAGTGCACTTCTACGTTAGTATTCATTATGGTCTGCATCAAGAAAGACACACAGACTTTGTAATATATTGCTTAAAATATAATTTATTGCAGCCAATGTTAAAAGGAAAAGGGATAATATGGGCAATCTTACATTCTCTCAACCCCAAGCTGTGCAACATTCAACAGCCACCAGTCAAGGAATGGCATGCAGTGCAGGACCCATCCATGGAGATAGGTGTTTCCTGATGCCTTGGTCTCTAGAACTCTTGCAAGAATTTTTTTAAAGAAGAAAACAGTAAATTTATACTGAGAAATATAAGAGTGTTCACATGAAAACTTGCCACTTCACTTTATGATAAATACAAGGACACAGAGGGTGCAGTCACTCATGCAGTCATTCTGACTTGCATGCAAAGTGCATCCTGCAGCCCAGGGCAATGTGCAGCACAGCACAGGATGGAGAGTCAACCTATATGCTCAGCAAACACAAGCCTGTGCTTTCTCCTGTTCTGTGGGTCTCTGGCACCTTGATGTACAATTGTACTCAAAGCACAGCCTGCTGGGAGCATTTTGAGTGACAGAAAGAAATAAAAGTTGATGGGAAATAACAGCACAAGGCAAATCTCTCCTGACCAGCCTCATTGTTTTCTAGGATGGGTTGGCTTGTTCTATCAAGAGAAAAACGGGATATTCTATACTCTGACTTTAGTAAGGCCTTCAAAATGATCTCCCAGAATATCCTTGTAGTCATATTGGAGAGCTGTAGGCTGAGTAAGCAGGCAATATTTTGGGTGTAAAGTTAGCTGGATTGCCAGGAGCAGCAGGAGCAAGGCTGCTCCATGAGGACAGTGAGCTGGGCTAAGGATCTCCTTGAGAGTGGGCAGAGCCCTCAACACCCAGTGCCATTCCACAATATCTGACCACAAGGAAGAATAACCAAATGCCGCTAACAGGGTCCATCAACAGCCATGGGCACAGCAAGATCAAAACCAAGATGAGGGTCCATCTACAGAGGCAGGATCTAGGGAACAATGAGAGCTGGCTGCTGCCTGTGGGATGGGAGACTCACTGACCAGGGTCCAGCCCAGAGCATCTGAGCAAGGGAAACAGAACAGACCCTGAAATGGTGACAGGTAGAACCAAGTTTTCAGATCATAAGACATTATAGTGACAGGGCAGGTCCAAAACCAAGCTGGGGAGTCATTTCCACAAGAGAGGGCTAGAATCAGATCCAGTGGCTACCAGGCAGGTCCACAGTGATAGAGCAGGCTCAAGGTCAAGCCAGAAAATCAGCCCACACATTGGGATCATGAGGGCCCATGGCCAGGCAGGGAAGGGCTGTAAGGAACAAGAGAACAGCCCTGATGTGGTGTTACTGGGTCAGAGGCTGATGGCTCTGAGGGGGTCACATGGGATCCTGAGCTGTGGGCAGGTGGGGGATGTCCCATGGGAGATCAGGGCCAGTAAGGGCTGCCAGTGCCCTCAGAGTTGAACCAGCAACCTCCCCTCTGAGCATAGTGTGTCCTCGCTCCTTAGAGAGACCTGGGCTAAGGAGGGACATACTTTAGGGACTCCATGGGTCCCTGTCCCTGCCTTTCACATACTTAAATCATAGATCTGTGCTCAAGGTTCTGAAAGATATTTCTTGGCTAGGATGTTGTGAAGTCACTGTCCCTGAAGGTGTTCAAGAAAGGACTGGACAAGGCACTGGTCTAGTTGATAATGTAACAATTGGTCCAATGTTGGACTCCACAATCTTGGAGTTATTTTCCAACCTCAGTGATTCTGTGATTCTGTGACTCACTTTAGAGTGACTCACTTTGGAGTGACCCCATGGCTGTGGGGTGTTAGTGGGCTGTTTCAGGGGACACAGAGCCAAGGCAGGGACAGTGGATAGGAAAGGGACATGGCATGAATGGTCAGTAGCTGAAGTATGGCCGTAGAAGCTGGTCAGGAACAAGCCAGGGGAAGGAGGGTCTGGCTGGGTGGAAGGAGATTCCCTTAGAAGCCTGGGTCTGAGTAACAAGTGAGTGCTGTGGGAAAATCAGGAAGATTTGTAAGGAGAAGGCTCTGTCTGTGTGATCAGAGACCCAGGTTCCTCAGTGCTTGGCAGAGGGCTTAGAGAAGCCTGAGGATCACTGTAGTGGAGCAGCAATGGCCAGCTTCACTCTAGGGAGGGACAAACCAGGAGGCAAGGGCAGGGCACAGCTGGCAGGGCAGGAGCCTCACCATCCAGGGCTCAGCAGCTCAGCAGAGCAGGCCCAGAGATGGTGGGCAGTCCAGATCATAAGGCAATGTCCTGGCTATCAGGCAGGTCCCAAGACACACCACAAAGTCGATTCACACATCAGATCTGGGTCTAGGTCCAGTGATCACAAGGCAGGGCCAAGGTCACACTAGGAGTCCTTGACCAGGAATGGGCACAGCTGTGTTTGAACTGGAGACTGATACACTGCTGATGTAACACAGAGAGGAACTGGAAGTCCAGAGCACGGCTTAGAGCTCCTGGGCTCATAAGTGTGGGGAGAGGCCCCAGGTGTGTGTGGTTGATCAGGACTATTAAGCACATTAATGCACTCAGAGCTCTGTCACCTACTTATGAGCAAAAGAGAGAGACCTGAATACGAGGCTACAAGTCTTGGGTCTGAGGTCTGTGAGGAGGCAGGTCACTTGCAGTGTTCTTCAGGCAGGGACTGAAGTATAAGGCTATGCTGAAATATGCTTGTCTTGTGGGAAACAGCCTTGACCTGGGGAGTGTGGCATAACTTTTTGCTGATGAACATAAAATTCCCCCCACAGCTTCAGTACAAGAAGTCTCCTGTGCTTACTAGTTTCAGCTTCCTTGTTACACTCAGTGCTTCCCAGTCCCTTTGATGTGTCAGAAGGCAATGGAAGAGGTTAGTGGATTACTGCTTCTATCTGCAAGTTGTTGCTCCTCACTTCTGTCCTGTTCTCTAGTCTGTTCTACGGGCTGCAGTTCCACAGGAATGTCCACCTTGTGGGGTGTCACTACCTTGGCATGGGCTGCCTGTGCCTGCAGACCCTCAGAGGTGCCTCCCAAGACTGTGCCATTATTAGTTCTCTCAATAACATCTCCTTCCACGTGTCTTCTGGTTTGTTTCTCTATACATATTTCACACATTTCTCTTGCCACCCTTTCTTCAATACAGTCAAGCAGAGGTGCCATATGCTCCTCTAATGAAGATTCAGTGTACAATGAGTTCTTTTCATTCAATACAGGGCCTGCTGCAACTGGCAAAGGACAGTTCATGTCCTTCTCTCACAAAGGCAATGCCTGGTACCAAAATGGTGCCAGTGCCCAATACAGGCTCCATACCCATGTGCAGAGGGCTTTGGGGAGATCTCCTGCTGAGTCTGGTTGTGCTGTCAAGGTCCTAACTTTGGCCATTCAGTCCTGGAACTTAAATAGCTGGTAGTATTTTCTATATATTTATTACCTCTCAATGGATTTCTGTTCCATAGTTTTGTCCAGTTTCCTTTTAGAATCGTGCAAAATTTTATCATCTCCCTCATTCTTTGTCCATGAGTTCCATCATTCACCTACCTGTTTGCTGTCATCCACCTCTGTGTGTTGGGGGTTTTTTAACTGCTTTCTACTAACTTTTTAAAATACTATTAAGTTTCTGTGTCAGAAGAAACACTGAATAGCCAATCTCTGTCATTGTCTCCATGTAATTCAGAACTTCAGAAACCTCGGTTGAGAACATCATCCCTCTCCTGGGAGTTTGACTGCCTGGGCTCAGGTACGTCTGAAGCCACTGCCAAGCCTGGGATCAGAGCACTGTTGGTGGCAGAGCTGTGAGATGCCTCCATGGGGGTCTACATTCCCCCTCACTTTAGAGAAGAATTTAAACTGAGTGTCTTGATTGTGGTCATTGTTGCTAGCTTTTATGCCTGTGCCTGACCATGAACCCACACTGAGATGGACCCTGTAATTTACTACTTCAAGTGTTTATTTTAGTCACTAGTAAGGAAATTACTGAAGTCCATGTTATTGGAAATAACATGATAGGGGAAAAGGAGATAGCATAAACTATTTTCTTTCCAATGCTACTGGTATCTTTACACTTTTATAGGTATGGTCTTAGAAGTAAACAACTCTACAAGTTGAATACAAGTATCACAGAATCACAAAATATGCCAAGTTGGAAGGGGCCCCCAAGGATCATCAAGTCCAGCTCCTGGCCCAGCACAGGATCATCCTCAAGTCATACCATATGCCTAAGAGTATCATCCAAACACTTCCTGAGCTCTGTCAGGCTTGGTGCTGTGACCACTGCCTTGGGGATCCTGTTCCAGTGCCAAACCACCCTCTGGGTGAAGAACATCTTTCTAATATCCAACCTAAACCTTCCCTGACACAACTTCAGGCCATTCCCTCACGTTTTGTCACTGGTCACCACAGAGAAGAGATCAGTGCCTGACCCTCCTCTCCCCCTCACAAGAAAATTGTAGACTGCAATGAGGTCAAGGATTTGCTGGCAGCATCATCACCAGGTGCTGGTTTGAGACCATCTACAATGTCCCCCACTACAATTAGCAGTGAAAGTGTAGCCACAGCCACGCGCTGTGTTCAGCACAAGAGAGTCCTGGATGCCCAGCAGTATGTGCAGCACAACTTAGCACAAAACAGCACAGGCTGATCAGGTCCATTTTTGTGTCTGTCACTACTTCCTCAATGTACAACAATGTCCTGTTTAGGGCCATTACTGACCCTGATGTGTGGACTTAACTTCCAGGCTTGATATTTGACCTACCTCACCACTACAGACTTGTTTGAGAATCACTGGACTGTAGAAGGAGTATAGGGAATACCTTATAGGGGGGAGGCCCCTGCCCTGCTGGCCTTGCTCTCACCTACTGCTTCCTTTGCTGAGCAGCCTCACCTTTGCTGCTCCTTGACAGTCTCATTTTCAGATTGAAAAATCTTATCTCACTAGCTACAAAAACAGAAAACTGAACCACTGCTCTGTTTCAAAGCCTTTCCAACAGATGTGTGGCTTCCAGTTTGGGTCAGCATGCTGTGCTTTATCAAATACCATTTGGGGCCCCAGCACAACTTTGCCCTGGAGGCCAGGAGGTTCTCTGAGTGCATCTCCTCTGATGACTCTCTTACAGCAGACTGCCTGCTACATCTTGTCCCTTCAGCCATGGATTTGGTTTGCTTAGGAGAAGGTGGGCCTATCTCACAAGTCAAGTATGCAGAGGGATGTGGAATGATTACCCAAAAGAACAGGGAAGATGTGTCATCTTTTACCCTTCCCTAAATGACACGAGAAGAAAAGACTCATTTGGCTCACAGAGCATTTTGAGTGCTGTCCTTATGTGTATGTCTGTTTTTGTTCCACAGACCCCTGGCAGCACCCTGGATGCAGAACAACACAGCACATTGTGGGAACAGAGTACAGTGAATGGACAGATGGGAATTATGAAGACATGGTATCTACAATGATGCTGCCAGGAAACAGAAAGGACTACAGGACAATACCTAGGCTTCGCAGGAGTTGGGATTCCTGTTTTTAAACTCTTGCCAGACTGCAGAGCAGAGTTCAGAAGCAGTAGGCAGTGTTTACTCTCCTAGTGGCTGCTTTTCCTCATCCCTTTGTAACACCCTCTATGCTGCTCTTTTCTGAGCTGCTTCCCATGGCAGTGCCTTTCCAGCAGTTCCTGCTGGCCGAGGCAATGCCCAGGAGCACAGGGGTATGGATTTTATCCAACTTTGCTGAATCTGCACTTTTACCTCTCATTTTAGTCTCTATGAAGGGTGTTCTATCTTTCATAAACCCAACACTGTTACCCTTTCTACAGTATTTAACTGTGATATTTTTTAATCTTAAAATGCCTCTGATCCTTCACAAAATATTTCTGGCTCTTTCTTCAAACATTACCTGGTTCCAATTAAGAACAAAATTGGAACATTAAGCTACTGAACCTAGTTTTCAAAGACTGAGACATCATTTTGTATCCCTAGTGACACCTAATGGCTCGATTTAAAAGGAGTCAAAAAGCTCTCTTTCACAACGAGGACATTAGGTGGTTCCTTAGGCTTGAAAACCTCTCCCGTGTGTAGTTTTAGGAATCCGTTTACCGTTTCAACTTTGATTTTCTCTATTTATTTTCTTTAAAATAATCATCTAGCAAAGATTAAACAGGATAGTAGTTATTTTTATATTCATGTGATGTAATAAATACTTCAATAATAAATGTTAATTTTATTGTCATTGTACCTAGAAAGTGCAGAGTGACAGACATGCTTGTATCAGTTTAATAACAGGTTTATAATAAAATTTCACACTCTGCTTCCTAGAACAGTATTTTATAAATCCTGTCTTTTCTATTTTTTTAAGTTGTAGCAAAACTCTGCTAACTGCTTTAGGCTTTAAGGGAAGCAGAACATGATATGCACAGTAAACCTTGAAATGTCATATATTATAATACTTTTTTGCTTAAATACTTGTGTTAGCAATATTAATCTCTTATAACTCTCTTGGGAAGACCAGTATTTGCAGCTCTGGCAAAGACTTCATAACAGCTGAGAAAACATTTCCATGCAGGCAGCATTACCACTGCAAGTTATATTTAATATTGACTTTGGAAACGTTTGAGGGAGCTACATGTGTCTCCTCTTTTTAAGTAGTGGTGCTGTGATTGGCAGTTCTGCATGTGTATCCCAGCAGAAGGAAGATTGCTTAAGTCACGGATTAACACTAGTAATTCTATCAGTTGGATAAACTGCAACCTAAGGAACCTTTCTTTAAAGTCTGTGAAATAGGAAATAATATGTGATAATTTCATCAAAAGGCAGTAACAAAGCTTTCCTTGGGTGGTTCTTGTGGCTATTAGACAGCTGAAGTAGTCCATATTTTCAGGAAAAAAAAGACTCTTTCCATGATTCTGAAGTTATATCTCTTAAGCATCACCCCAATATATTTCCTGTTGGAAAATAGGGGAAATCTTTTAAAACTCTTTGGAAATAAAATAGCAGATTCCAAAATCTGAGTTATTTGATATGTAACATGGAGATGAGCTCAGGGTAAGAGTTGGAGCTGTAAAGTTTACCTTGCTTAAGCTCAAAAAAAAAAAAGTTAAACTCTATAATGACTTCATATATGGGTACATTCTGGTTTCAAAAAAAAGATCTTAATCCTCATCTACACCACTTCTGTCAATAATCATGACCCACTGTATCATATATTTTGGTTCTGTGGTGCAGTAACGCAGAACAGTTGGAGAAATGTTTAGTTTGCAATGCTTTTATTGGAATAAATAGAAGGACCATCAATTAACACTCACAAAATCAATGACATGTCACGGGAAGGAAAATTTTATCAGTCAGGAAGATGTATTTGGAGATAATGATTTATGAAGAAATGGTAAACTTTCTGTGTACTCCCTCAGAACAAGACACACAGCTTTACAGTACAAGCAGCACAAAGAACAAATGCATTGCTGGAAGAAGAATGCTTAGTTGAAGTTAAGAATTTCATCTGCAAGGTGTCCAGGCATCAATTCAAGCACAGTTGCCCAACCAGTTCTACAGAAAGGAGCAGGATTATTCTAAAAGCTGAGTTTATTTCAGAAAACTCCTATAGGAAAACAACATTCTCAATATCACTGTCAGAATTTTTCACAAAAATAAAAACACTGTCCCTGTCTCTCAAGTGATTCAATGATGATGGGAAATATTTCTAAGTTTCCTCCTGAAATTGTCATTTAATCCTGGGTATAACTCCTGAGTAAAACTTGTGTAAGCAGAAACACCTGCACCTAAAGATCTGAAAAGTCACACACTTCTTAAAGAATATCTCACTAGATCTTGAAGACTTTCCAGTCAGAGAAATTAGTGAAGAAATAAGATTATACTACAGTACTAAGGTAAAGGGAGTCTGCTGTTTCTGAGGGGAAGACAAGCACTATTTCCAATTCTTTTTCCCTTTAGGGAGAACAATATCTACCAAAGAAGAGAATCATATTGCTTGGATTGTGTCTGATCACGAAAAGGAATGGGTGGTCAACCCTAAACTCTTCAAACTCAGAGGAATATCGGGTGTCTCCTGTCACAACTGCTGAGCCAGCCACCTCAGAGCCCTCCTCCGTGACTTCCAGGTACGCCTCATGGATGGCCTCAGACACCTTCAGGCCCTCTGCTGAAGAGATGCCAGAGAGATTGGCCGAGGGGCTGAACAGGTCAGTCATACCCAAGGCCGTCAAGACAGATGTGAGGTTATATTTTCTCTCCATCTTCATGCGTGGGAGGTACACTTTCACTCTCTTCCTCTCCATCACACTGGGACTGGTCCACTCTGTAAGTTTTTCAAAGCTGATTTTTTTCTCGAGCTGTAAAGAGAGGCAGGGAATTAAATGTCTGAGACAAAGGTTGTGGCCTTAACAACTGTGTTTATCCCCCGTTACTGGTTTTTCCCATTTACTTTACATGCACAGTAGAACTGTTTATCCTGTGTGCTTCCTTCTGACTACAGACCATCATCTGCCTTGAGGAAGATCCTCAAAACTTTGTCATCTAAAAGTTTCTTCATCATATCAAGTCCTTTCTGTAAAAATACAGTTTTTGAAAACATCAAATCAAATTGGCCCTAAAACTGTTCTGCTTGGAACGTATTTTATTGATCCTTTTCCTCAATGTCATTCCTTTCTAATGCTGCTTTGCTCATTTTCCTTTTATCAGCTCTTGGAATGCTTTCCTCATCACTTCCAATTTTTATTTCCCATAGGATAAACTTTAGCAAACCTTTGAAATCACTCAAAGTGATAAAAACCCTGCTAGTGTGTCTGTTTCTGACACCTGATGGTGATTGGAGCACATGGCAACATCCTCTTCTGCAGGGCTCCAGCAGAACTGCACTGCCTTACCTTCGTTTCATAAAACTGATCTCAGGGCTTCCCTAACAGGCCAGTCTCTGCCTGAGCCCCTGCTGGCACCTGGGGGGCTTTAGTGCTCCCCTGCCTGCCCAGCACACTTGTGGGGTGGACAACTGGGGTGGGAAGGGAGAGCAAAGAGTCTGACAGCAGCCAAGCCCCACTGAAGTGAAAACTCTTTCTCTGCTTCCTCTGCCAGGGTCGTACCTC
>JAWWEV010000083.1:67150022-67164721 GCA_035583235.1 Hafferia zeledoni
AGAAGAGCTGTGTCTCCATTTTGCTGTCTTGCCTGCCTGTGTGCTCTGGAATCTTGGTCAGACACAGCTCTTGCAAACCCTACTTGGCTTTAGGCCCAGGCTCTGACAGAAAGGGACCCAACTGAATCACCCAACCTGTGACAGCAACAGGTTGTATTTGTGAAACCCTGAGACCCTGTGTGAGCCAACAGCTGTCCTGGGCAGGAGTTGTGTCTGTGCCCTCCTACCTCTGTCACATTGAAGGGCACTTCCTGAGTGTCCTCTTCTTTAAACTCAGTCTTCCATATCCCTTTGAAGTAAATGGCATTCACAAAGAGCAGCGTGGTATCGACATCAACAGAGTCCGGCACAATCAAATCTTGACTCCGTCCTTTGAGAACGAGAAAGGGCAAAAAGAGTGGTCAGATACACTTGCCCTGGTGTGCACAAATCTATGCAATGTAAGGATGAGGGGTCGTGCTTTGTGGAGTTTTGTTTTGGTAGCAATAATTGTTTTTTTCTAGACATTATGAGGAGAGGAAGACAAGGATATAGTTTATGGTAGGTGGGAGAAAATACTTGCTACCCATTTTTCATCCTTACCACTTGTCTCTTTCTCCACCCAGGAGTTAATGAGCTGCCTTGTTTCATCTGCAGCTGTTTTGAAGCTAACTTCTTCCAGCTCAGCTTTATAGAATTTCTTTGCACACTTTATGTATTCCTATAAGCAGAAAGGTTGCAGTTGTCAGACTGATGAGAGCTTGGAATCATATGGATGTGTAATGCAAGATTGTGACATAAAGCAGAGTGGTTAAAAGAACAGTGAGTGTTTCCCCCTGTTCTTGAATGTGTCAGTCACTGAACATGTCAGTCACAGCTGTCTTCCTGTAACTGAATCTTAAAGCTGTACAGCAGAGACTGCTTCACATATATAGGTCTGGCACTTTTTGATGAGATAGGGTTCTAAGCTACAATTTTGATATATTTTCTTTGCTTCACCAAGCTAAATTTAGTTTAACAAATATTTTTAAGGACACACAATGTTTGTTTCCTTCTCTTTGTGTCTACTTTTTATTTTGAATACTGTGTTCTTACATTTTAGAATGCCAGAAACAAAGCTTCCTTGCACTGGGAAGATGTAATATTTGGCTTTGAAAAAATTCAAATTTGACAACTTCAGTCTTCATTATTTCAAGTCATAAAATATATTTAATTTCCCTTAAAAGTTACATTTTTCATTAAAAGCCATTTTTCTTGCAAATGAACAGCAATCTTAACTATTCCCTGTTACTTGTAACATGGGCATATTTTATGCCATTATACCTTTGCCTGGACTCTACCTAACAGTGACCTAAAAGCCACAGAAATGTCCAAATTTATTCTGTACCAGTTCCCCCCATGATTCACAACCACCTCCTCATCAAGAGATACTATTGGTGCTGGTG
The DNA here is from genome assembly GCA_035583235.1 of Hafferia zeledoni. Taxonomy (NCBI): domain Eukaryota; kingdom Metazoa; phylum Chordata; class Aves; order Passeriformes; family Thamnophilidae; genus Hafferia; species Hafferia zeledoni. The sequence goes on from JAWWEV010000083.1 coordinate 67,151,447, forward strand.
CATCTCTAGGGTAGATTGACAGGGGCTCTTAGAGGAAATCACATGGAGTCAGTTTGCAATGTAACTCACCTGAAGAACAGGGTATGTTTTGTCTATATAGATTCTGTCAGCAATCCTCAGTGAGTATGTGGTATTTTGCCTGGTGATGTCCAAGAGAAGATCCTTGACTGAATTGTGGATATGTTCAGAAGGGCCACACTGAGGTGATGACATGAAAATAAGAAGATAGATTGCAAAAGGAGATAAGATCCTAAAATATTGTCTCTCTCAGTTAATAGTCATGCTACAGGGGAATCCTCCTGCACAGACACAGGGTTGTCACCTTTGAAACAGCTGCTGCTGTGGTCGTGGTGAATTGAACTGGCAAGTTCATCCTTGTCAATACAAATGCCCTGAAATATGCTTTATATAAGATGCAGTTGTGTTCCTGTCACTGAGATTTCTGGGCGCTTCTATGCCCAGCATATTCCAGCCCTGCTTTGGAGTCTCTCAGCTGCAAATCTGATGATTGTACCCTGGCTCCAGGTGCTGGATCTCTTTTACATGCCATCCCCCAGCCGCACTAGCCCAGGAGGACACTCAGGTGTCCAAAGCATTCTGTCTAATGCCACCACTTGTTCTGGTGAAAGATGGGCAACCTGCTGTCTCTCTCTGTTAATAAACAGGGAAATCACACCCTTCTTCCCTCCCTTCACAGATCCCCTTGGTTAGAGGCCATTACCATAGTTCTTGTCAAGGTCTGAAACTGCCAAAAAGAGAGGCAGAATAGTCCTAGTTTTGTTCTGGTGAGAAAATAAGACAGAAAGGAATATTATTTCTCTACCTGGGAGTCAGTAATATCTCTATCTCCTGTAACATTATCGAAGTGAAGAACCTGCAAGAGAAAATACCAGTGGTAGAAATTACAAGAATGGCCAAAAATAATATGAATCTGAGATTTACACATGATGCTCAAAGTAACTGAGAACACAGATTAACTAAAAATTTACAAGTGAGCTTACAACTGGTCTATGCACTCTGTGGCCCTCTTGGAAAATGTAGATGCCACTTTTTGCTCAGATTATATTTTTTATAGTGAGTGTTTACAAATTAATTGTTACATACTTTGTACTGTTAATAATATTCTGTCCTCCTCTCTTTCTGGGAGTTATCTTTTTTATATATTAAAAAAATCTGATTACATTTTCTGGAAGTTGTAAGAATTTAGAAGAAAGTAAAAAAATAAAATTTACTGACTGCTAATCTATTATGCTATTGTCCTTGAGATTTTTCTTCTATGTTAAAGTCAACTGCCTGTTACAGTGAAAACATAATTTATTATTACTAATATTATTATTTTCTCCACATAACTCTTGATTAATTTCTCCATTTTGTGATTTTGGTTTACTTCTTAAAGTTCATTTAAATAGATGAGAACCTTATCATGGGATAATATTTTCCAGTGATGTTGTTTAGAACGAACAAGTAGCACAAGTAGAGGTCACTTTGCACCCGTGTATGTAACTTACCTTCTCCATCTGAGTCTGAGTCCTACCTCTTGCTCCCAGATACACCATGGTCAGGGTTGAAATCAGGCTCAGGGAGGAAAAGATGATGTTCTCATTGGCATGGTGAACTGTCAGCTCTCTAAATATATCAAGACAAAATTCTGCATTTGCTGCACTGATGGAGCCCATTGTGAAACCTGAATTGTCTGAAACAAACAGAAAGAGTCTGACTTATTTTGATGAAATATGTTAATTGTAATGCAATAAAGTCAGTATATATGAGCTCCTGAAGTTTCAGCTCCTAGCATTTCATCTAGCTTCAGAAGAAATTATTTTTTAGTAAAGAAGAAAACACAGAGTAGAACACACTTTGAAGTATAATGCAACAGTATAGTATTTATACCACTTATAGCTTATGAGCTCCTGAGGATGCTCCAGCAATTTGTTTCCCTCTCTGGCTGCTAGAGAAAAAAATCCAGGATTCTCTGACATATGTATCACAGTCCTATGGAATCAACACATTCATGTTATCTGATAATGTGGGATGATTTGAAAAACAATGCATCTAACTAGATTGGAAGATCATACTCTCTCAAAATGAAATTTCTTGTACAGGTGATATAAGGTAGATGTTTTTATTATTCACCTATTCTGCTTACTGTTATATTTTAGGTTTTAAGCTCCATGTATGTTCTTGGTGAAGAAACAGATTCATCAAACAAATTCCTTTTTTGTTTTTGCTGTTGTTTTTGTTAATCTTTGAAAATGTAACTAATAAAGATAAAACAGAGCTGCAGGGTGCTGGGGTCACCTGAGCATGCTGCATTCCTTAATTTCGTGCAGACAATGTCTTCCATAACCCCTGGAATTCAATTTTTTTCTTTTGGTTCTAAATGAAAATTTAAAGTAATAAAGGAAGAAGGAAGAAAATCTGTTTGAATTTATCCCCAGGTTTTCAATGTGGGAGGGTTACTAAACAAAACTATAGTTCCTACAGACAAATTATTTGACTTTATGCATGGCAGAGTGTGAAACAGTAAAATAGCACAGAACACACATGTGAAGGTAGATAAGGTTTCTGCAGAAGGCATCCTTTAATAATTTGTTTCTTCAACTGATATTGAAGGCCATAAACATGAGGTTACATCAATCTGATTATAAGAATTGTAAAATAGAATTTTTTTTTTTTAAATTGCAGATTAGAACTTAAAGCATAACTGAAAGAAATGCTTACCTTGTCAGGTTCCCCTGTGGTGGTAGCAGCACAGCTTCTCAGCTGCACTTGGGGCAGATTTGATGATCTCTGGAAATATATCTTGTGTTACTTCATGACACGCCCCATGCTGCCTGTTCTGTGTTTACCAAATAAAGTGATGGATGGAGCTCAAGGTCACACATGCACTTCTACTTGGAATAAGTCCATTCTTTGAAACAAACAAACAACAACAAAAAAGCCTGAAGGAAAAGATTTTACACTAAAAAATCTCCAAAAAGATTTGTTCTTCATAGCATATGAAACCTTGCAGAAAAGGAAGGAGCATATTGAAATGACTGAAGCAAAAATTGTGATAAAATCTGTTCACTAGAACTTGAGTGGTAAGAATTATTTGGCTATGGCAGCAAACAGTGTAGTATAACTTGTGAAAATAAAACAAAAACATAAGATGAGAGATTTAGTCTTGCAGAATGTCTGTAAGTAATTTTGTATTACCTTATTATTCCTCTGCTATGAGCACTGACAGGCCAGAACACTCTCAGCATCACCATTCTGTGAACTCACAAATTTGGGCAATATCAGCATATGCAGGGCTGCTTGCTGTAGAATGCCCATAACTGTACTTATTGGAACTTTTTTCCCATTGTTGGCTGGACTAATAATACAAGTATTCTTTCTTCCTACCAGAATCCGTAGCACTTGCTGAGGAATGGAGAAAATTCTGCTGCCAGTGAACATGAGAAAGAGTACATTGCTTAAATCTGAGTTGCCAAATTTAATGATATTGAAGTAGATCTTTCTGTAAAAAGTTGCATGCAACTGTCTGATGTCACTCTCTGCACTGCAAAAGACCACAGACACAGTGTTTAACAAAACACAGGTTTTTATTCTAGAGCAATCTAGCTAAAGGAACTTAGATATAGCCACAGTCTGCGCCTGGTATCAGTGGAACAAAACCCTCCATGAGATATTGTGGGAATACAGATTACTTTCAAAAGCAATATTCAGAGCATCTGTATGGAAAAGAATTACAGAACTAAAGAAAAATGTGTTGGAGAAAGAGGAGTTGAGAAGATAAGAAAGACAAGACTTGTTACTTTTTAAATTCAGGATATTCAGATCCCAGCCAGATGCTACCAGAAAACTTGGTGCTAGAATTTTGAAAGCTTTTTTAAGGTTGTTCTTTTCCACAGGTCACAGCAGCAGATGCCAGGTTCAAAATGTGCCTTTTGTACATACAGAGACCATTCTTACAGGTCTTCCACAAGCAACTTCATGGCACATCAGCTGAACAAACCAGCTGAAGAAACATTCATGGTCTGCGTGACAGTCATAATATACAATAGAAAGCAGAAAGCAGTCACATAATTCCTTTGAAGTAAAAGAATGGACAGACAATAAAAGAAACTGCTGTGACCTCTAAATGCTGTGTGATTTTAAAATAGAAATCCAAAGTCAATACACAAAATGCCTCTGAAATTGTCTAGAACAAATTATGCCTTGGGAGAGTAGAGGAGGACTTTTTAACCCCTTTAGCTGTCTGTGCAATAGGAAAGTTTCTGAATCATCCATACCTTTCTTCCTGATAAAGTCCTTAACAGTTCTGTTCAGCTGAAGCTGCTAACTCAATAGAAAACATAGAGAGGTCAATCTGGACTGGTACATTTACATACCACTAGTACTTTCTGTGGCACAGTGTGTAGTCCAGGCCAGTCTGCTACAACCCTCACAGTACAGCAATATTGGTTTTGAGGAAAGCTCTTTAGACCTTGACTGACTTAGACGGCTCATCACTGCAAATCTACTGTAAAGAGAAAGAGCTTTCCTCTCACAGGAGCAGCATGAAAATTGGCCACCACTGTTGTGAGTCCCATTCATCTGAAAATGGTGCCACCAAGCTGGTGGAACACAGGTCAGATGGGTGCATGTGTCTGTGTATGGTGAACCTTCAGTCACACAACTGGCAGCCCCTCCTAGACTGCAAACTCTTCCTCCAGCTGCTGCCTCTTCTGCCTTTTCCTCTCAGGACTGCCTTGTTTCTACTCAAACAGGCTTGAACACTCACAGCCATGGCCCATTGTAGTATACCTGACAGCTCAGAAGTCAAAGGATCAGCCAGCATCTTCTATCCTGTAACTTCTAACTTTGGAATATGCCTTGAATCTTTTTCCTTGACAATCAATTGTCTGATGGTATGTGTCAGCTGAAGCATAATGGTCTGCTCCAGTTCACCACAGGTGATCCACCTTGCCATTTGTGCACTATCTACCTGAATCACATTCGTATCCTCATAGACAGCCTGTAACTTGGTAACTACAAAGATATCCAGTGTTACAATAGTTCTGTAACAGCCAACTCACAGCATTAATGTTGTTAGCCATTTCATGGTGTTCAGTACTTCTGAGTTGAATATATTCATTAGTGAAAGGAGATTTTTGGTTCCCAGTAGAAAAGGGTTAGTCCACTCCTCGAGATACATGTTAATATGCCACCCAGGTTATTTTTGTTAGCATTTCTATTTTTTAGTTTTATTAATTATTAATATGGAGCAAGTTGTAGAAGGAAAAAAAATGATTCCACAAGTAAAGATCTTGATCATGATCAGCCACCAGCACAAAATTGTAAGAATATAAGAGGTACTGCCTTATCAATTTAGCAACTTTAAACCCATCATGGAGTCTAGTGAGACTAAGCAAACCTTCCAGCAGCTGAAACATTTCTTGAGATTAAAGATGGAATGCCCCGTCCAGCACAGCTGTGTAATGCAGCACTAACACAAAAGGATGTGTTTGTCCACATGTCCTTGTTTGACAATGCTTGTCCCAAGAAAGAGGTCAGCCAACGCTCTGATGCCCTTTCCTCTGCTGGGCATTTCATTGTAGACCAGTCCCTAAACCAACAGATTCTTGGACAATTGAACCTTTATAAAAGGATATGAAGTTCAGGTCAGCTCACAGACCAAAGTCTCTCATCCAATCACAACATCCCATGTAGAACTAAAAATTTTTTTCACATCCATGCTGCTGTTCTTTTGTCAGTAGGAAGGAGCATGTTGATTGTTTCTTGTTTGTCTTGCTCAGAGTGAGTGCCAGTGATTGTTCACTTAGCTGTCATTGCAGAACTTGCTGCCTTAGCTATGAATGCTAGTTTTTCTCTCAGTTTTCCTCTAGGACTGTGTTCTTTCCCTCAGTTTGAAGAAAATGAGGTGCCTGGCCGAGTTCCTTCATACAGGAGCTCACAGCCCACCCAGCACCTTTCTGCAGCAGCCCGTGCCATTCTGAAAGGTCATACATTTTTTGCAGTGTTGCCTTGAATGATGACAGGCTGTGACAGAAATGTGCATCCCTCAGTGGTGGCAGAATGAATTTTTCTAGTGAAGACATCTTCAGAAGGATCCTGTGATGGACTTGGTCACAAGTGTCTCACCTTTTCTCTCTGCATTTGTTTAGCACCACACACAGAATCCAGAGTCTGCTGAACCAGAACACACAGGAGACCCTTTATCAGTCACTACAGCACATGTGAAGTCCCTTATTCATCCCTCAAGTCCATGGAATCAGCCAGCAGTCAGGGTCCTTAGTGGGTCCTGAGGAGGCATCACGGTAACCAGATCCTCACACCCAACACACACATGGCACAGGACAGGTGGCCACTGGCGTTGGCACAACTAGTTTACTGGCTGTGCCATATGGGAACCTAGTTACCAGTGTCCCTCCCCACAGAGAGGACTGTTCCTGGCAGCCTGTTACTAACACTGCTGATGCCACCATGCCTGTTACTTTACCTTCCATCACTCTTTGCCCAGCATATCCTTTATCTTTGGACATGCTCCCAGGAAAAATTACATTTTTCTGTTGCACAAAATAGGATAAACTTATCTCTTGGTTTTTTTCAACACAGACATCCTTCCAAGAAGTCTTCCTCTCCTCTAATTAGGAGCCCGCTGAGATTCTTAACAATATTCCTAACATGTTTCCTGCCTCTCCTGCAGGAGAAGGCTGCTGCCAGAAAGGCGAAATGTCACTGCACAGAGGTCAAAGCCATCATGTCAGCTTTGCAGAAAAGAACTGGGAGTCCTGGCTGACACCAAGTTGACCATGAGTCAGTAATGTGTCATTGTAGCAAATAAAGACAACAGCCTTAGTAAAGCCATTGCCAGAGGGTAAAGGGAGATCATCCTGACCCTCTGCTCAGCTCTGGTGGGACCACAGTTGGAATGCTGTGACCAGCTCTGGGCTTTCCATCACAAAAGAGATGCAGATGTGCTGGAGCAGGACAAGAGATGAGCAAAAATTATGAAGTGATTAAAGTGTTTTTCATAGGAAAATAGGCTCAGCTAAACAGGACTTTTTACTCTGGAGAGGAAAAAGTGCATGGGACAATCTTATTCATGTGCATAAACTACTCAATGAGTAAATAAAAAGAAGATGGAGCCAGACTGTCTCCTACAAACAGGCAAGAGAAAATGGACATAATCTGAAATAGCATAAATTACATTTAAACATAGGAAAATACATTTTCTCATGAGGAGAGAGGTAAATCCAGGTTGCTCACAGAATCTCCATCCTTCAAAATATTCAAACCCAGCAGGACATGCTCCCAAGCAGTCTGCTGTAACTGACCCTGATTGAAGGGATGAGCTTGGATTAGAAAATTGGCAGAAGTCATTTCCAATCTCAGCTGTTCCATGACTTTGTAACAAAAATCACAAGGGAGACGGAGAAAATGGGGTTATTAAATATTAATGTTTGAAGAAAGTACTGTAGTGTAGATGAGGCACTTGGAATGCACATTCCACAGACAAGTACAGTTTCCACTTTGTATGGAGAGCAACGTTTTGCCATAGTAGCAGACCCTTGTACCTCTCTTTTGTGTTTTCTGGATATATATTAGTTACACCAAGAGGTGCAGAAGGTTTCAGATTTTGCCTTGCCCTCCATATGCTTCCTTCTGTCTTATGCTACACAGCAGTCTGCAGTGAAACAGTCTCATTACTCCAGAAGGCAAAAAGCCAGAAGCCCTTGGAAGGCTGTGACAAAAATGACAGTAGCAACAAGTAGGTTTTCAAGGTTCATTTATTTCTGCCTTTTTATGAAGTAAAAACTTTAAAAGCATTTCAACATTGTTGCCTTTTTTTTTTTTTTTTTTGAAAGCAAATATGCTCAACTGCTTGTTGGGAGGAGAACCAGACCCATGCCTGGGAAATGGAACTTGAGGGTGAAATCTCACTGTTGCTCAGACAGAGCATTGGATCCCTCCTGGAGCACCTGCACCTTCCTGCTGCATGCTTGCTTGGTGGGTGAGAGCACAGAGAAGCTGAACCACAGTCCTCCTCTCTGGGGCACAGGAAGGAATGTTTCTCCTGAATCTCTCCACTGTTTTGGAGATCTCAGAGGCCACACCAGTCATTCATTATCTCACTGCGATCCCCTTTGTGGCAAATACTTTTCCACAGCCCTCTAAATATTTTACCTTCTGCCTCGCCTGTGGTGGACAGGATCGTGTCCTAATCCTTGGTACTTTTTCATAGGTTTGGTCCAGTATTGCTGAATTTGCACTTTTTGCTGCTGTTTGTTTTCCCTTTAGGGAAAGGGGAAATTTTGTATTTGCTTCATGGCCCCTTTGCTTTTTCCCATTCTTTCATTTTGGCCTTTGTTGCCATTCAGGAAACAATGCTGGTCACTGAAGCATATCTCTCTACTTTAAGCACTTTCCAGTTTAATAATCATAGAAAGGAAAGTTTGCTAATTTAACCCTTTTTAAGTCTTCTTGTTGTTTAAGTGTACAGGCTTTTAAATTTAAAAAACTGGATTAACTGCTTCTGCTTACAAGATGCCAGATGCTTCAGGCTACAGGAGATGCAGAAAGTAAATAAACTGCTGATGATAAGACTAGAGTCAATGCAATTTTGCATCTCTTTGAACTGCTCATACCACTGCTTTAATTTTAGAAAAACAAAAATTAAAGTATACTTGGTAAAATAGCTGGTTTTCTCACTGAAAACAATAGACTGTGTATCACAAATATTCTGACCATATTCAAATAACCTGGAGGTCAGACATGAAACGCCAACTTCGTTCCTCTTGCATCATACCACATATGCTTTTATCTTAATACACTCGGTGTTAATGTGAAAATAAAATCATAGAATCATAGAATATCCTGAGTTTGGAGAGGAACCACAAAGACCATTAAAGTCCAACTGCTGGTCCTGCACAGGACAGCCCCAAGAACCATATCATGTGCCTGAGAGCACTGTCCAAACACTTCTTGAACTCTGTCAGGCTTGGTTCCTTGGCCAGCTCCCTCAGAACCCTGTTCCTGTGCCCAGCCACCCTCTGTGTGGAAAACCTTTTCTTAATGTCCAACCTAAGCCTCCCGTGAGACAACTTTCTGACATTCCTTCAGGTTCTGTCACTGGTCATCAGAATGAAAAGATCTGTGCCTGTCTCTCAGCTTCCCTCATGAGGATGTTGAAGACCACCATGAGGTCTCCCCTCAGTCTCCTCTTCTCCAGGTCAAACAAACCAAGTGACCTCAGCCATTCCTCGTAAGGGTTCTCCTCCGGACCCTTCACCAGCCCTCCTTTGGACACTCTCAAATACCTTTGTATCTTTCTCACATTGCAGTGCCCCAAACTGCACACGATATTCCAGGTGAGTCCATCGCAGAGCAGAGTGGGACAATCCCCTCCCTGGACTGGCTGGTGATGCTGGGCCTGATGCCCCCAGGACTGTGATGCTGTGAATCACCTTGGGGCACAGCTGGTCCCTTTGGCTGCCAGGACACACTGCTGGCTCTTATTCAATTTGCCATCCACCAGGACATCCAATCCCTTCCTGGGGGCTGCTCTCTAGTGTCTTTTCCACAGTCTGTATGTTTATCTAGGATTGCCCTGCCCCTTAATATTGGAAGAGCTGATAGGCAATATTAATGCCAGAGTAAACTCCTCTCAAAACTCTCAGTGGTGAAATGCTTTGCCTGACAGTTGTCAATCTCCTTATTCTTTATTATGCCTTTTGAGTTATATGGTTTTTTCAGGTAATTTCATCATCTAAAATGGCAGAGTTGTGGAATAGATGTTCCTTGAAATATTTGTCGGACTAATTGTCAGTGCATCTTTAATACCTTTTGGAGTGGTACTGAAGTACATAGGAACAAATTAGTATTCCATTAGGCTGTTTCTTGGTAAAATGTACTACAGAGGGGAGTCAAACTCTAAATGTGTGCATTCATTCATTTAATAAATGCCTAGGAAACTTTATATCTGCATGCTTTATTAATTTTAAAAAGAGGAGGATTTTGTACTTAATCTCATTTTGCTCACAACAGTTACCAATGTAATAATATTTTTAAGGGTCTGTGATCTAGAAAATTCAGAAAATTAAGAAACTAAACATAATTTCATGACAAATATTTGTGACTTTATTATGTCAACAAAAAATCTATTGTATGCATCAAAAGCTATAATGTATGATCAGAATGAAAACAGGTCATAGTATTGAGCCAATATATTTTGGAGATGGCAATTGACACATAGGAACAAAAGACAGAGAATATTAGGATTCTCATGTATTTCTTAAGAAGAAGAGTTGTAGCCTTGAACCATCACAGGAATGAAGAACCACAGCTGCATTCATGGTATAATAATGTGCTTTGAACACCTGAGAGCTTTCCAGGGACTAACTGAAGTTTACTTGTTAAGGAAGATGAAGAGAGATAGGGATTATTTTAAAAGCTGTGTTTTTTCACAAAATTCCCATGGAGAAACCAGTTTCTTTGACACCACTTGCAGGATTTTTCACAAAAATCAAAATGCTCCCAAATTCGAAGTTTTTACAGTGTTTTAAGCAAGAATTCAGCTCTTTTGCCTGGCAGATCTGAGTCCTGGGTCACCTGGATCCTGCAGATATCCTTGCTTCAGGCTTCACATCTACACTCTGTGAGAAGACATAACTGCACCTAGACAAAGTTAGATTTCCTTGCACTCTGAAGGGAAAGGGAGACTCTCCATGACTTTGTAGAATCTCTGAAAGAAATTCAGATTTATTTGAGGTACTCACGGTGAGAGGACAATGCTGGTGATAGTGGACTTGTACATCCTTTCCCAACAGCTAAGTAAAAAACCTAAAATTTACATAGGCACCAATTAATAACCTGCACAGCAGAGTCTTGTCCACAAGCATCTCCTCCAGACTGGAGATCTCAAAGCCTGCGTCTCAGGAACAACAACATGGGGTTTTCAGCAGGATGCTGCCAGGGAATGAGATGAGCATAGCCCATGTCTTTCTATGTAATGGATTTCCAAAGCCTTGTAGTCATGTCTGCAACCAGTTCCTTGAGTGAAAATCACTTGATCCCTTCCCAGCTTGTGAGTACCTGTGTTCTCTGTGAGGTCAGTCTTTGCTTAGCTCAAGCCATGTTGAAAAGAGTCTGAGAAGGGAAAGAAGTAAACATGCTCACGGCTGTTTCCTCACCTGCAGTTATGTCTTTGCTATGGAAGCTTCCTGAATGGGCATGTATTAGATTAGCCTTTCCACTTGCAGAAAATATCGAAGAGATGAGATTATACTATAGAACTAGAATACAGGGGGCCTGCTGTTTCTGAGGGGAAGACAAGCACTATTTCCAACTCTTTTTCCCTTTCTAGGGAGAACAATATCTACCAAAGAAGAGAATCATGTTGCTTGGATTGTGTCTGATCAAGAAAAGGAATGGGTGGTCAACCCTAAACTCTTCAAACTCAGAGGAATCTTGGGTGTCTCCTGTCTCAAATTCTGAGCCAGCCACCTCAGTGCCCTCCTCTGTGACTTCCAGGTACGCCTCATGGATGGCCTCAGACACCTTCAGGCCCTCTGCTGAAGAGATGCCAGAGAGATTGGCTGAGGGGCTGAACAGGTCAGTCATACCCAAGGCCGTCAAGACAGATGTGAGGTTATATTTTCTCTCTATCTTCATGCGTGGGAGGTACACTTTGACTCTCTTCTGCTCCATCACACTGGGACTGGTCCACTCTGTAAGTTTTTCAAAGCTGATTTTGTTCTCAAGCTGCAAAGAGAGACAGGGAATTAAATGCCTGGGTTGCAAACACAACTTTTTCATGTCAATCAAGGCTAACATTAAAAAACTCCAAACAACCAGAGTGGTTCCTAAAGTCATCCTACTGACGTCCTTCTTGTGGTTTATTATTTGCCTCTCCAGTACTGCCTGTGTCACTGCCCTTTTATTCAGTTCTTTACCAACTTGTGACATCCCCTTTTGGCCAACTAATTTGTGTCTCATGAAGTACAGCCCAACAGTTTCACAGCCTAGAAAATTAGTCGGCTTGTGAGAGATTGCAAAAAATAAGGCCATACAAATTTACCTAGAGTTGGTAGTGCCCAACAAATGCCAACTCTTCTACATCTTTAATAACTCTACTTTATACTTCAAAAATATTGCTGCAATAAGAGTAATTATGCACATAATGCAGCCTGCATTGCTTTTGCCTCTTCTGTACAGAGAGAAAATTTTATAACATCTTGTAAGTTTAAGTGGCTGAATCAGACTAATTTACCAAGTTTTGATTCTCCCTCCCATGTGTCCATTTTTATTTTCTCTATGCTCTAAGCATTCTGCATTCACTCAGGTATTTGGCTTAATTTTCTTTCAAGACAAAGACAAAAGTTTAATTTTGTGTTACACAGTCAGTAGATTATATTTGTAGTCTTGCCTCACTGCATACTGGTCCCACTTTTGTTGTCTTTAAAGTACATACAATTTGTTTTACTACTTTTCATGCATCAGGAAAAAAAATTATTCATCCTGATTAAATGTAGTTGTGAAGTTTTCTTTTACTTTCTATACCGTTCTCATGTTCTGTCCTTGCATGTTCATGGATTATTTCTGCTGTTGATATTAATCCAATTAGACTCAAATGTCTTTTCTGTCTGATGAATTTACAAATATTTTCCATGCATTTCCTTTCCACATTTGTATTTAAGACTCTCCCAGGTCTTAGCAGAAGAAGTGTTTTTAATCAGTTTGTCTAGCTTGATGGGCTTCACAACTTCGAAATCAAGAACATTTTATTAAGATCCTGCTTTATCTAACTTCATTTTTCATTCCATGTGGCATATTCATAGTAATTTTTGAAAGTAGCCCATTTTTGATGTTTAAGGAGATTTTATTTTAAAAAAATTAGTTACTGATTCCTGCAAAGGATGGCTAATGTTCAACAAATTTAGCAGTGTTTCCTCAACAATTTACACAGGGTGGGGGGTCAAGTGTGTGACATTATTTCTTTATTAAAGAAAAATTAAAATATGCCCATATCATCCTCTTCTGCAGGGCTCCAGCAGCACTGCACTGCCTTACCTTCATTTCATAAAACTGATGTCAGGGCTTTCCTAACAGGCCAGTCTCTGCCTGAGCCCCTGCTGGCGCCTGGGGGGTTTTAGTTCTCCCCTGCCTGCCCAGCACAGCCGTGGGATGGACAACTGGGGTGGAAAGGGACAGCAAAGAGTCTGACAGCAGCCAAGCCCCACTGAAGTGAAAACTCTTTCTCTGCTTCCTCTGCCAGGGTCGTACCTC
>JAWWEV010000083.1:67176065-67205619 GCA_035583235.1 Hafferia zeledoni
TTTCCTGTCCTCATTGCTGCTATAACATCCTCATTCTGACCTGGGAAAATAAAATCCATCCCAGTTAGCAGGGTCTGTATGGTTCACTGTAGGACATACTAGAAAAACTTCTTTTGTACAGTGTGTAAAACCTAAGTCACATTGCATGAAAACAAACTATAGTTTGTGTTTCCAGTACTATCACTACCTCAAGAAAAGCTAAAGCTGAGTTACTCTCTCCTGGAAAGAGTTGACTCTGGCACTTTCTTTGCTGATGAAGAGCAGCGTCCTGCCCCATCTTGAACTGAAACCAACAACTCTCTATCCTGCCCAGTTTATTTCTGAAGAAGGAGCATGCTAGGGGAAATCAAGGTCCAACAAGAGTGATGCCTAAGGATTTAATGTGTTTTTGGTAGACTTTAGAACCATGTAAGTTCTTCTAGGTTGCTCAGATCCTAAATTCATTTATTAAATGTTGTTCCCACAAGATTGGGTGCTTTCTCAGGCTCTGCCAAGGCCATGGTGTTTGTCAGAAGCTACCTGCAGATAATAGAAGACAAAACATAAGAAGAAGGCCTAACAGCCCCTGGAAGGTCTCTAGGGGGCAGTTCTGAAGACCCCTATGGGTGGACCCACAAGGGAAGTGAGAATGATGATTGGATTTTAATACTTACATGCAAATTACTAGAGAGGTTATAAGAGTTGTAACACCCCTGGGGGGGAGGGGAGGGGGGTCAGACCATTGTGGTTTGCACCTTAGAAGATTCTAATAATGGTAACCTCTATATCTTTCTCCATTAACCTGTTTCTGAAGTGTCGGTGTTCACAGGGCTAAAGCAACAAGAGTACCAGGAGAACAGCTTTTCACATCCCACAGGAAAGTGAGAGCCACGATCCAGCAACTTCTCATTTTCATTCTCTAAAACAAGTAGCAAAAGAAACAAATACACCTCTTTCCCCTCCCAGAGAGGAGGCACCCTGTTGATGCTGCTTCATCCCATTTGATTGCTTTGTTGAATGATCTCTCCCAAAGACATGAGAAGCATCTGCAGAAAACATACAGTAACAGCAAGAGGCAAATGGAAACCAACCAGAAAATATGCCCCGTTCAGAGAGGCCTCTTCCTCCCGCTGTCAGAGTTACACATGTCTGATAACCTCTGTCTCATGGGGAGCTTTTACAGCCCTGCAGCCGATGATGGATCTGGGCCCATAAAAACAAGATGTTACTTCTTCTTTATCCCAGGTCTTCCCAGAGTAGTGCAATGATCAGACTGTGCCACAGCATCTTCTCTGCCTCAGCATGGTGTCTTGGTTTGAGGGGAAAAACCAAGATGTTTACTCACAAGAGGAGGAGGGGGCTTCATCCTCAATAATCACGCCACTCTTTATCAAACTTAAGAAAAAAATAACTTTAATACAAGAAGGATAACTGTTCTTAACTGCTATATATATATCTATATATATCTATATATGTAAACTGATCAGAGCAAACCACTTTCCCAACACCACAAGAGAAGAAAACAACAAAAAAAACCCCAAACCACAACCCCCCACACTGGCAAATTTCCTCCTGGAGAAGAGTAATACTTATGAGCAGTCACAACCCGGCTGGCAGCAGGGTGAGTTCCCAGATGAACTCTGTCTCTCTCTGCAGTCCCGGGGCAGGCAGCAGCGAGATGGCTTCTCCCCTACCCCAGCACACACAGACACCGCTCCTGCGTTCTGCCCAACTAAAAAAGGAAAAATGTCCCCAGAAACAAAAGGGGCAACCTGGCCCCACCCAAGTGATCAGCAGTCAACTACTTTCTTTGTTAACTACTGGCATGGACAGTTAATGGCAGGGGAGAGAATTTACATAATAATTTCAAACTACAACACATGGACACTAGATGATCTTCAGAGGTCCCTTCTAATGTTAATAATTCTGTGATTCTGTGCTTCAGTGCCTGTCTCAAAATCTCAGCCTGCTGTTCTTTTTGTGACAGCAGAGCCAGACAGCAGAGGGAGCACAGCAGAACCTTCAGCAGCACATCCCAGCCTGAGACTTGGTTGTCTCCAAGAGTGTGACTCTAGAGGAGGCAGGCCTAGCCAAGTGCTACAGAACTTCATCCAAAGGGCAGAAGTCCCAGTTACACAGCCCTGGGAACCAGGCACCAAGTTGTTCCCATATGGTGAGAATTTTAGGGAGCAAGCTTTTTCCTTTGACCTCATGCAGGAAAAGGGCAAGAGGGGGTGAAGTGAAGGCATCACCAGACCCACTTGGCAAGCACTGATGGGAGGAACACAGAGATGGAGCAGCACTGTCATTCAGATCAATGCTCCACACCCCTCCAGGGCTGGATATGTTTTTCCCACAACACCACAGAGAGTAAGACACTGCAATGGTGGCACAGCTGAGGATCTCTTAGTTCTGAATATTTACTGCTGTACTCTATTCATGGATCTGGTTTCCTGTCCCTTATGTCTAGCTCACGTATTTCAGCAGAACTGTTTGGGGAGCTTGAGGCATCAATGGTTTTGGCTTGAATTGCATTGTGGGACTCCTGACGCTTTTGTTGAACTCCACAGTCATTGTCAGTCTGCACCTCTAGAAGGTTTGCACAAAACAACAAGCAAATAAGGCAGCAAGGTGGAGTTGCTTCTGTCTCGGGGTACAAGAGATACACCAAAGGCCGCTGGGTATGTCTTCTAGGATCCTGCATACTCATCACCATTCCCAAGCAAGGAAATGGGCTCCATGCTGTCAAAGCACTCCTCCTTTGACTCTGGAGGCTGTCCTGTGTCACAAGCAGCAGTCGGCTATTCAGCTTTTTCACAGTGTTTACGTGTCTCGAGGATGGTTGTGGGCTGAGTGCTGTCTGTATTTTAGGCCAACAGACACTGTGCTCGCCAGTGCTCTGGGCAGAATATCACATTTCTTACAGATCAACAACTGAATCCATTGAGCAAAATGCAAATAAGCCCCCATTAGATATCACACAATGATTGCATTAATATAATCTAAAAATATGACTTTGGAGATTTTTGCCTGTTATGAAAATCTAGCTTGAGAGAGCCTTTCCCCTCAGTGGTCATCCCATGAGAATTTAGTAAAGTGATTCGTCACTCAGCAAGCTGAGGGCTGTGGAAAAGGCAGAACTGGTCATTTCTGCCCCATGTTTGGGACTGCTTTGTACTGATAGAGTGCAGGGGAGAGGAGTGACAGGAGCTGTCAGGGGGTGAGTGGGTGCAGAACTCCAGTTGTTGCTGTGACGTTGCAGGCTGCAACTAGGGCTGTGCCAAAAGCGACCTTATTGCACAAGAGGCATTGCACAAGAAGATAAGGCATCCATCAGGATTTGCATTACAGGTCCTTCAGAAGTGTTTTTCCAGCATGTTTAAACAGTCAGTAAGTTATGGAGAAGCTGGACCCTGTTTCCAAACTGTAGCACTCAAGAGAAGGAGGAATGCAAAACAACCTTAGACATGTGGAGGTGGCAGTGCTCTTACATAAAAGCTGTGACATACCATGTCATAATTAAGAATATCTATTTTATGCCTGAGGATACAGACAAAAAAGCTGCAGAGCAGCACTCTCTGAAGAGCTGAAAGGAAGCTCACAATTGACCTACTTTAGTCACTATTTTCTTTTCTAGGCAGATATTAAGGAAGTGAGGAAAAAATCATGCTATCAGAAAGATGTAGACACAATACTTCCATATCATTATTGTTAGGATAGGCACCCACTTATAGATCCTTTTTTTATGTTTTACTGCCAAGGAAAGGACCTTCAGACATCACTTAGTCCAACTCTGCGGTCTCAGGGCAGAGCCACAAATACATCTAAACCTTGCCATTTGCAAAGGAGATGCCTCCTTCCCTGGCAAGCTGCAAGCTGTGAGGAGAGCAGAGGCATTGAACCTTGTTTGCATGGATGGGGATTAGTGGAGAGAGGCACTGTCTTCAGTAGAGATTGCACTAAGGGGGAAAAAATGTGAAAAACGTATGTTGAATAGACATTTGGGGTTTTTGCTTCATAACATCAGTCTTCTTTTCATAGTTCATGGGGTTGTTATAATAGAAAAACTGCTGCTACTACCCAGACAGCCCTCTGATGCCCAGCAGGGTTCACCAGTCATCTTCATGGCTCCCATGTTCTGACCATACAGGAACAGCCCAGCTGATATGGTGCTAAATGGAGACTTTCAGGACCATGCTCCTTCATTCTTCACCAGTAACAAGCACAGATCTGACCCCCTGCCAACCCACAGAATTGTCACAAACTCCTGTTTTAACTTGAGGGTGTCAAAATAGTGCTGGGGACTGTATGCTCATTTCTGAGAAAAGACAGGAATATAAGGACGTTTTTCTCTTTGGCATTTGTCTCTTCATCACAGGAATCCCTGTCCCTGCATTTTTAAAAATGCTGCTGATTTTTGAGGTTCCATGCTCAGAATGGAATGTAAATGCTGGATGATGGCAGCTCTAGGTAATAAAAACAAGGCCTAATAGGCAAAATGGGCAGCCAGCCTCCAGAAAGGAAGCACGGACACAGCCTGCAGAACTCCTGCTGCAGCTGTACAGCACCTTCAGATGAGACAGTCTAAAGTAGCAGTTTGCTTATTTCACCTCTTTATTGTCATCCTCCTGTCTGCTCCTGCTCAGATATCACTCACTCTTATTTTCCAGACTTATTCAAATGGCTCCAGGTAACTTGTAGTGCATAAGCTTTGGCATTCATGAAGGCAGAACATGACATCGTATGGTGAACACCTGATGTATATTTTCATTTCCAGGAGTCAAAAACACATTGCAAGTGTTCATTTGCTAAATCTCATGCAGAATTCCTCTGAGGAAGATGTCACTTAAGTTAAACCAGCAAATTAGCAGTAATATCTCCTTATCAGTCAGCAAGAAGTTTTATTTTTTCCCCCAAACATTCACAGATAATGTTTAAGTGTAACTTTCATGATTTACATTCCACTTACAAAATCTTCCCTCATTTTTCAAAGCATGGAGAGAGCCTTGTCTTTCAGATTTGCATCTCAGAACATTAAAATTCAGCACACAGCAGCATGGGAGAAGGAAAACATATTTCTTGAAAGTTCGTTGCTACAGTTTTCTGCATCAGTAACTTCAATGGGGTGCTTTAGACCATTTTCTTCCTATTCTTTGAGACTGAAATAATTGGATTTATCCCCATATAAAAGGCAGCCTTCTTTACTATGTAAATACTTAACCATCTTTATATATATGCAGTTTTGCATCTTGTTCCTGCAGACAACATGCACACAAAATTCTCTTCAGAGCTATTTGAGAACTTAGGCACTTAAGGGAGGTTGTCCAGAGAAGTGGTGGAGTCTCCAACTATGAAGAAATCCAAAAGCCATTTGAATGTGGACTTGGGCAACCAGTGGTAAATGGCCTTGCTTGTGCAGGGAAGATGGACCACATGATCTCTAAATGTTGCTTCCCACTTCAACACTATTGTGACCACCATTAATAAGGAGGAATGCATATGAATGCAGGAATACAGGAGCATATGTGCATATGAAACAAACTGTTATTCATATCCAGTGAGGTTAAGGTAAAATTTACTCACATTCTGGATTCAGATCAATATTTACAATTCAAGGAGCCTAGTGGTAGAGCATCTGATTGATGGGTTCTAAACAAAATCAGTTTCAGTGATTACTTTGAGGTACCAACCAGCTGTCATAGGGTTAAGAATGCACTGGGGAAAAAAAATACAATTTCTGATTTTCATCCAGATGTTCCTCACAATGTTAGAAAATGGTCTTGGTTTTAAGGTGAACAGAGTTTGCCAAAAAAAATAATAGTATTGGTAGGATTGTGTCTAATATAGAATAAGAAGGGGTGGTTAGCCATAAACACCTCAGTAAGGGGCATGGACCTCCTGACAATGCTGGCTCCTGTACCAGCTGCTGCTACAGTGCCTTCTTCGTTGACTTCCACATATGTTTTATGGACAACATTTGACAGCACCAGAGACTTTGCAAACGACATTGCAGAAAGATCAACTTTCGATTCATTGAAGATGTCAGTCATCCCCATCTCTTGTAATACCTCATTGAGGTTAAAGGTGCCTTCAAGCGTGAATCGGGGGAGGTAGACCTCCACCATTGTCTCAAACATGTTCTCTGCAGAGACCCACAGCATTAAATTTTCATAGGTCATTTTGCTTTCAATCTATAAGATGGGGGGAAAAAGAGATTAAAATAGGTGGGCAGCTTTGAAAAATTTGGATCTCTACCCAGTGTTAATTCAGACAACTAACTTTCATCCCTAGTCCATGATATATACTGCCTTACCTGCTCCAGCCCACTGACAGATCCATCAGCCATGTCACGTGGCAGCAGGATGATCATGCTTAGTGACTTCTGAGCATAAGGGAGTTCCAGGACCTGAGCACCCACCTCCTCAATGTAGCCTAGTTTAAATGTGCCTTTCTGATACATCATCTGCACAGGCTTTTTTCTGTTCTATTGAAAAGAAAATAATAAAGTTACTTAAGCAATACAGCTCTTACCAAGAGGAGAGGCAAGTTAAGTTCCCAATAGGCCCATACCTTACTCCCAGGGCAGCCAAGCCCTGGACATTGGGCCTCTGTTATGCTTGCAGCAATGATGGCAGTATGTAGGGTAAATAATGTTAAGATTTACAGAATGCAGATGTACCTGATTCATGTTAAAGTCTTTCTGCAATGTTTTTTGTTCCTCAAACTTGTGTTCCCAGGATGCTTTAAAGTAGATTACATTCACCAGCACCAGTAATGCATGTCCATCAATCACACCACGAGCAAAGAGTTCCTTGATTTTACCTAAAGGGAATTTTGAAATACAGAAGTATTTGTTAGTTGTCATTTAGCCTCTGGACTCAAACTCAATTACTAGTCTGTGAACTTAGTTTTGGAAAACATCATAAACACAGTTCTTGGTTTATTCAGAGGACAGGAACAATTTAAATAAACAAACAGTATATTCCTCTGCACTGTTACCATCCAGGGACAAGGAAACTGGGGGTCACCAAATTAGCCAGCTGTCAGTGTCAGTGTCCATCAATATATGTTAGGTGATATTTGCCACGGTAAAGGAGACAACACCATTAATCACATATTTTGGTTTGCACAAGGGTATATTCCCCTTCCTACCAAGCACAGCACTCAACTAGCTGTGGAGATTTTGACTTTCTTCACAGAGGCTGAAGGAGGAGTTGGCAGGTCCACAGGCTTCATATGAGCACCCAGTCAACTGAGTCAACTGAGAAACTGCAAAAGCCATCAAACTGATTTGCCCATTTCCCAGTAAGTTCTGGTTTGTGTTCGACAATAAGATTTAGAAAATTTTCATCCCATTGCTACTTCAGATCTGGCAAAACTAAAGGAAAATGGCAGATATCGTGTTTAGTCTAACCAGAAAATGCCAATGCCTCTGCTGTCCTGTTATGGGCAAGAGTTTTTTACATGTCACTTTTGATGGTGAGTCTGCTGGTGGTCACATATCTTTCTGGGCATTGCTTCACATATAAGCAGATCTTGAGCTGGGCTCTCTCCTCACCACGACCTGTCCTGTCTGTCCCCATTCTCACCATGAATCTCACTGCTTCCATCCCCTGCTGTTCTGTGTCTGCATTTGTGGCTCTGTGCAGGAGCAGTGTGTCTGGTAAAGGCTTATGGGTATTACTGCAATTACCATGCCAGACATAAGAGTTGGAATAAAAAACTATTTGACAAAAAAACCCACATCTTTAACTCAGAAATAATATATCTGATAACTTACTCTAATATTTCAAGAGTGGATGGAAAAACAAACTATATTTAAACAGCACAAGAGTGAACATCCAGAAATGTAAACAGGTCTTTGTTTTTCATATCCTGGAATTTCATCTTTTGAAGGAGTGTAACAAGGCCATCATAGTATGGCCATGGTTTTGCTTTGTTTTACCTTGAGTCTCACTTTCAACCCAAGCATTAATTTTTCTTCTGGCAGCTTCAACAGCACCATGAAAATCCACTGTTTGCAGCATTGCTCCATACAGTTCCTTGGTACAGGTTAGAAATTGCTGTAAAGCAAAATAAAGATTATGACTTGGTCAAATCTATTAGATTGATAGACAGATACTCCCTTTAGAAAGAAATCCATGGTTCAGCAGTATTTTAGAAACGGTGAGGAACCCGTTGGCTCCATAAGGCAAAATTTCATTTTGGACACATCAATTATCTGAAGTTTATTCAGAGAATCTTTGAATTAGAGATTCTACTGCATAGGCAAAAAAGGCAAGTAAAAAGAAAGCCAGAAGAAAGAGTCTTCTCATGGAGAACTGCATAAGTGGGGTACAGTAAAAAAAAAAAAAAAGAAACAGAGAAAATGCAAGGTATGTTGTTTGATGCTCAAGTATCCAAATAATTCAACAGAAACAGAAAAGTAAAAATGTGTCTAGCAAGTTAGCCATACTAAGTCATCTCCAGAGCAGTCTTCATTCAGTAAGAAAGGAGCAAGAAGTTCAGCACAGCAGCCCTGTGCATGAACCTGTTCAGCATCCCATGTGAAAAGCCCTCTCCAATCTTACTGCTGCCTCAGCTGTGCCACTTGCAAGCCCAGAAGCAGGTAGTTTACAGACAGCTTGCATAGGCCATTTTTTGGCTAAGTTCACCTCTGACTGAGTGTAGACATATGCCAAAAGTGAAGAGAACGCCTGCTTTATTTTTGCTCTGATATCCACAAGGCGTTTGGGTTTTTCTTTTAAATAAAGGAACTGAAAGTTGACAATCTAGTCTCTTTCCCACCAGACCCAAAAGATACAGCTCCAAGAAGCACATTGAGTGCTCCAAAATACACGAGAGGGGCCACAGCAAGACTCAGTTGCAGGGAAGCTTGAGGTCAGGGACACCGCAGTTAACAGATATAGGTAACTTACCTGCCGGATTTCAAATCCTTGTTGTATAAAAAGGTTGTCGGCCAGGGTTAAAACATATCTTTCACCAAGGTTTTGTAGTTGTAAAAGTAGTGCCTGGAATGTGCTATGGTTCAGGTCTCCATCCTTGGTACACTGGGATTATTATAAACACAACAATTTAAATTATACCTCTGTATAGCTTTGGTTGTTAATTTGCATCTTATTTAGATTACACTATAAAGCTAACTCCTGTTATACTGACTTTTAAATCCAGCTAGTCCAAGCTTTGTAGCCTGATCCTCCTTCAGATGAAAACACTGAACGCTTTAGTATTGATTTATTGGAAGACCTAGCCCTTAACACTTTTATCGGGTGTTTTCTAGAGGATCAGGCAGACTCTGAGCCTGTGATCTTGACTCCCTCCAGTGGCAAACTCTAGTGCTTTCCCCCTACTAACCTACCGCGCAGTGAAGACAGAGTTCCAGTGCTCCCCACCCGAGGATGCACCTGTGAGAAGGAAGGCTGTCTCTCTCGGCTTTCTTTTGGATCCATTTCTGAGGCTGCATTCTCTTCATCAAGGCTCATTCTTCCTGCAGCTTTCCTGACATGGAGCACCTGCAGTTGAAGACGCCAAATTATGACAGTTGTAACTGGGATAAAAGTATTTTCCTTGTTTGAAAGCTTTACTTTCCTGCCCTGGATAAGTGGTGTAGATTGATGAAAAATGTTTTCTCATCAGCTCAAATGACAGACTTGAAATTGTTTGTATACTCATGTTCAGACTCACATTTCTATACTCACAAACAAAGAAGAACTTGCATTAAACCCCTCAAAATGTTACTCTTCACTACTTCAGAATGTTCATAATTGATTTGTGTTTCATTACTACAGTTACCTTAAATTTCAAACCAAAAAGTTGCCCCAAGCATGGAGATAAAAATAGTTTTCTTTGAAAACATCAAAATTGGATTATTGCAATCATTCTTAATGTAGGCATCAGCTTAGGAAATATATTAAAACAACAGTGCTCTTAATGGAAACCAGTCCTTATCTCTAATGCACAAATACCTCACTGAAAAATTTCCAGCAGCTTCTCCATTATAATAATACTGCATCATACATCTATTGAGAATACTGATATTGAGCAATCCCCACTTCTTTCCTAAAAAAGAAGTAGTCTCTCTGTATAGGATGGATGTGGCATGGTTATGATAGACAGGGAGCTTCAGGGATAGTCTCTGTGTGAGAACAGACTCTGTATGTCAAACTGAACTGGTTCCAGTCAGCTCCAAAATGAGTCAAATCTGTTTTGCCATGACAGCATTTGCCAAGTCCTTATCCTTATCTTGACCCACAAGATTTTTCATCTTATTATCTCTTCCTGTCCTTTTAGATGATGGGGAGTGGGAGAATGTCTAGGTGGGCACTGGCAGCCACCAGCCAAGGCCAACCCACAACACCCTGGAAACCGTGTGAGGAGAGCACATCTACCTTGACTGTGAGTGACCCAGCAGTCAGACTGTGCACATGGCAGTGTTAGAATATGATGCCTTAAAATGCGCCAGTACAGAGCCACCTACAGACAAGAACCTCTGCCTTAGGATTATTGGTGTTTTACCACTCACAGGCTCAAACAGGAAAGGATGTAGAATGCAGAACTTCCACTGCAGAGAATAAAGGCACTGTGATTGAAGGGGTGACCTTCTTCACCTCCTCCTTGCCCACCTGGGTCTCTGTGAGGAGACACATTTTGAGTCTTGAATATCATAAGTGACAAGCGAGCTAATGCTTCCAGCCACGCAGCTAAAACTGCTTCATGTTCCTGCAGCTCCCCCCACTGCCCATCCAGACACATTTTGAGGATTCTCATTACAGCCATGAGAGGAAAGGCCGACCTGTAATTCTGAAACAAAGTCTGATATTCTGAGAGCAGGCTGGGGGAAAGGCAGAGTGCCCCCTTGTGCTGTACCACCTCCTTCCATTCAGTCCTTGTGCTCTGTGTTCTTGCATGGGGGTGTGATGAGACTCATACCAGCATATGGCAAGGATCACAGTGCACCAAGCACAACTGTGAAGGCAGCAGCTGTGCCTGCATTTGTGCAGGTTTCCTATCAGTCCCTTGCACATGTGTCGTGCTAGGATGCCTAACATTTCCACCAAGGGAACAGGAAAAATGTTAGTGTCTTGCCATGGTTTGTTAATACTTACTTTTTCTATCTGAGCAGCAGTCCTGTTTTTAGCACCTAGATGGATCAGGGCCAGGGCAACAGAGATGCTCATTGGCGAGAAGACAATATTTGTGTCCTCTGCATTCCTGTTGAGCTTATTGTAGAGATCGAGGCAAAACTCAGTAACTGGTCTAGAAATGGAGTCCATCATGAAGCAGCTGCTAACTGGAAGCACAAAAGAAGGAAGGAATTTAATGCAACTTGTCTAGCTTGACCACACTGTGAAACTCCTGTCTGCCCTGAGATTATACCATAGCTGGCTGCTAAATAATAAAAGTTTTTTAAATTCTGAGAGTTTGAAACTGCCAACCTTGCACACATCTGTCAGTTTATAATGCAGAGCAGGACCAAGGACACAGAGGGTCTGGAAAAGGGACCCATGCTAACAACATAGGAAAATTCCTCAGAAATGAAAGTTTTTCTGTCTTATCTTATGCTGTATCTTATTTCAGCTCATGGTATTGAAATCAGTCAGCTATGGATTAACATTTTCCTTCGCCAAGCTAGTTTGATTGATACAGTAGCACCAACTCTTTCCTCTTTTAACAATGTATAATTAGTGTCAGAGACTTGTTGATGGAAACTATCTCTGCATATAACCATATGTGGTAACCAGAGCTATAATATAAGCACTTCAAACAACGGGTTTAAAAAAATAAAATCACTAATAATTTTTTTTCATACATGAAAAAGGCTCGTTGACAACTATGGAGACTGAACTGCATATGGGAACATTAACAGTTGGAAATACGCTTTTTCACTTATCAGGCATTTTCCAGGAGCCACAGATTCAGACAGGATACAATTAAAAATTTCAACCAAAGTAATAACTCAAGAGCCCTTAAAAGAATTTTGTAAGTTCCTGGTCAATGACATGACAAGATCTTTGTCACTCTCTTCTTTTATACTAGAAACATCACAGTCCTTTCCCTTTGGTCATTTACATTCAATTCACTCTGCTAAGAACAAGTTAGGTCCAAGTTCAGCTTAGTCTTTGCAAGGACAAGGCCATCTGAAAAAAAAAAGTGGTTAGAAACTTCTTTTCTGAATATTAGGAGAGTTGTAAAGGTGTGTGGATACAAGTCAGATCACACAAACTTTACACGAAAAACCCAACCGAACAAAAAAACCAAAACAAACCAAAACAAAAAACCCACAACCAAACAAAAAACCCCAAACAACAAGGAAACGAAACCAAACAAAAAATCTACCTTGCTTTCAATATTAAACAAACAATATGTTGAGCTACACATCGGAAAAAATGTATAGAAAAAAGCATACACTCCTGCCTTCATGCATAGAGATAGGTAGCTGTGGTCTCTGTTCCAGAAAGATAGTTTATTTTGGGGAAAATACATGGCCACAGTAGGGAGAGAAGTCCTTCATATCTCCCATGGCACAGATCTGGTTGGCTCTGCCTTTCAGTCTGCACTGGGACCAGCATGGGCCAGGTCCACAGCAAGCTGTCAGAGCTCCTCTCCATGGAAAAACTAGTGAGAGCACAGCCAGGTGGTTATGCCCAGTGCCCACACAAGGCCATGACACACCAGGCACTCCCTCTCAGCCCTGGCTGCTGCAGCCTGCAGGGTGAAGTTACATGAGGAGCTTTGTCACCACAGGTTAAGGGTGGGGAAAGGCTTGTGCAAAGCTGAACGTGAGGATCTTTTATCAGCAAGGAGATGGTACAACCTGTCCTGGGCGGTCACTGCCTCTTTGAGAGTAGCCTAGAGCCTTCTTGGGAAGTGTTGCCTGGCTCTGGGGACCTCCATCCCCTTCCAGTCCCCGCACCTTGCTCTCCTACTGAGGTTCCAGTTCTTCTATACAGTCACAGCTCCCCCACCCTTTACAGTATTCTTTTTTCAAAGAGATACTCAAAGGGTCTTGCACTGTTCTCAAGATGCAGAGTGCAGGCTCCCTCTTGCTCAGCCTTGAGCCAGGCACGAACTTTGCATGAGAAGCTGGAACTCAGGTGCCAGAACAAGTTACCAGGGCATTGGGAGTTGACACAACTCAGCCAAGATGCAGCATCTGTTCTGTGCAAACCATCTTAGCCCGCAGCAAGTGCCAGACAATGGGAATGAACCCAGCCCACAGAGAAGCAGACTGAGCCTATTACAGATTGCTGCAGAGCCTTGGAAAAGCTGAAAAGTTTGTGAATACATGAATGTGCAATGTGTGGCAAATGTAGACATTTCTTGCCATTTGACTAGTCAGAAAAGCACAGCAATAATCAATGCCTCATCCTGTTTCTGAATGATGCTCTATGGAAAGAATCTGTGATGCTGAAAGGAAAGTTCATATATGTTTCATATTGAGGCATTTTCTTTACCCTGAAGTCCAGAAGTACTTCACATAAAGATCTAATACAAATGAAAAAAACAGAGGAGAAATACCCAAAATATTCTCTGCACAGAAAATTAAAGATCAGTTTTATCTCATTAATTCTGAAAACAGTTGGTCTAGCTCTGTACTTGTGTTTTTTTATGAAATATCATCTTCATTTTTCTTTTAGCAGTGCAGTCATCTTACAGCAATACATTCACTAAATACCCATTTCTCTTTTCTTCCACCTTCATATCCTACTATCCAGAACCTTCTGAAAACAAAACTCAATGCATCTTTATTGCTGAAGTTAGTTCTTCCACACCTTTTGAAAAATCTGAAATGGAGCTGTAAAATCAGTCATGGTGAATGTAGGTCATGAGGTGCATTGTAGGTGTGCCCAAACTTCAGAAGGAGTCAAGGAAAAAAAAAAAGAGTTAATAAACTCACTCAGTGGGAGGGAGGCACCTCCACCCCACCCTGCAGGGATAGGACTGAGTGCCAAGAATGGAGGGAGAGCCCAGGATCTGGGAACAGGTTTTAAAAGCAAGTGTCTGGCATACTGAGGTGGCCACTCCTTTTGCAAAAGCAGCAGGATGTTCTCAGGGAGACATCCAGGTGCAAACATTACTGCCAACTCCATGGTTTTCTGAGTGGGAACTACTTAGAGAGCTGCCCTAGAAACCCAAAGGAAGGGAGAGGATGTATGGGCTGGTGGAAGAACATTCTTACTGCAGACTGAAAGGATTTAGTGAACTTTCTTAGTCTAAATTGGGGTGAGAACAAGTACGTGAATGTTTCCACATCATAAAATCTATGTAATCTGCGTAACAAATCAGAGTTTTGGCGCTACTGCAAGGACAGTGGTGTTTGGTGAACACCTACACGGTGGACAACAAATGGTAATGTTACTTTTAAATACTCTTGGGATGACAAGGATGACAAGGAGGAACAATACAAGATCACAAGAAGTGTTCCAGGAAAATCCTAGCTGCTGTTCTGCACTAGCCAAAGCATCTGCCCTGAGCATTATCAACAGTGCAAAGCCACTGATGAAGGAAGATGCTTTGTGTGATGATTCAGCAGCTTTTAGCATAGTCCAGCAGATGGAAATTACTGGGGCTGCTGTATGCAAGCAAGAAGCCACCCAGGAAAACAGATTTCTTCAGAAGAAACCACAGCATACCACAGATTTTTAGAAGATGATAAACTTCTTCCATAACTGTGAGAAATGACAAACACTTCCCTATAACTATTCATAACCTGTTCTCTCTTTATAGTATGTTTTTGGCCAAGGGTAAATGAAATCAAAATAAAAACTATCAAAGAATAAAACAAACTGTGCTCAAAGCTATCATAATTATTGTGTGTATAAGATTATATTATTCAGTCAACAGGAAGAGGCAGTAAATAAAGCAGAGAGACTAAGAGCCTTGGTTTTAAGGTAATTCTGTATTTCATACCAGGAAAGAACTTTTTTTCCCAGAAGGAAACTCTATTTCGTACCAGAAGGAACTTGTTATCCCTGGAGCTACATGGTCCCATTGCATGTTTTACTTACTCAATCTGTTTTCCATTAGGGTGTTTTCATACACATTCATTTCTCATATACAAAGAAGACAGAATTGGCAGAAATTACGTGTGTATATCCTAGAAAAAAAACAACATGACTGTGCTGTCTCCTTACACGAAAATTGGTAGAAGTGACTTTCTTATTTTTCGTGACCATTCTTACCAAAAGACAATTCCAAGTGTTTCTGTTCTGATTTGGAGTGAAAGGGACAAATAGCACATAAGAAAAATTAAATTTCCTACAACACAAAAAATTCTAATCAGTTGTAAGTGGCACAAAACATTTCCAAAGTAACATGCTTTGAAGTAAAACCCAATACAATTCAGTACGAAGTAGCTTTTCAAGGAAAATTGTGCCAAATTCATTTTCCAAATAACCTAGCCTCTCAGAATGCTACTTTGGTGCCAGAAAGCTTTTTTACTGACTGCTTTTATTAGTCTGCATCAGTCACTCCAGTATCTTCTATACCGCCTTCTAGGCTAATTATTTCTGCATGAACATACACGGGTGTACATTGGCCTGTTACAGCAGCAGGTTATTTGCTGTACCTGTGTGCAGCTGCACAGGCTTCTCAGAACACTTCTAAACACAGTTGCCAAACCCAGGAGTTAATATGTTGATGGCAAAGACTACCATCCCCACTTACAAAACAGAATCTGAATACCACTCCACCCTCCCTATTTTATAGAGTTGTTATTGAAGAACATAAATGATTTCCCTGGAAGGGGAGATCAAGGTATAAAGCAAATGTCTAAGAACCCAGTCAAAGAATTGCATGCCCTCTCTCTCATCTAGTGGACATTTCAAGGCTTTTTCTTGTGCCATGGAAACCTGAGAAAACTAACCTGTATGTCCCACTTGGTGGATGAGTTTGCCCAGGTGACCAACATTAGTACTTTATACAAAGCCTGTTTCTACCAGAATAGGTCGTGGTGCTCTGAAAGAGTCTGCCCTTCAGCCCTTCTGGAGATAGAGGTAGAAAAGCACCTATTTCCTCATATAAGCCACTGAGCTCATCAGTCCTATGGAAATTAGACTTTAGTGGATGGACAAAGAGAATCTGGGGAACTTTCAGATTCAAATGCCTGTGAAAATCAGGAATCTTTAGATAGCTTTGGACATGTGCTCCTAAATCCCTCATTCATGTACCACAGAAGACCAACTCCCTTTGTGTGAGCCACCTGGATTTTAGCAGCATGTTTTGTTGCCTGCAGCCTGTCAAAGCGTCACCCTCTCTGTCCCATCTGTAAACATGATGTTTACTGTACCAACCTGTAGACTACTTTGGATCTGCCAAAAAAAATCACAAGTTATTTTGGAAAAAAAACAACAACAGCAAAAGAAAACAAACATAGAATTTTTACCTTCTTGCCTGAAGAGGTTAAATGAAGAGCACAACAGCTGAGCTCTGGAGCACGTTCCTGTGACTACAGTATTACAAAAGTCTCCCACTCTCTTGTGAGAAAGTTCAGCCTCTAACCAATTCCTGCTGATAGCAGCATGTTGCAGTTTAATGCAAATGCCATCATGAAGTTTCCCCGCAGAAGACTGTCAAGCCTATATCTAGCCATGTGCTATTAGCATTTCTGTCAAGGCTGCCCAACAAGTTTGGCAGGCAATATCTGCTGGAAGCATCTTCTGATTGCAATGCCAAGTCACCCTCAGCTGGAAAACTGATCATTAACCCTGGAGATCCACAGCTGCTCTGCTGACAGGAGTCCCTTTCAAATTTCATGGGTCTGCCTTGGACACAGGTGTGTACAGCGTTCATGCAAAGATTGTTTGGAGCTGAGCTTGCTTGCAGACATAGAGCAAATTAACGGGAAATGCATGAGCTTTGAGTTGCCCACAGCCATCTCTCTCTCTCAGGTAAGCAGTCTGCTTTATGTGTGTGGAAGGAGCTTAATTACAGAGCGGAAGAGCTATTTCCTTGAAGTGTAACAGGAATCCCCAGCCAGAAGGTATTCTTTTAAATTGTCAGAGTTAAGAATAAAAGAAGGCCAGAAGTGGTTGATCACATAGTTTAAGGCTCCAGGATAAAGTGAGAAGGAAGTGAAGAAATGGGAAGCATGGAGCTGCATCAGCACAGTGTTTGATCTCCCCTAATCAGCACCACTGAGCTCAGGTGCACCACTGGGTTATGGCAGCTGGTCTCTGAGATCAAAATTGATCTAGGGCTGTATGTGGCTTTGCAATCCCAAAAATTTTTTGTCTTTCCTTTCTCACCTCTTCTTTCCTCCTACAAAGCATAAAACTGTCTATGGATTCATCGAATCTTTGAGGGAACACAATGGTCAGCAGGAAAGAGAAAGAACTCCAAGCACCATCTTACCCTTCCCACACTTTGCTTCTAGTGCTGAAGCTGGACCACTCTGTTCCTTGGGCACAGCTCCACCAGCTTTGCTGTTCCCCGCTCCTCTGCCAAGGTCTCTGCCTAGCTGGCCAGGTTCCAGTGCTCCAGCACGCACTCAAAAAGAGGGATTTGTAAGCAATGCAAGATAAAAGGATAAAATCAGTGTTCTTGTTACCTCTATTCTTTTCTTCACTTTTTTGCTTCCATTTGCCATTCACGTCTTTTTTTCCTGTTTTTCCTTCCTTTGTGTTTCTGTAGTGTTCCTTAGTCTTCCTTCTCAGTTCTCTACTTTTAAAATTTATGTATTTATGCACATTGCCTTTCCATGTATCTTGTGATGCTTTTAGGAGTCCTAGACTCCTTTCAGTGGCAGTCTAAGCATTTTTGAGTATCTTGCAAGACTTTACTTCCTCCAACCTCTGTGCTTTCTCCCTCCCTCCTATATGGACATCGTTCCTTCAATGACTCATTTTACTTGCTCTGCCATATATTCCCTCAGAACTTCCTTGACATCAGTTTAACTGCTTTGCCTCAGGAAATGTCAATTGATGTGCAGATTCTGTCTTTTCTTTGACCTATATTCAAAAAAGTGTACTGCTTTTCCAGTGAGGCCAATATGCTCCATTTTCCAAGTTTTGAAACCAAACTGCTCTTTCCCAGAAACAACTTTTGCTATCATAAGGCATTAAAATGTATCCCTTCTCCTCAACTGAATGCTAGGAGCAGGAAGTGGGCAATGACTGTGCAGATGAGCAAGTGATGAGGTGACTGAGCACATAATACTGCAGTTTGCAGTGGCCTGCCTAAGCCAGCCACAGCTTGCTTTTTTCTGTAGGGAGCATCATCCATCACTGGATAGTCATGCTCTGTTGAAAGCTGAGGTGGAGCACCTTTTCAATCTGAGCAAGTCCTCAGCTATGTTCACTTTCAGCATGGAAGTGTTCCCATACACAAACTCCCACACACATTTTCCCGTGTCTTCCCATGCAATTTCTTGCCCAAGGCCCAGAGACCAACATGGATGGAACAAACAATAGACTGTAACATGTTTCCTCACAGCAGCAGGATCCTCACAAATACTTCTCCCTCAGATGCTGCAAGATGGAAAGGCTTCACATTGGGATAGCCAGAAGTGAAAAGTGAACCTTGAGATTTTCATGGGCAAAGCACCCTGTTTATAAATGACCAGTAAGTGGGTTTGTTTTTTGTGGGCTAAGACAGCTTTGTATCTCTAACATCTGCTTGCATTGCATAAGTTGGGATACCTTGACATTAGTCAGGAGGTGTAGAAAGATGGGCCCCACCCTAAGGCAGTGTTTCTCACGGAAAAGGGTTATCATGGGATAAACCTTCCTGGCAAAGCTATCACAAGGACAAGACATGCTTACATAAATTGGTGAGGATATGCCAAATGCTCTGATCAGCATTTAGACTACAGCTTCTGTTCAATGAAAACTGGCTCCTGAACCAGAATATTTTCAGAACCTGAAAAGGCTGTAAAAATGATGTCTGAGCTTTTTTACTTTAAGAAATCTCATCCATGCAGAAAAACAGAGATGGGCAATCTGCCAGTGGTTTTCATCAGTCTAGCAGACCAACACAGATGTAGCAGCAAGCATGACATGGCCTGATGAACAACTGGAACGACCTGATGAAGAGTCAGTGCCTAAACACAAACTGTACAGACTAGAGGCAGATAGTCCATCCTGCCTATGCTCGGACTGCCTGTGCAGCTGCTTAGCCATCAGTCCCATGTACAATGTTCTGACACACCTCCTAGAGGAGAACCAGTAGAAACCAGTGATGAAATAGCACTGGATACATCTGATCCCAGCCTCCAAAGCAGACCAGACCATGATGGGGTGTATCAAGTATTCCCAGTCATTCAGGTATCACTTAAGCTGAAGCAGTAAAGATCCTTGTAGGTAATTCCTTCTCAGACAGAATGAGCTGCACAGTGTTATATTTTTCATTCTTCTGATTACTATACATGTATTAAGATACCTGATGCATATCAGCAAAGATCCACAGAGGTCTGCAGGGTCTCACCTACCATTGTTTTTGGTGGAAGTTAGTCTCTTCAGTGCCCTCAAAAATATGAGCCAAAAACCCCAGTGAACCCTCTGGCATTCAAATGCATTAGAGCCCCTTCAAGGTCCACGGACGGAAGGAGAGAGGTAAAAGTGTTGAATCACTGTGACTAAAGACTTCTCATGGGTTGATAAGTTCAGGAATCAAAACAGAACTCCTGTCTCTAAATTGACAATAAATACTGCATTGTTCTCTGATATTGAAATATGCATTCTAAGGGTTATGTGTTCCCATTCAGAAATCTCTCTCCAGTCTCTTTCAGACCTGATGCACCAAAAAGATATTTCAAGTAAAATGCTCTCATCTTTTGAGGATACATAATTGAATTCTCTGTATATCCTGACCAGATAGTAACATATTCTTTACTGGAAACTATCATCATGTGGCCCAGAAGAGCAATACAGACATTCACTTAGGGGTTTTTATTCTGACTTGGTGGCCTAAGTGAATCAGTTTATTTCCATTCCTATTATTTATTGGAAGTCAAGAACAAACACTGACACCGTCAGGGAACAAATAGACTGATACTAGAGGTTTTGCACATTTGACACAGGTTTTATAGTGCTTTATTCTGAACAGTAATTAGGTAAATCAGTACTGAACATATGCAGCAGGCAGCCTTTAGATGAAAATGAAATCTGATTACCATGATCTCCTGTGGAATTTGAAGACTAGTAATTACAACGTTAATTTCACTCAAGTTGAAGTCCTTATTTCTTTCTTGTGCTTCAGACATTAAGTAACTGTAAGGAGTTTTCTTAATGCTGAATCCAGAACTAGAAATGGAAGATAATCTGTTCATGTAAAGTGTATTCCAGTATTAATCCAACTGTGTTCTACCCTTGAATTGTAGTGTTCT
This sequence comes from Hafferia zeledoni, assembly GCA_035583235.1. Classification (NCBI taxonomy): domain Eukaryota; kingdom Metazoa; phylum Chordata; class Aves; order Passeriformes; family Thamnophilidae; genus Hafferia; species Hafferia zeledoni. The sequence goes on from JAWWEV010000083.1 coordinate 67,196,368, forward strand.
TTTTCTTAGGATATATACAAAAGGACTCCTGGTAACAGCAGTGAACTTGTCCCATCTTCTGTGTCTGAAGGGAAAGAATCAAAAATTGCCACAGAGCAGAGTCCAACCTCCCCAGTCTGGGAAATTATGCAGCTCACACTGAAGAGTCTTCTGGGTATACATTTTCTCATTATGACTTTTGCTTCTGGCATCCACAGGCTACAGCTGCAAATTCTGATGCCAGCCTGAATTGTTTAGCTACGCTGCAGAATCTGGGCACTGTTTCACTTAGTATAGACAGGGCCTGGCAAGGCACCCTGGAACACTTGAGTGTAGCCATCTACAAGGGAAGAGCTATCACACCACATGTCCACAATTCTCCTTATAGACAGGAGGAATCCAGAGAGTGTGGGTCACAAGGGAGAGTGGTTTGACTAGGGAGCAGAAATGCAGCTCTCTCACAGAGCACTTTCCAACTCCTGGGTGTATATTAAATCAGGCTCTCAGTTCACTTCATTTTGGGAAAAAGGTGTCACAGAGGAACAAAATATTCTTGTTGCTGAGGCTGGGGTACTTCTCAATGAAGTGTTCTTCACAGCGGAAATCCTTCAGCTTAAGGGGAGGAAACTCAAGGAGATAAACTAATTCTGCTGCATATGTAGAGTACACTTTAATACCCAGACAATATATGAACCTCTTAGATTTCCTTTCAAAGGTGATAGTCAGGATGACAAGCTTTACAGGAGTATGCACCACCATAAATATAATTGTGCTTTTTCAGAATGCATAAGCCCTGCTTAAGGAGAACAGAATCGGCCTGAGAGAATCACATTGCGAGTTTTGTTATGTCTAAACAAAAAGATAAATGGATGATCAGCTTTAAATTCATCTTTGTGTTGCAGAATCCGATATCCTGGCACCTCTCGGGAGTCGCCACCTTGTTCATTCACTTCCAAGGAGACTTTATGGATGATTTTTGACAAAACCACACCTTTTGTCTCACACATCTCAGAGAAATCTGATGCATTTTCATTGAAGATATTTGTCATTCCCAGGCTTTCCAGGAGTGGCTTCAGGTCATAGTTGCCTTCCACAGTAAACTTTGGAAGAAATACATTCACTTTGGTGTTGGCCATCATGCTGGGATTGGTCCACTGTAATAATGTCTCAGGGGTCAGTGCTTTTTCCAGCTGAAATCGTGAAGCAACAAAAGAAATTAATGAGTAGTACAAGGAAAAAGAGGAAAAAACATAAAAAGACCATTCCTGAACTTTTCACTCCTATCAAGACTACAAAAATTAAAGTCCAAAAGGCAACTTCTGCTTTTGAATTCACAACTGTAGCATTTAGGCTTAACATAACTCTCAGTTATATTGATGCAAGTATGATTTAATCCATAGGACAGGCCTCTGGAACAAATCTACTGTATGTGCATGCTCTGTCAAGCTTTTGGTAAGCAATCACCTCAAAAAATGTATGAAGGAACCTGAGAAAGACAGTCCCTACCCAGGTTGCATCTGACCAGCTGTCAGAGATCCAAAAGTCTTTATTCCTGACCCTGCAGAGTAATGAAATTGCTGGTATTTGGAACAGAAAAAGACTCCAAATCCAGAGCCTGATCTCAATCAAATATGCAGACATTTGAGCAATTTTGTCTTTTTAAAACTGGAAAGTGAGGAGGCAGAATGTGGGGCCACAACAAATTGTATCAGGAAAGACATTTTAGGATATGTGTGTTCTGTAATTTACTCTGGTATAGACAATTATCCTACAGATGCAAAGACAGATTCTTCCTGCTTTCAAAATTTGTGGCCAGTTGCAGCAAATTACAAAGAAGAATTGTATGATTATCTGTATTTTAATCCTTAAATAATTTTATTACTAATTAATATTATTAATTAATTAGTCCTTAATAAACTTTGAAGAGGGGTGAAAATATGTTCTAAATGTTTCATAGAAAAATTACATAAGACATTACTGTTCTTTAGGAAATGCCTTATTAATTTTCACAATCTAACTTTTTGATTTGTTATGCATTGCTTCTAAATAACAAAAACCTTCCATAAACATATGGCTTTAAAAATGGGCTGTTTCCAAGGGAAGCAGCAATTCTACTTTTTTCTCTCACCTTCTCCAAGCCAGTGGTCTCATCTTCTATTTCTTTGGGCAGCAGAATGAGCATGCTTAAATGTTTGTTAAGGCATGGAAGCTCAAGGATGGCAACATTTAAATCTTTTACGTAGCCCAGGCAAAAAGTAGCTTCCAGATTCATCATCTGCACTGGTTTAGTCTCAGTCTGGAAAACACAGAGGAAACAGTCTGTCACTCATTTTAATTCACAAATAAGATGGTGAAAGAGGAAAGTTTGTAAGCTTACCTGGAAGTGCTACATTGAGTTAGCACCAAAAAATTTGGTGGCTTTCATAGGTAATAAAAGCAGCAGTAAAAGACCATGTTGTCTTTTTATAGTAGGCAGCTTTCCAAAGAAAAGTGGAACAGGATTCTACTTAATACGACAGTAACGTATTTGGGATGTGCTTTAAAAGAGCAGTTCACCCAATATCAGTAGCTCTTTGTGCCCTTTTCACTGAGTGCTAAAATCTGCTAGAGAGGGCATCATAATGCCAGTAAGTGTCAAGCACTGAGCACATCTCAACAGTGAAGGTCAAACTGTTCATATGAATAATTAATATTTGGTTCAGGAGCTGAAACAGAATAAGAAGAAATTTCAGGCTTAGCTAAATCCCTATGTCTTTGCTTTTTGTGAATGAAGCGAAACAACAGAAAACAAAATAAAATTCTTTAGGGAATCTTCCCTTCTTCATAGGGAAGACTTAAAAAACTGTTCTGTTCACATGGAAAAGTTTGCAATTCAAACTCAGTAGAAAACGTTACTTTAGGAAAAAACCCTTGAGATGTTTCACTTAAAAATTTTAGTGCTGATTATATAATTTTGAAACCATTTTTAGCTAAAACTATTGTTAGACGAGGTAATTTATGAATATTTTCAGTGAACTTGAAACATCAACTTTTCTTCGGCTTATATATATATATACACTTACATATGTGTATATATATTTGGAGCATAATCTCTTTATCTCACAAATGTTGCACAGCTTTGTATCCTGGTTTAAAGCTGATGGTCTGATTACAACATTTATCCCTGGTGACAGAATCCTGAACGCATCTGTCATAGGTTCTGCACCCATTTGGACCTCATGGCTAAGCAGGACTAATATGCAGAGAGCTGCAGTCCTGAGCCTGATTGGAAAGGGGGAGATTGATGGGACACCCTCTCTGCTGATGAAAACACAGGGCCAGGCACTCAAGGGATGTGCTCGAAGAGGTGACGCTACTGGGCACATTTCTTTAGCTCTGGGACCACAAGAAATGCAATGTTTCATGCTTCACCTCTGCGTGGTTTTGGATGCAATCTCTGGCACCTCCAGCCTTCCAATCTCTTGGAACAAGCTACCCATGAGAATGTGCATGTCCTTGCAGACAGTGGCTGCTTCTAATCATTTGTATTCAGATCATGTTGGCTAAACATACTTACAGGACAATCTGGAACCCTTGCAAAACCATCAGAGAATCTAAGAATGTTGTTGTAATAAAGATGTCTCATTTTCTCTTGTTGTCATTTCCTTAGCTCACAGTTTGACAGTTTGCATTTTCATCACAGTACTCTTTTTTTTTTTTTTTTTTTTTTTTACCCAGAAAATACCTTGTTGACTTTAAAGGGACATTCTTTGATCTCTGCCTCTGGGAACTTCTTCATCCAGTTTGTGACAAAATAAGCTGCATTAACTAGAAGGATCTGAGTCTGGTCACTTACACTGTCCTCATTCAAAATATTCTCCATTTTGCCTGTGAACAAGTTTAAGATGGTTGTTAATACAACAATGCATTAAGAGTGTATCAGTTGCTTCAAGTGAATATGGCAACATTTCACTGAACTAAAATAATTTGTGTTCCAAAACTCATAGATTAAATATTTTATTTCTAATGGAAAATTTCAAAAAGAAGCACTTACTTAAAATTGCAGCTTAATTTTGGATATGGGATTTGAGATCAAGGAAGATCTTCCTAATTACATGTTTATTGGCTCATATTGCATGGAATCAAAAATATGTCTCCTGCTTTTGTTCAACACCTTAAAGAAGGTGCTGAATTTTCGGTGGAATTCAATAGGTGTAAGTGAAAAAACTTTTGTCACTTGGACAGTAAGACTCGAAGGGAAGTTCCAGATGAGCAGCTACTCATTTCTATACTGATACATAAGAATAAAATAACCAGGATGACAAAAAAAATGCTGCTCTGATTATAGTTAATAACCAAACATTGCTACAGACTTCAAAAAGAATATGTGTGTCCTCTTCCTGTTTCAGACCTGTTCAAGCACTGCTATAAATGACCCTGAATTCAGAGCACTGGGGAGGCAAGTCCTGTCTTCGAGTTGCACAGGCAGGGCAAGATGCTTCCACATGGAGCCCTGAAAGGACCAGATTCATAAATGGTGTTTCCTTATTTATACCACACGAGGGCAACAGGTGGCAACCAACTCCAGAGCACCTCTGGCCAGGCTTCCACAGGAGGGCAAGTAAGATACACACATCTGTGTCACCCTTGCCAGCAAAAAGAGATGGGTTGTTAGTTAACAGCCTGGAATTAGGAGTCCAGCAAGTACTTCCCATCACAATAAAGCTTTTAAAGGAGGTAAGGTCTAGGCTCGATGTATTGGTTTCAAAGGTTCATGATGCCCCACACAGGACCTGTCATCCTCTTAAACTATCCTGCTGCAGTCAAGTGTGAGCAGCTTTCTGCAAGGCTAATGCAAGGTCAGTCTCACATCTGCACCTTCAAAAATGCTGCAGCAGTGAAGTCAGTGGTTTCAAAACAGGCTGATGCTGCTAATCCTCATGAACTCAAATGGTATGTCTGGTCCCATTGCTTTCACTATATATTTACATCTAAAATCATTACTAAAGAGGTGTCATGAGGACAAAGATCTTTCTCCAAAGAGCTAGACAGCACCCCCAATGTTAAGATGTACTCACCATCAGTTAGCTCTGAAAGAGATTTGTTGATCTTTTGTCGGGTTTCCTCGGTTTTTTCTTTGAACTCCACTAATTCCAGTTCAGATGGAAAAGGCCTCTTTGTAGAGTTTACAAAGTCCTGAAAGACATAAGGTACTAAAGTCATACTTGGTTAAATGTCAGCCACTCAATGGCTCTTTAAAGAGCCTGCAACATCAGCCTCCCAAGCTCCACCATGGGGTATTTGAGGAATTTATTCTAATGGAAAGATATTAAATAACCACAGGTGACAACTAGGATGCAGAGCTGCATCCACCACATCACTCCCAAGGTTGTCTTCAGTCCAATAATGTTGCATCAGCAGCTAAAGTAACTTTGATATTGCAGGAATGACCATGTTGCCAGAGTTTGAAAGGATAAAACAACCCTCAGTCCAGGCCTGGATAAGACTGAGATAAAGGCCACACAGGCAGCTCCCATCATGTCTGTCCTTACCAGATGAGATATTTATTGCCTTGGACTGGTATTGGTCTTTGCTGTAGCAGAGGCTGAACAGCAGGTGAACTGATTATAATAGCATCACTGAGGTGTGTTTAGTTTTCTGAAACATGACTTTTAAGCTGATGTTATCCTTGCTTGGGACTCCATTCAGTGACAACTTTGTGGAAAAGAAACCCCAACACACAGAGCACTCTTCTCGGTTTTTTGCAAGGTTCATAATCTATAAAGCCAAATACTACCTTCTTCACTTGTGTTGCTTCAGCAGCCAGGCTTCTGCCTTGCAGACAGATTAAAAAACAACAGTTTATGCAGTAATTACTTGGGTGTGGGAACTGGACACACACTTGCACCACCAACTCTTTTCATACTCCTTTTCACTCATACTTGCCATGGAAAGACTTTGATGTGGCATAGAAGTTACGCTGCATTCAAAACCAACCTAGTTACTGACCTAAAGCATAATAATGAAAGAATTAGAAGTGTTGTAATAGTTGCGCAGCTTGGGGTCAAGCAGCAAACTCATCTCTCGTCCTACAAACTTTTATGGCAGCAGAAAATATGATGCTGATCATTGTTTGACTCTAGTCAAGCAACAGCCAAAATTAAATGAATTTATTTTAAATAACATTGTAGTCTGACACCATAATCTGTCAACATGATGGTCAAGCAGTGTGTAGCACCAGGGTTTCCCTGCAGTACTTACTGTGGTAGGATTGAGAGACTTGTCTACAAACAGCCGTTTGACCATTTTCAGTGCAAAGAAAGAGCTCAGCTTGGAAACATCTGAAGTAATTGTTTGAAATCCAAAAGAAACGTCTTTGATGTCTTTTAAATGGAGTACCTGTCAAATGAACATAGTAAAATACTAAGCATCTTCTTTGCTATCATTATCCAAACATTTCTAACAGCTTAGCAAAAAATAATGTTAGTTTGTGACCAGAGCTGTGGCTTTTTGTATTTAAGCTGGTGACAGAGGCTCTCACTGTTGTTACTCAAAAAGCATTTATTTATTTGACATACTCACATAAATCTAAAAATCTCATCCTACCAGAACTTTACCAAATGCATTTCTTTTCTGTGAGCAGTCCAAAAAAGTCAGTAGAGTTGTTCATGCTGGTGATGTGACTTAGTCAACTAACACCCTGTGGGGTCTGGCATCATAATAATTTCACCAAACTTACATTTCCAGCCAAAAATATGGAGCTTTTAAGCCAGATAAATCAGGTTCACAGATAATCTCCTTTCTAGAACTGGGCTACGCCTTTAAAAATGCTTGCCAGATCATCAAGTTTTCTGACTGCTGTGACTAATTCATGACATCACATGACATTTCAGCAAAAACTAATCAGATAACTGTGTCTTCACTGAGATGGGAGGTTACTGGTGCCTTTGTTTGAAAATAACCCTATAAATATGAACTGAACTTTTAATGCCTACTTATTATGGAGTCTTTGATGGTGACTGTTTCATTACAGACAGCCTGCCCAACCCTCTTCACCTGCCTCAAGTTCCCACATCAGGCATAGCAGGCACTAGTGACCTTCTTTCCCCTTTGTACATCACTCCTGTTCTTTCTCTCAGAACGCATCACATCTTCATAGACACAACAAACTGCTGCTCTGTCTTAGTTACCCTTCTATATCCTCTCCACTCCTTGCTCAGTGGATGAAGAAGGAAATAAACTCCCAAAGGCACAGTACCAGCACAGCTCTCATAGCCAAACTCCACAGTCATTTCCTCAGAAAAAAACTTTCTCAACTTACTTCCTTTTTCTGCAACAATTTTATTTCTTTGCATGTTAAGTGCAGAGAGCTCCTGTGCCCGGGACCCATGTTTGAGGAGAAACCTACTGCAATTCTCTAACTGGAAGAACTTTTGGCACAAGTTTGTTAATGTTCCAGAGTATGACTGCCAGTCTGGCTCCTTTTGCATCTAGTATTTAAAATGCAAGCACAAACTCAGGGCAGGCAGAAGCTAGAACAGATATGGAAAATAGGAGATCCTCCATTTAAAAACATACCAAGCTCTCCTTAGTATCTGTAGTCAGCACTTTTTAAACACCACTAGAGAAATAAGAAACATAAATGTGCTTGTGTAACAGAGCTCCACTTGTGGATGTGTAAGCTTATTATTATGCAACGGTTCAAAGCAAATTGCAGGCACAACTGAAAACAAAATAAGGGCAAGTTAATATGCTGAACTCTCCCATCAGAATGACAACGTTTAAATTTTGAAGTGGTGAGGGAGCTGAAGGGTGTCATTTAAAAAAAAAAAAAAAAAAAAAAAAAAAAAAAAAAAAAAAACACCCACGCACAACCAAACACACTCTAGAGTTAATTTTTAAATTTAAAAAGAAAAATGCTGTTTGAAAAAATTTGCAATGCCTGAAAGATCCATTCCTGAAAGTGTTCAGAGCCAGGATAGATAGGGCCATGAGCTACCTAGTCTAGTGGAAGGTGTCCCGGCCCATGGCAGGGATTTGTAAGGTCCCTTCCAACCTAAACCATTCTGTGATTCTATGATCTTCATGAACATATTGCTGTGCAGCTCTGTGAACAGCACAAGACTCACTGTAATCTGTGGTATAAGTAGAGGCACAGAAGGCTGTGCTCAGGTGTACTTTCAGTGAATGAAAAAGTACAGGGACAAATTCCTAAAGGGAAGAAAATACAGTCAAATACATAGAAACCTTCAGAGCCAGGAGATAATCAGCATACAAATGTACACTGAATTTGCATCTCATCCACCTTTAGGTAACTGCAGAAACCAGAGGGACCCTCACCAGGATAAATGGTTACACAGAGGCAGCAGAAGAGGCTGGAGGGCTGACTCCCTGCATCACAGAGTGAGCTTGATAAAGGAATTGAATCATGACTGCCGTGATGTATCATGGTGCTGAAAACCTGCTGAACACCATGAGCTGCTTTTAAGGAGAAATATGGCTGAAATTGTGTCCCTTCTACTGCCTCTGTCTCCTCTTAGCAGAATTTTGCAATAAAGGGCAATACCAGTGACAGGGCTGCTATGCATACTTGCTGCTGAAAGACAATGGCAAAATTATTTCCAATTCTATAAAGCCTAGGCATTCCTGAATAATAACAAAACAGTTACCCTGAAAATGCAGTGATCTTGACTGTGGCTTGCAGCCACAAACAACACTGTGCTTAAAGGAGACAAGGTTTTAATACAATTGTTAAGGACTGTGCCATGTCCTTCTGCCTTGTACATGCTTGAAAAGCAAAAATGACAGGTTTTAAACCTATTTTGTTGTGTGGGACCATGGAGTGTGGAACTGTTCTGGAAATTCGTATGGATGGCTTAAATTCTAGCTTGCCAGGGAACCAGACATCCAGGAGAATATTAACAAGAATAAATAAGAAAGACACCTACCACAGCCATATAATTTTGCAGCCACAGAACAGGTTGCTGACAGCTTACCTGTTTCATTTGTTCTGCAGTATCACCTTTCGTAGCTTTATAGGCCAGAGCCAGAGACGTTGAGGTACACAGTGGGGAAAAAATTATATTGGCTGTTTTGTCCTTCTCGCATAGTTTTTTAAACATATCGACTGCAAAGGCAGTGTTTGCTAGTTGCAGAGCATCCATTGTCATCCTGAAATAGAAAAGGGAAAAGAGATAATTCAGGCTGTAATTCTAGCTCCTGGGCTAGGGACTGTGTCGAGGAGAGGAGAGGAGAGGAGAGGAGAGGAGAGGAGAGGAGAGGAGAGGAGAGGAG
>JAWWEV010000083.1:67205663-67224291 GCA_035583235.1 Hafferia zeledoni
AGAGGAGAGGAGAGGAGAGGAGAGGAGAGGAGAGGAGAGGAGAGGAGAGGAGAGGAGAGAGGACAGTGTGAAGGTCAAAAAACTACACGATCCCAGCTTATGGGGAAGAAAACTGGAACACTTTATTGAACACTTGACCACTTTTTAAGGTTTCAAAGAGACATATGCTAATAGGTAGGAAGGGTTATGGTAATTTCAGGAAGTCATGGAGGGAAGATAGCAAAGGATTAAAACACAATCTGGTAACATTCATTCTAGACTCCTTTCTTATGTTAAGGCAGGAGACAGCTTATCTTCAAGTTGACCATTACCAAGCCTCCTCTGTTCTTGGTGATGGAATTTCTCTCAGACCTAAATTCCTAGAATCGGACAAGAGAGGAGGGGAGAGGAAGGGAGAGGAGGGGAGGGCAGGGGAGGGCAGGGGAGGGCAGGGGAGGGCAGGGGAGAGGATAGGACAGAGAGGAGAGAGGTTCAGTAATAGCCATCAAGTGACAGCTGTAAATGCCATATGTTATGTGGAGCCAATATTACCAGAAGCACTTGGGGAAATCAGGGTGGCCCAGGTATACTGAGTCAAATTGGATCACATATAAATTTAATGTTTTTAATTGATACTCTTAAACTAAAAGTGCCAGCTAAGAAGGTTCTTTGCCTATGCTCTGGGTGATCCTGGCTTATAGACAGATCTTTAATGGTCTCCTAATTACTCTATATCTTGCTTCATGGCTAATTGTTCATTAAAGGTTTAGCTTTGGTACATTTCCTTCTTCTAAAGGTCGATTCCCCATTCCCCTTGGCCTTGCTGAAAGTCTCCAGAAAGCTCTCTGGTCCTGTAGGCTGAGATTGTTTGAGAAACTTAAAGGAGGCCTTTGAAAAAATATTGCTGTGTGCCCACCTGTTACACTTACACTGTTGTAACTGAAAATATTTTCCTAGCTGTTCTTAATAACTGCAGTTGCCACAGTGCTGTTAGGCAACCTGTGCAGTCAGGAATGACACAGGGAGCCCAAGGGACAGTTATTGTAGTTCATGCTCTGGGAAAGCCAGAGACTATTCCCATCTTCCAGGATGATTTCACACACCCAAAGTTGAATTTTCATATAAGCACATTTGTGTAGATTCAAGCTAACAAGGGTGAACTACAGAATTTCAGCCAATAGCACAAATCTGGATTTTGACCAGCAAGCACACAAAATACGACCCCTTTGGCATAGACAATTTGACACTATTCTTTCCCTCAATATCATGTATCCCCCTCAAAGAGAGGGCAACTGTTAAAACTGGTGTTAAACAGCTTCATCAAAGCTACTGACAGAGAAGAAAAGAAATGGAAAAGACAAATATTGGGAGAGACTTCAAAAGGCATAAGACTTCACAAAGAACCTAAAAGGTGTCTCCAGTACTTACTCTCACCAGGAAAAATGGCAATATAGTGGAATAAAAATGGTTTAGAAGGGTGACTTTAAAAAGGTGTGTTCTTACTCACACACATACCTATCTACACTTGCATTTCAGACTCCAACACTGATCTAGGGGTCCTATTCTATCCTATTATGCAACGGAAAATCAGTTATTTCTTAGGTTAGTAGGAGGTTTGCTAATCTTTCCAGAAACACCTTAAGGATAGGGATTGCACTCTAAGAATTGACTACTTAATAGTGCAACCTCAAACATTTATTTACCTACTTCAGAATACAGAAAGGGGAAGAGAAGGCAAGGAACTGTCTCCAGCAAGGTACCTTTCCTGAATATTAACTCTCATCTCAGTTTGGAAAGGCATTTTGAATTAGAACAAGCTCCTCTTTGAGTGCATGTGCCACACTGCCCAAATGTAGCTGAACATCTGGCACCATTGTACAGAGACTGTTGAGCAGCTCTGGTGTTGACAGTAGTGAATTCCTTCCAAATAATTTGTGGCAGTTATAAATTTTTATAGGAGTAACAGAATGGGTGCATAATTTGCCTGCAACATGGTAGAAAAAACACTTTGATTTACTTGTAAGACCTGTTTGACTACAGAAGGTCTTTTACAAAATAAATGTCCTTATTTTTATTTAATTAACTTATACATGTTCTTGGATCTATTTGCTAAGGCAATTGTTTTACTTGACAACTAGTTTGTTTTGGGCTAAAACATGTAGTATAAAAAGTTAGTGAAATGCAGTGCACAATTTAATCAAGTAAGGAGAAAAAAAAAGATACTGGCATAAAACCAAGGCTTTTAAAGTTAGTGTTTGAAAAGCACACCTAACCAGTCCTGCACTCTTGCCAAATATTCTGACTGTTGGTATTAGCAACAAACTGTTTGCTAAAAAATCCTCTCCCACTGGGTTTAAAAAAAAAAAAAAAACAACAACCAAAAAACCCGATTTTGTCTTGAAGAAGGCAAGCATTAAACATATATCACTGAAGAAATTTATCCCCACATAAAAGTATAGAGGAGTATGCTTTGAAATATCCAGGGGGTTTGCCAGAACACTGAATTCAAAATGGGTCTGGCTGTATTTGTCCATCTTCCAGTAGTCTGGCAGTGCCCAGCAGCTGCTTGGTAAAGAGAGATTATCCCTGTGAGATTCCATTTTCCAGCATCAGCAGGCATCGAGCTGATGTCAGAATGAGGTTCAGGAAACATGTCTCAGATTTCTTATGGGTGTAAAGAGAGAACCAAGTGCCAGCCCAGCACTGCAACCATCTACCTTGTTTACGTAGACACAATTTCTCAGGCATGAAAGCAACTAATTACCAGAAAAGGCAAGTTTGCCAGCATGCATGGGCTCAGCACACACCTTAAAGGAGGAGAGCTTTAGGCAGGACAGCAGCAAAAGATGGTTAAAACAAGTTTGAAGGACTGAGACTGCTGATGAAGGAGTAACTTGGAACAATATGGGCAAAGAAGCAAATGTCAAATCTCTCTTTAAAATATCTCCCTGCAATTGCTCATCACAGACGTGCCCCTCTGTGTCTGTGCATGTCTTAAATAAACTCCCTTGCATAGGCTGCCTATCTTATCTTCGTCATTAGCTCAACTATTCTCACATGAACACACAATATATTTGTGTATTTTGTCTCATTCTCAATCTCTCTCTCTGCCCCACCCCAGTCCTCCCCCACCCCCAAACTAAAATGTTGAGATCTGGGGCAAGTACCAACTTCCCAAGTATTTCCTACTGAGGAGCTGATGGAAAATTACCCAAGAAACCAAGAAAGTGTCATTCAGTAAACATCTACCACCCTCAAGAAGACAAATATGAAGAATCTCACATGAGGCATGCAGTGCACCTGAAAAAACTCCCTTATTAATGGGGTAGAGTATCATTATTTAGTGCTGGCTGGCATGATATTATTCTTCTTAGGTCTCTGGATCACCCTTAAAGGCTAAAATCAATACTCATTCATAACCACTTAAAAATACCCTTTGTTCCTTTCTGGCTTAATATTGACTTTAAGATGTGGATGTGCTACCCATGTGTCACTTCCTTGGGTTGCAAGAAATTCAGAGCAAGAAAATAAAATAGGAAGTTTTACATCATTGAATTAAACTCTTCTTTCTTATACCAGTTAAAATCTGTACTATGGCTATAAACTTTTCTGACTTCATTAGTCACTCAGATACTATTAATGGATAATTTTTTATAAAGTTTCAATGTTTATTTTCAGTGAGAAAAACAGGAGGTATTTCATGGTGAACATTTTCTTACATTTGTTCATCCAGTAACTGCTGATACTCTCAAAGCTTCTTTCATGCAGAGAGAAACTATTTCAGATAGTGGCAAAGCTCTCCATTCTCTTTTGTTTCTTTTAGTCCTACTATTGTAATAAGGACCATTCCTGGCAGTTTTGGGGAAAAAAGCTCAGTTTCACTCTTAACTTTGAATGATGGGCTGGATAGCAAAGAATAATTTCTATTTCACCATCTTTTTCAACTAGTCTGTCAGTTTTTTATTTTCCATTTTTTAGTGATGTATGATATTTAATAGCTCACGACATTCATATTACTGAAAAAAAATACTACATTACACATTACAAAATCTTAAATATCTTTAAAGCCTGGAGCATCCCAAGCCTTGCAAGTCCTGTAAAGCCAGTTCCAAACAACTGAGAAGGCTGATGCTCCCAATGAAAGGAAAGCCCATTAGCTGCCCAACAGCCACGTAGCTCCTGAGTCAGTAATCACAGGGAACCCTCAAACAGGGAGGAGTCAAAAAATTGAAAATTAAATTTTAAAAAGGCCTCCTGCATGGATTCTTGCTGAGTCCCTGCTTTCTCAGGAAAACATTATGTCAGCATTTCCAGAGAGGCCCATGGCACTGGGGCATCTTCTAAGCATAGGGAGCTTGTGATCCACCCAGATTTGCTTAAAACTGTGACTGTCACAGTGTTAAAGAAACACCTTCAGATGCATAAGGGAGCTGAAGGGCTACTGAACCAATTCAGAGAAACCTGATTTAAACTTGCTTATTGGTATAAGACACCATTTTTTCTTAGTCACTCTTGCATGTAACAACCACCCCCCAAAAAAACCAACAAAGAGGCTTTGTTTGTTATCTGCTTACTAAGGGAAAAGCTAAATATAGCTTATCATTTAAAAACATAATTACAAGAATAGCAACGTCTGTGTGGAAATGTCAGGCAAGTCAGGTTAGCTACATGGTAGGAATAAACTGATAAAGCTGAACAAGTATTTATTTTATTTCTGTCTCGGTTAAGCAGTCATTCCAGGAGAAGACGCCTGTGGCAGATAAAACATAGACAGTGCAGGCCATCCAGTTCTGGGGCTTATATTGGGTTTATACCTCTGGACCTGTGAGCACCAGAGCTGTAGTCTCTTCAGCACAAACTTCCCCCAGGAGGATAAATATATGAAACAACCCACGCACATTTCACAAGTGAGGCATTAATATTAAAACTAGATCAAGTGTTTAATGTGACCCCACTTCAGCGCTCACTCAGTAAACACAAAATATAACGATAAAAGATTTCTATAAGCCTTTTCTTCTGCAGAAATGACAACTCTCCATCTGGCAAACTACCAGACTAAAAAATAAGGACACGATTTCCTCAGAACAGACATTGAGGAATGTAAGACATAAGACTGGTGTGGGAGCAATGTCTCCTATGGCTGAGGAAAGAGCACTGTCAGCAATGTAGCAGGGAAAGTCACTCCAGGAAGGGAAGGGAAACAAGCCACTATGATATGCTTGGTTGTACTTCAATAGCCAGTGAACTCTTCAAACTAAATGGTCACACTGAAAATAAATTTGTAATTACTAGGCCTAAGTTCCTGGCCTTCAATTTAAACAAGTGCGGATTAGTCACTTGATTAATAACCCAAAGCAAACAGAGCAGAGCGTACACACCTCTGCAGAAAAAAAGAAGAATATTCCTCTGTAACAGAGACTTACAAAACAGCTCAAATCCTGCTTTGGCACACGGAGCATTTTCATGGCATCATACACAACCTGCTTTTTCTGATATGGGGGAAGCCATTGGCAGTAAACTACCATATTTTAATAATTTCTAATTCCCTTGCTGTCTCACCTGCCAGATCCCATTCACAGCTTCCAATTAATCTTTTCCAAGGAAAAGAAATATGGCATAACAAGTGCAGCAATTTTGGAAGGAAATCAAAACACTGTTGTTTACAAAGGCAAAAAAAGCTTCCTTAATTCCACATAGTATCTACATTTCAGTACAAATTACCTTATCCCACTCCTTCTACACCACTATGTTTCACAGCCAAAATTTGTTAACTATAAGTTAGGCATAAATTAAAGTATCAGAGACAGAAAAAAAGCTGTACTTACTTTGCAAGGTTATAATCCTGGCAAACAAATCAATGAAATGAGCACAGCACCAAGAACTAACTGCCCGTGCTGAAACCTTGCTGAGCAGAAGACTTTCTTACTTTGCCTACTCATTGACACCACTCCCACTTTCCCAACCTCAGCCTGTGCACACACACACACCCTCTCACTCTCACTTTTTTTTTTCTCCCCTCCCTTAATCATTCTTCATGGCAACTCCTACACTGAAGGAGCAAAATGATTCACACCAGAGTTGTCTTTGCCTGCCCAGTCAGTGAAGACAACAACAAGCTCTGGCAGGAAATAGCAGCTTTGTGCGTTGCCTTCAGCAAGTGCAGTACAAAAGGCACCAGGCAAGAATGAACGAAGACTATGAAGGAGAGAATGCAGGAGGAGATGAGCAATCCAGGGCCCTCCTGAGCAAATCCAGAACTCCAGATAACATCAGAATTGCCATTTGCAGAAAAATTGTAATTGTGAAAAAGAAACCAGGGAAGACAACCGAAACACGAAACACGTAGGAGTATGTGGTTGGGCACTTTGCATCTGTATATGCATTAAGACAGTATCTTAACTCTGTCTAGGAGGCATATGTGTGTGTTTGGCTGTCTTAAAAGCCCAAGGCCAAACTGGAGCTAACGCTCCAGGAAAAACCTCAGTTCTTCTTGTTGCTGGAAACAAGAGCTCCCTCACATTAGCAGACAGGACCTCTGCAGGGCAGCAGCCTTCCCTCCTGCTATCTGTCCCTAGAAGTGGAAGGGGAAGAAAAAATCCCATCCCTTCATCTCCAGAGTTGGGACCACCAGGCTTATGTCATACAGCCCACATTACCACCAGTGAACATGACGGGGTGGGAAACAAAAGAGAGAGAGAGGTGATGGTGCAGCCCACCATGTCTGTTTTCTGTAATTTGGAAGATGTATGCAGTCCTTACCAAGCAGGAGCTGTCCCACTCTTGCCCCACACAATTCCCTGTCAGCACCGAGCCACGTGCACCAGAGACCACCAGCCATGGCTACACTTCAGTCTCCATGAGGAAATGACCCAGACACACAGTTCAGGTTCACGCCTTAGTAACCCCAAGTGGCCCTGCATACTTTGAGACTACAAAAGGTATAAGCAAGAGAATTGAATTTGCATTCAGGTTTGCAGTGCTGGTGTGGCCAGCTGCCTAAATGAAAGGGGTAGGACACCGAAGGATGTACTTCCTTGGTGACAGTGGGAACTGGGGAGATGTTATCTCCTTCTAGAATGACATATTTCTGTGTTGCTTTGAGCATAAAATCATGCCACACCACTGCATCCTGATCAGGTCCTACACATTTCCTTCTAAAAGGCTCCCAAGCTTTCATTACCCAAAGGAAATTACGCTTTTCTTTCTGCTGAGATACAGATGGAGTTCACCTTCCATCATTGCCAGACAGCAAATTTAGAATTTGTATCCTCAGCCATAAGTGAATTCATAACAAAGACAGGGTGTGGATATGTTTAAGCAATTAAAATGAGATACAGGCCAACTGGCTAAAATGTGCCATCTGGCCCATCACTGTTATGTATCTAATTAAGCCTTCTGTAAGATAAATGTTTATGAAAATACACAATAATGTTGGCTGCCAGACCCTTCTCAGATGCCTGTAGGTAATCCAAAGCCAAACATTGCTCTGCAGGAGCAAATCTTCCTTCTGACCCAGGTCTAACAAGTACTGTCATTGTGAAGTGGCTCAGGATGTTCTGGATAAGCTGCAGGGAGGTGAACAACAGCCAGATGGCCTTAACAGAGAGAACACAACTCACCAGATCCGCTTCCTTGCTAGTGGTAAGTGGGAAATACAGATACAAGTCTGTGCCTCAAAAGGCAGAGCAGTGGAAAAGGGAAAGGACTTTAGATTGCCAAGCTAGAGGTGTGTAGACACCACTTACGCTTCACTAGATAACTGCTCAGTGACAGCTGAGGTGTGGCACTAAGTAGGGGCACAGAATCCTTCAGTCTGACCTGCAAAATTACTTATTTCGGATCATGGTGCCATGAAACTAATACTTACTGCTGCAATTGTGATGCTTCAAGTGAAGGAGTCCACACTGGCACTGGTCACTGAGTGGCTCAGAGGGAAGTTTTCTTCCCCTAAGAATGGATAGTTTGGGCTCATTGCTCTTGGAGGTAGTGTTAAAATAGCTGTGACTTCCTGCTAGCTATTTATTTGGATTTATTGGAATTTCTGGCATATAAATGGCTCTTACAGCTCAACAAGGAAGATGTGGAAAAGCGGAAAATGTTAACTTGTAAAATAGAAGATGCTTAACCTTAGGTAGGTGAGGTTTGCACAGGACAAGAAGAGAAGCAGTTCTCCCCCTGATCAGGAACACTCTTTCCCAGTCTAAGCGAATGACAACTATTGCATCAGCTTCCTCGTCTCCTGCATTTACCTTTCACTAAATTAGTCTTGTTCAGTTGAATCTTAAAGTATTTTCAACATACACCTATTATGACCTATATTTCTATCATCACAGTAAAAGAAAAAAATTAGAACCCATAATGGGATTTTTCCTTATCAAAAATCAAAATTATTTTTAACCCCCCTGTAAGTTGGACAACTCCTACTGCAATATTATCTCAGAAAACAAGGTAAATAAATAAGGTAGAAACAATGGATGTGTGACACAGAACACTTTGAATCTTAAAGTACGAAGGCTCCTAACACAGACAAGTTACAGTCTACTGGCAGAGTAATAAATTAATTACTGTCCTCGCTCTTCCAGGTCTTCTACAGCTCAAGGAAAGATTCAAAGACACTGCTGGATGCTCAGATCCAGCAGTAACATTTGTGTGTGTCCATCTCTAAACTGACATGCTAGACACAGCTCATTGCAGAAGGGGTGCAACCCATCAGATGACTCTCCTGTTACTCAGGCTGCTCCCAGCCCTCATTCCCTGGCTCTCCCTGCCAGTCCCTCCTAGGAACACTGTTTCTACTTGCTGCTGGAAAGGGGAAAAAACCAGCTGCCTTCTTTGAATAAGATCATTTTGGCAGGGGAGAATACTCTTGCTGCTCAACACATCACGAAAAACTATTTCAATTATTTCAGAGGCTCAAAGTGTCCCACTGTAGTCTTTATTTTTTCTTCCCCCAAACTCACTAATTCTCATTGCATGTCTGATTGCAATTAATGCTGGCATTAATTAAGAGACCACATGGGAAATCATCTACAAGTGGGACTGAATAATTAATAGAACAAAACTGGTGCATTCTTTGCTATGCTGTCAGTCATGAAAGATCTAATTGAGTTGCAGCTTTCACAGTAAGCTTTCAATATTGTAAGGAAACCAGAGATAAGAGGTCATTTATACACTTTTATTTTGATTTAGTGACAAATTTAACACATTTAGAAATATTCAAAGGGTAAAAAAGACTGAAGTGTCTGTAAACAGGTATACACAGCAGAGCTTTTCAGACTGGATGTGGCACTTAGTGCCATGATCTAGTAATCAAAGTGGGGTTGGATCAAGGGTTGAACTTGATGATCTCAGAGGTCTCTTCCAACCCAGCTGATTCTATGATTCTACGATATTTTTCACATAATATGGATCTAGATTACTATTTAGCAATAGGAATAAGCCATAGCCAAAGTATTTTGCATTTCAATGCTAGCAAAGATCACACTGACCACAAGCTAATTTAAAATTAAAATTACTTTTACAATAACAAAGCATTATTCTATGGTTCCATTGAGAGAGACACAAACTGAACAGTAACAAGCTTCTCTCTTTTTTTTCCCTCCCAAGACATCTGCACTAGTATGTGTAAAGGGTGGTGTCACATACCAGCACACTGATCCAACATGTATGGTAGCAATAATTTTCTTCAGATATGTCTGCTGACGTAGAAGTATTACTCACCAGTGACTACTTCTAACAGACAGGAATTAATTTCTCATACTTACATGTGCTCACTTTTATGTTTTTTTTTTAGTGAGGTTCTTCTGGACTCTAGTATATGTTTCATTGAGGAAAAAAACCCATAAAATAGGCAAGAAAACAGCTGACATTTCAGTGAGAGCAAAGCCTTTAATCTGGTGAATGGGAAACAAATGATCCCAGGTGCTGGAATCAGGCTGTTGAGGATCTGACTATTTTCCCTAAAGTTGTTGTTCCCAACACTGAGCACCAGGTATAATGCTTAGTGTAGTAAAAATAAATCAGATTACTAAAGACATAGATTTGACTGACTACTTGGAAGAACCTGTGAAAATAGCCTCGTGATATAACTAGGAATTGAAAATACAAGGGGAAATTCATATATGTAAACCAGACTAAACACACTGAAACATTATTCTGAAACTCTGTTTCCCACTGTTAAAAGACTAAGATCAACTTTTGTGAAGCAAAAGCAGAGAGACAATGTTTTGGATGAATTACTTCTTGTGAAGGTCAAAAACTACACAGTCCCAGCTTATGGGGAAGAAAACTGGAATACTTTATTGAACACTTGACCACTTTTTAAGGTTTCAGGGAGACATATGCTAATAGGTAGGAAGGGTTATGGTAATTTCAGGAATTTATGGAGGGAAGATAGCAAAGGATTAAAACACAATCTCATAACATTCATTCTAAGACTGCTTTCTTATGTTAAGGCAGGAGACAGCTTATCTTCAAGTTAATCATTACCAAGCCTCCTCTGTTCTTGGTGATGGAATTTCTCTCAGACCTAAATTCCTAGAATCCGACAACTTCTGTTGCCTTAAAAGTTTGTAAAAAAAGACTCCAAGCCAAGTTTTTAGTAGGAGATAAGATAAGGGGTAGTTACTTTAATGAGCAATCCGGCTCATCCAGGAATACATAGACACGCGCGCGTGCAAGCCTTAATTTCCATGGCTTTTATAATATAATCTATCCAATCACTACTTTACACATGTCCAGTTCCACCTCTGTTCCCTCCCAGTCCCCACCCCCTGTGGAATTGGGGCTGGGGGTGATGAGACCCCCTTCTTTATCCACCTCCTCTTCTTCAGCATTCAAAGGGCTTTTGGACGCTTTCCAGTGCTCCAGGTCACTCTGCTTCGTGCTTATGTTTCCCTCTGATATTCTCCAATCTTGTACCTTGAGAAAGAGACTAAACAGCTAGCAGATCTGAGCTGCCTGTACTGGAGCAGGGGTAGAGATAGAAAGACCTTATACTTGAGTTGCTAAATATTAACCCACTAAAAATCTACAGCTACTGCTACTGTGTTCCTAAAATCTACAAAATATGAAAATCGAAAAATCAAGGACTTCTTTGGCATCACTTCTCACTAAAGCACTGTGATCCACTCCTTCCATGAAAAAAAAGCCAACTTTGAACATATCGCTGTGTGCACTGCTGGTTCAGGGTGCCATCTCATGGGCACATAGACAATAGTCTTCTTCCTTTGTCACTGATGCCCACAGTTACTGCATCAGCCTCCTTTGCCAGGCTGGAACTATGGTGCAAAATCACCTGCCCTACATTTGTCACAGAAAAAATGCAAACACACTCACATTTGTCATGTTTCCTCAGTGGTTGTTTTTTTTTCCATTTACTGATCTTTTCAAATGTTTGAAATGCCACTCTCTACTACTGTTTAGGTGAATGGATTCACCTTATTGAAATCACCTTGCCACAGGAGTGCTGTTATTATGGATGCTTTCCCTACGTATCCACAATTTGTTGTGCGTGATTATAGATTTGTGTAAGACTCCAGCTAGTGAATTACTGGCAGCATAACAATCCATCAGTAAATGCCAAACTGAGCATAGGAGCAATTTTGGAATTATCTGCAAAATAAAATCTGTATGAAGATAGGATTTCTCCTGTGATTAGACCAATGTGGAAACTCCAAAGAAAGAGGAGATCACATTGACGTACCATAAATTAGCAGAAGTATCTTTCCCAAGAGGAGTAAAGGGACCAAGCAGCTCCCTCCTTTGGACACCAAACTAGTTTCAACTCAAGATTCAGCAGATTCTGGAAGAGAGTACATGACCTTCACTGCTCACCAGAGCAGACCTGGAGTCTGACACAGCTTCTCTTCCAGCTCTGTGTTTGTATTACTCCCTTAAGTGTCTCCTTATCATGTCTAGAGGAAGGGGGTACAAGAATTAGGGGATTTGTTTTCCCCTCTTGTTTTCATCCACTGTCATCTGTAGATGAGTCACTTTCTTCTGTAATCCAAGTAGTTAAGTGTGTAATTAACGTGGGTGAAGGCAACACTTTCCCAGGCTTGCTTAGTGCAGTTTCACAGCCTGAATATATATGCACATTAAGGGAAAATAAAAGCTTAGAATCAATATTTCCTGAATATTTCCCTGGAAATGGGTGTGCCTTCACAGGATTTTCTCCTCTTGTGTGTTTTCAGAGTAGGATGAAGGCCTTTGTTTACTCCTGAATGCAGCTAAAATGAGGGATGAACATGTTAATTCTTGCTTCTCCAGGTTAGAGGCAACTAAATCATAGTGTGCATTCTTATGCACTTCTTGAAGGAACACACCCTGCACATTGTCTGTATGATCAATACATTACAGAAGTTACACCTGCACACATATCTTAACTTCCAGTATTAGAATCTACAAATAATGGTCCAAAACCCCAGCAAATGTAAACTGATTAGTGCCCGTGACAGCCAGGGAGCTATTCCCATACTCAGCAGTTTATTCAGCTCATATCAGTACTAACCTAGGACCTCAAGACTTGCATTACAAATTACATAGAAAAGAATTTTATATTAGACCATAATAGGGAATGTATAAAAAAGTTGTAAACTGTGAAACATGATCATATACTTTACAAAAGAAAGTTCTAGGACTTGATAATAGAATTCTTCCTTTTTACTTTCCCAGTTATGTTTACCCAGGCAATATGTAACTCACAGAAAATTTGTTTTCTTCAGTCCCTCTGAGATCTAATGGTCCTATTAAGCTCTACGGAGAAACTTCAGAGGACACTGCATGTATATTAGAACAAGCTAATAAACTTACTAGCACAATAACATTAACATTTACACAACAAAAGTAGGATATAAAGTTGTAATAAGGTAAGATGTAATTGCTTGTGGTAATGCAAACACCTATCCTTCTGTCTGTATAAGGTCAATATTCAAGGTCCACTGCAAATGTGGCTACTGACTTCAATGGGTTTGGGTAACATGGGGCAAGAGGCTTGTTAGGGAAAATTGTATTGAAAGCTGTGGAAAACTCATTGTACATGTGGAAGCATTATGGACTGTTTATGGTAGAATAATAGTCTGGTTCAAAGAGCCTCCTGCTTAAAATGAAAATTACTCTGCTAAGAGTGGCTTGGATCAAGAGAAAGTGAAACTTCTCCATCCAGTTTGCTTCTTTCCATACAAGACCTAATTAAAAGGCTTAGGGTTTAATAAGGAGGGATCCAGTAGGGCAATTCTAACCCAGAAATCTAGTGCAGACTGCATTGCAGTAGCTGCACAGCTAGTCTAGTCCCAGACCAGCTCCATTCCCCTTTATCACCTTAATCATTCACTACAAGCCATTCAGTAATGTTGGAAACACTGCTCTCTACAGTCACAAAGGAAAAAGCACTTTGAATTTAGGATGAGAATAAAGTCTGCTGGAAGCATGAGGGATAACCTCTCAGTTTTAAAACGTCCTCATGCAAGCAACACTCTGCTTTGCAAAAGCCACGCTCAGCTATTCTGCTGTATATTGGAATAGCAAAAATTATTCCCTTGTCATTTGTTTAGAGGAGTCTGGTAATACTTCTAAAAGTACCTACTGGAGTAGAACTACTTTTGTGCTTCTCATTGCCAAACACAATTTAGATTTCTGGTGCTCTGGCAACAAACAGCAAACACTACAAGCTTTCTATTGCACAGGAGACCAGATTCCCAGAAAGAAAATCTGGGTCAACTCACAGATTTGTGTCTTTTTAAGACAGTGAGACACATGCTGTGACAACCAGCTGGCTTGAAACCTTGCATAACGCAGGGTGTAGAACCTGATCTACCCATTTTATGAGTCTCATGATTTCTTTTTGGATTACAGCATATATTTTTGAAAAATCTGGCAGTGATTAAAAAAGACTCCCAGGTGATGAGAGCATCTACAATATCCTTAGGAGTTGTTCCAAAGGTTCTACAGGTCATCAAAATTTTAAATGAAGGCAGCTTAAAGCAATCCAAAGTGCACAGTCCAAACTCAAAGCTTTCCAAACTTGAAGAAACATTGGCTGGGGAACACTTTCTAAATTTTTAACATTAAAATCTCTGAGATGAGTAGGGCTATATAAGGCTGTTAAGTTGCTGTGACTATGAAAACACTTCAAAGAGAAATGCTGCTTCACCAAATTCAACAGTGCATAGCACAAAATCCCTGAACTCATATATGTATAAAAAGAGCTGGCAGTTTCCAGCTGGCAAAATTGTATATTTTAAATGAAAATGAGTCAACCATTATAGCCTTGAAGCCACATCTGCTTGACTGTACAAAAAGTGACCTCAAAGAGATTTTATTCCATTCAATCTCAATGAGTTAGCAAGACCTAATATATGAAATGCTCTGCAGAAAAGACCAAGGTGAAATGTTTGCCCTTGGCCTCTGTACAGAATGCCCAATATGAGTGTCCCTGTCTGGTGTGTTCAAGATGGGAAGAGACTCAGAAATCCCCAGACTTAGCTTGTAGAGGGCAAATACTGCCCTTGAAGACAACACGTGCAAAGCTAAGAAAAATAGTTTCAGATTTCATATTTATTCTGCTGGTAACAGTTTCTGCTGGGACTCATGTAAGAAAAACAGTATGCTAAATGTTGTTCAAAAACCATAGTAATAGTGGACTTTATATTTCACAATTTAAAAAAAAAATTAGCTATGTTTTTATTCCTGTGCTTTTTCAAAAGACCAAGTGAGCAGTTTAAAAACAGGCCCTCAGTTATACCTGCAATCATCTTCTTAGGCTATTTTCCTGATGTGCCAGACCAATCTCACTCTGAAGTAGAGCAATATACATCTTGAGTCATTCCATTACCTAAAATAAACTCAGTTTAGAAGGCAACACATTTAGTACACACACACCTGATTCAAAATCATAGGGCACTTTCAAGCATTTACATATTTTGAGCTTCCAAGTTTAGAAACTAAACCAGAATTAGAGTGAAAATTAACATAACTAAGAAATCTGAAGAGTTTAGCTCAAATGTTATAAATTTAAGTTCTCTTTGAGGCACAACCAGACCCATTACTGTACTGTGGCAGGAAATACACTGCCACCATCCACCTCAGACTCACGGGATGGGATAGAGTCTGAGCAGTACTTACTCCTCAAAATCCAGTGCTTCAGTTCTTGCCCTGAAGCTCACTCTTGTCTCTGGCACCATAGATGGAACATGGCTTTATTTTGTCTTCAGTCTTTCTGGTCCTGAATACAGCTTTAATTCTTTTCCTCCTAGGCTCCATAGGTACACAACACCCTCTCTACATTCAGAGCCTGAAGTGCTTTAGGAATAACAGCTCTCAGCTCACAGCCCTCCTCCACAACACCGGTGTGGTTTCAGTGCTATTAGAAGTGGTTACATATGGCAGCAGTACTCCCACAGGCACTACCTAACAGGTTCCCAAGGACAACTGGGGGCTTGAACCTGTTAGAAGAGCAGTGCTCCTGCCTTTTGGCCCAGTATGTTTCCACTGCAGAGGAGGGGACACACCTGCACTGCAAGCCCACGGCAGGTCCAGTCCTGGGTGCCTGAGCCCGTCATGAGTACACCAAACTGGATCAAGGTGATGCAATGGGATTCAGACTGATCTTTCAGCATCATTTCATCCAGTAGAAAAACAAAAAGTAGAAGCTATATTTTCCTGCCTTCTCTGTCTGCACTGTTAAGCTCTCAAAAGGTAGTGATTTCCCTTAACTGCATGGCTTTCATGTAGGGAGGTCCTGTGGTGTAAAGGAGAGCACTCTGGACTCTGAATCCCAAGGACCTGAGTTCGAGTCTCAGTAGGGACCGTCCCCTGGCAGTTAAAGCCTCCCTGCCATCCCATCCCGTCAGATCTCAGATGCTCAGCAGGGTCAGCCCTGATTAGTACTGGGTGCTGTGACAGTCCCAAGGACTTCACTGTCACTGTCCAAGCTCGCTCAGTCGTGGCAAATGGACCTTAGGACTTAAATGGTGGGGCCAGTTCTGTGCACGCTGTGCCTCACCTAAAAAGTCCACTGTGCAGGCTGGAAGGGCAAACCCACGTGGGGAGAGCCCTTCCCAAATCTTCGTTCACAAAGTCTGGCCATACAATACAAATGGCTCTCATGTCATCTAGTTAATACCAGTCTCACTCTGATAAGGACATTAGTCATCCTGTCAGCTGCTGTGCCAGAGGGGAATCACAGATATGAAGGCTGTGCTGTAGACATGTCTTGTTTTATTGATGTATCGATCTATTCTTGGCCCAAGGTGTCCAGCCAACATGCAGGGTGGACCCTTTCCTTCCATACCAAGATATGGGAGCAGGAAGCATTCTCCACAACAGCTTACTCAGCCTTAGGAAACACAGGAGATTGTCCATGCCTGTGCCATGTAACACCACAGCAATGTGAGCAACAAAGCCCCAGGCAATGCTGAGATGGACTTAGCTGAGGCCAAGAGGTACCCATATTAGCATTTTTAATATGTTCTACTTTCATTACACTTGGTTGTACACAATCATTATGATAAGAATTCTTAGAATATGGTAACACAGGAACTTCAGCACTGGGAAGTATTAGATAAAGTGACTGTACTTTTCCCTCAAATTGAAGAAATACCCTTAACATGACACTTCATCAGCTTCTCAGGAAATAATCTTGATGTCATTACTCAGCATTCATTCAGTCTTTCCTCAGGCAAAATGAGATGCAAAGTCAAATTATAGCAGGGATATTGTATGAGTAAGACTTAAGTAAGGAGTGCAAAATTTAGCCTGTTTTCTGCAATGACACTGGTGCTTTTTCTGATTTACTTTTTTGAATCACACTTGCTTCTTCTGGAGTTTCAGAAGCCAGTTCAGTGTGACTGGAGAAGCATTTACTGCTCACAAACTTGTGACATACTTATTCTTTTAGACCTAAGTCTAAAAGCTAAATATAACATCACTGAATTAAAAATCATAGATACAGAGGACACAGCCAGAAATATTAGCATCAGGAACATATCTGAGAATACCCTGTTACACTAATCAGAATGAGAAGGTAAAGCCAAAAGGGAAATTACATCCCCAAGGAAGGAGTGTATTTTAAATAAAAAGGAGGTTAAAAGGAGCCCAAGGACTCCATGATGGCACAATCAACCATGAAAGAGTAAAAGGGATGGTTTTGCCTCATCCTTTGAAGATAGAATAAGAAAAAAAAATAGATATATGTGACTTAAACTACAGTTTTCTTAAGCACTTCCCACCATGGATGCTGTGCTTGAATCTTGATGACCACAAAGCTATGATTCCTTTAGAAATCATCAGCTGTCCCTTTACTTAGGCCAATTTCAGTTGTCTTTTGTGGCAAACTCTCTTTACCATCTCATTTTCCAAAGCCTGGTTACATGACTTAATCTTTCCTTCATCATGTCTTTACATGTTTGCAGGTGAACAGTTGCTACTGACCATGTCTAAAAATCAGACAAGCATCCTTGATAAGTGAGGACTCTTAGCAAAATAAACTGCCAGCCAGGTGACTTGAGGAAAATATTAACACAACCTTTCCTGTTACAGGGGGAACATGGATGTGCCTTTTTCCCTCTGCCTAAAACAGGCAACCTACCAACAGCACCAAAAAGGTTCAGTGAACTGTTTTATTACAAAATAAAGTGATGCTGAAATTACTGCAAACTTGCACTGCGGTTACTTGGAGGTAGTTGGAAGAATGAGGTCTATTAATGTAGTGAAGTTTCCCAGATACTCCTTTTTTTTCCCCTTGAAGGAATTGAAGTACCACGGGGCACTAACTCAGCAGACACCGCTGTATCCACACAGCAAGTTGGCTTCACAGAACCAGTTTGGAATTGGCTGCGTGTTGAGTCACTTCCTCTCCTCGTGAGCATCGCCGTCACCTGAGCTCCGTCAGTGACCGCCGGGGAGCGACACCTGACCGCTCGTGGCTGTGTCAGGAGGGTCTGAAGACGATCGAGCCTGTTCCGCCTGGAGAAGAGACTGAGAGGGGATCTCATTAATAAAGATCAATAAATATCTCGAAGGCGGGTGCCAAGAGGGTGGTGCCAGGCTCTTTCCGGTGGTGCCCACAAACTAAAACAGAAGAAGGTTTGCCCCAACAAGAGGAAGAAGAATTCCTTACGCTGAGGACAGCAGAGCAGTGCCACCGGCTGCCGGGGGAGGCCGGGGAGCCTCCCGCTCTGTGGACACTCCCGCTCTGTGGACACTCCAAACCCACCGGGAGGCGCTCCCGTGTCCCCTGCCCCGGGAGGCCCTGCCCTGGCGGGGGTGGGACCGGGTGACCCCAGAGGTCCCTCGCCGTGGCCGGGGCTGTGCTGGGCGGGCCCAGCGGGGGTGGGACCGGGAGATGCCAGAGGTCCCTCCCCGGGGCTGGCGGGGGTGGGACCGAGTGATCCTAGAGGTCCCTCCCCCGTCTCGGTGCTGTGCTGGGTGGGCCCAGAGGGGGTCGGACCGGGCGATCCCAGAGGTCCCACGCCGGGGTCGGGGCTGCGCTGGACGGGGCGCGCCCTGGCGGGGGTGGGACCGAGTGATCCAGAGGACCGGGCCGGGCGGGGGTGGGATCGGGTGACCCCAGGGGTCCCTCCCCGTGGCCGGGGCTGCGCTGGGCGGGGCGGGCTCTGACGGAGGTGGCACCGGGTGACCCCAGAGGTCC
>JAWWEV010000083.1:67224391-67237696 GCA_035583235.1 Hafferia zeledoni
CTCTGACGGAGGTGGCACCGGGTGACCCCAGAGGTCCCTCCCCGTGGCCGGGGCTGCGCTGGGCGGGGCGGGCTCTGGCGGAGGTGGCACCGGGTGACCCCAGAGGTCCCTCCCAGGGGCCGGGGCTGCACTGGGCGGGGACGCTGCGGGGGCGCACGGGCGCGCCCGGAAGCGGAAGCGGCTGTGTCGGGCCCGCGGTGCGGAAGGGTCGGCGGAGGCCGCGGTTTCGGGTCCCGGTGCCGGTCCCGGGGCGGGGACGCTGCGCCAGAGGCAGCCGTGGGCCCTGCTCTGCTCCGGCCTCCTCCCCGCCATGGCGGGCAACACCGGCAACCTGCAGGTAGAGCCACGCCCGCCCTGCCCGGGGCGGGGCGCAGGCGGCGGGCCGGGGGCGGCAGCTGGGATTGTCCCGGGCCGGGGGTGCCCTGCGGGCGGAGCGGCGGGACAGGGAGCGCGACTGCCTCCTGCTCGCCGGGCCGGGGCCGCTGCAGCCACGGGGATGTGGAGGGGACTCGCTCGGGGCTCGGCAGAGTCGGCAGGGTCAGCCCTCATCGGCACCGGGCACTGAGCCCCCGGGGAGGCAATTCCTGAGCCCCCCTGGGAGGGTGATCCGTGAGCCCCCCTGGGAGGGTGATCCGTGAGCCCCCCCGGGGAGGGAGATCCCTGAGCCCCCCGGGGAGGGAGATCCCTGAGGCCCCCTGGGAGGGAGATCCCTGAGCCCCCCGGGGAGGGGTCTGAAGGGATCCCTGAGCCCCCTGGGAGGGGTCCCTGCGGGGCAGCAGGGCCTGGTGCCGGCCTGGGCAACCCTTTTGCCTCCTGTGGTCTGGACGCAGAGTTCGGCCTGTGTTTCCCCTAAGGCTTTGGGCTGTGGGAAGCCTTTCCCTGCTCCGTTTCTGTGTGTGTTAAGCCTCGGTCGGGGCTGTGTAATCGGTGCTGTGGCTGGCCGGGAGAACTGATCTGGAAGTGATCTGTCTTCAAAATAGTCCTTTTTCTCTTCAGCTGCTTGAACCATGATCATTTCTGCTTACAGCATTTACACTGGCAGTGTAATGTTTATACTGACAAAACCAGAGGGAGATGTCTAGAATAAGGAGAAGGAGAATGACACCTGTTTAAGCTGACATTCTTTCTGAGGGTGATGTTCATCAAACCGTGCCCTGATGAACATGGTTTGGGCCTTTAGGAGTAGTTAGAGCTGGTAATCTATGCCCCAGTTCATACAACTTTCTAATAATGATTTTCTGTTTGATAGCAGTGGTGTTCTTCGCGGTGACAGGGTAGGGTGCAGCTGATGTCATGGAGTATTAGAGCTGGGACTTTGATAGCCAGGTAATAGTCTTTGGCTATTTACAAAACCAGAGTACACCAAAACCAGGCAATAGGTGATGTAGATGACTTCTGTTTCAGAGGAGCAGGTCTGCAACATGGCTTGTTTTCTCACAGTTCCATTTTAGCAGGTGATCTTTGCCATTTATTCTTTAGATTTAGTGCCACGTGTCTTTGTTGTGCTGGATGTAGAAGTCATTGGACTGCCCCATGGCACTTTAAGTCATTGAAGGGACCTACGACCTTTAAGAAGAAAAACTTTTTTTTGAGGTTAATTTGTGCTCTTTTGCTAGATTTGAATGGTGCACAGAGGTCTAAGGGAGCTGCAAGGACAGGGCTGCCCACTCAGATCTGTGAAACTGCTTATTGGCTCCTGGCTTCTCCAGAAAGCAAAGACTAAATCCTGTTCCAAAGAAACAGATGAATACAGTGTTCCAACACTTGCCACAACAGAGCCATAGAGTACACTTTATTGGTTCATTGGTTTTAAATAAATTTGATTTCAGGTAGTTCTGTTGAGATGATCTTTGCTTCCAAGACAGCAACAGAAAGCAACACAATGAGAGATTTTGCTGTTTGTTTCATAGTGGTTGTTTACTAGCTTTGTTTTTCCTGAAACACAGCAGTGTGTCTGGATAGTGGCAAGAGCATCTGTAGTGGAATGTCTAATGTAAAATCCTTGCTGCAGTTGAAACTCTCCTCTTTGCTCCCATTAATCATACTGAGTGTACTAACAATGCTTAGGAAAAAAAATCAAATGTGAAAAAACAGGTGAAGAGCTGTAGAAGATTTAGTTGGTGTTGGTTAACTCTGGCTAACCAACTGCCTTTTTTTGACTTGCATGGAGTGGTTAAAACTGAGAGTTTTAATTGTCCTGGAGTGTTATAGGCATTTCAAGGAGGGAAGTGTAATAAAAAGTAATAAACACTTAAGAGCAATAGAATTGTGATGATCACAATAAATCCACAGGCTGTTGTGTGCAATACAGTGGCTTAGATCACAGTCAGATCTATTTGAACAAATAAATTAAAAATCCATTCACACACCTTCTCACAGAACTCTGATGCTCAAAATTTGGATAACTTCTTTTTCTCTTTTTTGAGTTTTTATTTCTTGCACTGGAGTGGTAATTAGAATTTCTTGCTTGGATATCAAGAACCTAAATCCTTCTAGAGAAGCCAAGCAACCAGTCCTTGAAGAGGTCTCCCAGCTTCAGCCTGAAAGAGTGATAGTGCTGGTTTCAGTGATGATAATCAAGTACTTCCTGTATTGACTTCATTGTTTATGGGGTTTCCTGATGTCATCAGTCATAGAATCATAGAATTGGTAAGGTTGGAAAAGACCATTAAGATTGTGACCAACCATTACCCCAGCACTGTAAAGTCCACCACGAAACTATGTCTGTACCACCACATCTGTGCCCTGCTTCAAAGTGTTAGGTCTGTGATAAAAAAGCAAAACATTATAATGGATTTCCAAATCTTTCCATAATCAATGCAACAGATTGGTAAGAAAAACCAATCTAGACAAGCCAGTAAAAGTTTCAACTCTGTACATAGAAACTTGTTCTCCTCATGTATGTTTTCTGTGTGCTGGTAGATTTCAGCGGTTTGTTTAATTGCTGTTCATAAAAGGATGGAAATATCGTGCAGTGTACAGAACACCCAAGACTTGCAATCAGTTACCTTCAACTTTGGGGCATAAATGTTGAAGAGCAGGAGGACTGGCCATCAAAACAGCTTAAACTCTGATGCTGCAAACTGCTCTTGCACAGCACTTAATGACTTCTTTGTGTTACAGAAAGCAATAGACCTTGCTAGCAAGGCAGCACAGGAAGATAAAGCAGGAAACTATGAGGAAGCCTTCCGCTTGTACCAGCATGCTGTGCAGTATTTTCTCCACGTGGTTAAATGTAAGTGTAATGGATTGGATGATTAAGTAGAGTTTAGTAGTCAGATTGCACAAGAGTAATCTCCCATATTAACATCAGTATTTAAATTCTTACTCTCATCAACAGTTGATACTTGCTAACTGTAGCTTGACTGAGGTTGTATATTTTTCAGCTTTTGCCTTTACTGTGTTGTGTGCTTGCTCCATTCTGGAAAGAAATTGGGTTATATTTGACTTGTTTTTTGGTTTAGGTTTTTTTAAGACAGGAGGCAGCTGTTGGCTGTCTCTGCTCTGGATTTTGTAGTGTTTCCAGCTGGCCACTGCACGAGGAAATGTGACAATAAGTACAGGGATCCCTATTTCTGTTGTTCTGAAATCCATGTTACACATGAAGTCTTTGCTGTATCTACAGAGTGTTTTTTGCTCCTTTTAACTCACACTGCTTACCTTTCTACAGCCTCTCTGCTGGCATTTTGTGCTTCTTAATGTCATAGTCTTGCTGTTCATCTTGGCCAAGAAAATGTATGAAATGGATTTCAATGTTTTAACTTTTCTTCAGTTTCCATATTCTCATTATTTTATGCCTTTTCACACTTCTTTGTAACATTTTGTGCCATGTCCAGTGTTTCTATGCAAGGATTGGGCTTTCTTAATGTAGGTACCCCCCTAATCTAAGCGGGTTGTGGGTGCTTGCCTGACACAAGTGCACTTAAAGGTCTCCACGATTTGAAAAAAATCCAGCGTTTTCTTTATAGTTTCTTTATAGCCCTTTATTATTAGGATATTTTGTCACTTCGTATCCATTTATATCCTATAGACTTTTTCAGGATATCACTTTCTGTGCCTTTAACAATACTGATATACTTTTGGAAACTTAACACATAAACCTGACATTAAATGTTGATTGCTGATTTTAAAAACTGTAGTAGTGACTATGACAAGTGTGGCTGTGGAGACACACCTAATTCCTTCTGATGTTTTATATGATGTTTTTCTTCATCTTTTAAAATTAGCAGGCAGTGGAAAAATCAAGTATGCTTCTCAATAAAAAATTGCTTAGCACAAGCAGCTTCTTGATGAGCTATTTTAGAAAATCACTTATTAAGGCAATGTCTAGCAGCTCGAAAGGCTGACAGAAAAGCTTCCAGTGCTGTTGTCCTTAATCCTTTACAGTTACATTTTAAGGCAAAGCAATGTTCAGGTGTATATTTGATTTCTGTTATTTGATACATTCTTCCTGTTGCTCCTTCCCATGGTACAGTGGAAAAATAAGAGGTTGAAGGTTTTGATTATGTGGTGAGCCCTCAGAGAGCTCTATTGATAAGATTTAAAGAAGACAGAGATTTAGTCTTGTGTTTTGCTTGGTGCTTTTGTGTTTTGCTGTTAACTAAGAATTGTTTCTCTTTAAACTCTTAGATGAAGCACAGGGTGAAAAAGCAAAACAAAGCATTAGATTGAAATGTACTGAATATTTGGACAGAGCAGAAAAGCTGAAAGAATACCTGAAAAAGAGAGAAAAAACTGCACCAAAGCCAGTTAAGGAGTCTGGACCTGCTGATGGAAAAGGGTATGTTTTTGGAGAAGGTAAAGCAAAATGCTTCCTGAACTCAGCTTATTCTAAAATTCAGCTATTCAAAGATCATTTTAAATAGTGGTTTTGAAATACTTCAGATGATTACTAATGCTGAAATACAGTGGGATAAGAAAAATACCATGAATTACCATCACAGGCATTTCTGTGCTTGTTTACTAAAATGTGTGACTGTTTGCATAGGAAATTCACTGAAGAGTGAAAACTGCTTCAGACCAGCAGCTGAATCCAATGATTATTAGATTTAATGGCAATGAGTCCTATGACCTTTAAAGTTTTTCTGCATTTAAGTACTTAATAACTAGAAAATAAATTCAGATTGATGATTACTGGGCTCACTGAGTTTGATCTGTCTCTCATTTGGTAAGAGGTGAAAAAGTTCTGTGTGGGATAAAGTTGTGTGAGATGGACTGAATCACTATAATGTCTTGCTGCTACCTGGTCTCTCCATTGCTTTCCTTTTATGAGATTTGTCTCTCACTTTGCATATCAGAGAGTTGAACAAGCAGAGCCACCCAAACAAGCCCAGCCTCTTTTGTGTTTGCTGTTGCCTTTATAGAGGAGAGGAAAGGACCAGGATGTTACTTTCTGGTAGGACTGCCCTTTTAGCAGTCCTGAACAGCTACAGTGGTCTCTTAAAACTTCTCTTTTCCATCTCATCAGTTTTATTTTATGAGCTATACTGTGTCCTGCTGGTTATTTCAGAAGGAATTGGTAAAACCACAGAAGCTACGTATATTTTCATGACTTCCACTCCAATTGTTCACTATTTAGTCTCTTTTTTCCTTCTTTAATGTCCAGTTTCCTTTGCTTTGATGAGAGTGTAGAGTTTTATAGTACTGGATTGAATTGGCTGTGTCCTGTTGCAAGTCCAGATTGTGCCCTATGTCTACAAATAAACCATATTAGTGCTTCTGTGTTGCTGGATATGAGGCTTTTGCATCCTAAAGGCTGCCTCAAAGCATGTAGAAGTGTGTTAAAAGGGCTCAGACCCGTAAGAGGAAGTTGAAAAGACAAGGAGGGTGAATTGGAAGGAAATTGTAGAAAAAGTTTAGAAAAGTGTACAAAAGCAAGAGTACAATCATGTAAACCTGTAGAGGTCTGGAAGCATCTCAGTGTTTCTTTCATTCCTCAGCCTGGTGTTTTTTCCGCTTTTTGCATTCTGATTTTTACCCTAAGACAGTGATCTCTCTTACTGTATTTCAAACTTTTTTTCCTTGTTTCCAAATCAGGAATGACAGTGATGGGGAAGGGGAATCAGAGGATCCTGAAAAAAAGAAGCTACAGAATCAACTTCAAGGTAATTTGAAGCATCCTTTCCTTTAAATAGGAGCAACTTCAGTCAAGCAAGTTCCTATATTTTTGCCATTTAAATGCCATGGATTAACTTAATGTCTGTAAGTGGCTCAACTAATATGTACGTGCAAAAGCATAGTCTTTCTGGAAGTATGTGCTTGTGTGCCATGAATTTATACAGTGACCACATTGAAATGTATCTCCTGTACCCTGTGCTTCATGTTTAAATTGTACCATCTGTCACTGTAGCATTTTCCAGCAGGAGAAGTTGCAAAATCCCAGGTTGGCTAAAGTGAATCAGTATTTCTTTACTCTTAAGTGCATTAGAGTATTGCCTACAGGTTAAAGTAACAGATACCATACAAACACTTAGTGTAAGCAGGACTATTTTCACAAAAAAAGCTTGTACTCAAGTTCAGCAGTAAAGAATGTGGTTGATTTCCCATTTATAATAATGGGCAGCATTTTCTCATATGCAGTGATGATGCTCTCCCTGTTAAGTATCACAACAGTTTGGAGTTTTGAGCTCAAATGCAGAATACAGACAGTGATTCAACGAATAGCAGCTACCAGTAGTTTTGTAGTCAGTAAAACAGAAGACTTTAATATTTATTGCCCCTTAGTGGTGAAGAGTTTCCTTGACAGAAGGTGCTTGTGGGTCTGAAGAAACCTCATTGTTCTCCTGTTTTTCAGAAACTGTCCCATTATTTTTTTACTTCTCTGTACACTTATTTAATCTTATGCACAGTTCTGTGGGACAGTTTCCTATTTTTTAAAAATGACAGAAAATTGCTGAGCATTGGACTCTTACCCTGTCCCTCACTATAGAGACTGTTTCTTCCCCTATGAATCTGACCTTCAGGTCCTACTTCAAGAATAGTTTCTTGCACCCAGATCTTTTTTGATACTTTCTATAAAATGACAGCCTTCTTGCTTACATGTTTGGTTGCTTGAAAGTCTGAAGTATGAGATCCTTGGTGCTTTTAAACTTAACACAGATGTTACTCAGATAACAAGATACTCAGAAGCTCTGTGCAGTCTTCAGACTACTCATTTTCATTTTACTTCCTACAACAGCCACAGAAATTTCCTTTATTTAATTTTGCTGCCTCGTTACTCCTAGCTGACTTTGCCTTATGGAACTTTGCCATATCTCTGGGTATTTAGATTTTAATTATGATAGCAACTTGACTTATTGTGGAAGGAGTGACCAGATGACACTGAGACTGGATAGTGGTTGGGGGTTTGTTGTCATTACTCTTGTTCAGCATTTTAAAGGCCTTCTGCACTCTGCTGCTTAATCTTCCAGCTATTCATTTACTCATGCAAAATTAGGAAGCCTGCAGTTCCAGCTCAATTTCTGTCATGGTACAGGTGAACTCATACAGTGCAATGATTTCAGTTATCATGGTATGTCTGGTACAGATCACCTGCATAATCTCCTGTTCCTATCTGAAGTGTTACCTGTTCTGCTAATTGTTTTAATGATAGAACCCATAGTTTTGTTTAATTTGAGAAAAACTGAGATGTAATAAACCTAGCAAAAGAATTGAATGCATTGAAAGTGGATTGTTGAATACCAGTATATAGATTGCAAGCTATTGCAAGTTCACAATTATCTTTACTATTTTTAGCATCTTAATATGTTGTTGGGTTTGGATTCTAAACTCCAAATTGTTAATAATTGCAGTTGTTAACAGAAATTGTTCCTGTCAATCTTTTAAAAGAGGAATGCAGCAAAAGAAAAAATCTCAAACAATATAGTTAGAAAGTAAGCAGCTGTTACTTGCTCTATTCATTACCCAGTGAGTAACAGTAAGTTTTCAGTCCTGTAGAAATAAAGCCTTAAATTACTTCACAGAGTTCTGAAGGCATGAGTGAAAATGCCAAGAAAATACCTGGTGAAAGCCAATTGTGAAATTACAGAAAACCCCTTGTAAAGAAATAAGGCAACCAAAACTTCCAGTGTGTTTGACTACTTTGATAAGCCCTGGGTTGGTTGGCATTTCTTCATCTATGAAAATTTTATCTTTTGAATTTGCCTTGGCTAGGATTACAAGATCTAATATTCAGTTACTATTTGAGTTTCAAATTTTTCCATCTAGAAGTAGTAGAGACAAAATAATTTCCAGCATGTCAGACTAACCAATCTGAAGCCTGAAGAGAAGGCTAAATTACAGCTCAGTTGGCTGAACTCATTGATTGAAGAAGATGGGACTTGGTGGTAAACTTTGAGAGAGCATGGCTTGACTGAAAAGATACTTCTGCAGCTAAGCAGGCTCCATATAATCTTTCTGATGGTTTCAGCCCTACCTCTCAAACCTCTTCACCATTAGATGATCCAATTGTTTGTGGCACATCTGGAGATACCAAACAAGTTACTTCATCTGCTGGAGAATCTTATAAATCCTGAGCTAGTGCAGCCACAAAGTTAAAAATTAATATTCAAATATTTTGCAGTGGTGGTTTAGTGCAATGGTAGGTTAGTAATGAGATGGTTCCTGCAGGACTTCTGCCAGCTCAAGTATTCTGATTATCCATGGTATATTGTGGTAAAACAATGTGAGAGATTTTTGTAGACATAACATCCACTGACTAATGGAATTTAGTTTTTATATCTATTTAGAAATGCCCTGATTTTATTCAGCATAGACATGGGCATAGATCTTTTTTTTTTCCCTATGCCAAATGGAATTTTTTGTAGTGATGAAAAGATACGTGCATCACTAACTTACACAATCTTTTCTTACAGGAGCAATTGTTATGGAGCGACCAAATGTCAAATGGAGTGATGTTGCTGGCCTCGAAGGTGCCAAAGAAGCACTTAAAGAAGCAGTCATCTTGCCCATTAAATTTCCACACCTATTTACAGGTCAGATTTACAGCATTTATTGACTATTGACCAGTCAGAACTGGTCCATTAAGCATGTTATGCCAGTATATCAGAGGCTCAAGCTGAGCTCCTATCAGAGATTGTGATCCATCTGGCAGAAGTTTCATGGGTAGATGCAGGAAACCTTTGAGTACCTTAGAGGGGCATTACCAGAAAATAGGTTAAGTCTTTCTACAGTATTTTGAAGACTGTTGATTTCTGTTCTGCAGGCAAGAGGACACCCTGGAGAGGGATTCTCCTATTTGGACCACCAGGAACAGGAAAGTCTTACTTAGCAAAAGCTGTGGCGACAGAAGCAAACAACTCTACCTTCTTCTCAGTATCTTCGTCTGACCTTGTCTCAAAGTGGTTAGGTGAAAGTGAAAAGTAAGTTGGAGTTGCCAGAGGTCCAGAAAACATTATCAAGAAGGAATTAATATAGAGCTAGATAAGTTGCTATAAAGAATTTGAATTTGAGGGAATGGTTTTTTTTGAAAACAAACTTCAGGTGTCTCTGTGCTTCTTGCTGCAGTGCCATGTGCTGCAGTTTGAGAAGCTGCATCTAGACCTCTCTTCAGTGCTCAGTTTTTGAACTAGCTCAGAAAGGTTTTGGCAGCACCATGGAGCTCATTCCCATTCTGAATTCAGCTGTGATTGCACACTGCATCAGTCTGAAGTGCTGGGTTTGCTTCTTGGCATCTCCCCACTCACCTGTCTCAGCAGGTGTGTGCTGTTTCTTTATAGAGGTGGCTTTTTCTTCATCCCAATTTCAAGCAAAATCTGAAAGACATAAGAGACTTCCAAGAATAAGTTGAAGGAGAGGAGCAGCCATGAAAGGAAATTTTGGGGGTTTGTTTGTTACTGTGTCATGTATGAGGAAAACCAGGAAGCCTGAAGTGACATGTTGGCTGCAGTCTATAAGTGCAAGAATTTGTCCATCTAGGCTTCCAGTAAAGATTTCCCAAATTAATCAAAAGCCCTGGGTTTATGCAGAAAGGACTTTCATGTAATGATGAGAATACTTGTCAAAGCCATGCTTCAATAGTTTGAAGTGTGGGACAACTCAGCAACACCATCTAAAGGTGATAGAAGAGGAAGAAAGGCCATTAGATAAAGTGTTTGAACTAAGGTGGTTTTTTTTGCCAAAAGCTGGAAACCTTAAGCTGCTTTTCTTCTGTTGCCAAAGAAATACAGAACTGGAGTTTAGATTGGCATTAGATTTTGTTTGACTTCATTTCAGACTATTGTCTGAAATTTAATGGTGTAATGTCAAGAATTTCCCGGCGTGTTCCTATTTATTTTTAACTAAAATGTGTTAATGTGATAGGGCTGGGAGTATTTTGGGTTTTGTTTCTAGGTTGGGGATTTTTTTGTTGTTGTTGCTAACCGATGTTTCTTGTCTTATAGTAATTATTTAGTAAAGTTATATAAAGTAGAAGTACATGTTATTTCTTACAAAACCTGCAGAATTAATTTGATTAAGTTAAATAAGACAAAGCCATGTTCCTTTGAATCTGTCTAGAGCTTTGTATAGTCCAGGCTGTCACGTAGAAATGTAAACCAAAAAAGGGCTTTTTATTGCAAAACTGTGCCTGGAACACTAAATTTTTTCGCCTCTCTTTATGCTGGACTGTCTCACTCAGTACAATGCTGAGCCTTGGAGCTGGAATAATGTGTGTTTGAGGAGCTTTATGTTAATACTTTTTTTCTTGCTTTCTCTAAAGAAAAGAACTGTATTGCAATGTGAAGTTACGTGTTTTTACTAGTATAATTATTAAGATAACTGAAGCTGTTTCCTTCTTTAAGATTAGTGAAAAACTTGTTCCAGCTTGCCAGAGAAAACAAACCTTCTATTATCTTCATTGATGAGATAGATTCACTCTGTGGGTCAAGAAGTGAAAATGAAAGTGAGGCTGCTAGACGGATAAAAACAGAATTTCTAGTCCAGATGCAAGGTGAGTTTATTTGGTTTTCTGAATCAAACAAAGGAATTGATACGTATTTTAAGTGCAGTTTGCATGAGAACACGAAAAATACCTGCAGTTCCACCCTGTTAAATTTTGATGACTTTTTGAAACAGTCTCTGTTTATTATCTAAATAGCGAAATTATTTCTGCCCTGATACAGGGGTTGGTGTTGACAATGAAGGAATCTTGGTCTTAGGAGCAACAAACATACCCTGGGTTTTGGATTCTGCTATCAGGAGAAGGTATGATGGCATTTTTTTCATCATGTGACATTCACAACTTGTGTGAGGGTTCAGTCACAGACTGCTGGATGTAATCCAGCTCATATTTGCAGACGTGGGCAATGTTCTGCAACTCAATTCCATGAGGTGAACTGAGCCAAACTAACAGCCCCTTGCCCCTTTAGAGAGGTAGATTATTCACTCTTACACTGACCCTGTAGTTTATTTGATTTCTTGGTTAGATGATTGTACTTGAAGAAACAGAGGAGTTTTCTTTTTGCTTGTTGGTTTTCTGGTGGGCTTGGGGAACGAGTTAGAAAATGCACATCTCAGAAGAGTAAGGGTGGGCAGAGCTTTCCTTTTCAGCTCTTAACAAACCAGTGTTTGAGTTCTTGAGTTCTTTAATGGAAATGTAACTTTACACAGAAACACCATGTTTTTGTATTGTCAGGCATAACTTGTGATTTTTCAATGCATGTTTTAACTGCTGTTTTGTAGGTAAAGGGCTTCCATACCTGTACCTAATTAGCTGGATCTTCTTTGAGCTACGGGGCAAGCAGAGGACAAACACAGCTATGTGACAAATGTGATTATGTTGAGATAGGACACAGCTTGGATAATGGCCATTTTTGTAGGCTAAAGAAACGTTGGTTTTTTGTGACTGACACTGACTTTTATTTATATACTTAATTCAAGCTGACCATACTTTTGATTTGGGCTTGGACCACGTGACCTCCAGAGGTCGCTTCTAAGCTGTATGACTGTAGTGTTGTGTGAGACAGATTTAGAGGTGAATGTGTTGCTTAAAATTTCAAGTCATTCTTGAAGTTCCAGCTCTGGGGTCCACAGTACAAGGCAGACATGGACCTGACAGACTGGGTCCAGAAGGAGGCTGGGAAAATGATCAGAACACCTTTCCTGTGAAGGCAGGCTTAAAGAGTTGGAACTTTTCATCCTGGGGAAGAGAAGGTTCTGTCTGGAGAGACCTTATTGAGGCCTTTCAGGAGAGATTATTAGAAAGACAGAGAGATATTTGGTGTTTTTCTTCCAGGACTTGTAGTGCCAGGACAAGGGGCATGGTTAAAACTCAAAAAGGGTAGGTTTAGATTTGACATAAGGTAGAAATTTTTTACTATAAAGGTGGTGAAACACTGGCAGAGTTTCCCAGAGAAGTTGTGGCTGTCCCATCATTGGAGTGTTGAAGGCAGGGATGGGGCTGGATGGGGATCTGAGCACCTGCTCTAGTGGAAGGTGTCCCTTCCCATGCAGGGGGAATGGACTAGATGAACTTGAAGGGTCTCTCTCAACTCAAACCATTCTCTCATTCTTTGCAGCATGAAAGAGTAGTTCTCTAACTCCTGTCTACAAGACTTAAAGGGATTTGTACAACAATGAATGTAATTATATTAATTTTTTATGGATTTGGGCCACTCTGTCTGGTTAATTATGCTCTACAGAATTTGGAATCATTCTTATTTTGTTGGTGGGAGGCAATCCCCACTCTGAGAACAGATGCTGCTTCAAAGGAGAAACTGCAGTTACCAACATGTTCTACTGACAACTGTATTGGGAATATGACTTCAAATTTGCTTCCAACTGGTTTTCTTTAATTTAGTTGGAGAGTGTAGAAAGTTGTTGCATCACCTTATCAGTCACTTTCTTAGAGTGTGGAAACTGTTCAAATATACCTCAACACCTACGCTTCTTCCTCTCAGTTTTTTTAAGACTCAAACTCTGCCAGAGGGTATCTGGAAAACCTTCAGTCTGAAGAGAAGATTTTTGTAACAAAAAGGAAGCAGTTGTTAGATTCTGGATGTTAGCTTACACTCTCTAAAGTATTATTTATGAGAACAGGTTGTTGAATATTTGCCTTAGATTTTTTTAAAGGTTTATCATACTGAAACTGCAGTTGACAGTTCTCCGGGACTCTGTTCTTAAACAATAGTGTATTTGCAAAACATACCAAGGTCAAATCTCGGTGGAACCTCCAATTAATGTCTCAGGTTTGGCCCAGTTTCTTTACCAACCCTGGACTGTCTATTCCCTCCCCCAAGAGCCTTCCCAGCAGAGGAAAAAAAACTGAAAAGAAACGAACTCAAAAGAAACTGAACTGAATTAAAAAGAAATTATATTTTCTAATATCTA
>JAWWEV010000083.1:67272990-67291838 GCA_035583235.1 Hafferia zeledoni
GGCTAGAACTTCCCTTCAGGTAGTTCTAGACAGTGCTGAGGTCACCTCTGAGCCTCCTCTTCTCCAGGCTAAACACCTCCAGCTCCCTCAGCCTCTCCCCATAGGACTTGTGCTCCAGTCCCTTCACCAGCCTTGTTGCTCTTCATCACTTCCCTTTTTAGATATTTACAACACTGTGCAATGAGTCAGTTTCTCGTAGATTTTTTAATTTTAGATTAGTCCTAGAGGTGTCCCAGTGAAGCAGTATGCAACTAGGCTTACTACTATTCTTAAAAAATATATTCTATGAAATAAGGAGGTAGCATGCATTGCAGGTACTGAAGTTAGCAGGTTCTTAACACTTGCTTTCTAGAGTGTGGAACAGGACTGCTGTTGCTGGAGTTTCAAGGCAACACTCTGTAACCACGCATTTCTGTGATGAGGGGGGAAAAAAGTTCTTTTCCTAAAGATGAGCCTAAGCCACACATGGTTTGACTTGTGTTTAGTACTGATGAAAGTCAAATGTATCACTGTAGAATTTTGATTGCTGTAGCTAAAATAGGTTTTCCCAAACTTAATGTAAATAACTCAGGCAATAGTGTGTCTTAGTCCACTAAATTAGAAATGATACTTTGCACATGAGTTGCTTGCTTTGAAGATCATGAAGTGCTTAATTTGTTCTTAATGTAATCTTTATTGTGCTGGGATGTATGTGTGAGGGGGAGGAATTTGGAGGAAGCGAAGGTTGCTTTCTCCAGGGTGGGAGAGGTGCAGACTGTCCTGTCAAAAAGACTTTGTTTCTGGAAAAGATACGGCTTGGAGTCAACTGTTACTGGACTTAGTGTGTTGTGCTAATGTTCTTTCCCTTTCCTTTTCTAGGTTGTACTTTGTATTTCTGTTGATGTGTCCAAAGACTATGAACAGGTGGAGAATGTACTAAAACAGGTGAGGAAATAACTGTTTTATCCTATGTATCTTCAGAAGCTTATCCATGTGTGTTTTATTTCTATTGGAAATAGTTTCTTACAATGATACTGTGACATAGGAAGGGGGTTTTTTTTCCTGATAAAGAGTATCTTAACCTCTCTCCCCTCTTCCAGGCTCAGGAGAAGCTGGGGCCAGTTGACATGCTTGTAAACTGTGCGGGAACATCAGTTACAGGAAAATTTGAGGATATTGAAGTGAATTCTTTTGAAGTGAGTGAGCATAGTTTTTTATTTCATCATATGATAATTTGTTATTTAACCATTCTAACAATTAGATTGCATTCCTGTGGCTTTGCAGACTTTCTAGGAGTAATTTAATTTGTGCTGGCTGTCAAAATATCTTTAGATTTGCAAGGGTTGCCTCTAAATCTAATTTCTCACCTATCTATTGGTCCATTGATGAGTCAGAAGAGCAAATTCTCCCTCTGGGAGAGCATCCTCAAGAAAGCCGAAAAGCCCAGCATGTATTTTTGTAGTTCAACACACTGTGAAAGGCACTGAATTTCACATAGTTTCATTTTTTTTTTTTCTGCTGAAGATTTTTAAAAAGTATTTTTAACCTGTTTAAGAAAAATTCAGCTGTTGTCAGTGTTCAGTATGGAGGTGCACAAGTTGTTTCAGCTTGAGAAGCTGCTGCTCTGATGAAAAGACACAAAACAACCCCAAAACACCTGTATTTTGGTTACTTTATGCCTCCAGCCCTCAGACCTCCATTCATCTACAGATAACATTGAATCATTGGAAAATACTAAATAGGCGTAATTTTATAATAAATCTGAATCATCCATTCTATTGTTTGCATAGGCTACCAGTTGTGTTTTAGGTCTTCTAGAGAGTGAAATTAAAGACTTCTCCTTATCCTGGCAAAGATTAAAATCTCTGAAATGCATAAATATGTGGCATTTTTCCTGTTTCTGTTTTAGAAACTCTTTAAACTTTCATTATGTTTTCATACATAATGCATCAATGGGTTGCTTCCTGGATACCGTTCAGGTTTAGATTTTCCCTCAAATGCTCTTTTTTTTTTTTCTTTAAGGACATAATGGTTCACAGTGTTATCAGTATTCTGGATGCTATTAAGACTTATAGATAGACAGGATTTCTTATGGCTTGAAGTGAGATTTTTAGTTATGAAAGTTCACGAAGCTGTAGAATAGAAAACAGTTGTTTCTTTTGCCAGCGGATAGAACTACAGATCTAGTGAACTTCGTTGTTAAAGCAAACTGAAATAGGGGGGTTTTGATAAATAAAACCAAACAGCTGTATCTCAAACACCATATTAATGTCATTCTTACAGAGATTAATGGCAGTCAATTATCTGGGCAGTGTTTACCCGAGTCGAGCAGTAATCGCTACCATGAAGGAGCGAAGAATGGGAAGGATTGTGTTTGTCTCATCTCAGGCTGGGCAATTAGGCCTGTTTGGTTATACAGCTTATTCTCCAACAAAGTTTGCTCTTCGAGGGTTGGCTGAAGCCCTGCAAATGGAGGTATGTGGAATTTTGATTATAAAGAATCTTTTTAGCTGTCAGCACAGGACATTTTCATTTAAATAGGTTTGTTTGGTTTGGGTTTTTTTATTGTGTAGCACTACTAATATCTATGTGCTATTGGCCCTTTTTTGGCAGCAGTATAATCCTGTTGTTCTGCACAGGGTTGCAGAAACTACGATGATTTCCATTGCATTAGAGGGAATAGGTTGAATCTGTTCCTAGACCTGAAGATGACCACATGTGCAGAACATTTTTTTTAATCTTTTAATTCAAAGGATTTATTTTTAAGACTTCTTGAGTAAAGTCTTCTTTGAGGTCCTAAGTGCAGGATGATATTGAAGATCACATGGACGCGTGAGGGATAGGCCAGTGATTCCCAGCTTGTTTGTCAGGCCATGGTGAGTGGTATGTGAACTATATGAAACAGTAATACTTGCAAGTTAGAATTTGATGATTGTCCACAAAACAAGATTGTGTTGACAGTGGTTCACCCTTTTAGATTTTGATACATATGACCTTTTTATGCTGCAATGATCTAAGCTTATTCTTAAGTTCTGACATAAACCAAACACCATTTTCGTTATTTAATTGAACGAGGTTGGTAAATACATTGTAGTAAGACAGATAAAACTGATTTTAAAATTACTTCCTTTATCTTTCTGTCAAGCATGTCTATTTGAGTTGTTAAGTATTTATATAAAAAGTACCTGTGTTTGGTTCTAGACCCTTGCATAGTCCCCGTTGTATGATTTGATCAGAATAAGAATGGGTAAAACTGCCTCTAGTCACTTCTGGTCTGCCCAGTAGAACAATATGAATGCAGGGTCTTTCTTCAGGCTGGTGACAGATATTTTTGTAAAGACTGAATTATTCAAGACTAAAAATAGGGTGTTTATGGGCCTGTGATATGACATTCCAGTAAGTGTTTTCAATATAGAATGTT
Organism: Hafferia zeledoni; assembly: GCA_035583235.1. Lineage (NCBI taxonomy): Eukaryota > Metazoa > Chordata > Aves > Passeriformes > Thamnophilidae > Hafferia > Hafferia zeledoni. The sequence goes on from JAWWEV010000083.1 coordinate 67,276,391, forward strand.
TCATAATATTAAAAAAATGCTAAGCATTTTACGACCTCTGAATATTTTAGAAAGCATTTGTATTGGAGTGCAGTCTTGCATTTTATTAGGTTTTGAATAATAGTGCAGTAGGTGATGTAATTCTATGACACTTACCTGCAGATTAACTAAATGCAATCCGTGACTTAAGACCTTCCATTTTCCCTCACATTTTCTTTATTTTTTGTCTCCTTAGACTTTGACCTCTTGCAAGTTTATACCATGAGTTGAAAAGCCTTGTGACTTGAGTATACCTCTTAAAGATAACAAAATTAAATTTTACATTGTTTGGGTTTTATTTCATTTGTCCAGCAATGAAAAGATGTTGATGTAAACAACAACAAAAAAGCATGTTAATGTACCCCAGTGAAAGCCTTTTTGGCCTTGTACTTGTAATTGTTGGGTACTGATGTTTGGCAATGGTTTAGCCAAATTCTTTGAAAAACTGAAATTTGTAAAATCATAGACCTAAACTACTTCCATAATCCTCCTGAATGTCTTTAAATAGAGTCATCAAATAATTTGCAAAATTTTTAAAGACTTCTATTAAAAAAAGCATCACAACCACCTTTTTAAAATCATTGCTATTTTGTTTTCTCACTTTGCAAAGCTGCAAGTCTTGTAAGTGCTGAATACTTATCACTAGAGGCAATTTGAATTCAAGTTTGCTGAATTTCCTTATAAGGGACATGTAAAGGCTGTTGGTATTAAGATAAACACTTAATGCTTTTGTAAAACACAGGTAAAACCTTATAATGTCTACATAACAGTGGCCTATCCTCCAGATACTGACACACCTGGATTTGCAGAAGAGAGTAAAACAAAGGTAAATTGTCCTTCAGTAGTACTGAAGGTTTTAAAGCTTCATTTCATTATAAGCAATGCATTTTGTATTTCACTTGTTTCCATAGGATTTTTGAAATCAGGGCATACTAAGATTTTAAGACGTACTTATGAACACTTCAGTTTTATTGGTGTTTAACTACTCAGAGTTATGTATCTTGTAGGATAATTTCATGTGGTTTATTGTTCTGGCTTTAAATGGAAGAACTACCTATCTTTAATATCTGAAACACTACAGAGTCTTCCTGCATGTAAACTATAAAATCGCCTTTTTTTTTTATTTTAAAGCTTAATGAACCAAAAATAGTATTCCTATTTTGCATCGTTGATAATATGCAGTTGTTATAGGTATGACAGATCAAAATACACTTCAGTTTGTTCAGTGAAGTTTGCAACATAACTATGCTGTATGAATGTATGTAATGACCCAGTTCAGTAATGGCTGTTCTCTAATATTAAAGGAGAAAGGAAACTCTCTTGCACTTTGTTTGTAGTGGAAATGACAGGATCACTTTTCAGAAGGATGTCAGGCCTTTTTCATTTGATTACCTTCCCTTAAAAGTGAAAGTTTTGATCTTTAGTCAACTCTTGTCATTTGTCGTATCCATATACATGAAGTTTTAATTAAAAAAAACCAAACACATTCAGGCCTCCTGTTTAGACCAAAGCACCAGGTAACCAGAGAAAAATCTATCTTAGTTTTTTATTTGCATACTGTGAACTAGAAATCTGATATCTAAGGGTATTATCCTTTCAAGCATCTTTTCAACATGCACCATCATGTATAATTGGAAATTGTGTTTGAATTCCATTTTGTCTTTCACCCTTTGAATAGGAATCAGTAGGAGTTGTATAACACAGTTCTTATTTCATAATTTCTTGATACAGATATTCTGTATTAAATGTATACTCCCACACATCCGCATAAAGTGGCAGAATTAGACATCTGCAGATACTTGTACAGCTTGCATGTTCTCTGGGATTGGTTTTTCTTCACAATAGCCTATTTCAGGGAAATACAGTCACCAGCAGAATGCATTGTTCATGTGAGATTTATCTTTAAAAGAGATTTCAGAGAGATTTATCTTATTTGTCAAAAAAGTCTTGTCTTTTAAGGAGAGAATTATGCTTTGTTTTAGCCTACATGAACTTTCTAGGTTGCCTACTCCTGTCATGAATAGTGTACCTTAAATCTCTGCAACGTTGCATTGCTCTGACATTTCAGATACTCATTTATTGTTTCACTTATTTAATATTACTTAGCTTAGAACATCTGTCTCTGTAGTTTGCATTTCCTTAGGACTGGGCCATTTTTCTCTGTAATCATTGAATGTGGTAAAAGCAAACATCAAGAACTAGGATACAGCTTAGATACAGCTTATTCTCAACATGTCACTAACTTCAGCTGTTGCTCCTGAACAGCTGTTTTTCCCCCAAACTTACAGCATGTTAATTACTGTTGATAGAGGAAAGCATGTAAAAGGTGTTAGTATATGATTTCTGCTGGCAGAGACACTGATGACCCCCCTTAAAATACACATACTCAAAAAAGTTTCAGTGAGCCTGATTGGTGAAATCAGAACTCGTAATTCTACAGATACTTGGAAATAGGCCTATTTCCATGAAATATAATTACCATAGTACTTTAAATTTTAGTGAGAAAGCTTTAGTTGCTCAGCTCTTCCCTGGAAGTAGTTCTTTGAAGTATTAATCTCAGAATTAAACTAGTCCCAGTATTGGAGTAGGCCTGAATGCTTCAATTAAGTTTTGTTATTAAATGTAACTGAATTAGCCATTACAAGTCAGCTTGCAACCAATACTTCTTTCTCCCTAATTTAGAGCTGTTTTTAGTTCATCAATGGAACCATCTATCTTTAACATATTGAGCATTTAAATAGCTTGCTGTGCAGTTATCTCTGTAATTGTTTTAATTTGTTAAAAGGACACAAATTACAAACACACTTCTAAATACTTTAAAGCATATTTTTGCCACTTGTCTTTGTAATAGACTAAACTTGTTTGGGTTTTTTTCTGTGAAAAAAATTGTGATTGCTAAAATAATTCTCAGAACTGCTTTCTTACCATAAGGTAAGGTGGCATAAATCCTCTAAAACGGAGAGAAATAAAGAGCAGTGATGGATTTTGGTAGATACCAGTGTGTGGAGATTGAGAAATTTAACAAACAAACAAAAAAAGCCAAGCTGTTCTGAAGGATCTTAAAATATTTCAGGCCTATCTTTTGTTTCATTTCTGGCAAAAAAAAACATATTGATACAGGTATTGAGGAAAATAGTTTAAGCATTTTGATAGCTTCTACTGAAAATAAAATATTCAGGGGGGAAAAAGCCACTTAACAGTAGCAATAAACTATATAGAGAAAAAATACTACTCAGTGACAAGTTGTCATTTCTCTGTGTAAAATTAGACTTATTTATGAAGGTGCTGATACGTTTACATGGACGTTTGAGGTGACAGTATGATACCACTTGCTGACAGTGATGTCATCCATGAGAAAAGACTCAAACCCAAAATTTGTCATGCATATTTTTCTCTCCTGGGTGTTGTTAGTCAAACTTATATTGGTGTTTTTCTACTAAAGCCCTTAGAGACAAAGCTGATTTCTGAAACCTCATCTGTTTGCCAAGCAGAACAAGTCGCCAGAGTTATAGTCAAAGATGCCATAGTAAGTAAATTCTGTTTCCAAAGTATGTCCTGTGTTGAAGGGACTGGGATCACATGTCATGATTGCTTAATGGCTAAGATAAAAGCAAAACCCAATTTACACAAAGCAATACTCTTTGGTTAGTTTGAACAGGAAGTGTTTTCTTTATTCTTCTTTTGCCACTGTGCCCACAAATGACTTTATACAATCTCTCGGAAGTAAAAGGTATCTGAAGCTGTGCCGAGACAGAGTAAAATGATGCATCAGTATGAATTAATGTCTCAAAGGTAGATTATGACTGACTTGAAAGCACTAAACTATTGACTTTTTATGTATCAAATACCATTTGTCTGGCCTCAAAAGCTTGTTGTGCTATCTTATTTTTCTTGAGGATGAGTTCACATAAAAATAATTTTACAATAAAGGAAGGCAGTTGACCTTTTCTGGCTTGTAATGTCTAAAGTATGTGATTTCTGAGCGATTAAAATCATAAAGCACACTGATTTAATCCTAAAATCTGCATTTACTTTGCAGTTCCAAACACTCTTGATCTTCAATATGACTACAGCAGGTGTTCAATTCTGAATTTTTTTCAGTATTTTCACAAATACAGCACATAAACACAAAATCATATCTGATATTGGGATGGTGATTTTTAAAAGCAAATGCTACTTCTACACAGTATTTTTCTTTGGTGTTTAAGGAAAACTAATCTCCTCTCTGACCTTAAGCCTCTGGTATTTCTAAACCATCCTTGCCAGCACTTTGTATCATGTAGTGTTCGGACATGGTCTTCATGCACTCAAGCCATCAGCTGAGAGACTAAAATAGAAATGAGAAGGTATCTATGTACTCACAAGCCTCTCAGGTGTGTGTTGGGAAATAACCAGATCTAATAAGCTCTACTGCTTTGCATAGATGCAGGAACACCACCTTTTCCTTTCACTTCCATGTTTCATAGTTCTAGTGCCACAGTGTTTCAGGAAGTCTGTTTTCCAGCATAAATGGGAGAAGCCTGGGAGTCAGAGAACTGCAATTTTACTGATGAAAACCAGACAACTTTTTCCTGGTGTGAGTTCCCCCTTTCCTGCTAGCTCAAGTGTCCAGGCTGTGCGTCTCAGTTTTGAGGAGGGCAAGTTAAAAATCCTCGATGTAGACGAAGGAGGACCTGCTATCTAACATGTGAAACACGCCCCCTTGCAACTCTCATGTGATAAGGAAACTAATTTTAACAAAAGGCAAGCTGTATTTTGTTATACAATTATGGTAGTGATTGGTGACATGACGGTATAATTCTGTCTCTGAAATATGCTTACAGCTGTGAAGACCATTCTGCATTTTCTCCACCAGTAAGCATGCCTCAAGAAGAAATTTTAGAGCTTTTATATCTTGTAAAAATCTGCAGTAATTTAGCACATCTCTCTCTAAAGAGAGAAGTTAGTTTCCTTGTCCATTTTTAAGTGAATGCTTTGGGGAATGTTGCTGTATAGCCCAAAATATTTTTTAATATTTTGATTCTTAATTGTGGTAATATTTTCTTACATAAAAATATTAGTTGTTAGTGATCTCAGTCATCTGTGTCCATCAAGAGTAGCTGTTGAAATAAGACACATCATGGTTTGCCACAACTTGGGTAAATTACTCTTTGTTTTCCTCATCCTTCCATCCAGCAAGGGAACTTTAACAGCTCAGTTGGATCGGATGGTTACATGCTGTCCATATTGACAAGCGGAATGTCACCAGTCACTTCTATTACCGAAGGTCTTCAGCAGGTAAGACTTGGGAAGGCCCTGTTGTCACAATTTCCTACAGTTTAAAATACTTTAAAATGCAGAACATTATGTGAACATTTATATTTTTTTCATCAAATGGCTGTTAATACTAACAGGTTCGGGAAACTTCAGTAGTATTTTCAAGCTGAAGCAGCAAGTTGGAGGGTGAACTGATTGCCCCCTGCTACTCAGTCCTAAACTGTTACATAGTTAAGTTGGTTTTCATGAGTTTGTTTTCTGGGGATTATACAACATACCTGCCTAGAACGCTTTTTTTTAATTTCATGACTAAAGAATATGCTGCAATCCAAGATCCTACATGAACTGAAAGATGTTCCTCTCTGTTTCCAGGTTGTTTGCATGGGCATTTTTCGCATCGTTGGCCTGTTCTACCTGGGAAGTTTTGACAGCATAGTTCGTCGCTGCATGATGCAAAGGGAAAAATCTGAAAGTGCAGATAAGACTGAGTAATCTTCACTTTGAGTGGTAAGAAGAGTGTCAAACAGTCCTTGACAGCTTGCTGCTTAAGTGGGACTCAGTTTTGCTCCTGAAGGATTTAGACTGGAAGTACTTGCATTTGTGACAGAGGAGTCCCCTCAAAAGCTATGAAAGAAAGCAAAAGTACAATTCCAGAAAATGCCAAACTATGCAAAAGTGTGAATGAGGATTAGATTTTTTTTTTTTTGGATGATTTGAGTTGGAGAGGATTTGGAGAGCTTGTAAGTGATCTGCACAGTAGAATTTGAGAATGGGCAATGTGTGGTAATTCTGGACAAACACTTACATTTTCTCACTTTGGTGCTTATGGACAAAATAAGTACCGTGACAGACCAGGCTGAAATAGATTGAAGTCCCCTGGACAAGTTGATACCTTTTGCTAATATTTTGGGACAGCTTTTAATTGGGAATGTTAGCTTTTCCTTTGGCCAATCTACAGACCCCTGTGTCAACGACAGCTTTCCTTATTCTATCCAGCATGTGACTGTGGAAACCCTAAGATGGCAAATACATTTGTATGATCCAAGCTTTCTCAGTCTGGGAGTAATTAAAAAGTATGATTTAATATATGCATACTTTCTAAAGGGAGATGAAGAACCCATTCCCACAGAGAAATGCTGGGAGATGTGATTGGGTCTGTAGCTCTTCTGGCCTTTTGAAGTATGTTGTGAACAAAAAAAATATCAAACCAGTATCAACTGTGTCGATTATGACTCAGCATTTTAAGCCATTGAACAATGTACAATTTTTACAGATACTTAATCTGCCAGTTTTTGCTCTGGAAAGGAAAGTAGCTTAATGCTACTGTTATGAATATTGATTTCAAAGCTGCAAATCATGAGCCAAACCAGTAGTTGATGATAGAATCAATTGTAATTAAAATGCCAGGCTCTTCCAGTAGCAGGAATGTAGCTTTTTAGGGCACAGGGGTCAGGAGGAGGGGAGAGGTGTGTGTCAGAATGGCCTTCCACTCTTCATTTTATCACTACACGGAAAAGCTTTCACATGAGAAATTATTTAAAACACTCTCCTTGTATGACCCACTTCTAATTTGTTTCATTTACATATGAAACAAGGCTGCTCAGTAACTGCTTCAGAATACACAGAACCCAGTGGTTGCTTCTAATAAATCTCATTCAACACTGAAAAAGCTTGATGCATAGCAATGATGTTTTAAGGGTGCACTATATATATTGTTTATTTAATGGACCACTATAGGAAGTGCCTTGTGAGCTGCTTTTTTTTCAAAAGCTGCATATTTTGTATTCGTTAGCACTGCTGTGTTTTCAATGTCGTATTTTCCATTTTCATTCAGTACTCTGAATCTAAAATTATGTGTAAAACCAAGCACTTTCACTTCCTAGAAAGTAGCATTTAACAACCAAAATAAGCAAAATTTGATTGCTTTTGTTAAGATATTCTCTATATCTATTTAAGAAGAGGTATTCAATTAAACTGGGATCAAAAATAATAGGTGGTGGTAACTGGAAAACCTTAGAATGTAATTTGAGGCTATTTATTTTCCCTCTCAGAATTAGGCTGATCACTTTTCACATTTTCTTCACATAGACTAAACTTGCTTTAATACCTGGTTTACAGACATTTTTTGGAGAGGGTCACATTGGGACTCTCATTTTAATTGGTTAGAATTTCATTAGATTGCAGATGTTGAGGCACAACTGAACTCTTCATGAAGCCTGTGTTTTAGGTCCTGCCTCCTGATTTTGTTTAGATATGTGAAGTTGTGCATGCCTATAATGTAATACTAATTTTGAGAATAGAGTAAATTCCTGCATTTTTTTAACAGCTTAGCTTCAGTGCAAAGGAATCTAGTGTGCATCTGTATTTCCTGTGCTGCTTAATGTGAATGACATAAGGGAGTATTTGTCATACATCCACTGTCAACATCCCTGTGTTTCTTAAAGCAACATAACAATGCTACTCAGACCCTATGATCTATGTTAATTCTTGTTTTGATGCAAATCAAATACTCTTTGGACCACCTGCAAAAAAAATACCAGAATGAGTGAGTTGGTTGTGCTGTAGTTTGAAAGAAATGCTTCTGTAAATGACTTGGTATCCAGCACAAGCTTGAAAGTCAGGACTTAAAAGCAGTAAGCCTTTGGATACTTGAATTTTTTGGATCTTCAACGTGGAATGTTAAAGGGTTTGCATTTAAGAGACATAATCCAGAAGGTCAGAGCACACACAACATGATGGCAGCTGGGGCTGTAAAGGTGTCAGGCGGGACATCTTTAATCACCACTCACTACTTCTTGACTGAAGAGTCCTCCCAGTAATGACTGATATAATTCAGTGCAAGTGTCTGTGAAGGAGAAGTAAGACTAACTGGGTGAAAGTTATGGCCCTGATCTAAGGAGACTTCAGTTCACACCTAATTTTGCATAGTGTAAATTGTTGTGTTGACAGTGAAACTGTAAGTTGAACTCCCTGAGCAATTGTGGAAATTGGAACAAGGCAAGTTTTTTGAATCAAGAATAGTCTTTTTTCTAGTTTCTGCTATTGCAAGTTAATGATGTTAACTTCAACTGATAAACTTCTCAACTGTTTTACTGTCAAAACAAGGTAAATTGTCAACTACAGCAACCTTTGGTGTAAATTTTGTTTCCTTATGCACATTCTCTATCTACCAATGTACTCATTTTAAGGTCCAATATAAAGTGAAGGAGATGCCTTGTAATCTTGTGAAAAAAATGTTTAGCAGTTGAAAAACTATTTTGCCAGTTTAAATGTTACAAAACCTCTGCATCGAAATGTTTTAGCAGTGTATTAGATCCGTGAAGATCTTCAAATATGCTTTATAACTTTTTGTCAAATTGTCAATAATTTAATCACTTGTGCCATATCAGTTGGTGTCTTGTCTTGTTTTCTTGATCAATCTTTAGGATTCCATTTAGGCTTTGATATTCTTTTCCATTCCATGTAGTTTGTAATGACTGTCTGCTTTACATACTGATTTATTATAACTTTACTTATCGTTTACTTCGCCAAGGTGTTCACGTGCAATTTAAATAGATTTAATATTTTACTAAGGAAAAAAAGATATAGGAAAATAAACTTTATTTGCTGTGAAAAATTGTAGGCACTTTTAAATGGTAAAGATATATAGCGTTATTTGTAAAAAGAAACTTCGTGCTTATTGCGTCATCATTTTTTGTGCCAGAACTGTAAACTAGTTTTCATATTTTATATTTCACAAAATAAATAGAGAATCAACAAAGCCTGTAACTTTTAAGTTCTTTTAGAGGATGAAGAGGAATGGACAGATTCATTTGCAGGATGTGATGTGGTGGGGGGGTTATTTTGTTGGGGTTTTTTTAAATCTGAGATTAGTTCAGCAGGATTCTGTTAATTCTCTAGGACAGCAAAGGGGGCAATATATCCCTCCATTTTAGCAGCTTAGTGCAGAGGTAAAAAAGGATGTAAAGATTTCAACTGGATATTGTCAGCAGACCTGGTATCCCCAAAACATAATGAAAGTGAGATTAAACTGACAAAACCTTCCTTTATTGCTGGAGGTAGTGCAGGTATATAACTAGTGCTTGTGCTCTCTGGAAGTGCTTGTGAATCCTGAGGAGCCAAGCAATGCTTATTGTTCCTAGTGGAAAACAATAGAAAGGGTAGATGTCTCTGTACCAGCACTGAGCGTGGAGCTGTATAGAAAATCCCTGTTATGTTTGAGCTCTATAGGAAGAAGCCTTGAGTGTGTAGCTTCTGCCAACGTAACAGGAGAGGAGGAGTAGCACCAAAATACTTATTCTCAAAGTAAATTCAAAATCTGAAATGTTCAATCTTTTTAAAAGACATTTGTATTAAATTACCAGAGAGTCAAAAATCAAAGATGGATTAAGGAAAGCATATGCTATCTAAAATGTGCTTTAAAGCTATGGGGCTGATATTAATCTTTTAATTCTCCAACATTCTAAGTTTTGAAATGGGATAAGGTCATGTTGCAACTGGAGCTCCTGATTTTTCCACTTTGGTAAAAGTAGCAGGCCAAAGGAGATTGCTCCTCAATCCTTTTCATAATTGTATTTCAGCTACAAGGCTGTATCATCTGAGACTTCCATTTAATTGAGTTTTTCCCTGCCCAGCCAGTACCAGGCACACTGAAGAGTAGGGGGGGGTGTGTGTCAAAACTAGTTAAAACCTCATGAAGTCATTTCCTTTCCTCTGTCACTGGGGAGAGACTTTAAATTAGGTGTGTTGCCATGCTCCCCATCCTCTTTCTTTTACACCTTTCAATTTAGATGCTCTGAATTGGTGAGAATGACACTTAATCTCCTGGTGGTGATGGTCTCTAGTGTGGGGGAAATAATGTTGGTAAGATTTTGGATGAAGCTTGCACTGAAGGAAGTGGAAACTGCAAATAACTTTTTTTTTTTTAAACCCCAAAAGATGCATGTCTAATTTATTTTTTTTGGCAGGGAGGGGGCATCTAATTTCATATGGGTGATGCATTTCATAAAGTTGTTGTAAAGGTTTGGGGAAACCTTGATCAATGTAATACCAAGTCTCCTCTGTGGCAGAACACCACCAAGTCAGTCTGAAATTTTATATTTTTTAAGTTGAAAACAAGTTTGTTTTCGGCTTGGAGGGGAATCCCCATGTTAATTTTAAACCTTTCCAGTTCTAACTATGAAGTTGGTTCTGTAGTAGTGCTGCTAGAGCAATGTAAATAAATACAAGGGCCGAAAGCAAACCATACATAACTGACACAATCATCCTACCAATCACCAAGAATCAACTCCCTTGACCAAAACAGTGTTAAATATGTAAAAGTACCAGCTATAAATAATAAAATTAAGTCTAAACCCAAATTTTAATGTTCTAAGTAACCTGCAGCTAAAGGGAATGCTCTTTTCAAAGCTACCAGGTGCTTCAAAGAAAGTGGTTAAAATGAGGCATCTTAGTCTTTATTTCAGAGCATTTACTCAAATGCCTGAATCACAAGCACAGGTTGGTAGGTTGCAAAAGGTGGTGAGACAGCTCAGCTCTTGTAAAGATGACACCCTATAGTGAAGATATCAAAGAAAAGGATATCCAGAGCTGGATGCAGCTGTTTTGCTTCCTTCCAATCCAAACCACAGGGCCAATGGATCTCGACAAGAACTGAAGATGATAGAGGGATGAGCACAGTAAAAGGCATCTGAAAGTCAGGACCTGTTTGCTATGTTGGACCCTAAGGATATTCTCCAAGTATCTCATCCAGCTGCCTTTCCTGATGAGCACAATTAAAGCCTGTGAAATAAACCATAATTGCAGGTTGGGCGTGCTTTAAGTGTTTTACAGTAGCATTATCTGCTCTGCAACTGCTTCCAGCCAAAAAGGATCCACTCCACACCTGCAGCACTTGCAACACCAGCAGGATGAAAGGCAATCTCCCATTTCAGGAATGCACTCTGAAGAAGTGAAGAAGTTGGTTCAGGTTAACCTGCCACCATCCTGGTTAAAAATGAGGAAAATATGCATCCAGGTGTCATGGGTACTATCCTTCCCTATACTTTTACAAGCAGAAAACTGTTTTTTCAGGCATCCTATACAACAGATGCTTGCTGCAGCCTGGGCAGCAATGTTGGGCCATGTGGTTGAGCAAACCAGATGAGACAGTCTGAGCAATAAATCAGGTGGCATGCAGCTGACAGCACAGAATTATGTGCATGCACGCAAGTCTCTACAAGAGAATTGGCTTTAAAGGCATTTCATCCAGCTTGACAGATACCACAGATCCGTGGGAATTGTGGTCTCATGGACAGAAACAAATGTGAAAGACCATGTGGTTGGTGGTTAGTTTTAGTCAGGGTGAGTTAGAAAGCTTTTGCAGGTACAAGGGTATGCAGAGCAAATGCATGCTGGCATGGAAAGGAGTAGTACTGAATGCCTGGAACAGGGAAGCACGGCTGTGGACAACACAAATGCCTCAAAAAGCCTTTATAGAGCCATTGACTGTGTGAGGAGTGGCTTTCTGATTTGCATATGTGCAAATTCCTCACCCATGGGCACAGTCTTAGTGGACTGTTTCAATAAAACCTGTATTTAAGCTGTGTTAGAACATCATAAGGCAATGAACCTCTTTAGTTGTCATAATTGTATTTACCTGTATTGCTCTAAATACTACTTCTCAGTTACTCTAGTTTACTGTTGTTGGTTTTCAGTTGTTGTTAGTTTTGATTTTTTCTAGAACAGAAAACCTCTGCAGATTTTTAAAAACAAATGTGGCAACATCCTTGTTCACTGTGAGTGCAAGCGTACACCCCATTTGTTTCATGCCTGCTCAGGCAGGGCTTTAAACAATCGTTTGCTTCTCTCCAACTTGCCTGTGCGTGAGCCAAGGAAATAAAAGGGTGGACAGGTCACCAGGAACCAGGATTGCTGCTGAAAGCCTGTTCATGATAACACAAAGGTGCACCAGAAAAGGTGTCCGCTTTCAGATTGTCGGGAAGTTTGGTGTTGCCAGGCATTACAAAATTTTTAGATCATTTGTTAATAATACATCTACTGTACAGGGGGCATCTGGGAAGCCATTGAAGAAACAGCTTTGCAGGATCCTGTCTGGTCTGTTGCCCAAGCACAGATAAGAAAGCTGTCCCAAGAAAATACTTGAGCTTTACACTGCCAGACCTGACTGATGCCTGTTGTCAATGCTCCTGCCTCTCTAATTGTCAAGAGGGCTTTTTTCAGGTGAGCAGCTGCTTATATTCCTAATTGAGTTCCAATTCTTTGTGGAGTTAATTCTTCTTAGTCTGATTGATTTTGGTGGGCCAGCTCATATAAAGTTAAATGTGCGGAAGGATTTGCAGGATGAGATCTTGAGCAGTCAGCATGTTATTCTGCTACCTAAAAGCACCATGATGATTTCTTGGCTGACTTGATGCACTGATTTCATGTTCCTTGATAAATCCTAATCCTCTCTTGCCATTTCTTCCATCTGCTCCCCAGACCATATTGCCTTATTTTTTGATGTCTTTTTAACAGTTGTTTTGTCCTGCTGAGCTCAAACAAACAAGCAAGATGAAAAGCAGTGCTGTGATGCAAACTTGTGACACTATAATAGATGCTCATTACCCACTCAGGTAGCATGATAATTGCTTTTAAGATGCCGCTCCCTTCAATTAGAGCCATACAGGCCAGATGCAATGCATTTGACACTTACATGTTAGGAACAAGACTATTGAAATGCATGTAATTTAATTTTGTTTTTTGACCGAGTCCTAATTTGCCATTCTTCAAGGCATAGTTTTTGTTTCCCATCACTCATCCCTAATACCTTTCCTTACAGCAAATGGTTCCTAGGATTTTCCCTTGTGTTTTTTTTTTTTTGGATACAGTTTCAGCTGTGTTTGGTATTAGCAAGCTTTCTGGTGAACCGTGACCACTACTTTCCTATTAAACTTTTGGAAAAGCTGGGATCTATCATTCCTGTAGCAAAGATCTGAATGTAGAGCTGGTGGAGGAAAAGCAGCATTACTGTATCTCTTCCAAACAGAGTGTGTCATATATTTTTGCTGTTCCTTATCATAAAGCAGTTATGAATTCTGAAACTATTTTATTTTTCTGATTATATGTCCTCAGTACATTTAGTTGTTCTTACTTCCATTTTTGCATACAAAATACCTTTAAATACCATAAGCAAAACCAGTGATATTTTCAATTCCTCCTTACAAAAGCCCATTAATTTTATATGCGTCTTTGTTTTTTGCATCAGTCCCACATCGATTTATCCTCTGAGCTTTAAACCCAATCTTGCTAGACGTTGTGCAGCTTACCTAGTCAGTTTTTCTGTGGTACTTAACATCTGTGTCTGATGTATTTTCAGTTGCAGGACCAAGTGCATTCAACTTGGTCGCTAGCACAGTGACAGTCTGAGTCAGCAGCCTGGCTGGTTATGGCTGTTCTGATTTTCTGTATCACTTGTTCCACTTAAACCGTAGCATTTTACATGGAAATGTCTGGTTGCTTTCTGTGTTCAGAGGAGACCTTTTTTCTTTGTTCTCTTTCAATGCAAGAATATAAAGGTGTTGATGTTACTTGGTTGACATATCCCTTGTCTACGTTTCTGCCATCAGGAGCCATCCCTCAGCTCATTGCAAGCACCTTATTTTCCAGAGTCTTTCATACGGATGCAGATGAGAGGTGTGTTTGTGTTCCTGCACTGCCCGAGTTACACGCAGGTCCTGGTGGTGTACAGCCCTTGGCCCATGATTGCACAGAGCATCATCAATCTTTTGACCTCATTCCACTTGCTGTCCTGCAACCTGTGTCCCTCTTAACCCAACCAGAACTCAACCAGCCCCAAACAGCCCTGTTTCACACACCAGCGGGCGGGAGTGCACACAGGACAGTTTGAGGCGAGTGAGCCCTTCGCTGCCGCCAGCCTGAGGGACGGGAGGGGGTCCCGACTATCGCGGCAGAGCCCCGAGCCGGGGGAGAGCGGCGGCCGCTGGGTGGCAACAGCTGCCCGCTGGAAAAGAGAGAGAATGAGAGGAGAGAGGGGAGAAGAGAGAGAGGGGGGAGAGAAGAGAGGAGAGAAGGGAGAGGGATTTGAGGAGAGATGAGGATGGTGGCACTAGACATGGTGCTGAGTGCCTTCCCGTGCCCTGCTAAATACAAGACAGCAGAAGGATTAAGCACCCTGAACGCCTCTTAAGGTACCTGGAAAGGCGCTGGTTTGTACATGTCAGACACAAATTCCTCGGTGCGTCCTCGAAACAAATCCCTGGATCACCGAGGGCACAGGTGAGTTCCGTTTAGCGCATGGGGAATCCTACCCTTTGGATGCTGGGACCTCCTCTTCTGGATGGAGGGAAAACTGATCCCCCTCCCCACACCAGTGGCATTTCCTCAAGCAGAGGAGCTGCCAGCCTGTGAACTACGCGTGAGAGGTCCGTGGGTGAAGGAAACGTGATCCTGAAAACAGAGACTTGAAGGGGAAGACGCATTCATTCCGAGTGTCCCCTGTGCGAACAAAGTCACGGTCACAGCTTTATGTATGCAATTTATTTCTTTTAGGTTCGCGGTAGTGTACAGATGAGATTATCATCCCAATCACCCTTATATCAAAAATTATCAGAATTGATCCACCCCGTCTCTTTCTCCCTCTTGTATTAAGCAGAGAAAGGTGCCGAGAATGTCCCGTTCGCCTTGGCATTTCCCTGGGATGGTTCCCCCTTTCAGCTGGGGCAGTCCCAACATCACACTGATGTCGCTGGTCGGGGGGACAGGGGAGCTGAGCCACCGCTATTTCCCAGCGCTGTGGGTTGAACCTACTCTGAAGGTTAACTCTGCTTTTTTGGTTAAGGTTCACACTCACCTCCAAACAGCTCCAATAGCCCCTCTTCACTATGTTAAAAAAAATTCTTCAGGCCGGGCGCAGGGACAAACCTGAGCCCCGTTTCTACAAGAAGTCATAAACCCCAGCTCTCAGCCTGTCCCACAGGCACGCGTGGAGCAGGTGTGCGGGACAAGGGGGCACCGGGGCAACAGGACCGGCGCCGCACAGGCTCCGCGGCCGCGCAGGGGCTTTGGCCAGCGCACCGCGCCCGACCCACCTCGCACAGAGCCCTGCCCGCCTGCTCTGAGCCACTTTTCTTTTTTAAAGGGGGCATTCGGGCTTTTTTCGCTTTTCCGTCCCCCC
>JAWWEV010000083.1:67291945-67306732 GCA_035583235.1 Hafferia zeledoni
TTTAATTTTATTTTTAAATGTTCTTCATTTATCTAAATGAATCCGGGCGGAGCGGGGCGCGCTCCCCCGCGGAGGGCCGGCATCCCTCGCCCCCGCCGCCCGCTTCCTCCGCAGGGGCGGGGGCGGCCCGGCAGCACCGCCCGCGGCCCCGGACCGGCCCTGCGCCCGCTCCGCTCCTCTGCGCTCCGCTCGGCGTCCCCGCGCCCCGCCGCCAGTCCCGGCCCCAGCCCCAGCCCCGCGCCGAGATGGAGGGCGGGCCCGGGCCGCGGGGGGTTGTTCGCCTCCCGCCGCCGCCTTGTTTCTTTTGGATCCCCCCCCC
Organism: Hafferia zeledoni; assembly: GCA_035583235.1. Lineage (NCBI taxonomy): Eukaryota > Metazoa > Chordata > Aves > Passeriformes > Thamnophilidae > Hafferia > Hafferia zeledoni. The sequence goes on from JAWWEV010000083.1 coordinate 67,292,265, forward strand.
GCCTCCTCATTTCCCCCTTTTCTTGAATGAAGCGTGAGGCGGAGCTCTAGGAAACCACCGCGCCCGGCTGCGCCGCGCGGGGCCGGAGCCGGAGCCTCCCCCTCGGGCTCCGCTCCTCCCCGCCTCTCCCCGCCTCCGCCGCTCCGCTCCGCTCCCCCCGCCGCCGCCGGGAGAGCTCCCCGCCCGCGCCCGCCGCCGCTCGGAGCCGCGGCCGCCGCCCGGAGCCGCCGCCGGCAGCAGCAGCGCGGAGCGCCCGGAGGAGCCGCCCGGAGCCGGCGGGGTGCGCGGGGCTGCGCGGGCGGGCGGGCGGGCGGGCAGCGGCGCCGCGGCCGCGGTCCCCATCGGCACCAGTCACACCGCACACACGCCCCGTCCGCGCCCCTCCTCGGCAGCGCCAGGGGCTCTTCCTCCGCCGATACAAAGCTGCTCGGCAAATGGCAGCAGTCAAAAGCAATTTTCCTTCGTTATTTTTATTTTCATTTTTTTATTAATTTTTTCCTGCTCTCTCTTGTGAAAAAGAATTAATTTCCTAAACACATACAGGTTTGGGGTTTTTTTTTTTTGTTGTTTTGTTTTTTTTTTTTTTTGCTGTGTGCGTGCGTGTGTGTGGAAGCACCGGGCTCCTGCGATCGGTGTCTGAATGAAGCAACGTAAATGCATATGTCTGTACGTTGCACTGGAGGGGAAAACAGAGCACTTCTGCGAGAGCTTGGATTCAAATGTGGTTCATCTGGTCTCCAGGATTTTCCGTCTCTTTCGGGTTGTTCGCCTTCCCGGACTGCAAGGCGGGATTTTCTGAGCTTTGACACATTTTTGGAGATGTCTGTTAAACAGGAGTCTGGGAAAAAACATTTGAAATCATAGAAATTTTTTTTTGTCCCTTTCCCATCCCCTTGGTGACTTGAAGCATCAAAGCAGCCAGAACTTAACCTTTCTGAAGACTTGTGATGTTTGGATTTCATTGTTGCTATTTTTCTCTTAGAGGAAACTTGACAGAGGAACATATTTATAGTCCAAGTAAGTACTTGACAGAGGAAATTTAGTTTGTGTTACTTAACAAAAAAACCCAAAACCTAGTGTTGAGGTTTCTAGCATAAAGTGTGTTGGATTAACGTCCATCCAAGTCTGCTTAGCAAATCGTGTTGAATTGCAGTTTTTACGGTGTGTGTTCGTCTGCTCCTCCATGTCCATGGTAGTCCAGCACCTAGGGGAAAATGCACCTGATTTTGAATCGGTATAATATCTCTTAAGATGTGTTTCAACACCGAGGAGGAAATGGTCCTAAAGTAAATTTATAATAAGTAATAAATGTGCACCTGGAAGCAAAGTCTTTACGGCATTTAAATCCCTATTTATGACGTGCATCTCAAACCGAGGAGGAAACACTGAGAAGACAAAAGTACCTCCGAGACCCCGAGAACTCCCCCACAACAGCATGAATGAAACCGTGTCCAATACAGTAACTGGATTATAATTTTTGGTATTATTAATTTTATTATTATTGGCTGCTTTACTTTTTTGGGTTCATCCTGCTCCTCTTCTTCCTCTCTCCCTTCCTCTTGCTGCTTCCTCTTGGGAATTATGGCTCATCCGGGGAGAAGAGGCTACGATAACCGGGAGATAGTGCTGAAGTACATCCACTATAAACTCTCGCAGAGGGGATACGACTGGGCTGCCGGCGAGGACCCGGCACCTTTGCCTCCAGGTCTCTCTCCTCCTGCTGCTGCTGCGGTTGCTGCTGCTGGGACTTCCTCTGATCACACTGGGCTGGTGTCTCCGCACCCCGAGCCCCCTGGCTCGGTTGCTGCTAACCATGCACCCCCGGCCGAGGGGCTGCGCCCCGCACCCCAGCTCGTCCACCTCGTGCTGCGCCAGGCAGGGGACGAGTTCTCCCGCCGCTATCAGAGGGACTTTGCCCAAATGTCTGGCCAGCTGCACCTGACGCCCCTCACGGCCAGGAGCCGTTTCGTGGCGGTGGTGGAGGAGCTCTTCCGAGACGGGGTTAACTGGGGCAGAATTGTGGCCTTCTTCGAGTTCGGCGGTGTGATGTGTGTGGAGAGCGTCAACCGGGAGATGTCTCCTCTGGTAGACAGCATCGCTGCCTGGATGACCGAGTACCTGAACCGGCACCTGCACAACTGGATCCAGGACAACGGAGGCTGGGTACGTTCACTGATTGCTCGCTTCCTCCCCCAGCTCCAGCCCAGGGCTGGTGGGACCCCTGGCTGGGCAGTTCCAGGGAGGTTGTGCTTGTGTTGTGGGGAGCAAAAGGTTTGCCCGGGAGGTGTCTGCACTGCCGTGTGCACAGGCCTTTTGCCAGCTGTTGAGTTTCATCTCATTGCAGGGTACAGTGAAATGGTTTGAGATGGGGGAACAGCTACAGCTCAGGAGTGAAAGGGATGAGTGAGGCATTGGCTTCATCAGCACTCTCTGCTTTCCTGGTCCTGTCCACCCTTGCCTATGGGCGGAACCAGGGTGGGTTCCTGGACAAGGAAGAGTCCTGCAGCGTGGTGGGAGGAGGCAGCAGAGGTGGCCATCCAGCTGCCCAGGAGAGTAACATCTTGGTAGGTCCCAGGCATGGGGCAACAGAGACCGTGTGTGTGTGTGTGTGTGTGTGTGTGCGCGCATGTGGGCATTCCCACCTGGTTGGGGTGAGGCGCTGGACTGGCGTGCAACACACATGGGATCCCAGTGTTACTGGTGAGCAGATGGCCATCAGTGACAGCATCTGAATGGGGTGGTGACTGCAATGGGGTTTTATGGTATAGGATATGTCTAGTGTAAAAAATCTCTCTTTGTCTTGAGATGAAACAAAGGTGCTGGGAGCTGTGTCTGTGGGATTGTTCTGGAAAATGAGTATTTGTTACTATCTGATATCTGAATGTGTTTCTGGGGTAGAGATTGCCTCTGTCCAGGGTGGGCTTCAGCATCATACAGAAAGGGAATATGTCAACTTGTGGAAAATGGACAGCTTTTACAGTGGTAGTCAGTCAAAAGCCTTTTCCTTTTCTCTCTCCCTCTCTTTCCAAAATGATTAACTGTGTTGAAATTGGAAGGGTGTTTCCTTCTTCCCTGGATTAATTGATATACTGGAACAAAAATATGGTCCCAGCTGCTCTCCCGCAAACCAAACCTGTTGTATGTGTAAAGCTTATGATATTAATGCATTGGAGGAAGAAAAGCCAAAAGTTACACTGAAGAAGAAACCTTATGTCTGGGCTGAGAGCTGGTGTAAGTCACCTGGAAATGGAGGTCAACTAGGTAGAACACCATCAGTTTCCAGTCCAGTCCCCTATGAAATACAGAGAGCTGACTCAGTTGCACAGCACACCTTCAAAAGGTGTGAGTAAAAGAATATAAAATACAATATATGTTTCCCAATTAACATGTTTCACAAGTCTGGTGTTTGCGAAGCATTGTCACATGAAATTTTCAGCACTGGGTCTCTTACTAAGTCAGTGTTATGCTAAATAATGTGCTGTCTGCATTGACCACCTTTGTTAAAAAATGAAGATGCTGCCTTTCTGCTGTTGAATCCATCTGGCTAAAGGGGATGTGTGTCCAGGGACCCAGAGGACATCTCCCTGCTGCCATAATGGAGGGAGCAAGGCTTTGGGGCCCTTTTCTTGGCAGGAATCCACATTGTGCACCTTCCAGAGGAGTGCTGCGGGTCCCTGGCTACAAGTCACATCAGAGGCAGAATTGTTCTCCTGCTCTGCTCTGCTTCCACCAAAAAAAAATCCAAGATTCATGGGGCCAGAAGGGGGAGCAAAAAATGTGTGCGTGTGTCTGTGCATTTATTTACATATATACATATGTATATACAAATATGCACACATACACAGGCACACACATATGTATATACATACACACATAAAATTACTGCAGCACTTAGTGTTTGGGACCAGACTTGGGAGAGGGAGGTCTATCCCCTGATTCCCTCTTTCATGGATCACTACAGAGGGTTTATTGCTGTTGCATGGGGTTTTTTCACAAAACAGGTAACTGGAAAAAAACCAAACTGCAAACAGTTCAAGCTTTTGCAGACCTTGTCTGGTTAAAACACGAGCAGTTAAAGGGTTAGCGTTTTTGTGACTGCACTTCTGGGCTGGGATGCCTAACTTGTGCGTAAGTCCCTTCTCAGGCTGGGAGCCTGTTAGCAGAGCTGGGGCCCTCGGTTCGCTCCAGAGCCAGTGAAGTCATTCTGTTGACTCCAGTGAGCTTTGGATCAAATCGTAAGAATGCTGGAGATGTATTGTCCTGTGGGTGTATTGTGTAAAGAGAAACATTAATAGCGAATAAAACTGAGAATGTGAAAAGACAGGTGTTACCAGGCGTGATTGGCCAGAGGAGGTGAGTGCTGGAGCTGTTTCTTGACAATTAGAAATATAAGAAACTCAGACTGTAAACAATGACTGCCTTTAAAAGGAAAGGACACTTCTTATCAATAGCCATTTAGTTCTTTATTGAGGTTTCCCATCAACAAAAGCTCCAGAATTTGGATGCATGTGATGCTGTTTACTGTCACATGTTATTTGTAATGTACACATGGGAGACGATGTGCAAAATACTACTTGAAGGTGGCTTTTGTCTGTCTGTTTGGTACATGGCTGGTACTTTGAGCCATGGGATTATATTAAACACAGGCAAAGCCTTCTAGATGGTTACAAAGAGCAAAAGACTAACATGAAGCTGCAAATGCAGCTTTTGGGATCATCTGTTTACACAGAAATCAAGGACAGCATAGGGCAGTGGATTTTTCTTTTTTTACTTCTTCTGACTTTCAGGGTCTGTCAGTGTAGAAGGAGGCTTTAATATATGCACTCAGTCTTCAACTTGCCTGTTGCAACATACCCCATGTAAGAACCTTATTAAGACCTCATAAATGGCTCTTCTGAAATAGCCGTGTAGGTAGATTGGTGATGCTTGGTAGGACTTCAGCACAGCTCCCTGCAGATCTCCTTGTCACACAGGTTGCTACAACAACCAGGAGCTCCAGCTGCTGTAGCCTTCTCCTCCTTTATGTTGTGGCTCCCTGGTATGTTGTGGAGTGGTAAGTTTATTAGAGACTGCATATGCTGGAGAGGAGAGCATCAAAGTTAAGTCATGAATGTATGTTACACAGTGTTGGACAGTAAGTGCCTTGTGTCTGTTATATGGGCCTGTGTCTTAGACTCAGGTCTGAAGTTTGTTTGACATGTTTTTCTTATTTATCTGTTTGATTTGAATCAGTTGTGTCAGTTGGCAGTGTGTTTTCAGGATTTGAATTCTTCAGATTGCAAGGAAAAAGAAGGAAGGAAGAATACTGAGGGGGAATATTGCTGGTGGTGGAGCATAAATTTTAGGCACTAGACATCACTGATAATGGTGTCTGGGGATTGATAATACCCTTACAATACATGGCATCATGGGTTTGTTTGAAGCTTAGAAAAAGCAATAGATGGGGACTGCATGGAATCTGTATTATTAGCTTGTGGTTCTGGTGGCAAATAAATGCCGCTTTCAAAGATTTTCACTTAGGCCAGGATACCGCAATACTGTGCTTTGGCTTGATAACATCTTAATTGTATTACAGAAGAAATAAGAGGAGAACCAGCTCATCTCTGCAATTTTGTGGTACTTGGTATAATATATGCTTTCTGATTAACAGCTTAATGGCTTCGTTTTGATTTTCAGAGCTGCAGAAGGAGTGGCTTGGCAGTGAGCTGTCGCACTTGGCAACTTTTGACACTGGCATAGGGAACATTGAAGTGATGCAGTCGAAGTGGGAGGAAGTAACCGTGTTTCTCTTGCAGTGATGGGTTCCCTCTTTGGGCATACAACGTAACAGACGTGGGAGCCATGCTTAGCTCTGGGCAATTCTAGTCCAACATATGGCTTGTTCCCCAAGCTGTTCAAGAAAAAAATGAGTGTGAGAACTACAGGAGACATAGGCACCTTCATATTTGGATAGACAAGTACATTTTTGATGTAAGGAATGAAGAAGCCCAGGTGAGAGAACCAGCATTGTGTTGAAAATTCAGCTGAGAACACATAATTTTTAATGACAATATTTGCATTTGTACAATGGTCATGTGTTTTTATCTTACTCTGTGTCCCAAAGTGGGCAGGCACCCTCTGGCCCAGCTTTCCTCACTCAGGTGCCATCCTCACACGCATTTGAGGAGAAGCCCTCACTTTTCCTGGTGGCTCCTTAGTTAAGGCCTGTCCTGAGCTTTGCTGACCAGACTTTATTCAGCCTGGCCGGGGAGTGTACACCTACATCTCCAACATTTCACCTACCAGATGGGTGCAGATTTTGCTGAGGTGTCCTCCACTTTAACAACAGGGCTCCTCCTCCTTCTGCAGGAGTGAGATTTCATTTGGTGGAGGAGGAAGAACTGGGGTATCTTAATTCCTGCCAACCGATGTGGTTTCTCAGGTGGCTGTCTACAGCCAAATGACTAAATGCTTCTTGGACCAGCAAGTGGAACCCAGGTTTCCCTTCTCCTGAGCTGACTGTCCTCATCACTGAGCTTTTTTTTTTGTGCCTAGAAAGTCATTACCTTTCTTTGCTTGGTGGCATGCCTTGGTAAGGAAGCTTGGAGGGTGTCCTGTGCCCTGTAGTGGTCCATGGCCCTCTCATGAAGGTGAGGGGTGGCAGAGGCATCTGCCTCCAGGACAGAGCTAGGGACAGTGGACATCAGTGTGGTGCAGGGCCCTTCCTGAGCTCGTGTGTGGGCCAGTGACCAAAACCTCACCCCTTTGGGGCTCTGGAGCTGCTTTCCCAGCAGCTCTGCCAGGCACCCACCTGTACAGCATGTTGCTTCTTCTTGCAAGTCACAAGCCAAAGCCTCGTGCTTGTTCATTGTGGGACTTCACCTTGCTCGGAGGGCGATGCCATTTGCTGCAGCACAGGTGCTTTGACTTTCTTTACTGGCGATGTGTGGCCTTGTAACGACTCAATCCCCAGTGGGGCTAACCCCAAGTCACTGTTTGACTGGTAAAAGGAAACTGTCTGAAATCCACTCACTTAAATAAATGAATTGGCAGTTTCAAGTGTTGCACCTTCTAGGTCCTTTGCCAGTTTTTGTGGCTTTGTGGGTTTATAATTGAATTCTCAAAATATTATCTAAATATTTTTCTTTTTGCTGTTGCTGAAAAGCAAAAAATCCATTCTGTGGAGGATCTGTGCCGAAGCAAGGAGGAGAAGAGCTAGGGCAGAAAGAGAAAATGATTGTGGTGCTCTAGTCCTTTTCATTTATAATAGCTTTCTCTGTAACTTGTAACAATGTTAGGCTGTGTATATTCTCAGAAGTCTGGCCTTTTTTTCTAAAAAATTAAAAAAAAAAAAATTGACTGTGACCTTTAAAATTTCAGAACCAGGGGTCTCACTTGTGGAGATGATGTCATTTGCCTTGATCTTGCAAAGAACTGTAAAGTTCAAACAGCAATCCTATTAAAACGTTTTACTTTACTTTCAGTATTGAGAAAGAAGTTTGTTCTGTGTCTGCACTAACATAGGCCTCTCAATCTGCTGTGTTAGCTCTGCTGGACATTAAGGAGCTTAGTATTTTTGAGTATGTAGCTTGAAATTCAGAGTTGGTAATCCATGAAGAAAATCCAGCTGAATTTTTCTGCCGAGGCACAGGCGTTTCTGCGATGCCAAAGCATGGCTCTAGCAGGAGAATCACAAGACCTATGCAATGATGTGTGAAATTGCATGTGGAGCAGAAGCATTTTCCCAGCGGGCAGATCCCAGGGCCTGGGCTTCCTAAGGCAGCACGGGAACTTTGCACTGCATCGCCAGCAAACATTAAGCCCTTGTGCTCAATACAGGCGTCCTCGATGAGAGGGTCATCTTTCAGTGGGTTGGACCTGAGATGGTGGTGGGAAGTGGATGTAGAAGCAGGAGCAGCTCTCAGGTATTGCTGTGCAACTTCTGCTGTGTTTTTTGGTCTCGTGCGATGGTTTGTGCCTGGTGCATGGAAAGCCAGCCTTGTGCTCTGCTGTTGCCACCAAGGGGTGCTGGGTCAGGGACTCAGGACAAGAATGGCTGAAATGTTGTCTCTCTGCATGCTGATGCCAGCTGCCAGCAATACTGCTGTGTCCTTGTCTCCCACCTTGCTCTGCAGCTGCCTCACCAACCTATCCCAAAGCCTTTTAGCACCATGGTCCTACCCCGGGGCTGCTGGCAAGGCAGTGACCTGGGGTCTGGGTAGCCCCAGAGTGGATCAGCAGCCTGAGCAGTTGAGGAGCCATAACTAAAAAACAGTGTAATAGGACTGATTGAATAATGACTCTCCTGTAGCAGAGAGAGTTTGTACTTTTCAGCTATTCATTTCCATCGCATTTGGTGATCAGGGTTGTGATGAGGGGTTCTAGTTCTTTGCTTCTTTTTTCATTCTCCTTCATGGTGGGCTGGCAGTCCCCAGCTTTCTGACTGTCCCTTTCCATCACCACCAGGCACTGGGTGCCAGCCAGGCTTCTGGGTGCTGCCACATGGCCATTGGGCACTGTGCGTGCCAGGTCTGGCCCTTCCCACCACCATCCCTGTTTTATTTTCCTTCACACCCTTGAAAGGGTGGAGCACAGCCCTGTTTGGTTTGTTGGTTTTTTAAAAATAATTTATTTATGAGCACCTCGTGGCTGCTCTCCTGCTGATTTAGGAATAATAATAGCAACATTTGTTACCCAGTGGCAGCAAAATACTGATTATTTCTAAGGGCACTACTGGCCTGTTTTATTTTCCATTTCATATATAATAATAGGATGGATGTAGGTGTACAGTGCCATAAATCTTCTCTTCCCCAGCAGGATAACATCCAGGCCTTCTTGGCAAACATGAGGGCTGATGACAGACTTGAGGGATTTTTATTTTAGTCTGGCTTTCAGTCTCATTAAAAATCTGATGGCTTTTTTTTCCCTCTTTTCTTTTTTTTTTTTTTGGCTTTATGAAAATGGGTAACTTTTCCAAATGCATTTAAAAGTTTGCAATTTACTTTTTCTTATTTTATCTTAATGCTAGTTTACTGTCATAATTATTGTATATTGATAGACTTTACTAAATTCCCCCTTGCTAAGTTCCTTGTGGGTTTCTGGATTTTACAGTTAATGAGTAAGAAAACAAATCTGATATTAGAAAGTGTTGCCATTGACTTCAATAGGAACAGGAAGAGGAACTTAATTGGACAATTGTAGTTATATTTACTTTGTATATGGAGCAAGAAAAATAAGATCAAATGAAAAAGCCACAGATTTCAGCTAATAGAGAAAAACAGCCTTTCCTGCAACACATGATTAACCTTTGGGAGCTGTTTTCATGGGAGAGCTGTGAGTGGAAGTACTCAGTTGGATTCAGGAAAGGTTAGGTATTCATAAGGGTAAAGAAAACATCTATGCTTATGTTTGAATCAAACTGTTTGAAAGGGCAGTCATACACCTTGGGGTAAATTTAACATCAGCTGCTGAAATTAGATCACCAAGTGCTGAGAGTAGACCTTTCTCCAGGTAATGCTGTTTCAAAATTATCTCTTCCACTGCTTCTCCCCCGGAGCAGCTGGTGCTGGTTGGTGTCTGGGCACACTGGGATGCATGTGCTGCCAATTTCACCCATCCAGGGAAAACCCCTTATTCCTGCACATGTTTTGTAAAGGTAACTGTTAATGCACTAGCTGTGTTTCTAAGAGCACCCACATCACTGAATTTACTCCTGTGCTGACTGGAGATCTGTTATGAATTGCCACACAAGTACCTAACTTTGAATTTGATGTTGCAAGCTCATCATCCTTGTATTTGTCATCAAACTTCTGTGAAGAAAAGGAGGTTCTGGGGTAATAGTTGATCTCAATGATCCTGAAGGTCTTTTCCAACTAAATGATTCTATGATTTTGAGTTAGTTGAAAAAAATAGTCAGCATCTTTCAGTGCATACATAATTTTATTGCTGTTTTATTTAGGAAGCATAAAAAGAATGATTCCACTTTGTTGATTGAAAAAGCTACTTCAGTGAGTAATTTATGTATGTGAGCCAGGTACAATCAAAAAGAAAAGGCCCCATTTTTCCTAAATAGTGATTGAAAGAGACTGTCATACAGTTGTTCAGAAAAGCAACGAAGAGTCAAAACTGACCTCCTCTTCTTGGCTCTACTACTGGGTACACAATAGGATATGGGGCAAATCATTAATATTTTTTCGTTAACCCAGCTACAAAATAGATATTCTTCCTAGCTATACAGCATACCAGGTCTTGGAAATTTATTGTTGTCCACCATGCTATCATGAGTTGAGCTGATGTTCTGTCATTAAAAAAAGGAGTGGTACAAAATGTCCGTTGTAGTAATTTGGGGCTTACAATAAAGTTAAAATATGTACCATTACATTTTGTCATTGCTGGAGCTTGCTAGCCTGGGAAAGAGCAAAGTGAGTCAGATTGTGAAACTATCTTGGGGTTAGATTTGAGTGGAGAGAGGAGGTAGAAGAAAGAAAACATTAAAGTTAAATGGAAATTAAGCTTAAACTTTTCAGCTCCACTGTTTGGATGTGTTTAGCAATGCTTGTGATGGAAACAGATTAAAGAGATCAGGTTCAGGTGTTGATTACTAGTTTTTATATAGGGAACGGCTGAGCAGCGTGAGAAATGGCAACTGACAGTATTAGTGTTTTCCTTTATGTATCAGCACAGTTCATTGGGTGTTTCAAGAAGGAATTTGTCTTTTCTTTTCTGTTCCCACCATATATAAAAGCTGTCTGGCACTTCAGGGAAGGAGCAGCATTGGTGTATCACACGGACCTGTAACAAGTATCTTCATATACTTGTTTTCTTTTGTTCCGTTCACAAGCTTCATTAGGTGTTCAGATGCAGGCAGAAAAAGCAATTTTAAAACATTGAAAAAAATTACTAATAATCAAACTTTTTGGCTTAACCATGAGCTTGGAGTTACTTTAAACTATTTTACTGAACTGAGGCTTAGGAGACAGAATTCTTGTTGCGTGTTCTGCAGAGGCTTGCATGAGTCACTAGAAAGTTGGGATAGGACCACAGACAGGAGGCCAGTGAAACCTGTGGGACAGTCCTGTAGCCTGTCTTTGTGATAGAATAACTATTGCCAGCTTTGTCTCTGAAGGAAAGAACTCCTTTCTTAAGAATATTCTTCACATGTTCAAACTGCATATTATAAAATATAGTCGGGGACTCTATTTTTAATCTCTTATTTTTTATAGGGAAAAAATAATCAGAAATAAAGACAAAAACAATAGTAAATGAGTTGGTATTTCCCTTAGCAGAATAAGGTGTATATCACTAAACCTGTTGAAATGCTCAAGAATGTACACACAGCTTAAGTAAAACAAAAAATTTAAAAAACTGAAGTAATGACTCCCTCATTCATAACAGAATCAAATTCTACATTGTGCTCGAAGTGTCCACAAATTTGTGTTCAAGCTGAACGTATCCGAAGTCCCTCTCCTGAAGTCATCTGGCACATTACTGTCTAAATATTTAATCCTGAGTCTGCTGCTGGATGCAAAGGGTCCCAAATACAGCTGAGAAGGAGGCCCAATCTCTATGTAATTTCTGGGTTCCTGCTTGGCTGAGGGAAAAGCTTTACTCCTCTTTGGGCCAGAGTGCTGTAGCAGGGCAAGGGAGAAAGTAAATGAGCCTCATGAAATGTCAGGTGGCAATCAAGGCTGCAAGTAAATGAGCCAGTCTGGAGTATGTTCAGGCTTCTGCAGTAGCTCATGGCTGTCTGCAAAAACTTCCTGCAGTAGAAAATGCATATATTTGGCTCTGGACTGAATGTATGAAATCCTTGCCCAGTTGGAGTAAATTAGTGTGGATGCTGAAACCAGTGGTATCTAGCCTGGCATAGTGGTGAGCATGTGGACAGACCCAGAAATGGATCTGTAAAGCCTTGGTTGTAGTGGATGGTTGGGCAGGTCTGTGCAGTGGTGGAAAACTGGAGCTAAGTTGCCTTGGCTTTTGCCTTGAGAGCACTTTTCATCCTCCCCAGACATCCTCACTGTAAGGGGAGCCCAGGATGCTAAACACATCCTTCTGACTGTGCCTGTGTGAGCCAGGAATGGTAGTGTTCCACCAGGACCACAGCAGTTTCCTGGAAATTGGTTCTGTCCAGCTTTGGCCAGTAAAACTGTGCCTCAGCCCCAGGGGTGAGCTGATGAGTCTCTCTGGTGCTTCAGGACCATGAGAGGAGGAGCTGCCCACTCTGCTCTCCAGCCTGGGGTGCAAAAGTGGCAGGGAAACCTGCCAAGGCCATCCCTTTGTACCTTTTTCATATCTATTGTAGTTGATTGTTTCACAAGGGAATAGTGTATTTATTTTGCAAGCAATTGGAATCTTCCTGTGTTTTTAAAAAAAAACTATTTTGTTTTCCCAAACGCAGTGAGAAGGATGCTTGTGACATGTTAGTACATCCTGCAGGCTGGGACTTCTGTGGGAGTTTAATGGCAACACTGGCACACTGTTAGGCTGTGTAAACTGGCTTAGGGTTTGTTTTAGAAAACTTGCTTTCCTTTTTTTCCCTCACTCTGCTCCCTTCTCTTCCCCCCTGCAGACACAAATACGTCATTCTTGCAAACGCAACTGTTTAATTTTAATAACTGGCCTAGAGCTAAAACTGACAGTGGGAGAGGAGCTGTTTGGTTTGCAGTCGCTGACAGCTGGAATAAACTACCTGTTCTTTTGGAAGGGATGGACAGGCAGCTTGTTTGGTTTTGAGGACACTTTGATCCCTAAAGAAACTCCTCTCAATAAAAAAAATAATGACTGGAACTGTGGCAGCTCAGTGTTACTGACTGCTCTTTGTATGTAAGGCTCCAAGTATGATGGGGAAATGCAGTGTGCAGACATCTCATGTCTCTCTAGTTCAGACCTCTCTGCTGAGAGCAACTCCTTATCCTGAAAGGCCACTTTCACCAGTGCCTTGGGAGAGACCCAGAGTCCTGCTAAAATCAGTTTCCCATGATCAAGGTCCCTATGAGGCTGGTTTGACAAGAGCTCTTTGGAACAGCTAAATGGCTTGGGTTCTCAAAACCCTGCCTTGAAGCGATGAAGGCTAGATGATTAAGTTAGATATTAAATAATTCTGCAGTGAATGGTTTTACCTCTGGCTCCTTAAGAAAGTCAGCCTTCTTATTTTGCCAGTTCTCTGAAGAAAATGGCAGCAGTCCCATTTCCTCTTCTCCTCCCTCAGGGCCTGCCACCCTTTTTATTTTTATTTTTTTTTCCTCCCAGGGCTATTAGACAACATGCAAATTATTGTTAATAGGGACAGAACAATACTGCATTCCCAGTGGGATTGTTAGGGTCAAAGCCATCGCATGCCAGGGCCCTCAATGGGATACTAATTTTGGCTGTGTCTGCTCCAGGGTTTGGAGGGCAAGTGGAAGGGGGCTGTGAAGCACAGACCCAAAAGAACCTGTCCCTGCAACCCCCTGCCCTACAGCAGCCTCTGGCCAGGCTGTGCCTGGGGGCTCTCCTGACCCCCTGGCAGGGCTGATGTGCTGCAAGGCATGGGCTCCTCACTCCACCTTTCCTGCAGGCTCACTGGAGGTCCCTCAGAGAAGCTGAGTCCTCCCCTGCACAGGGACCTTGCCAACCTCTTTCCTGCCTCCCTTTCCCTGCTGCTCCACATCTTCGTGCTTGAGAAACAAGAAAGCACCACATGGCTGGTTTTGATGTGGGCTTCCACTTGAAATATGGCCTGGCAGCAAAAGGGTGGCTGTGGAGATGCACTCACTGAAGGGCAGCCTGCAGACCACATCCACCCTGAGCTTTGGTGCAGACAGGCTGGGGTAGCTGGGGAGAGGATGCTCTACCCCAATGTGTCTCTCCTCTGTCTCAGACCCTTTCTTCCAGGAACCCTGAAAGTTCTTCCATGGAGGGACATGCTGGCAATGAATGTTTTAACATTACCTTTATAGACTGTATGGACTGTGTGCCACAGTTCAGAGGAAAGGAAGGGCAGCTGCCTTCAGGCCTTGGCCTTGGGCCGGTTTCTGTCTCTTGCCTTTGCTTTAAAGTCATGGGATTTTGTCACTGGAGCTGTTGGGAGAGGGATTAGGGCATTTGCAAAGGTCCTTTTGTAACACATTTTACAGGGAAGTGGTTGGAACTATATTTAAAAGTAAATGTAGGGGAGAAAAGAGAAATATACTTCTGACATCACTGACTGAAGTAAAAATAGAGTACATTGGATGCCTCTGTCAAGACTGGGATTGCAAGTTCCCTTTCTCCTCCAAGATTTGCTAAAGGGGGGTTATTCCTACTGCAGGACTGGGGCTGAAATCTCTGCCTCAGTTACACTTTTGGAAGTGGCAAGTTCTTGGCATCATATCTTCACCCTGGCTTTTGGTGGCTGAACAAAATGAAAAAGGAACACATTAGATTTTATAAAGTACTTCAAGGAGTAGTTTGTTGGGGGTGGGGGGGGGGGGGGGGGGGGGGGGGGGGGGGGGGGGGGGGGGGGGGGG
>JAWWEV010000083.1:67306742-67334098 GCA_035583235.1 Hafferia zeledoni
TTTTGTTTTTTTGGGGTGGTCCCCCCCCCCCCCCCCCCCCGCCCTCACCTCTCTGTTTGACTTTGCCAGGGGTTCTGTGCACTCCCCAGTGCTCAGAAGTGCTTACCTTTAAGAGGTAACAATAGACTTGCTCACGTCTCTGACTTCCAGGGAAGCAGAATGAGAGGGCTGAAGCAGAAAGTGAAACTCTTGAAAAACAAAAATGCAGCAGAGCAGCCTCCTTTCATTTTCCCAAGTGAGCATAATGCAAAAAGTAAACAGTTGGCACAAATGACTAATGAAGGTTTGCCAGGAGACTGATCAAAAACATACCGAATTCAGCAGTATGTTTTGCACGAAGTTCAACAGGTTTTTTGCATCAGACTCGTGGCAAGGTAGGCAAGAATATTTTTTGAAAGAAAAATGCCATTTGAAAAAATGTGGAAAATTCTCCTGCTCTACCTCCTACATGTTTCTATTGTCAAACAGTCACTGATCTTATTTTAGACTTGACCTTCGTGTTCTTTCCACAGCACACAGGCTGAATGGCATGTTATTCAAGTCTCAGACAATATTATGATATATCTGCTTTTATATTTAGCTGTAACTTCTATTCTCCTTATAAACAAACCCACCTAATGCAACCACCACCTATCCAGGGAAAGTATTTCCATTCCCCTTGGCTTAATTTGGACAAATTTGGCATGAAAACATTCAATAGTTCCATAATAACCTTTGCAACAGGATGCCTGCTGTGCTGACATGCAGGTCTAGAGCAACTTGTACCATGTGCCAGGAAATTGCATTCTTAAGAAAAATTTAGACATAAATTCTGAACAATCAACACTTAAATTTTGAGAAGTCTGGCAGCAAGCTGTTATCTGCCTCATGGGGTTTCACTTTAATGACTCTTTACTTTCTGAACTCTACCTCTCAGTCCTTTATGCAGACTGGATGCCTCTGGTCCAAGTAAGCTGAGCTCTGGAGAGTGGAGAGTGGGGGCAATTAGTTGCTTCTCCCTAGTTCTTGTGTGCCTGTGTGCTCCAGCACTGCACCTTGACAGAGCAGGAGAGTGATTTCCTACCAAAACAAAGCAGAGCTTAGCTGGAAGCTACACAAATGGGCATTTAGCTCTCAGTGGGCATTCAGGCAATGGGGCTTCAGTGCAGTTCAGCCTTGCCCTCCAGCCTGGTGAGCTGGAAGGAGGATGGGAAGAGATGGAAGTACCACCAGACCCAGCTATCTTAGGTCAGCATGAGGCATCCTTTCCCTGGGACAGGCCAGTTTGCTGAAATATGAGGAGACTGAAGACTAGACTGACTCCAGGGAGAGAGAAAGTTTTCCCTGCCTTGAGGTCTCTGAGCACTTCGTTCTTGTTCCTCTCACTGGAAGCAGAGCAAGCAAACAGCATCATACGGATGCCCATCTTCCAGAACTGCTGCCAGCTTACACGAAGGCTCCATGACTCTCAAACATTCCCCAAACCTCCCTTGTTCCTACTTAAGGGAGCAACAGCATGGCTGGAAGACCTTTGAGTGGCTCTCTGCCAAGACCTCCTAGATGTGCATCAAATGTTACATCATCAAGAAAAGAATGGTTGTAGGTGGAAGCAACTACATCCCTGAGCTTTACCACCAGGAGATTGCAAGAAAAACACACACAGCTCCCTAGGAAAGAAAAGCCCCACTGTTTTTTGTGGTGAGTTCAGTAAAGCAGTAGGCCAATTTAATCAGCAAAACATTAAATGGGATTCTAGGAGGAGGCAGGGACAGGAAGGGGTGTTCCGTGGATATGAACTCAAGACAAAATGAAGGGCTGTGAAGCCGTGTGAACTGAACCCCGTCAGGGAAGGCTTACTAAAACTTGAGCCAGGAAAAATTACAGAAATATAAATAGCTAAATTGAAAATTGAATGCATTTGTGTGTGTGGATGCACACATCTATCTATGAGGTCATGTGTGTAAAAGGAATACAGTAGTACTTCATATGTTGGGGTTTTTTTTAAAGTGGTGGAAAATGTTTTAATGATTAGTTTTATTTGTTTTATTTTTTCCTAGAGACAGTACATTATGTTCTGTCCTTAGGGGCAAAAACACAAAGTGCCTATTTTCATGAGAAATCCTACAGAAGGAGGAAGGGAAAGTATTATGCAGTGTAACAAGGGTATAGTAGCCATTCCACAGCGATTACACATCCAAGCAAAGCCTGCACTAGAAAACTCAAAAAATATATTAGAAGCGGAAAACAAGATGTGTGAAGTGCTTCCTATTCCCTCCCCACACTCCAAGCAAGCAGGGAGGTGGTCATGGAGTTTAAATTTAACCCTTTGTATTTGATAATAAGACTGTATTTCAGTGGCAGGCAACAAGCATGTTATATACACACTAGATCAGGGACTTCCTCTGCTTATTATCTTTGCTCCCTCAGAATTTTAAGTTATTTTCGGTATGTTAAAATAGTCCAGACACAAACCAGAAGTGACTGGAAGCTCTAAATAATGCAGGAGATTTTCAAGAATTAGGGTAGTTGAAATGAATCCCAGCCTGAATGGCTCCTTAATTAAAGGACAAAACTGTTTTTCGTTTTATACCAATAATTTGTGATTCAAAGTCTGACCCCCCCATTACCTTTTAATACCTTTCATTCATCCCATGATGGTCAAATGATGAATGAGATAAGTCTCCTGAAATAAAAAAGGGCACTTTTTCATACAGAATTCAAATGAATTAAAGAATCTGTGCAGTTGTTCAATGTGATTTAAGAACAAGACGCAGTCTGAAGTGTAATGCCCTCATACCACGAGGGAATCAAATTTGTATTCGAGTCTCCTTTGCTGGCTTGTTTAATCGCTTATGATAACATCAGTAGCTTGGTAAATGATGTAATGGGAGTTAAATCAGGATGACCAACATAAACATCTGTCAGTGCATGTGAACATTTGATGTATGACCCCAGGGCCCAGTGCAGCAGTCAGTATCTTGGCAAACAGTCCTTGGATGTCAGCGTCACTCGAGGCTGCAGGATTGCATGCTGGAGAGGATTCACGCCGTGTACTGTGTGCTGGGAGCCAGTAACTGGGTATGTGATCTGGCTGCCTGGTGTCGGGTGTACCCCTTGGCAGCAGGTTCCCTCCTCACTGGGGGCAGAGAGTCAGAGCAAGGCATTGGCACTGAGATGCTTCTTCTGCCAGTGTGCCTCAGCTGGCATTAGGTGATGAGTGGGCTTGTGCTGGTCCTGGGAAATGCAGGAGGGTTTCACAGAGATAATTGATGTCATTCTGGCTAGCCATGCAGGCTGAGATTCACAGTCCAATTTGTACCCAAAATATCAGACTTAGTGTTTTGTGAACATGATTTCAGAGGGCTAATTTACTAGGCTTTGATTATACTGGTGTTATTTTCATTCAAAATCATCTTGTCATCATGTTCTTGCATGGATTTGTAATTTTCTGAAAGTAAGCTGGCTGTTACGTTCATATTCCTCATTAATTTTTTTTTTTTTTAATGAGAGTCATGTGGGAAGCTAATAGTATCTACTACAGACAAACATGGAAGTTATTGGATGTGTATACCCCCTGTAGAATGGACAGAAAGGATCTGAAAAAAGAGATGTGTTGTGGAGGAAGGGCAGAGCTACGGAAACTCTGCCTGTTACCTTTTGAGTCTTTGAAGGCAAAGTCTGTGTTGCAAAGGTAACACAGGTGAGAAATGCCACAATAATGGATGCAGGGGGGTGGATGGCTGTGGCTCCTTGGGCATCACTGGGAGCCTCAGCATAAGCAGTGGCTGGACATGAAACTATGCTTGGTGCCATGTGCCCACCCACTTTAAAAGCAGCTTTGTTTTAGTGTATGGAGATACAGGAAAACTCTTCCCATTCCTGCTATGTCCTTGCTGTCATACATGTGATTGCTTTCACACAAAAAATAGTTGTATTTAGCTATTTTACTCCTTTTTAATCCCTTCAAGGTACTGCACACTCATAATTGACTTCAAAAGGAGTATTTATCAATCTTGAGTGAGTACATGAAGTTGTAGAACCTACGCTTCTTATTGCCATGACTTTCCAAAAGAGAACTGGCAGCATCTCTCAGTTTTTATTATGGATATAATAGAGAGTCTGTTTGCAACAAGAAGGAATAAGTTATATATTCCATAGGTATTAGGATTTTTTTTTAGATGAAATGCAAGCCATTCAGAAATGCAACTTAAGCTACATTACTTCAAAATAAAGTTACAGAAATTAATATAAATGCAAGCTAAAATATTTTATCTCTTTCAAGAGGCACTACCAGCTTTTAAGAAGAAGATCATAATTAGCTGGATATGTTAAAATTGAAAGTGCCACAACAGCACACAGTTTTTTAAAACGAGAAGGAAGACTGGAGGAAAACCCACCCCTCCTCACCCGCAGCTCTGCACACATGCACCACACATGCCCAATTTGGTTTTTAAAAGTATGCTGTCAAGTGAATACTGTCATGTTCCCTGTTTAATCAGTTTCCTCTTCTATTTGTGCAATGTTGTATATTAAAGGAAATCTGCTTGTAAAGTCAGGCTTTTTAATAATTCATTCAAAAATGATTAGAGTTCAAGGGGAAAGTTGTCCTTTAAATGACTGAACCAAACAGGAAAAAAGCACGGGTAACAGAGGCTGAAGTTCACTTCTACCTGGATTATATATGGTACATTTAAATTCCATGTTCAGATCTAACAATACGGCTTAAAGTAAAATGTCTGTAGTTATTTATCTGGGTCCTCCTTTATCCCCCATTTGGGAAAACTGTGTTTGTTCTGAATCTTCAAAGGTGCTTTCTTAGGCAGTAAGATAAGAAAGATGATTCTTTTCTTTTGGTCTTAACATATACTGTGTCCTCCCAAAACAGGCTGAAAAATCCCAGTTGGAATCAATTTTGCCAGTGGTAATTCTCATCTTCTCTTCAGACTATGCTCTACAAAGTAACCCGCAGTATCCCTGAGGAATGATCCTTATTCCAAGCTGGGTGCTGGGTTGCCAGGGGGTGCAGTAGGAGTGGAGGGATGGTGTGAATTGGTGGGTAGGGTGGTAGGGTGCAGGACCAGCCAGGCTTCAGCCCTTTGAGGATTGTGCCTGTGCTCTGGGAAAGTGCTTGCAGTGGGTTTTTTATTTAATGTTTTCCCTCCTTTCTCTTGTGCAACAAAATAACTACCAAGGGCCTGAATTCAACAATGTGTTTAGACCAGAAATTTCTCTTTGAAATTCCTGTCAGCACTTTCCCAACCTTAGCTAAAGCAGTCAAACAACAGAGCATAGGGACACTGAAGCAGAGATGAGAGCCTGTGCATTGTACTGACTCTGCTCTCCAGAACTATCCATGTGGCCTCAGAAAGCCTCGTTTTATTAATGAGGATATTTCCTTCAACTGCTTTGCTTTCCAGAAGCAACATAACCAGCTGTGACCCGCATTTCCAGTATTTGCTGGGGGCTAGTTTTACAAGTGCTGCTCAAAGAATGGTGAGACTTGGTGAGACACAAGCACTTTTCCATTTCAGGGAGGCTCAGCTGGGGTAGTCTCTACTTACCCCACGCAAATCTGGTATGTTTGCATGTGGTTAGCATGGGTACCATCCTTGGGGATGCTGCCATGCCTTGTGCTTGGTTTCTTGTCCTCCTGAAGCCATTCTTGAATGAATGAGTGGAGCAGCGGCATCCAAGTCACTCATGTGTGATGGTGCCACTTAGATGCAAGTGAAATCCAAAAGGCAATGAAGGTGTGAAGAGGAAGAGAAAGAGCACTTGTCAGGTAGCACTCTGGTCAGCAGAACCAAGGATATTTATAGGTCAGTGTCACCCATCTGGTCATGGGAATACATCATCTCATTGCTTGAGCTGGAACAGCCTTAATCCAAGCCCCTGGTACCACAGATGGTTCAAGTCTAAACTTTAGATGTCTCAGCATGGCAAGGAGTTTCATAAGTTCTAGAAGCATCATTGGGATGTATCCACCATGTGTGAAAGGCTGTTGTTAATGACAGAGGGACCCTGGCCCCAGTGGACCAGTGGGGTCCATGATTTTCTTGGAGAAATGGCCAAGTGGCAGCTGGCCATGGCCTGCAGGGAAATGAATAGTTTGATGCAAGGTACGGTACCAGCAGATGGTGCTGAAGAATGGATAGTGCAGTTCCCAGGTTTTGCAAGGACCCTTAAGGCTTCTTGCTTGGGAGCATTTTGCCAGCTCCTTGCACAGTGGCCCTTGTGTGGAGGTGGTGTCCTAATCTGGGCGCAACCTGGGCCATGAGGTCTGAGTCAGACAGGTTATGGAGTACATCACAACTTTGGTTTCTCCTGCTGCATCAAAGATGTTGCATGTTTCAAAATTGTGCCCGGTGCTAGTATAACATTTCCTCCATTAAGCATGCTCTAAAACTGCTTGCTCACTGGCAGTAAAGCAGCGTTATTTTAGTGACTTATCATAACACCCAACAGCTGCTCATTTTCATCCAAAGGGCACTGTTTATTGTCCTCCTGCTATTGCCTCTACACTCTTCTGTCATGTACTGCTTTTGTCTCAGAAGATCTTCAGTCTTTGTGGGTGTGATCCCAGTCCCAGCAGGCTCTCACTTGACCTTGGTACGATTTCAGTCAGATTCGAAGCCATCTTTTTCACCTCGGGTTGTGTCCTACTTGCTGCAGATCAGAATTGCTGGAGTTCATAACTGAGTAGGTCATTGCTATAATGTTTTCCATTTGAAGTAGGAAACTGTCTGAATGAGAGGGGGAAAAAAAAGTAGAAGTTGAAATTGTTTCATGAAAAATAGATTCTATATTTTACAAGTATAATTATGACTGATTTTCCAGTTTTAGCTTTATATGCTTTTAATGTTGAATCTAAATTAGGACACAGGAAAAGAATGGTCTATCTTCAAAGAAACATTTAAGCTGATTGTGTTCTTCAGATTCACGGAAAACAGCTGTGGGTGTAGCAGCAGCTCTCAAGCTCTCCTCCATGCTAGCATACAAGATGCAGGTGCAAGCTGGATACTTCTGCTGTGTGGGAGTTTGGAGGAGAGTCTTGATTAAACTGATCGGCAAAACTACCACCAGAGCTGTAGAGTGGTGAAGGTAGGACCTTTTAGAGTGTGTGAGCCAGGGGAAGTGGACAGGAGTAAAGCCATCCCACATCCTCCTCATGCAACTACAAAACCTCTGATTTTCATGGACAGAGACTATGTTGCACAGATACATGAATACATTCTTTTTCATTGCTGCCTGCCCATTTAGAAAAGCTTCTTTAGTACACAATTATTGTTCCTTTGCTTGAAACACAAGCCTATACATGTATATATACCACCAACGATGGAAGGTGACACCAGAGGGAGAGCTCCACAGAAACCCTTTGGGAAATGTGTGGTGGTTCTGCCAGCAGAGATTCTGGTCTTTAATCTTTAAGGTTTTGTGGTGACTGTTCTGATTTCTTAACAGCTTTTTATACAGCTCATCCAGGAGAGTTAGTTAACCTCTGCTGTTCATGTTTGGCACCCAGTGACCTGTGCATAGGTAGCTAACATATCTCATTAATCTGCAGCTTGACATTTTTGATGATGCAGATTTCCCATGAGTTCTCTACTCACATGTTATTCAGAAATAGGTATGGAGGAGCAACTGTTCCTGAATGAGTCCATGAACCAGTAGGGCGGTTTTGGTTTTTTGGAAAGAGATTGCATTGCTCCTGAGCAGTCTTTAGGGTATTGCAGCATTGGTTTTGGCTAAAGAGGAAGAGAGCACTCCTATTGCAGAGCAGAGTGGCAACTCATGGAAGAATTCAGAAATAGCTGCTCGTCAGTAACCCCACATGAAGCTGAGCTCTGTTCTTTCAGAGGGATGTGCTGCAGGGCTTGGATTAAGACTGCTGCAGACGTGTCTTCACAGTTTATGTTCCATCGTGGTTGTCTGAATGGTGATTTCAGAAACATTTAGCTTGGCATGCAAACTGAACAAGCTTTGTTTAAATAACCAAACAGGTACAGAAGGCTATTTGATGTTTGGATTTGTTAGGAAATTATGTTGAATAGATATTTTCCACAAAATCTTTTTAGGTTTCCTACTGCTTCAAAGTACAAATTCAGAAATTGGGGTTGGTTTGAGAATATTGAAAGTACAGGGGTGCAAATGATCATATGTGAAGTGCTGTAGTTTTGTTTGGGCAGACAGCTATTTGCTGGCTTGCCAGTGGTAACAGGAGCAATAGCTGGGCCTTCAAAAACATGTGTTTCTCTTCTGAGAATCTCCAGCCCTTTCAACAAATACAAAAAAAAATTAGAGAACATCCTCATTGTTTTGTTGTTATGGATTTCATCGGCACCTGGAAGAGGAATGTAGTTCATGATTTAAAACCTCTCTGGTCTCCCTTCCAGCACAGGCTGGTTGATGTTTATGAAAGAGGCTCTCTTCATGTGGATATCTAGGCAAGTCCTGCAGCCCATCTGCTTGTTTTAAAGCTGAAAAATTCAAGAAGTCATTTTGAGGGGTACTTATTCTACCTAATTTTCATGATCCCCTCCCTCTGGCCAGGCTGCAATGCCTTTGCTGACACAGAGGACTGGGGCTATGGGAGAGTAACTGCTGAGCTTCTCCAGAGCTGCTCGCCCTGGCCCTGGGATGCAGCAATGGTCAGACCCTGCGGGCTGCATTTCTGCCCCAAAAGCCAAGAGTATTTATGTGACTTCTTCTGCAGCAAATTACAGTCTTTCAGTACAGTACTTTGAATTACTCTTTGTCTTTTCGGGCTTGCAAGTTACTGAGACGTAGGAAGCTTTCTTGTTTATTGTTCCCTCCCTCACTTGCACATGACTTTTTATTGAAGACCCAAGCACTTCTTCAGCAGAGTGTTAGATTGAACATTCTTTTTAAATTAAATGTGCTGGGGTGACCTAATCAGATGGTAGCTGGTTGACCACAGGAATGGGAACCACGATACTCTGTAATCTAGTTTAGCATTTATTCGCTCTTTGACCTTAGACAAACAGCTTAGTTGCTGCAAAATGGGGATGATAATTCCTTTGAAATGTTGACAGAAAGTTGAGTAAATAAACAAGTTTTACTCTCTGTGGGTCAGGCAGTCTTTATTTTCAAAGGGACTTCAGAGCTTCCATTCTTTCAAATGACTTCAGAGTAAAGGGATGTAGCACAAGCGTCTGGGTCACTGAGGATTTAGCATGTTTTCCAGTGTCTATCCCCATACCTCATCTTTCTGTTACATCTGTGTGTGTGTGTGTGGTTGTGTTTCAGGATGTAGTGAGGGATCCATGATGGTTGGGCTGGGTGATCTTGGACACCTTTTCCAACCTGACTTTATGCCTTGCCTCCAGGAGCCATGTCGTTCACCATTTTACACCTTGTGGTGTGTAGGCACTACCTGGGTGGATGTTTTACTTCACTGTCAGGCAGAAATGTGGCCCTCAATTCCATGGTGTTCTTAGTTTTGAAGTAGCTTATCTTTATACTAAATAATGACATTAATTAACTCAGAGCAGCAGTGGCTTCATTTGGCACCAGTGAGTTTGACACTCTGGTTTTCCCTGAAATTTCCCATGAAGCCTGAAGCAGACTATTTGCTGTTTAACATCCTGGTGACAAAACACCTCGTGACAGCAGAGCAACCGTTACAGTTTTTTATTTCTCAATTGCGTTTTTTAAACTTTGAAGTGCCATTTATTTTGACACCTGGTATTTTTCAGGCTGTGCTTTTATTTGGTGGGAATAGCATTAATGTGTATTAAAGGCAGAAAAGCCTGAGGAAATGGTTAGAAGTTATTCCCAGAATGTAAATAATTTCCTAAATTTTCAGCTGTACAAGTCTGATGTATTTTAAATGGCCTTCCAGAGTGCAAAATGAAACTCAGTGTGGCATTTAACCAACAGTTTACAGAGGTGCTAGTTATTCCACTTGGCTATATTTAGGAGTCCAGGAAACAACAATTAAAAAAAATAGTGAAACAGTCTTGAAAAAAAAAAAAAAAGGAACGGTTTCAGCTATAAAACTGATGGCTACAGCAAAAAACCACAGCTGCTAAATGTTACCAAATCATAATAATTGTGACAGAGTTACATCCCCATCTTTCTTTAAGATGTCTTCACCCATGTGAAGGCCTCTTGATTTAAACAGGGCTCAACAATAGCAGGGAGCTTTGTGTTAGAGGATCCTGGTAAAATTGGACTGCTCATGTAAATCAAAGCTTATTTCTGCATTCCAAAGGGTGAAAAAGTCACACAAGGGGAGTGATGTGTGAAGAAACCTTTATACAGCGACTCCACACTGGGGAAGCCTCAGCTGGATGCTGTGCCCACTTCAAACAAAAAAGCAGTTGACCAGTCAGAGGGAGTCTAAGGAGCTCCCCTGTGGCTTGGGGAGCATTACCCTCAGGGGAAATCAGAGCAAATCTGCTTGTTTGCTTTGTGAAAGAGAGCAGAAAGATAAAGGATAGAAAAATAAGTCATCAAATGAGTGAGAAAGAGACACAGAGCAAAGGGAAAGAGCAGAATTGTCAAAAAACATACATAGGCACAGTTGAGGAATCACCTAGCTTAATGAAATTTTACTTAGTAAAGATGAAACAGTACAATTAATGTGTGTTGAGTGGTCACACTTAGTCCCTCTCCAGCAAATAAAGTAGGTAAAGTAACTTAAGCTGATATTTTTCACTCTGCCTTATGAAATGATGTAACTTTTACCAACCTTTAAAATACTGATTGTGAATGAGTCAGTGTTTCTCAAGTGCTTTGGTCAGCTGTTCCCATTTACTGGTCTGGAATCTCACTTTTATCATCCTGTCTCTCTGAGCTTCCCCTCATGTGTTCAAAACCAAAGTTACTGTTATTATACTGGGATACTGTCATAGTATTGAGGTTGGAAATGCACTGTGACAGATGGTGGTTATATACATGGGGAGGCAGAGTTACCTGCCTTTGCAGGTCTGCAGTTGAATTGTTTTTCTGCTATAGTATGGTTCCTTAGGGCTGTGATTTCTCGTCACAGCACTTGTATAACCCCAGTATAAATGCAGATTGATCATCAAAAGAGTGGGTTTTGCTGCAGGAAAGTGCTAGAGGGAGCACAGTGATGCAAGTTTCCTTCCTTAATCCGCACACTTCATTGGAGTAAATGGTGTTTGCACCACCTGAGCTCACCTGTGCAGTGAAGCTGCTGGTTACCCTGGTCAGCTATTCCTTGTGCAGACTCAGCCTCAACACAAGAGGTGTTGCAGATTATGGGGGACCTGCTTTAGTAGGAACATCAGTGGGCCTCACCACACAGAGGAGTCTGTTGGAAACAGGAGGGAGCTCGTCTCTCAGGGCTAACCTCAACATCCTCCTGCAGTGCCAAAGGGAGAGCCTGGGAACGACTGTTAGCTCTCCTGTTTCTCCTTAAATAGTTGCTCTGCTATACAGTGGTGATTACTCAATGGGCAAAAGACCCACTTTGCTCTCCTCTTGGGCAGGTAGCAAGTCATTTTGTAAGCAAGCACCCTCTCTTGCCCGTCCTCCCTCCCAGCCCTGGCCACTTGCCGTGAGCAGGTCAGCAGCAGTGGTCAGAGACATCCCTAATGAGGTCCCTAACTGCTCACTGGGCTGATTTGGTTGTAGGTTTTAATAACATGAGGTTATTTTGTTAGCGGCTTTACTTTCCAAGTCTTTTCCCCCTTCTAGCACCCCTAGGTACAGCTCTACTGGATCAGTTACCATCTGCTCCAGTGTTTGCATTTAGCCTGCAGGGCCTGTGATCTCAGAAATATTTCCTGTAAATGGGATCTCTCATGCCAGACCTGTCACACAATAGATATATAATTGGATAAAACCTAAACTGAAAACAACAAACAAAAAGAAGAAAACTCTCTGTGTGTGCGCGTGAGCCTGTCCAGAATGGAATACGCTCCTTGTTTTTGTCTGAAGCTGTTCTTGTATGTCTTTTTTGTTCCCTTTTGCTGTTTAACAAAATCAAATTAATGTAATAATTAAATTCCATGGTGCATTTTTTCCCCAGTTACTCTGCAACTTGAGCAGCTTGTGGTGTACAAGCAGAAAAGCTTTAGTGCCACAGCAAATGCAGTGGCTGTGTTTTAAGTTTTGATCCCGGTGTTGTGGACCAGGTGGAGCCCATGCTAAGGTTGCCAGTCTTTTTCCTCTATGTGTTGGGTGTCCCGTGGTGTAAAGGAGAGCACTCTGGACTCTGAACCCCAAGGTCATGAGTTCAAGTCTCAGTGGGGACCGTCCCCTAGCAGTTCAATGCTTCCCTGCCATCCAATCCTGTCAGATCTTGGATGCTGATCAGGGTCAGCCCTGGTTAGTACCGGGTGCTGTGACAGTCCTGAGGACTTCACTGTCACTGTCCAAGGTCGCTCGGCTGTGGCAAATGGACCTTAGGACTTAAACGGTCTGGCCAGTTCTGTGCATGCTGTGCCTCACCTAAAAAATCCACTGCGCAGGCTTGTGAAGGGCACACCCACATGGGGAGAGCCCTTCCCAAATCTTCGTTCATGAAGTTTGGCCATACAATACAATGGGTTGGCTGTGTGCAGCATTTCTTGGTTGGGAAGCAGGATGATGCACTTCCTGGGAAAAAGGCTGGGCACTGGGGGAAACAGCAGGCAAACCAATCCCCTGGTCAACAAGAGCAAGGGTAAAGATGGCATCACTGATCCTAATAAAGGAAAAAGAAATAATACAGAATTTCTTTAAATTCTTTAAACCTGTTTTGAAGGCCCCCAGAGCGGGGGTACAGGTTTGTTTAAGATGCATGCTGCCCTCTGGCACAGCTTGCCTTTGGGACTTGCCAACCTTTCTGCAAGGAGGTGGAGATGATGAAGAGCATCTGATGTGATGAATCCATACCTAAACTAAAAAAAACTCCAAACTGATTAAATAAATCAGAAAGTGATCACTGTCATTTCCCCCTTGCTCATACTGTGAATTTTCTTCATCATTGCTACAAGAACAAACCCTGTGAGTCATGTCTGTGCTGTTATTCTAGTAGTAATGAGCTTACAAATACTTTCAGTGTTTTGATGGAGGGACTGCAAATGCTGTACACTAGTCATAGCTTGCAAAAGCTGCTCAGAAGTGCACTGCAAAACATCAAAAAAAGAATTGAATTCTGCTTCAGTCAAGACCAGTAATTGGTTTTCATACCGAAAAAAAAAATCCCCAACCAAAAGCTGTTCATCTGTCTCCGGAAGATAAATAAAAGCAGCCCAGAGTTTGGATTTGATTGCCCTCCACTAAACTAATAACAGTAATCCTAATAAATGGGCAGATTGGTAAATTTTTCCCAACAGACAGTGCCACAATGTTATACTAACTTTGGCTTATTTATGATAAATGTAGTCTAAAGCACCAGAAACATAAACCTTGAATCCTTTTTAATTCCAGCATAAAAGGATTACATTGTAGCATATAGTTTTATCTCCTAGCACTCTTGCCTTTTTTATGATCCAGCCAAACATGCAGTTTGTCTTCCTTTCTGGTTTTGTTTTTGGTTTTTTGTTTGTTTTTTTTAAACATAGCCAGCAATTCCTAAATGAAGAATACAGTCTTAGTACTAGTGCCATTCTTGGCAATGGGCTATTTTATTGATTTCCACAATGCTGGCATTTCATCAGTAATGATAAAATACAGGCCCATAAATTCACCCCTCTTAAAGGAAGGTGGCCTGATCTTTCATAGCAGCTTCCATTTGCCTTTGACTTGAACTGTAAGTTTAGTGGTTCAGAAAAAAAATCGGGTTTGATGAGCCTTAAAGAAACAAATAACCCAAGCCAGAAGCAATCAAAAGTACATGTGAGTTCATAAAAAGTGAGCCTTGGTTTCTTTGTCTAGAAGATTAACACGTCCTCAGGAGGGCTGTAATAGGATTGAGCCTTCCCCGTGGTACTTCAAAGACATGTGCTCCTGAAGACTTTTATTGAGTAACTTACAGTATTGTTGGAAGCTTTGCCTCTGCTTTACTTCTGGTTTCTTTCAATACTTCGAGGAAGATCTGAACTAGGGATCGTGTTACTCCTCCTTATTTTTATCCCCCCAAACATGTTCTCTCTTCTGTATGCAAATTTTTATCCTTAAAGAAAAAAAAATACCTAAGTTGCGTAACAGTTGGAGATTTTTAAACATAAATATCCATCTCTTTGATGTTACTACTTCAGTACTTTCACGTTATATTCTTGCATTTTATGCTGTATAGTAAAGTTGGGGTTTTTTTTGGTTTTTTTTTTTTTTTAATTCAAAGCGACCCACAGCATGTATTTTTGTTACATTCACAACACTGTTTTTCTTTCTTCAGGGGAACATCCTGATTTGATTTCCCAGATACTTTGTACAGTAATGAATTCAGCTCTTGGTGTTCCTCTTTGGTTGTAATGTGCCATCTCCTCTTTGAGCTCTTTTTCCCCACCCTGCTTCAGGAGGTTAGGCTGCTTTCCATGGAAGTAGAAACCTTGAAAGCCATCAGACTGGAGGCAGAGAAAGCCACTCCCTGGGTGAGTGCTTGGAGGCTGCTTGCCTGGAGACAGCTACTGCTCTGTTTAGAGAAAAGAAAGGAGCTTTATTAGGTGGGAGAAACTGGTCCTGTGCATGGGTAGACATGATCTACTGGTTTTACTCCATTGGTAATAGGTCCTACCTGTTTGGGTTGGGCAGCTTAAAAAAGTAACATTTTGGTGACCCAGCAAGTTCCCTGGCTCCAGAGCTGTGCAGTGTCAAGTTTGGCCCTCTAGCTCTCAATGAGGGTCTTACAGAGACATGCCAAGCCCGTGTCCTGCTTAAATGGCTGCAATTACCATGTCCAGATCTGACCATGAGTTGGTGTGCCTGGAGTCAGAGAGGGAGCAGAGAATCAGGCCCAGATATGTGTAGTCTTAGGCCAGTTGGCTGAATCACAGGATGAAATTCCCTCTCTGTGCCTCTTGGGGACATCAAGGAAAGAACTAGAAAGTCCCCAAGCATCATGATAGTTTAGTTCTTGTTCTTTCTCTGACAAGTTTTTCTCTCATACTGATAAAAACAAATGGGTTTAGACAGGGCACACCAGTTATGATTTAATTTTTCACTTCAAATGTGCTGTCAAACTCTGTAATTCTATTGCCAGGATTTCTCATAAAAGCATCTTGGTATGCTAGTTAATACATTTAAATCTACTTAAAAAGCTTCTCTCTCTCACGAGCAAATGGAGCCCTGCTTAACACTCCTTATTAGCTTGCTTAGGGGAAAGAAAATAGTTGTTCTTGCTTTATTGGCTGGCAAAGGAAGTTGCATTCTTACTCCATGTACTTTACTAATTTGTAATCTTTCACTCTTAACTAACTTGTTTCCATCTTCTAGAGATTCGGTTGTTTTAGTATCAGCCTTGACTAATAATGTGGTGCAGCAGCACAATTTCAATGACCACAAATAAGCAAGCAAAAGTTGTAGACTAATTCTGGTAGTCAGATGTACCCAAACAGGAGTTTCCTGCCCACATTTGTGTAAGCCCCAGAGGAGCAGTTCCCTCTGCCAGCCTCTGGCCCTGCTTGTCACCTAAGCCATTACCAGGAAACATTCAACAAGCCTCGGAAAGTACCCTTTGCTGGCACTTCTGGCTTTACTAAGTGGTGCACAAGGGCTCCAGCTATAGCATGAATAATCCCAAAGTTTTTCCAGTATGGCGGCAGGGTGGTGGAACTTGTCACTGGGAGGGCATTGAGGGCTTTTTCGAGCAACTGAGTGAGATGGGATGGGACACTCTTCTGGTCCTCACCTGAGGGGGAAGGGGTGGTGGGTACCTGGGGTGCCCTGCTGGCGTTGGTACCCAGTGCTGCAGCTGGTGACATTGCCCAGGTGTGACCCAGCGTGCAGCTGAGGCCCATGTGATGGAGGGTAATGGATGGTGTGTCACTGACTTCTTTTGTGTCAGAATTGGGCTCCTGGCTTATTGCAATCCTGTAAATTATGCCTTTGCTTGCTATAAATTAACCACTGTATTAAGTGCAAAGTCCAGAAATAAAAGCACATAAATAGTTGCATTTGAAAGCTGTATCATCGTCTGTGGATGTTTAAGTGGGGATTTTATCCGTTAGATTAGAAATACCACTTATCTCATCCTTCTGGATATTTTCACTACCCTTCTAACTTGGAGATAAATATCCCTTAATGGTTTTTTTATGTGTTTTATTTCTTTTTCCATGATGACCAGATCAGTTCTGACCGAAAATGAAGCCAATTATCAAGAACAATTAATAAAAAAGTGCGCGTTGCTCCTTCTGCACTGAAAGAAAGAACAGTAAGTTGAGACAAAACAAATTTGGTTGCCAAATCCAAGTACCAAAGGCAGCAAGGAGAACTCGGGCCCCATCCTAATTAAAGAGATCTAAACACAATGAAAACATATTGTACTGATGTCATATGTTAAAATATTTATAATTGCACAAAAAGGAATTGCAGCCTCTTGAAAACATTTACAGAGCTTGCCATTTCTGTGCACTGAAGAGAAGAGGGACTAAAAAGGACTGGTTTTGCTCAGCTGTGAAAGTTTTGCTCTTCAGGTTTTTCCTGTGAGTTCCAACATTACCTTGCCACTTCCTCTTATCAGTTGCTAAGATAAGTGAAGAGCACAACTGACATTGTATCTGAAGACAGGAGATGGTATCTGTCAGGAATTGCCTTTTCCCCTGGGTATTGCATTGCAATTGGCTCCGCTGGAATAATTTCATCTGCCGGGAAGCTGTTCGGAACACTGGGGCCCTTCGTATTGATCTGGCATGCCAGGTCATGTGTGGGAGGGCTGGGGGGCTCCCAAAAGGAGAGGGGATGGTGGAGGAGAGCAAGGCAGGCACCCTCCTCAGAGACGTTCACCAGACACAAGATTCTGTTTGGCAAAAAGAAACACTTTTGCCTGCTTGCCACAGGGCATTACCAGGGGAAAACTGTAGTGTAAGGAAATCTCAGTCCCTTCCAGCAAAACCAGAGAGGCAATAGGAAGAGCAACAGCCATATGTGTAGAGATCTTGAAAAGGCTGGAAAGTCAAGCTGAACCAGTTTTTTGTAGCTGTGTGTGGTGGGCATGGTGGGCAGAAGACACAGGTGGCTTGTGATGCTCCAGAGTCTGCTGTGTAAACGTGAATCCACCTGTGTGCACTGCATGAACAAGGTCCCTGGTACATGTTCCCACAGAAGCTTATTGCAGATGTGCTCACTTAAATACTTTCTGTAGTATAAAAATAGGTTTTTGGCTGCACATCATGTACTCATTGGAGAAGGAACTTTTCAACTGTGGCTTAATTTAATATCTTCCTTGTTTGTGTTTATGTTTCTTGATATTGATTTTCATGTTTTTCTTCCTCAAATGCTGGCAAAGATCCTTTTATAAATAAATAATACAAGCATCTTTCTAAGTTTCTCTTGTATTAAAGAGCTCTGTGGCAACAGATGGATATATTGAGGCTTCCTATAACATATCAAAGAAGATCATTTATTAGTTAATAATTTTATTAGGAATTTATGTTGCATCAGAAAGGTGATTGGAACTTGAGATATTTAAAGCATCATTTCAGGGAAATAAGTGTATTTCTGTTTAGCTAGTCAATGTCTACCTGTGATATTTAATATGAAATGAAAAACCAGCTCGTCAATCATACAACAGAGGAAAAATGTCATTACCTCTCTGGAATTATTAATGAGCCAAGAAATGCTATTGTGTTTCTGTACGACACTTTTTGTCAGAAAAAGATTGATAGATCTGCAGGGGTTCAGAAAAGAACAAAAGCAGGTTAGTGGGGGAGTGCTAAAAGGACATACATGAGGAAAGATGCCTGGTTTTTTTTCTTCTAATTGGCTGTGGATCATGATGGGGAATGCAAACAACCCTCCCTTGCCCAGGGCTACGCACCAAGCTTACCCACCAAGGGCAGTTTGAAGGTTAAGTCAATTCCAGCCCCAAATCTATATATGTGGGTGATTGTAGGGCTGTTCCCAGGGTAACACACTTTCTGGGAAGCTGGAGACAGTGGCTGGAGCATGATGGCACACTCAGGTGGCTGCATGCCTTTCCAGCAGTGTGGGGGCAGTTCAGCATATGGGTGGCTGGAGCCACTGACTCTTGGTAACCAGGACTGGCATAATGAGGGTTGATGGTGAGAGTGCAGCAGGGGCAGAATGCCACTGAAAAAGCCAAAATGTAGCTTAAGTTAGGTTGAGAGCTTCCAGCTTTTTTGCTGTTGCCTCCTCAGGTGGCAAATGGTTTGCAAAACATGATTGTGGATTGGTCTTCTAAAGCCAGACCAAAAAGTGATGCCCAGGTGAAAAACCTTTAGAGGCAGGAGGGGGATGGATGATTGCTTAAGCCTCTGAAGAATACTCTCTCCACTCCTCAAGGCGATGATTCCTGTGTCATGGACATGGCAACACTACCCCAGTCTGCACTGGCCCTCTCATGGTCAGAAGCAGACACAAAATTTGAGGGCATCTTGATGGCTTTTGTCTTTTGATACTGCTGGCAGCGACAGTGCACAGCCAGAGCCGTGCAATGGCCTGACCCAGGTTTTCTAGCCGTGCTCCTGACAGGACGATGCTGGTGTCTGCTTTCCACGAGGCCAATCCTCTGCCCAGGCACGGCTCTGTGCTAGAGTAATGTGGCTGCTTGCCCTGTCCGTTGAAGCAGACCTTAACTTGCCCTTCTGCTGCAGAAGTCTCAGGCTCTGTTCTCTATTTACTCTTACAACAACTCAATTAGTTTGATGGAAATGAGATGTCAAAATGCCCCAGGCTTTAGCGACTTACCCAATGTCCGCTCAGAAAACTTTGGCAGAGGGCTCCCTCCCGAAATCTGCATGCCCTCCAGCAATGGGCCATTTCTCCTCCTCACCTTCGGAGATAGCTAGGCCGAGTGGAAGACTGATGGATGCAAAGGACAATTAAAAAAAATCCCTTGTTTATTTAACTTTTTAACAATCTAATCAACATGTTGTTATTCTTAGGAAGTTTAGATACAGCTCTATTTTTTTTTTCTTTTCCTTAATTCAACTTGGCATATGGACTCCTGGGGTCAGTCCTTTTACACAAAGCTTCAGTCTTGGCAAGATAAATCTAGATTAACAGAGAAGAAACATATTTATATGATTTGTTTAATAGTGTATGGACATATCCCTACAATTTGGTGTTTGGCGATTAAGGCTTACTATGAATGTAATTTGACTATAGGGCAAAGAAACCCAGACTTACCTTCAAATACTGCATATGAGACCTGCCTAGCTGACAGATTACAGAGTAGGTTTTAAAGTGGACATGAAAAGAATGCCAAATTCAGCTTTCCTGGCAATAATTGCCATGGAAAGAAGCTGGATTAGAGCTGCTGGAATAAAAAGTCAAGCACTAAAAGAAAAATGCTAATTACTGGTTTCTCTAATCATGTAAAATGAATGTTTTATGACATTTTAATATGATGCTTTTAGCCTTTCCTACTTTGTCAGTGCCAGCATCCTCTGAGCAGCTCATGGATGCCATAATTATGTGCTCTAAGTGATCAGCTGCATTGTGCCTTACCTGGCTGATTCAAACTGAGCTGGAGACATGATGTTCTGACTCAGAACTGTGCAAACCCCACTGCTCATTGGGAGGCAGAAATGAGGACACCAAAACAGAAACTGAGCACTTACTGTAAGCTTTTGGAAGGGGATTTTTTATGGAAATCGAGGCTTGGGATCTACAGATGAGCAGGCATTTGTAGCTACTCTTTGCTTCTGAGGTGTTTCAACTTGATAAGGTATCTGAATGCAGGCTCTTGATGTACTCATTAAAAATGTATGGACTAGTTACAATGTCTGGATATAAATTTAGACCTCCACAAAGTTTAGGAGCATTTGGATTCCAGCTTTGAAGCCAACCCTGCCCCTTCGGTGAGATGAAAACTCTTTAGATATTGATTTAATTAAATTTGCCTGCCACCAGCCCCTAACCATCTTCATTTTTGAGAGGGTTGATAATAGATTTATATTTGAAAAGGGAACACTCATGTTCCCTTTACTTTTCTTAAGGCACAAAATTTTCCTGAGGTCAGCATTAATTCATTAT
This sequence comes from Hafferia zeledoni, assembly GCA_035583235.1. Lineage (NCBI taxonomy): Eukaryota > Metazoa > Chordata > Aves > Passeriformes > Thamnophilidae > Hafferia > Hafferia zeledoni. Next base: position 67,326,792 of record JAWWEV010000083.1, read on the forward strand.
GGATGCCTAATTTAGGTGGTGAGATTGGCTTATTCACAGGCAGACTTGGGTGCACTACTACTGGAATTAAATCTGCAGTTTAATTTCCCTATTAATCTGTTTCTTCATCAGAGATAATCATTATTCCTTGGTAATACTCCGTAGGAGGAGAAGGCTGCTGTTTCTGTTTCAGCATTGCACCTCAGAGGTATACCACAAGACTTGAACTTAATGCATCTCAGTGAATTGCTGATTTCCTGTATTTATTCAGATATAGGATTTTTAATAGTATGGAAAAGTGAGGGGGAAATATTCTCATTTCAAGTGGATGGTGGAGACTGTATACAACTGTTTTCCACCCTACCCCCATCAGGACGTGAAACAGCTGGTATGTCTCTTCAGAGACTAATGTACTGTCTCTAGCTCCATTTTGCCTTCCTAAGCCTCAGGCATTACTCTGTAAGTGCACTGCAGGATTAAATTAATTTACAAGCTGAGGAATATGCTGTTTCTCCTTATTTACAGGTCTCAGATAGGACTGCTCCTGCATGGTTGGGAGGATAATGCTCACATTGCTGTTGAGACTAACTAGGATCTTCTCAGGGCAGTAATCATGTTGGGCAGGGTAAAGGCAGCCTTGCAGCCTGCACCCCTGTCTGCCCATGTTGTTTCTATCCCAGTAATATTAGCTCATTAGTGAGGTTATCAAGAGAGAGTTCAGATAAGCTGTGCTTCTCCTTGTCTTCGCTTTTATCCCTGTCATGCACAAGTTTCTTGATATGCCAGTTAGGTTCTTCTAAATCATGTCCATCCATACTTAAAACCAAACCATTTTTAACTTTCTCCCTGGAAAATGATCACTTTTCAGACCTAGCTTGTGTTTTCTTGCATAGAAACTGCAGGTACTGTCTGTCTTTGAACCAGTGCAAGCTCCATCCCCAAATACGCACTAGCTGGCCATAACCATCTAATGAGGGCACTCCAAAATGGACCACATTTTTTGTTCATGTCCATAACAACCATGTCATTTGTAATTTGTGGTTTCTCCTTTCTCCCCCATTGCCCGAGTCCCTTCTGCCAGGGTGTATGTTTAGGTGTAGTGTTGTATGAAGCTGTAATGCTTCAATCCTGATGTCCCTGGCATCCTTGTCTACCTTCCTGCATTGAGGTTCATCAACATATGCATTTAGTGCCCACCCTTGTTAGCGCTGAAATAAACCAGAACTTTGCTCCTGCCTTCAGTTGGGGCAGGATTCATCTTTGCAGTGAGACCAAGATAAAATCTGGTCTTCAAAGCTCTACTGAGAGTCTGCACAGAGGAGTAGCTGGAAAATAGGGAAGTATCTTGCTTCATACTGTATTATTCTATTAAAAAAAGATTCTTGACACAATCAGGCCTTATGTTTCTAAGTGCTTGGTACCTTTAATCTGGCTGTCATCCTCCATTGGCAGGCTCATCTGTCCTCCTATTGCTTTCCACAGCCAGCCCAGCAACTTGTGTAATCGATTGAATGTGGTGCACCCAAAGTTTGCTTTTCTGTTTCTTTGTTTGTTGCTAGGGAGATCTGCTGTACCTTGCCTTACGTCCCTCCCAGTGAAACGCCACTCACGGATGGGTTGTGCCTTAAAAATCAAAGCTGTAACACCTACACAGAGGGCAAGAGCAAGGGCACTGGCCCTGCTGCACACTGCTGTTAGAAACCCAGTGGTCAAGCAGCAGCATTTGAATTATAAAAACAATTTTTAAACTGCTGCAGAGCATAATTCATGTCATGGTGCAGGAATGCTGAAGGTCTTTTGATCTTTGTCATTATGGACCTAAAGGTGAAGGGCTTTTTCTTTTGGGGGGGTTAGTTTCCTAAATCCCCTGAGAAAAGGTAACTACAACAATAAGGGAGCAGATGTGTAGGAGTAAATGCAGCTGTAACTGAATCCAGACACTCTTCTGTATGTAGGGACATGAAGGGAATGTTCCAATAAAATTCACATAATAAAAATCTGAGCTCCTTTTTTTTTTTCCTTGCTTAAACTTGGATTCACATGTGTAGAATTCCTGTGGACTTTGATGTGGATTGACATTAGCACTGTACAAAACCGGGCTGGGAGAAAGATTTTTAACAGGCGTGGGGTACTGGAAGGTAAGTGATCTATGGAGACCTGCAAATTTCAATAGAAAAACACTTGCCCAATTAAAAGGAGTTTAGCAAACCAGATATTTAAGTGATGCAATCACCCTGATAGGATGAACTAGCTGGTCTAGCAGAGTTTCTCAGACTTTCTGAATGTGGGATTGCCTTTTGTGTTACCTGGGTTTGTGCCACCCTGAAAGCCACACAGAAGCAGTTCAGCTCCTGTGGGAGAGGAGAGCAGAGGGAGGGTGAGCTGTAATCACTGGCTGGAGGTGCCTGTGCCTCCCCCTGGCCCAGAGACCGGAGCTGCTGCCAGCGACTAAAGGAGGTGAGGGGTGCCCTGCAGAAAGTAAAGGCTCCCTGTTCGTAGCTGCTCCCTGCTCGCTCTGTTCTGCTCTCTAAACTCTAAGTTGAAACTCAAACTCAGCTAAATGAAGTTTCTCATGGTTGTTGCGGTCCCCACAACTTTCTTGGTTCATGATCAGCAGTGTGAGCAGCTCTCTTTCTTCCAAGAGAAGGAATGGGCAGAGCAGCAGGGTAAGCCATCCACTCCTCCTTGTTTTCCTGTAGTTCAGATAGCTCTGTGCTGAATTAACATTTTACCAGACAACTTGCATTGCACAGTAGTGTATTTTGCTCTTGCCCCATGTGTGCTTCCAAACTCAGGCAGTACCAGACATTTCAACACGGCCAAAAGTACCTTCCATCTGCCTCACAGCAGCTGAAATCCTCTTTGTATACAAAAACAATTTCATTGAATGCACACAAACCATGTTTGCGCTCGGGATGTAGCAGGAACACTGCGGCGTTGTCCTGGTAGGACATCTGTAGTACTTTGCTTCTTCCTTCACGTGATGTCCTTCCCCATGCCCCCTGCACCCGTCATCCTCCTGCACCAGGGAGGACAGCAGCCTTACACCACAAAACTTCACTGGCTGTTTCTAATTAGCCTGCTTGGTCATTACTCATGACATATGGGCTTGTGAGGGTGCCAGCGGTCACGTATTGTCTGCAGGGCACAGCATCCGTCGAGCCAGCAGGACTGGCAGCATTTGCTGAGGTGCTGGGTACCCATATAAGGCTCTTCTATGAGTCTGACTTGGACATAAGACTATTTAGTTAGTCCAAACTCAGTCAAGCATCAGTTTGCGTAACAGTTTATCAGAGAAGTGTTTGATTACTGGTACATGAAAAAAATGGTGAGCTCTCTGAAGCCCTGTCTTTTTGTAGATTTTCTGAGAGAGATATACATATTTTCACTCCATATAGCTGAATGGTTTTATTATTATTATTGTTTTCTCTTTAAAGCAATAACTTTGGCCTTATTCAGGTCCTGTTTTGCAGCTGTTCTTAATGGGCGATACCAGGAACTGAGAAAAATATGGTCCTTGCTGACTTGTTTGCAATTGTTTGGCCTTCTAACCATTTAAATATTTAGTTGTTATGCTACTTGCAGAGGAAAATTCCAGTTCTTGTCCAAACCTACTTTGGAAGTGCATGTGCATAGATTATCACCCTAGTGTCTGAACTGTAAATATGTATCTTTATGTATCTCAGTGTGGCTGGAAAAAAATTGCTTAAAGACCTTTCCATGTAGCAAACTGCAACTTACTTTTTTTTCTTTCTTTGGAAGATAGAAGCTCGAGTTGCTGCTGTGTCATAATACTATTCTACTTGTTTTGCTGTGTCAGGTAGACTTGGTGCCCCTGAATACTCTATGACAAGGAGTTACATATGTCCAGTGGAAACAAGACATAGCAAAGACTATTTTACATAGAGCTGCTACATTCAAAGTCGTCCTGCCCAGCACAGCCCCCTGGAGCACCTGTAGATGATGCCCTGCAGTGCTGAGCATCATTTTCTTAGGCACTGGGTGTTTCAGCTGATGATGGTCTAAAACTCAGCATTCGGGGATGCTCTGAATGTGTTGTCCTCTCTGCTCTTGCACTAAGCTTTGAAATCCAGGTCTTTTGTTGTATGTTTTGATCATAGACTTTCCTGCCTTTAGGCAATTTGGACTTGTTCATTTTACTACATACAGCCCGATTATGCCATTGCAAACCTACTCAGTGTGGTTGGTAGCAGTGTGGATGCTGCGTTAGGCAGACAATGCCAGCTCTTACCCAGCAGGGGCTGGCACATGCCCACAGCCAGGCTCCTTCTCCCTGGGCCCAGCACACAAAGGCTGCAATTGAGCCACCTCCCGAAGCACAGACACAGCTTTTATGTACCTAAGGAGGCCCAGGAACCCAGAACGATTCAAATCCCACAGTTCAATGTCTAGCTGGCAAGGGAGTGAAGTTGTTTTACATGCACTTTGCACAGACGGAAATGAGTATGGAATCGGTAGGAGAGTGCCAAGGGGGAAGCAGTACACACAGTATGAAAGTCTCTCTTTTATGTCACCGACCTTAGTGTGGCTACAGCTTTACACAGGAAACAAATGGAGAGGAGATGTTAGGGCCTGTTTTTTCAACTGTAGGACTGAGTTTCAAAATCCTCTCCATCCATGGTTCCTGCTAAGGTCTGGGTCATTTGCCAGATACTACAGGGAAACATGGAAATCCCATCTCTACATCCTGGGTTGGGGACATCACCATCCTCCTGCTAAGTGCAGCAGCATGTTTCTGGCAGCAAAGCTGTGGTTCCTACTTGCCCCATGGGTACAGGCAGGCCAGGGAGATGCAGTTCATCATCTCGAGGACCTTCAGGAAACAGCCACCCACCTCAATGGCCAGTATCCCAGCTGAGAGGACAATGACGAAGGGTCAAAGAATGGGTGGACTGCCCCACTGGTGTACCCCATGAGCACCCTAGGCCACCGGCCTCGTGAGGTGTCACCACTGCAGCCTGATCAGTGCAAAAAAAAAAAACCTCAAAAAACCAAATAGGGTGTGCAGAGATCAGCTGTAGCTGTTCTTGTGCCCTCCATGGGCTGTACTGAAAAAAGGAAATGTTTTTGTGTTTTTTTAATTAAACAAAGAGGGAAGATTGGGCTATTGAAATCTAATCTGTGCAGAATTTATTTCATAATAACAATATCATTCATTATGGTTTTATAGCCTTTGTGAGTAATGAAGGGTGACAGGAAAGCATCATGATTGCATCAGGATTTCCTTGCTAACTGACCTTGCTGTACCTAAGACGCAAAAATGCTGAATGCTGATGAGGGGAAGAAGGAATGGGGAGAAAAAGGAAAAGGGGAGAAAGTAGAAAGTAAAGAGAAGATAAACCATGAGATAAAGACACTGAGAGACAAGATTAGTACCATGGTCTGTACCAACAAAACTTTAGCAATGTTTCCACAGCTCTGGGGTTTAGCAATATAAAGCCAGACAGTTTAGTTTTTTGGTTTACTGTTTGTAGCCACAAGAATGTGTATTATTTCCTTCTTACCCACAGTGTACTCAGAGTCATCCATCCAATAGAGAAGTTAATCCCAAATAATCTTGTCACTCGTAATAGGGAAAGTACCTTCAGTTTTACCACTTTTTATTCACTTTTTACTTACACACATACATTAGTAGAACTTGTGTTACAATGCTTTGGAGTTTATAACCCTCTCCTTGCTGCATTTTAAGAGAAATATCTTCCTTAGCACTATGGTATGCTTACTGACAGTTTTTGTGTCGTGGCATAATTCACAAGCCCAGAATTGGAATGGACATGCTGAGGAGTTAGCTCATTGTATGGTAAAATGTATAAAATGTAACATAATCTCTTTCCTAGACTTCAGGACTTCAACAGAGGAAGATTCAAGAGCGTCTGTATTTTTGTTAGTTACTCATATAGAGGAGATATTACAAGGTTAGGGGTTGGTGGAAAGGTCTACAGCTCCGTTCACGCTCACCCATAACCACTGGCTCTGCCCTTACACCTGGGGAGGGACTTGTTCCATAAATATTATCAGCAATGCAATAATATGATTCTGTTATCATTAAAGTTGTCTATACAGCTCAACAGGAGCAGTTCCCAGAGCTTTGATCTTCTTCTGATGGTGCGCTGGCAAGCCCAAGACTATTGGTGTCACATCAGGTCACATTCAGAAGTTTTGCTTTGCAACTGAACAATGTGAGAGCTGACTTCTTAAAGTGGGGAAACTGCACTCTGGGGCAAGGGGAGAAGTCTATCATGTGACCTCTGCATATCCACTAAGTCCATTTATGCTGAGAAGTTTAAAAATATGTATTTTTAGACAAATGCATTTAAGAAAGAAAACCACCTCTGTTCTTTCTGCCTATGAAATCAAAGAATGAACAGTGCAGTTGTGGAAGTGCACTAATTACTTGCAACTTCATGGGCAGGAGGTCATCATTTCCCAATCACTACCCCTAAAACCCTGATGTTTTCTATGGCAAAGCAGTAACATGTGGTGCAGAATGCTCAGGCTTTCAGTTTTAGTCACTGTGTTTTTCATCATGGAGGCTTTAAAACACTTGAAGAAAAATCCCCAAGCTATACAGAACCTCCCTAAAGCGTGTTGGTAGCAGTTTAGCATGAAACAGGGAGAGGTTTTTCCTCTGGGGATTGCCCGTAAGAGTCAGTCATGAAATAGAGACTCACCAGTTTGAATTTGACGCAGGCTATCTGTTGGCTTGTCTAGGGCACTTGTCACTGTGGGAGCAGAGATACCTTTTCTCTGTCTGTAGGTCTGCTCAGATAGGCCTCTTGTGTTTCAGAGGCCTTTCAGGCTGCCATGTACACTGACAGCATTGCCAAGTCTTACAGGGCTGTGTCTCATCCTGACTGATGTTCTTAAGGCCTCCACTTCAGGAGCTGGTTGCCAAGAAGTTTCTCAGTTGTGGAGAAGTCCTCTGAAAGCTCAGCCTTAAAGAGTCAAAACCAGAGGCTTCTCAAACCCCCCAGAATTACATTTTTTCCAAAACCCAACATGTTATTTTTAAGCTGATGTCTTGGAAGGGGTTTGGTCACATGGGGATTCACTGGGGAGTTTTCCCAAGAGGGGAAACTCACTGTCATCTCTGCAATTAATTCCTGCAGCTAAGTCTGTATGGAGATCCATCATCTTCCCTGGATGTGGAGTGAGCAACAGGCATAGAAGAAGCAGACATGTGTGTCCAGCTGTAGCATCAAAGTGGGCTTGTGTCTTGGTTTGAGGGGAAAAAAACCAAGATGTTTACTCACAAGAGGAGGAGGGGGTTTCCTCCTCAATAATCACGCCACTCTTTATCAAATTTA
>JAWWEV010000083.1:67351312-67410328 GCA_035583235.1 Hafferia zeledoni
TCAAGTACTTTCTTTGTTAACTACTGGCATGGAAACAAAAGGGGCAACCTGGCCCCACCCAAGTGATCAGCAGTCAACTACTCTCTTTGTTAACTACTGGCATGGACAGTTAATGGCGGGGGAGAGAATTTACATAATAATTCCAAACTACAACACATGGATTTGGCTGGACTCAATCCCAAAGGCAAGCTGCTTGCAAGACTTGAGGCTGTCGTGGGTAAGGTTCTCCCAAGGCAAGGTGGGTAGGCATGTGTAGTGCCAGGGGCTGATTAGAAAGCCTGTGGCTTTGGCACCCTCTGCTTGGATACTTGATGTCCTTAGCTAGAGGAAATCTTTCTAAAGATCTCCATGCCACAGGATTTCGTTTGTCTATCTGCAAGCCCAGTGCATGCCTTGTCCACAGCTGATGAACCTTCAAGTTCATTGCAAAACCTTCCAGCCTTCAGGTGCACGACTCTTTCCCCCTTCCCACCCAAAGATTACAGCAACCCAGTGGGAGTACCCTTCCTCCCATAGCCCCCACCAGGCCCTCCCTCCGTGCAGAACTGTCACTCTTGACAGTCAATGGCTGAACTCCCTTACTCTTGATTTTTTTTTTTTTGGGTGGAAAGGGCCTCAGCTCTAATGACAGAAGCTCCAGCAGTTATAAACATCCTCATCTGTTGTCCCAAGAGCTCGCCTGCCATGCATACGCTGCTCCTTAAGAACTTGTGGTCTCCTTTCACTGCAAAGGCTCAGTGAGTCAGCAAAGCCTTGCAGAGCTCATGTGCCTTCACAAAGAGCTTTGTAAATACTGGGCTTTGTTTTTGCAAAACACCCAAGTAAAATTTATCTGTTTATGACGTGATACCTACAGTTGTATCTAAACACCTTCCAGCTTGCCTTAGTTAGGGCTGGCGCAGTTCCTCAGCCACAGGACCAACCGTGGTGCAGCTTTGAATGCCTTCTGCCTTCAGATGAAGAACAGGTCTTACATTGCCGCCTGCAACCTGGCTGGGAGAGAGCCTGTTGGAGGGCAGTTAAACTTGTTTCTTATCTGTGGGAAAGAGAAAGATTCTCCTTAGTTTCGTAGATGTTAGGGGAACAGTGGCTTTTATCTCACCTAGCCTACATTGCCTGTGGGTCATGCATAAGTTTCACCCATGTGTTCATCTGTTAAGCTTGAAAGATTTTATATTGTAGTGTTTGGAGCCATGAAGGGAAGAGAAAATGAAGTGTCACCAAGTGGGCCCAGAAATGTACTCCAGATGATCGGAGCAGGTGATGGATCACAGTGGAAGGAGTTTTGGGATTGTCTCTTGAGTTTTCCCATGTGTCTCTGAGCTGTGGAATCTTTCCAAACCATGCTGTGCCACTGCTGTGTGGGGCAGTGATATGCAGGCTCCAAGCTAGCTATGGGTGTGGAAACACAAGAGCAAATAAGGACAAATGCAACTTGCACCAGGCTGTGTTACTCCCAAGAGTCTCATGTGTGGCTCTCCCTGGATAAGGCTCATGCACCTTTCACTGCCTTGGGAACACAGAAAAAGGCATTCAGCTTTTCATACCGGGTTCCTGTGGTGATTTCTAAATCGCTTGCTAACCGAATACATGTCTTTTTGGTCATTTCCCCATCTTTTGTCCCTGTATGTGTTATCATTGCTTCTGTATGTTCTTTAGTAGAAATGTCCTTCTATCTAGACTAATAGTTTTAGACTTTTTTTGTCACGAGCTTGTCTGTGAAATTATGGATGTCTTTTTATAAAACCATGGTTTTGTCAATTATTTCTGTTAATTTTTGTTGCCTGTGAGTACTGACATATTTAAATTTCTGTCATACATTTCCTTGGTGGGTGTTTTATTCTACTTGATCCTAATATGGTCATCATTACGCACATTCTTCAATCTGCTAATTCTTCAATCTGTAAACTTTTTTTATTTTTTATCTATCTGAATGAGGCCAGTACTCATCTCAAGTGCACTGAGTGCATGACCGTCTAAGGTATTTTTTGAATGACCACATGAGATCTCCAGCAAATATCTTTGAGGCTGAAGTCACCAGTGATGGTAATTCCTCTCTCTACACATTACAAACAGATGGTTGAGGAGATGTTCCATTCACTGGTGAAATTTGTTCTGTAACAGATGCCTGCCAGCTGCCATTCCCTGCCCTGCTGCATGATTTTATAGAGCTAACAAGATTAAGAAACTGTTGAAATTGATTTCTGCTTCTAAATACAGCAGATCTGATTCTGAAAATGAAGGGAAGGCTCTATTTCAGGTGGTGCAAGCTGGCACAACTCCAGTGAAAAGTCAGCGAAGCTGAGCGACTTCACATCAGCCATGGGACTGCCTTGAAGAGCAGCTCTCTTAAACAAAAGCATAGGCATTAAGAAACCAACAACACCAAAAAGTTTCTAGAGCAGAACAAAAGCACAAAAGTGGCAAGAGGAGAGAGCTTGGGACAGTTAAAAAAACTACCCTTCACTCATACCAGCAGTTCAAAAGTGCTGACACATCTTGAAAAACGCCTTGCATTGGAAACTCCAGTGCATCAGATAGCTCATTGCTCAGTCTCAGTGCCGTGGCAGGAGGTTGTTTTGCAGCCTTCAAACTTGCTCACTCATGAATCAACACTTCCCACCTGTAACCATTGGGGCTGAAGCCATAAAACCTCACAGACAGAAATCCTTCTTCTGATAAAAATCTAGAATGAACTCAGCATGAAGCTGTGGAAAAATGCAGATGTGTATTTTGAGAATCCATGGTCAGGCTTTGAACAATCAGGTGAGTATTAAGAGAAAAAAATGCAGTAGTTTAAAAATAACAGATCTACTGCACAGCAGCCATAAAAGGAGATTTTAAGGAAAGGAACAGAAAATCATGCCAGACAAATGCATTAGGAGCAGCAGTTGATATGGCATGTACTAATGGCAACATACATATATATATCCCCTTTCTCCCCCCAAAACATGTGAAAACCTTACAGAAGCAGCCAGAGCACTCTGTTTAAACTCTCTTAATACAACATTCACTGCTTCCTATCACTGCAGGCTTTGGCTTAATACTACTGCTGTTCCTTATATCTCCAGTCAAAATTTAAACTCAGGTCAAAGCTTTAAGCAGTCCTTAATAGAGCAATCCAACTTTAAGCATTACAGGCTGTTTGAAAGCATCTGTGACCTGACAGATTTGAATAGTGAAAAGCATGACATTCAGAATGACCTCTCCTTCCACACTGTTCTCACAGCTCCTTTCTTCTAGGTGGATGTTTAAATCTCTACTGTCTTCCCAGTCTTAGTGCCTAATACACTTAGTTTGCTCCATCCATAGCCATCTGTCCGTCCGTCCGTCCATCCATCCATCCATCCATCCATCCATCCATCCATCCATCCCACTATGACCACTGTTTGCAGTGTCATTTATTCCCCCTTCTCTGTTTTGTAAAGGGATGGGAAGGCAGCACCAGGTCTCTGTAGCACCCCCCAGCAAGCCAGACACCATCACAGGCTTCTCAAGCACCCTTATTCCCAGAGAACAGAACTCAGGTCTGTCATGGTTGGAGCTAATTGATAAAAGAGTTCAGGCCTGCCACAAATGTCCTCTGCCATCACCACTCCACAAACCCAGCCTATCTTAAGTCACTGCCTGCTGCTTACATCAAAAGTCCTTTGTGAAGAGCACAGTTGCTCCTCTGTAACTGATCTACATGGAGCAGGTCATCGGCTGCTTATGAGCTTTCCTTTTGTTTTGCAGGGTTTTTTTTTAAAAAAACCCCACAGTGTGAAGTCATGTTAGAAATAAATAGTCTCATCCTTCTCCCCTAATTATAGAAAGAAGAGCCTTGTTAGGCTACATGTGATCGTTTCAGTGTCAGCTGAAACCTGGGAGTTTGACTGAGTTTCCGCAAGTTGCAGCAATTTGATTTGGCAAAACCTGAAACAAAATGCTTTATTTTCTTCAGATCCAAAGGATGATCTTTGAATTACTGAGTCTTTCCTCAAGGTGACTTTGAAAGCCATCTTCCTTGCCCCTACAATGAGACCTCTTGTGCGTGGCATCCAGCTGTGATGGTCCCTGGAGAGTTTTGTCCGAGCCAAGAAATTAAGAGCCCTGGCTAATGGGGTCAGCGGCTGCTAATGAAGTTGCATGTTCATAAACTACAGCTACAGCCCTCAAGGGAAACTCCCCATCATCCCTGCTTCAGGAGACAGATTTCTGTGTCATAGGAACTCATAGCACCTATGAGGGCTGCTGGAGGCAATCTGCTGTGCACACTTTATTTTTTAACCTGGCACACCCCCAATCCCTGAGCAAGTTCTTCTCTCATTCTCAAATTGAATTGAGCAGAGTTTTAATTTCAGTGCCTGCATCAATTTGTCAGCAGTAGGCAAATGAGATGGGAGTTATTCAGGTTTTTTCCTCCTGCGGAGGATCAAACAACAAATCTGTATAAGGAATTCCTGATGGAAAAGCCTGAAAGGAAGATTATGAATTTTCAAAGCCATGGTCTTGTAAACCAAGCGTCTCTGCAGACATCATGGAACAAGAGCTCATTAGGAATAATTATCTAAAACCTGACTGAAATCTGTGTAGCTTTTCTGACTTACACCAGATGAAGATCTGCTCCATTCAACTAGTTTTAAGTCCAGACACACAGTCATGCAGTATAAACTTAATTTCCTCTGCATGCTGTAACCATTGCTCTGCACTGTGACAAGCAAATGTATATTGGCCTTTGTATGACTCAACAAGAGATTACAGCACGTTTCTATATGGCATTTGTTTTGCTATATGTGCTGTGTATTTTGGTAGTTATGCTGGTGCTTTATTTGATGCTCAAGATTAATCATTTCTGAAGCACAAGTGTGACATTCTTAGGAAAAATAACTTCCACTTGCTCAGTACTAATCTATCATGTTGACTTTATTTCCGTCACAGCATACCAAGAGCAAACAGCTTCCTACTACTCCGTGATTTTCAGCTAAATGTCTTTTCCAAAAGGTTAGGGAAATGCTTGTGTCATGGAAAAAACAGAATCCAGCTACACAGAAAATAAAGAAGTGCAGTGCATCAGGCTTAATGGAGCACTTAACAGGTTCAGACTAGCCCAAGCTTACATTAACTGAACCGCTGAACCCATCCAGCCTGAACAGATGTGGAGCGTTTTGGCTGTCCAGTTAAGATACACTTTAACATGGGATTCTTTATCTGCAAGTGGTAACACACAACCACCTGAGCAGCCTCACCAAAAATGACTCTGCAGCAAGGTCATGGGAGAGGGGCATTTGGCACCTGCACAGGGCAAGCTGCTCTCAGGGACTCTGCATAGGTTATGCCCCTCTGCCTCTGAAGATGCAGCTAAGGTTGTTCCCAGGCTCTTGTTTTTCTGGTTTTTTTTCTCAAGTGTTCTGGGAAGCAGGTGTGGGGGATATTCTCAGAATTTCAAGTGACATTGTCCTTTCCACTAGACCTTTGCTCTTGTACGGCTCTGATGTCTCACTAGTGTAAGGCTACTTTTTCCTTTCTAAGTAGCTGGTATTACAGTCAATATGGGAATTGCCCCACAGGTCTCTACCTCACCACACATAGTGCTTCTCAAACTGAGTTAGTCTTTGCTAACTAGACAGTGTTGCAACCACGCCTGTCACTGCTGTTGGTCATTCTGCAGCACTTTCTGCTAGACTTTCTTTTTGACCTGAGGGGAAAAAAACCCAACCATGTGCACACTGTTAGTTCATACAGGTGATAATGTGCCCATCTTAGGTGATCACAAGGCAACTGGTATCATCATTATGTCTGCAGATAATTTAGGATTCTTTAAAGCAAATGTTCAGGGGGAAAAGTGCATGATTGCAGTTTAACATCATGGCTATTACAGCATCCCTGGCTCTAGCAGGCAAATCAGGAACATTGTAGCTCAGCATTTTCTGGATTGTAGGGATCTATCTGTTGGCTTAGGCTTTGCAAAAATGTAAGTGGTATTTACAATTGCACTTGGCAATTAGCTGCTTCTTTCTGAAACAAGGCCAAATGCTAGGGTTATAATTACTCTGAATGTTGCATCCTGCAATCTGGAAGCATAAGCGGCACGCATTGGTCTGGTCTTCACAAAGAAATTGTTGAGGGCTGCAGTGGCCCTTCCTGAGGAATCTTCCCATGGCCCTGAATTATGTAGTAAACTCTCATCTATGTCATCTCATCTCGACATTGTTTCATTTTGCCTGCAGTAATACCATTACAGACTGACTGTGCAGACTCCTGCTGGCCCACACATAAGATTTGGGATTTGTCATCTTCCAGGGACTAATTTTAAATACTTAAAAGAAAATGGAAGATCTACAATAGGGGAGAGACGCACTTGAAAACAGATCCTCCTTTATAGAGTAGTGTTGTACATCATCTTAATAGTCCTTGTAGTGAGCAAGGGGGGGAACAAAGCTTGATTCTCCAAAAAAGGGGAGTAGTAGCACCAGGATGACACAAGTGCTTTTTTATAAGGCCTGATCTTGACAGTGATCTCAGTGATCTGTGTAGATGCATACCAGATCAAGCCAGAGCAGAGCCAGATAGACAGCCAACACCTAGAGACCTAAAAAAATATTACATCAATGCTCACAGTGACTGAGAGGGTTTGCCTAATTTTGGGACTGGCATGCCTAAAATGACAGCTAAAGGTATGAATCACATTGTAGGCCTGCCTGTGTGCTGTTGGCACTGAAGGGTTTCTTCGTTGCCAGCTGCCAAGCTGTAATCCTTCCTGAGGGATAGACGATGGACACCTCACAGGCCAAAACAGCCCTTGAGAGCGGCTGGACTCAGTGGGTAAAAACTGAAGCTAAAGCCACAGCTGAAATTTTGGGCCATGCTATAAAAAAAGTACCTGAGTAAACTGAGGAGGAATTGTTTTTAAGGGAACAGAGCAGAGGGAGGGACCTACCCATACGCCTTGCACTTCAGTGTTGGGATGCAACTTTGTTGAGTTTTTTCCTGACAGGTAATAACAGTGTGTGTTTACAAGAAATACATTTGGCCGAACACAGATACTGCACAATATTACTGGGTTGGGGTTTTTTCCCATAAACAATTTGATAAGTAAAATTTGATTATCAGCACTCTGTAACTGGTGAATTTCCTATGCCAAACATATAGTCAAGGAAGGGTAAGAGAGTCTTACACAAGATACACCTAAGCTCACAATCTTAATTTTATTTATTAGGAAAAAAATCCCCTGAAAACTAAACATGTCTCAAAATACTCTTCTCTAGATTTTGGTTTTGCAATGTATTCTGAATTTGACACAGCAGAAAAATTTTCAGCTAAAGATAGAGGTGATTTCATACAGACAGACTTGTTCTTTCTGTCCTGTGTGTGTCGACATATATATTGATACGTATAGAGTTTAGAGAAGAAACACATGAACTATACCTTCTTTAGCTTTGTAATAAACTCAAACTACAGTGAAGCCAGAGGAAGACTTTGACTGTGTGCTCAGCCTCTGCAGGTAGAGTCTCATTTCCAGTTTGTTCTATAAACAGACTCTTTTCTTCCATTATTTAAAACTGTTCAACTGCTTCTCTGCAAGAAAACAGCAAAGGCACTTGAATACAATCTTGGTCACGTAAGTGACTCTTGTCTCAAAAGCTAATTCCTATTCAATGCTGTCCTATTTTTTCTTTTCTCAGTCCCATAAAGGTTCTTTTCAGAGTTGAAGAAATTCCAAATAATGAGCTGTGGAATCAGTGTGTGAGCAAAAAAAGTACAGTATATAGCATACTGCTATAAAATTACAGATAAATATTTACATACCCTTTAATGTCACTTCACATTCTGTTAAGCTGTTGGGGGGTTTTTTTCAGATTTTCTCTAATCTTCATTTGACCATTTCAAGCATGACTAACATATTTTGAATTATTTTTAAACTTCCAACATCTTGTCTGTAAAAACAGCGAACGTGAAGGTGCAGGTGGCTGAGCTGAGTTCAAAAGATTAATTTGCTGGGGAGAACTAGGACTTTCCAACTGTATTTCTGGGCTTGAGTTTCTTAATAAAGCCACTGTGTTATCCTGAACTTAGGCTAACTCATGGTTACGGTGGTGTCGATTAACCATAGTGTCAAAGAATAATTCATCCTGAAGCAGCCAATACAGGGATTTTTATTTTCCTCTTCTCTTTATCCAAGCATGGAAAAAGGGGCAGGTTGCTACGTATTCTTGTTACACCTTATCTAAATATATTGATCACTTCCTCCAGACTCTTACCTGTTTGCTCTGCAGTGCCTGTGCTTCATTCACATGGGGATTGCAGGGAAGCTGAATGGATACAGCCATGTGAAAGGTTGGTTCAATCCAGGTGGCACTGGGCCTGGCTTCTCTTTTGTTTCTTCTGGCTGGTTGTTTGCCATCCACCAGCCTCTCTGTTCATTAAGGCGGTGTGATGAATGGAAGGCAGTGAGTGTAATTTGGGCAGTTAGGGCCACCTGGTCAATAAATAAAACAAACATCGACTAGTGCATTTCTTTTAGCACCACATGTGGCAGTGAAGTGCAAACTGGATAATAGTGAATGGAAATCTGAAATTGATGTGAGGATTCTAGCAGTTATCAGAGTTGAGCTGTCTTCTCTTGCCCCAGCCTTTTTAAGCCCCTTATAAGAACAGTTTCAAAGTTGGTGTTCCCCCAGTAACAGAGATTACATTCGTGTAACATTATTTTGCATGCAGAAAACATATGGTTCTGCTGGTTTTAACACTGGCATAACTTTATTAGAGTAGATCCTGCACTGCCCAAGGGTAGGTGTACCCAGCCATACAGCACTGGGCTGGTGGTTGGCACAGTGATTTCTCTGCCATCCATGCTCTGTGTGTGTTGCACAGGCAATGTCCTGGGGAAGGCAGGAGAAGGGTATCCCTTGTGCAGAGAGGGGAGGAAGCTCAGCCCACAGGAGTCCAAAAACCAGCTGATGTAAACACCAACTTTGCACTTAAAGTTCCCAGCCTGTGCCTTTTCCTGACCTGGACTCTGCCAGATCTGACTTCAGCAGTGGGCAGAGATGAGGAGCAATCTTGAGTGGGAACCATGGACATCATTTGTGCTCCTGTTGGATAACACTGACTCATAGATGCGACCTTGGACTCAATACCGATCAGTGAAGGCAATGTTGACAATGTATAGGAACAGCCTTGCACTGGCCAGGGAGTTTAATGTCTTTAGCAGACTTTACATCATGAAGTGGTTAATGAATTCTTTTGCACTGAAAGGCTGGTTTCAATAAAAAGTTTCTGGGGCAAGTTACCATAGCCTGCCATACTACAGTGCATCAGGCAGACCCTTTTTTTTTCCTTTTCATTTATTTTTTCTTGCCCTTTTAATTTTAAATTGAGTGCAGCTGACTTCTTCCAATGCTGTTAACAATGCCACTTCTTTCCCTGGGAAAATGTAACATTTAAAACAGATAAAAGCCCATGTGGGGCTAATAAAAGTTTGTCCCCATCCTCATTCCTGTAGGGCAAGTTTCCTCATCGTTAACATTTTAAGTAGCTGGCACTATGAATATGAATGTAATTGACTTTTACACACTATTACTCATCAGCGGGTAACTCTGAACAGGCATCACTGGAGGGATGTGCTGAATCTCAAAGAAACTTTTTGTGGCCCAGCAGCAGGGGAGCAATGTGGAGCTGTGTGAGAGGCAACCTCAGCGTGGACAGGGAAGTCACCAGGAAAATAACTGTGGAGGCCAGAGAGCTGGCCAAGGCAGCACAGTCCAAGGAAAGAAAAATGCGAAGATGCACAAATGAGACTCAGCATTTTGCACCAGTAGGACTCCTGTGTGCTCCTTCTGGTGGCTGATGTAGAGAGAGAGCAAGGCAGTGGGTTGCGGATTTTCCATCTGAATTGCTTGTACAGTTTGGGTTAGTGATCCCAATGAAACCCTCCGAGCGTCAGTTTTTGTCCGTATCAGGGACAAGGAAAGGTATATGACTTCCATACCTTTTTGGATGGAGAGTATTCATTGAATCCTAACAAAAATCCTTGCTAAGAATATTATGACTTTGAAGGCACTGTTAGTGTTAGGTTTTATAAATGCACTTTGAGGTGACTTCTTTCCTGAGCAGTTTCTGCACGGTATATATATGCTTTTACACAGTCAGTCTAAAAACTTCTTCAGCCGGCAAACTGACTAGTTTTAAAGTAGTCTGTGTGGCAGTGGCATGTATTTTGACTGTCCTCCCTTCAGAGCTCCATCCAGAACAACCATGACTGGAATCTTCCTTTGCCTTCAGTGATCTTTGGATTAGGCTCCTTGTTGCTTTGCATATTGGTGCATCTCTGTGAGGGGGATTTTAGTTATTTATTTATTTATTAGAAATTGTTTTAATGCCTCTGTCAGCGCTGTGATGGGAAGGTGCCTCTCTTCCTTTTCTCCACCTCCTCTTGGTCTCCTTGTTGCTGAACAGTTCTTGGTTCCCCGACCAGCTGCAGGTGGCTGTAGCTACTAAACCTGTCCTGCTGCTAGGGCTGAGCCCCTGCCCGTCCCACGAAACACTCCCATCAGTAACAAGACCAAAGAGTTACTGCAGTATGGACTGTTTATGTTTACAAATTTAGAAATATGATTGCTCCTTCATGAGTGTTTACCAACTACATATTCCAACCAAAGCACAAATGAGTCATTTTTACATTGCTCATAGAAAATTTAAGAAGGCTTAAACACCCACAAAATTTGCTTACTCTTCAGGTGTAGCCCCCAGAAGGGTGAGGACATCTTCCGCCATATTCTAATTGGAGCATCACTGACATGACTATTGGGAAGTCAAACAGTCCCTACCAGTGATAGAGGATGAGCAAAAAATTAAGGAAAAGGCTGTAAGGTCAGATCCTGAGGACAGTTTTAAAACACGGGGTGGGATGCATTCTCATGACATGACAGTGATGCTGCATGCATTTGTAGAATTAAGCTGGATTTTACCCACACAGATACGAAGTTAAATCTTCTGATGCACTAGTTGCTGTCGTTTTGTTCAGAACAACGCTCACAAAAGTATCCCAGAAGTGCAGCTCAAAATACCCACATTGCTCTTGTGTGTCACTCCCTCTCTTTCCATTAATTCAAAATGACTCACAGTCTTGAAAAGGCAAACATTGATCAAAAGACTCAAGAATTATTTACTGGTGCGGGATGGGACAAGATGTCGTTTTAGCCCAACAAACAGTAACTGCATTTAGAGGTATTGCCAAGGGACTCCGAGGCGGTGCTTGCTTACTAAATTGGGTAAAATGCAGGGATTTCACCAAATGCAAATGACAATGAACAATATGTATGACTCAATATATCCGCTATGCTTTCAATGTGCAGTCAGAGGGTGGTATAGCTGACCTTTTAAAGTGATGGTTTTCAAACCACATTGTTATGATTATCAAAGTGTTCATTTTAGAATACAATATTTGGACCCACTCCTGTTAATATTCTCATGTATCGTTTGAAGGCTGTTTACCCCACTGTTTATAAGAAAGCACTTCCAGGCAGCCCCAAGAGTGTCATACATTTATTTTTATGTCTAACCAGGGAGTGAAATTTGCCATCAGTTCTCCGAAGCTTGACACACACCTCTGGAATACTTCACGTCACGTATGGAATTAGCTAAAATAAGCTTGATGGTGATTTTGTGAGACCTTCCTGTGTGCCAGAAATAGTCCTCAATAACAATGTAGGGCAAGAAATATTCTCTGATCTTTAGCCTCAGCTTCCTCCTATCTAAAACCAGTCAGTGGCATCTCTGGTGGCACAGAGCAGATCCCAGCACAGCTGTGGGGTGATTCCAGTTTTGCAGTACTGTAAGAGAAAGAAAAAAATCTGGCATCAAATTTGTAAATTTAAGTGTAATAAAGGCTAAAAAAAGATAATTGAAACAATCACAGCACAGAGTCAGCCCAAGGCCAGCAAGCAGACTGGAACAAGGCCCCTGCAAATCCAAGAGAGACAGTTTTGCTGGGATGCATTTCCTCTCTGTCCTCCATCAGCCAAGCCAAAAACTTAACAGGAAAAAAATTAAAAGGAAGCCGTACAAAGCAATTTGGCTGAACAATTGGCTGTACTCATTACAGGTTAATTGCCTGGACCCTGCTTCTCCATGGTGTGGGGACTCAGTGCAGTGCTCGGGGGCCAGGGAGACGCTGCCGCTGTGACCAGCCATGGCCACCACCCCCACTCCCACAGCACTGCTCATCC
Organism: Hafferia zeledoni; assembly: GCA_035583235.1. Classification (NCBI taxonomy): domain Eukaryota; kingdom Metazoa; phylum Chordata; class Aves; order Passeriformes; family Thamnophilidae; genus Hafferia; species Hafferia zeledoni. Next base: position 67,363,522 of record JAWWEV010000083.1, read on the forward strand.
CAGCACAGTCACCCCTCTGGCCTGCCAGGGCTCTGCCACAGGCTGGGCCAACCACACTTTAAGCACAGCTTTCCTAAGGCATCAGCTGCGAGGGTCAGATACCTCAAGAGTTAAGTACTAAAAAATAACAGAATCTTCTGGTGGGTTGAGGATGCCTTATTTTGATCGTGGAGGTCAGACATAGATGTGGGAATTCCCCCAATCTGGTTTATTTGCAGATTTGTTCAGACAGGTTTTTTTTGGTTTGTGTTTTTTTGTTGTTTTTTTTTTTTTTTTTTTTAACAAATCAGCCTGTTTTTTATAATAATCTCATCTTGAAACTTGAGAGGAAGGGAATGTATGGGTGAGCAACTAATATCAGTGAGTTCTGGAAACTCCCTTTTTATGGTCTCTCTCTCATTTAGCAGCTGTACCGCTACGATACTTTCATTGCATTAAAAACTTATTTGGCAAGACTGACAATAAATTAACTTCATCTGTTCCAGTAAAATTAGCTTCAGATCGCAGTAAGTTTCAGAAAAGCACTACTAAATAATATTAATATATAGACAACAGAGTTTTGATCTAATATATCATGAAAAAGAAAGACATCAGAGGTGTTACAATCAGAGAAGGCAAAGCTATTTTCCCTCTTTACTGATTATTCTCCTGGTTCAAATATTATTTTAAGAGTGCATATGTAGGATCTAGTGACTTGTAGATGCAAACATTGGTTTAAAATGAATTTTAAAGTATCTCTGTATACAAAGCAATGTATTTACTGATTTAAATCATACCCATCTGGACATGTTTATCAAAATCAATCCTTGTCTACTGTAAGTCATTTGCTGCCATTGCCACCCACTGGCCAGGGACAAATAACCATCCTGTTACTGACTCAGATCAACAAATGCCCTGATTAAAGAGACACATCTTGCTACACATCCAACTGCTTCCTATACAGCATCTTGCCTTTAATGCAAAATCTGGCCAGCTTTGTACAAAATTTATTTACTGATTTTATCTTCAAAACATAAGTCATACTCTGGGAAGGAGCAGGGAGGGGGAGCCTGTTCTGCAGGCCATGAACTCTGATCTGGTAGTTTCATCCTTCTACCATCTCTTTAAATGTACTATCTAAAATCTGAAGGATGTTATCCTTTTATGTTTTTGTAAGACAAGATTTAGTTTTGGCAATATGTAGTAAAATAATGAAACTGAATTACAGACTGTAGGGAGCCATTTTTCTCAGATAGGGGTCAACATACATGGTAATACTTTGGATTAAGGATGAAATTGCTACAGGACTGTAGTAACTAACCTTGTTAATCTCTTCTCATTTTCTTAAGAGTATCTCAAAAAGAAATATTACAGCAATCACAGCTTAACATTGGAATCCTTCTCTGCTTTAATCACAGTCTTTTATGTACTGTGATTTTGTGTGTTATTTTGTCCTAATATTAGTAATAACTTTATTAATCATGCCTGTTGTTGGTTGGTTTGCCACTTTTCTTCACAAATTATTTTAGGGCCCAATATTTGTGCCTTTGAAAAAGTTATATAAAAGTGATTCCTTTTTGAGGAGCTGCTCTTCACTTAGGTACCCATAAACAAAAACTAAACCTGGCTCTCAGACTTCTCTCCCCTGCACCTTTCAGTACCATACCAGGTTCATACCACCGATGCTGAGATAGCCTTCTCTACAAATGGTTTATTAGAGGCAAAGAAAGGCAATAATGTTTTGTTCTCTGGATCATTAGTAAGGGGGAACGAGGAAAACTTCCCAGAACAACTGCATCTTTTGTTCTTAAGTTCTTTGGAACAATTCTGCCAGGCAGCGCGTTTTCCCTCTGTTTTCATTTGTCTTTGTTATTTTCCTATCTAATTAAAATTCTGCAATGCTGTCATGAAATTGTTGTCCGTTTAAGGTCACAAACAGCTTCTGTCCTAATGAAATATGAATTGCATTAGTTAATTGAATTGTGCACTTATTGCGTGTTGTGAATGGACTGAGTGCACTTATATTCTTAATATATACTGAGCATTTTATCAGTTCAGGCAGTGTGTGGACATAGAAAATGCTGCTATCATTCTTTGCATTACAATAGGGAGATTTAATTGGCAATAGATGGGACTAAGAAGTATTTATGAAGGACAAGAACTCCAAGATCTCACACAGGCATCTGCTAGCTGGGATGAGATCGGCTCTTCAGTGATCTGGGGTCAGGTCACAGTCCCAAGCGGAAAGCTCGAATAAACCCTTATTATGCATGGTGTCTCTGTGATGTCTGTCAAGATAGGAAGAACCAAGGAAGAGTAACGAAACATCTGTGGCCTTCTGCAGCAGCAGGATTTTTGGGTGAAATGAACCTTGTAATTGAAACCCTCAGTGCACGGGCCAGACTGTGCTCTTCCAGGGTCTGCCTGGTCTCTGAGCTGATACCCCTCATACCCCGGTAACACAACAAGCTGAACTCTGTGGTCTTTTTCACAGTTGGGAGGTTCTTTCTTTGAACTGTGGAAAGGTTCTGTTCAGGATATTGAGGACCTGATCAAAGTAAGATGAAAACATGGGAACTCCTTCTGCTGACCTTAAGGCTGTGGATGAAACTGAAGCTAACGGGAAATGCAGACTCTCCTACTCAACATTTGTAATGTCTAAGATGGGTGCATTGCATCTGTAACTACTCAGTGATGGACTCTACTGAGGAACCAGACTGTTTTAGAGGATGGTCATGAGTTGGGAAAACAGTAACAGAATACTAAATCTAATCTCTTTACATGGGTCTTGATTTTTTGCTAAGTTATTCTGATCATTCAGCATTATACATAATACACATGTATTGTTGCATTTGCATATATACACATATACATATGCATATACATCTATCTCCAATATTTACCCCTGAGATTTATTTATAGAGAAAAGGTATCTTTGAATATCTGTAAAATCTGAATATAGTACCTTACAGCTACTGTTTAACTTGACAGGCATGGAGAGGTATCTATTGTTCTGTCAAATAGTGCCTCCCTTAGCTCAAAATGATACTTCATTCCATAGTAAGCTGAAAGAAAAGATAAGTAATGTTGAAGAGTTGATGAGAAATTTCTTCTCATCATCATTTTCCACTAGAAAAACTGAGGAAATTAGCAAATGGCTTTTTTTCTTTTTTTCAAACTACAGCACAAACTAAGGCAGGAATTTGAAACTACTTAAGATAAACACAGCTAAAAATTGACTTGCCATGGTACACAATTCCCAAAGGGAAATACCATGGGCCTTTTTACAAGAGAAACAGAGAGAAGAGCATCTGTGTTTGATCTCTGCAGGCGTGGACAACCTCTTTGCGGGGACTTCCCAGCACAGTGCACGTGCAGAGCCGCTTGTTATTTCCCACTGTGGGTTTGTAGCACTCACCTTCCAGGAACACTCCTTCACATGCCCCAGACAAGTACTCTGTTACCACCATCTACAGATGATGCACTCAGATACAGAAATTAAATGAGGGATTCTGATTCAAGTAGGTAGACAAGGACTTTCCCCATATGCTCAACAGAGGGGGAGAGTTTTTTTTGGAGGGACATGTGGGGATAGCCACATTAGGTGGCTGCTTCTCTGAATCACCTGAAAGAGCTTCTCTCATCCTCAGTCATTTTATTTATGGAACCTAAGGGGACCTGCCTCTGGGTGTAGTTGTTGCATTGCAGAAGAACTTCAAGCAAATGAGTTTCCTGCACTCTCCAACTCCTCTGAGACATTCATACCTGCTGAAACTTCCATCTGAGGAATTTCCCACCTAGAGCCCATATCACTTGGCTGTCTTCTCTCTCTCTCTCTCTGTCTCTCTGAATTTTCTGCATTTACCACAGTACCGAGAGCTCTAGCTGAGCTACTGTTGACTATCTGCCCGCATGAAAGGGTTCAGGAGGTGAGTAAGAAGGGATGGGTGTCTGTAATGGTTTGATGAGGTGCGTCCTGACAGAGTAACAGGCAGTGGGCAAATGACTGAGAGCGAAAGTGGTGGGATGGGGCGTGAAGGGTGATTGACAGTGGTTGCTTAGTGGTCTGAAAAGAGGTGAGTGAAAGTGCTTGGGTGGGAGGGGAGGGGAGTGTGGGAAGCGCTACTGACTGTGCGAAAGACACCACGTTACCCCGTGGCACACTACAGGTGTATAAGCTGTATTCTCTTCTGTAATTAATGTAATTAAAAATGGTCACATAGTTCTATCTAAAATTATTTAATGTAGAGCTGCATAATTAAAGAGGGGAGGAAATGAAAGAGATTCAAGGAAGGCTGAAAAAAAAAATAAGCCAATGAGTCCTCTGGGGAGAGTAGAGAAGAAGCAAAGACAGATAGAGACTTGCAGACTGACATGGCTTTGCTGTCTTCTGTAACACCACCACGTGCAAGGGGACAGTCTGGTCCCTGCTCCTGTGGGTGGCCTTCCACAAGAACACCTGTACTTGGGCTGCCCCGCTGCCCCCAGCTCCAGCCACAGGATCCAGTTTCCCATCTGAGGCACGGGGAAGCCTCACCTGCCCCAGTGCCACCAGCCATACCTCTGTGGCCTCTTCCAACATTGACTCCAGCCTCAACCAGGGCAGGAATGGAGGGATGGTCCTCGGAGCAGCCTGGAAGAGCCTGCTTCCCCCGCTGTGATTAACTCAGTTAAAACCCCATGACTTAAGCTAGAGTAAACAATAAATAACGCGGAGGAAAAAGGACACCACGCACAGACCAATGTGGTCAAGTGAATGCCATTTATTACACAGTGCACACGGTTTATGTAGGGTTAAGGCTGGATTCAGTTGTCTAAATTGAACCTCACACCCTCTAATTGCAAATTCCCATTGGTTATAATGCATGTCTCACAAGTCCAATGTTTTGGTGAACTCATCCTGACTGTTTTCAGGAACATCTCCGGTGTGCTGTGGGAAACCTGAGGAGTTATTAATGAGAAACTTCTGGGGAGTTGCTGAGAACTCGTAGGGAGTGATCTCTTCTTCACCAGACAATAACAACTGTGGCCTTGATTATTCTTAGCTGCTTTCAGTCTCATAGGGTCTTATGTAGAGCTGAGTTGCTCACCTTTGATTTTTCTGTACCTACATTAACCGGCGTCTGTACTGGACAAAGGAGTGAAAGTAGCATTTTATACCCTGGGACGTGGTTAAATTTGGTATTGTTAGCAGGTGGTTCAGCTTTATTTTCAGTTAAGTAAGGAACACAGTGCTGCTTTTTTTTTTTTTTAATACAGCCTCTTCCCTTTTTGCTGCTGTCATATATTTAATTACTATTCCTTCCATTTGCATAAAGCACATACATAAAACCAAATTTTGTTCTTTACTTTTTAGTTTTCATTAAATGTTTTATGGAAATATGCCTTGTAAGATGAAAGAACTTACCAATTTTAAAAATCCATCTTGAACTTCTTTACTTAACCTTTTATTATTACTACCATTTAACTTACATATTTTTCTTTTTTGAATACTAAATAGTCCCATTAGTTTTCCAGATAAAAAGACACACTCTATTTTTTTCTTAAGTTAAAGGTACTATGTTGTTTATTTTTTAAAAATTTCTGTACAAATCTTACTTTAGGAATCCATGGTTTTGTCTCAATCAAAGTCTTTCTGTTAGATGAACATGAAAAAGTTTAGAAGGAAATCGTTATAAACACTGAAGGACAGAAAACTCCCCTGCTTAGCTAATACACAGTTATTAAAAATTGTGCTTTGTTATCACAGTCTTGATATATCCAGCACAGACTGTGGCTGTGGCTGTGCTGAGCACCACCTGCTTCACGCAAAGGCAAAGAAATGCCACAAGAGGTGGATTTAGGATAATCTCATCTCCCATCCTTCCCCCTCTCCTGCATAGTCCCTTTGAAGATCTCACACTTATCCCAAAAATCGGAGATTGATTTAATCCTTCAAACAAAAGCCTTCCATTATTATCATTATTATTACTGTTGTTATTACTATTATTATTGCCACCATTATTATTGCTACTATTATTACTATTATTTTGGACTAATTGTTAATGGCTTTTGTTTACTGTTGAAATATTTAATTATTCTTTGAAGCTCGCTAAACCCACTTCTTGGCATTCTGTAGCAATTATCTAATTTAAATACCTTAAATAATAAAATAGTCTAATTGGGGATGGCATGCAAAAATATGTCCTCTTACCAGTGTTCAATTTCCTGCCTTTCCTCATGTAATTGAAATCCCTCTATTTCTTGCATGATGAGGACTGGGAGCACTGAATCTCCACCCATGCATTCTCTCTCCCTGTCACTCATTTACTCCTTGTTCAATTAGTTGGTTATATACTCACATGACTTGTTCCAGCACCCTCCCTGTTGAAAAGTTTTCTCTCTTCTTACTCTGATCCCTGTCAAATAAATACTGCAGAAAATTTAAACGCAATTTGCAGAAAAGATTTCTTAAATTCAAGCAACTTTAATTCAATTTTTATCAATGCAATGATTATTAATGCATAATATTTAAATTTTAGAAATGGGATCAAGAATTTAACCAATTTCTTCTGTCCCTATTCAAACTGTAGCTTTGTAATGTATTTCTCAACCCAAGACTTTCAACACTTGGCACCTTCCTAACTTGAGACAACTAAGGCAGGAGGTCCCCACTGTGCAACTCTGTCTACTCAGTTAGATGTCTACTCCTGTGTTTAGGAATCTAACCTGAAAGCATATTTTTTTGAAGACTTAGGCAAATGGGATACATTACAGTGACAATGAGAAAGAGCTCCCTTGGTCAATATAGTACTGACTGTTATCTGCCCAGTCAAAACCACAACATTTTATTAACCCTTAAGCAAGTAGATAAAAAAGACAGTAACTCCTATTTTGACTATGGAACTGGTTAAAATACCTTCTGTTAAGGACCCTTGATCTGACACAGGTTCTGCTTCTTTACTTTCAAATGTTCTGAAGTCCCACAAATGGCTGTGACAAACTGAGGAAGCTCGGAAACTGAAAGGTGGTCTGGGAGGGGAAGGGTGACTCTCAGGCATGAGCCTGGCCAATGCTTTATTTTATGAAGCCAGTCTCCTGAGGAAAGAGGAGCTTGGCTCAGAGTGGAGGGTCAGATCACTCTTCTTTGGCAGGCAGTGGGATTCTTTGCAACCAAAGATGCCTTTTGCCACTAGTTCAGAATGAGACTGGCAAGACAAACACCCCCAGTTGTTCCCAGCAACATGGTCAGAGGAACATGAGCTCAGCAAGTTTCTTAATTTCAGCCAAAACCGTGGATATCATGAAACACTGGATGAGCTTTTCATACCAGTAAGAAAGAGAGACTGGGAAGGAACATCATTTGGCTGGATAGAAAACTCTGGGTCCAAGACAGGGCAAATGGCTTTGACTCAGCTGTTCCCAGTTTCATATGCAAATCTGATGAGGCAGTGAGATCTATGCTAGTTTTCAGTGTGGCCAGAACAGACATTCTGTGCTAGAAGGCTTTTTAGTTTGTTAGATAGAGAATACGGTAACCTCCCGAGGAAAGGAGAGCCTAGAAACTGGAAAGGACCAGAACAGAAGTAGATCCTGCAAATAACCCAGAAGTTACAAGGATCTGGGGAACATATTAGTCAGATATGTCTATTAAAGACATCTTTATATATGGCAGAATCTTGTGAATTCAGGGAACACAATGCCAATTATGACCATCAGAGAGTCATAACTTTGGTAAAAGCGTAAAAGGGAATTCAGTAAAACTAGGAAGGTATCAGAAGAAGGAGTTGAATAAGCATAACTATTTAGACAAATGTAACAACCTTAAAAGCAAAAGAACAATCAGAGTATTTTGCTGTGAAGGATGATTTCAATAGCAATGGGTGGTAGGGAGATAAAGTAGAACAACATAATTATCTACCTACAAACTCTTCAGGAAAGAAAGGCTGAGCCACAGAGAAAATACTACTGTATAGAAGGATAACATGAACATTATTTAGTGAACTTTAAGTAGGAATGCAGCTGAATGTCTGAAGAGAAATAAATAAATGCTAAACTAGAAATTCCAAAGCATTTTAACAAAGTAAAGACATTAGCAGGTCTTTGTTGCTAATATCCAGGTTAAGAAAAGGAAACAGAGTGAGCATTGTTGAGTTAAAAAAAATTGTTAACAAAATTGTGGTAATAGAGACTTGGACTACTCCCCTAAGCTTGGCCAGATAGATCAGAAGGCACACAAATTAGAAGAGCAATTTTCTTAACACTTGATACAACAGTATCTTGGAAAAGTGACAGACAGAAGGAAGAAACTAGTCTTAACTCGGATATTAATCACAAACTGATTGTAGCCGATTCACTAAGTACTAATGTTTAGGTGGACCAGAAGGCTAATTCTGTACAGCAGCTCCTGTGTTCAGGGATCAAACTTTTGTCTCTTTGAGGCGATGCTCTTCTATTTTCTTTAAAAACTGTGACATAAGTATGTATTTTAATATCTAAAGAGTTCAACAAAGACCAACTTCATTTTCCTCCTCTTCAGTCTATCCTTAACGACTAGCCAGAGGTAAAGTAATAAAAACAGCTTTATGAGCTGCTCCTCCTTCTGGGAGTGTGAAAGCCTTCAGAGAGCTTCTCATATGGCCGAGCAGCTACCAGCTTCTTGATAAAACATACAGGCATGCTATGCCTTCTGCACATTGCACTGAGCAGGGCTCAGTGTACATGTTACAGCTGGACAGTGCACAGGTATCCCTGCTTCCTGAGCACGGTTTGTGTTGACTTCACAGCAAAACAGACACAACTGATGTTTGTACTAAGCCTTGTTTCAAACATTTCTACTCAACCCTGCTTGCTTGTAGAGGAACACCCCCTCAGCTTAGGTTTACTTGAGACACAGAGTGGGGATTGGATTGTCACTGAGTACTAGGCAGGGCTAGTCTTCACTGCAAGCCACCACTGTGTCACAGCACAACCTTGAAGAGTCCCTTTGGCACAATGCCTGTGGTGACTTGGCAATGACATCCACCTAGGCTTCTTTTAGCGTTGTGGCAGCCAGCTGCAGTTAAAACCTGCTGGGACAACAGCTCAAGCATGATTAGCTGGCATGATGACAATCATGCATTTGTCTCCACTTACCTCAGCTCCATGGACAGGAGTAAGCAGCGTTCTATAAAGGCATAACTTGTGTATGAACAAATGCTGTGCGCAAACTGTGCAAGGCAGTTCTGAATGCCTGAAGATGAACAGTGAAAACAGAAGTAATGAAGAAAGGAAGGTTGCATAGCCATAGGAAGAGGGAATCCCATAAGTAAGCTGAAGAAACATATCCCAGAAGGAAAGTGAGTACATGAACAAAGCATGTAAAAAATTCCCAATTAATGAAGGGATTGCAAGTTAAGAGGTACAATTTGGGAATTAATACAACGACAAAATTTGACTGAAACCAATGTACAGGGTCAGGTAGGCATGACAAGAGACTCACTGACCCTCACAGTGTTGTTACATACATAGAAAGGCCATTTGGATGGGATGGAAACCATTAGGCACAAGGGATGCAAAGCAGCAATGTATTTTTTTCCAATAAAAAGTCATCTGTAACTTGTGTTCAAAATGTATTTTTTCTTCAAGCATATTAACAGTTTAATATATGATAGTATTGCTGGTGACACTGAGAACACTGGCATTTAATGAATCAATAGATTTGTTTCATCTTTAACTAATTTGAACCTTTAATCTTCTTGCTTGTACAAATTCTTCTTCCTTCAGGTCAAAGTATTAAATAGGCTCAAGAAGTAAATAAGGACATAAATACCAGGAACCCCATGGGGAACATTGAAATGAAAGTTTTTTAATAGTCAAATCAACTTAATGCTGTGATTACCAGCTCAGTTCAGCTTCTTTCCTTCCCCCTCAACTCTATGGCTAAAGCTGTGGTAATGAAAAGAAGGTGCTTTAGTTTTCTTTGAGTTTCTTGATGCTTGCATTGCTCTAGATTGTTGAGAGTCTTTGTATTTTAACTGCTCTCACTATAGACATACAGGAACTTTTACAACCCGTATTTGTAAAATAGCCCAAAACACTAGTCTGCACTTTTTCCCCCCTGCTTCATGCCTGGTTTGCACTCTACTGTACACCCGTGTTTTTTATGCATCTGCCTATTTTATGGGTATAAATTACACCGGTGCAAACCCTTCTGTTTACAAAATCTTGCTGATATGTCTTCCACAAGCACAATGTATTTCAGTTAATGAGTCAGAATACACTTTGATATGGTTCCTCCTGGGGGGAGGATGGCTTCTTTTCTGTTAAAAGTGTAGATAAGCTCTTAACTTTTCTCTTCCCTTACTTGTTCTTAAATTAATCAAACCCATATCTAGTATTTCTCATCCAGAAATAATACAGCTTCTTTTCATCACCTTTCTGATTGCTGGTCCCTGTCTGTGTTCTGGCTTCGATTGTATGGTCATCAGAAAAGGGTATATCTAAAATCTTCTTGAAAGCAGAAGTTCTGTTTCAAGTGACAGTAACCGCAGGATCAAACACCTCCAATCTTAAAAGAAAAAGAAACAAAACCTACTCAAAAGTTTGAAGCTAACAAATGGTTTGTAGCTGGCTGAGGCACTTGTATATAATATTGAGGATGCAATGCCTTTCTGGTCTCCAGTGGAGCATCTCCTAAACAAGACAGACAGGCACACAACAAAATGAAGTCTTAGTGCTGAGAGCTTTTTGAGAATGCTACAGTAACACTCTGGCAGGCTGGGTTCCCTTGGCTCATGTACTCACTGCAGTTTGAACGTCACTCTCAGTTTAGTGCGATGCTTGGCAAATTTCCCAACCTTACATTATCTGGAAAAGGAAGACAGGAGAAGCTGATATGTTCAGGGAATCTATGAAGAAGCTTCTTCACAGTTTGCTCATAGCAAAAGACTTGGCTGCATATACAAGCATCAGGACTGCAGCTCAGGCTGTTAACTTGAAAAGAGTTTGACTGAGTTTCATCCAGGCACCAAGATGCTCAGATACCACAGCAATGTGTGTGGTATATGAACCTAGATAGAAGAAGATTAGATAGCAAATCAGACAGAATTTTGCATGTGATTTCCTGGGTTTGTCTAAACTTATAGCAGCAACAGTTAATTATAGGAGGTTCTGAAGGCAGCGCTTGGGTGGGTTTATGCCACTTGTACATTAAATGTCAGATGAGAGTTACCACTGTGGCAGGAAGCCCCTATTGGTGCAAAGCTGATGGAAATCCTCCTTGTGCCTTCCCACTTTGTACCCTTGCTGGGTACAAACAGCAAATAGCAGTGATGAAAGATCTAGGGGAGAAGAAGCCCTTTGACAGCAATGGCAGAACTCCAAGGAAAAGAGCATCAAGATGTGCACAGGTCATCACTCAAAGAGGTGGTTGCACTCAGGAGTTACACGTGGTCATCCTCTAGATGGTTGCTGTACCAACTTCCAGATCTAGTGCCTCTGCTTCTACCACGTGTGAATTCCTCAGTTCTTGTAATCGCTTCCTCTGGCTCTTAAGCAAGGGCAGCTCTTTAATTGCGGATTAATGTGTTAATGAAATACTTGAGGCTACTTTGAAGTGACTGGGCAAGAGGGACTAGCCTTTCAGCAGCAGCTGCTGGCACAAGAATCACAGTTCACATGCCATACTGGGAAGGCAGTGCCATAGAGCTCTCTGTGCGCAGCAGGAGCAGGATCTGTCATTTTTTCTCTGGTAGTGCCTCAGGGCACATCTACACGGCAGAGCAACGCACAGGGATTCCGGAGCTGCCTCTAAACAGTGGTTGCACTAGTTTTCACAGCAGGAGTAGGAAGCCTGCCTGGAGTATGATTCTAACACACCTACAGTGCTTGCATCCCTATACCTGACCCTGACGTGTCTTGACCAGTGCAAGGTCAGCTTTCTCTTCCTCTCTGTAGAACTGCACTCTGCTATGTGGATCCACCTGCACTTAGAAGTACTAAAAAAATTAAATGGTGATGTTTATGAAGGACCTTATGTAAATTCTAATCTGCAGTTTCTGATCTATGGGGTCATTTATTTTATAAAGTGGGGAAGCTTTCAAGAATGATTTCATAGGTAATGCTTTTTTTTTTCTCTTGGCTGACAGCCTGATCTTGTTTTTTGTTCTTTCCTTTGAAATTCTGTGTGCAATTTCTACTGACTTGGAAACACCACCCCATGAAGTAATTACCAATCTTTCCTGCTTAAGCCTTCCCCTTCCTTGTGCTTTTAGTTCAAGGTCACAATGATAGATTTAAATCCTTCATGAATTTTCATCTAACTTGCTGTCCGCAGAAATTGTTGATTAAAAGATCCAATTTCCATTGGCATTCTCCCTTTTGAAGGATGTCAACAGGAAATGTAAATGTGCAGCCCTTTGTGAATGATCTGCAAGGACACGCAGGCTTATGAAAAAAAAAAAAAGCAGCAGTAAGACAAATCCTTTAGTTTCTGTTTTGAATGACTGGCCATAGGAATGCAGGCTAAGCTGTATTTCAGCTGTTCCCAAGGATGTGTATGTGTAACTTGTTGATAGCGATAGGTACATCAGGCTCCAGTGACAGCTACGTGACCACTCTGAGGATCACTGTCCTGTGGCAGAACCAGCCCCTGCCTCCTCTCAAGAACACTAGGCACAGAAGAAAACAAAGAGGGATCTGTTTATTCAGAGGACTGGCCCTTGTACCTCCTGCTTTTTGCTGAGAAAAGAGAGATCCTAGGTTATTTCAACTCTCTCCCTATGCTCCCAGCAACCATTAGGTTGTAAGGAACTGCATTACTTGCTCCAGCAATTGATGTGAATTTCTGATACCTGCGAGAGTTGACACTTTTGTCCTTCAGAACCTGTAGGGGATCTGATTGATAGAAGCAAAACTCATTATCCAGAACACCAGTTTACTTCATTGGGAACTACTCATTACTACCAAAAGGAAAGACAAACCCACCACAGCTCTAAAGTTTCTGCATTATGTTTTTAAAATCTTACCAGTGTCCAAGGTATATGTCTTTCACAGTAAAAACTACTTGGAGTGTGCTGTGAATGCACAGACACAGATCAGTGCCGAACATCTGGTTAAAATAAATTACAGTCTTATTTTGCAAATAAAAGTTCCTGGGGTCTACATGAAAAAGTCTGGCCAGCATAACTATCTCATGGGGAAAAAATCACATCTCTAGCCTACAAAGATAACTATTTTGGCGTGATTTCCTCCCCCACTATGTAGACTTATGTAGAGTTACACTAGAGAGGAGTCCTTTTGCCAGTATAACTCATATTGTTTGGGAGGTACTTCAGCCGTGCTGGCAGACTCTTGCAGCTGGTATAAGTCATGTTTCCATTGAGGAATAAGGCCAAAACAGTGACACCAGCAAAGCCCCTGAACTAGAGAATAACCCTTTTTCTCCTGCTACTAGTGTCTAACGTTTTTCAGTTTTAAGGCTTCCTGCTAAAAGGAAACATGCAGAAGTTGTGCTCTTCCTTGTATCATCAAGACATTATTCCTTGTTACAGAAGAAGAATTAAAGTATACATATGGGTAGGAGTTGTGTTGCTTTCCCACATCCCAGTGGTACTTGCTTTTGGATACATGAAGATCCTAATTCTAGTGTAGGATGCCTGTTGTTTGTTTTGGTGTTGGTTTTGGAGTGGGACAGGGAGAGGTGGTTTGCCTTTTATTAGGTCTTCATATTTTGGTTTTGTGGGGTGGCATTTGAATAAATCTAATCGTCATAGTTAATGAATTGCAACTGTGCATGCAAATGAATTTGAGCTGTTTTGAATAACAAAGCAAAGTCGTTTAGTCTGTTTGTGAATTGTATTCTTATTCTCTTACTGTTCCTTGTTTTTTCATATGGTCCCTGTTAGCTCTCACCTAATAACATTTGCCAAAGGACTTTCTGGATGAACCCAAAAATTGAAGATTTACCAGCCAACCTTAATCTATGAGCTTCTCCTCCACAAGGCAAGGCAATGAATAAAGCTTTCCTGGCTTAAAAGTAAGGTTCAGCTGCTTTGACAACAGACAGTTATCACCTCTCCTATATAGACAGTTCATTTTGTCTAAATTCCTCCTTGCCTCAGTCTACGTGGACTCTGCTGATTCGTTTCCTTTCTCCTTCACTCTCTATTTGTCTCTCAGGTCTTGTGCTTTTGAGCAAATGGCAAACAGGACAGAAAGGACAAAAAGGAGGAGGGGAGACACTCAACTTAATACAATCTCTTCTGAGTAGGCGCGGACCTGGAACTTCCCCTTATTTTAATTTCATATTATCACTTAGCTGTGAAATGATGACAACATGGAGCAAGCCACCAAGAGGCCTCCATTCTCATGCACACCGTGTTGGAAAGGGAGCACTTGCAGCTCATCCCATCAGACTGCCTGACTGCCAGGTCTTGTCTGCCTCCCCCACTGTTCCTGGTAGGAGGGCTAGCTTAGGAAATGGCAAGAGACAGCAATGACCAAAAAATGCTGCCTTTTCTCTGCCTCAAATAAGGCTTTTATAGGTGAGCAGAAATGGTCTGAGCCGCTAATGAGGTGTAGGCTGCCAAAGAAAACACTTGGGAAAATTCATATTTTCCAGGTGGCTGGTGGTAGAAATGTAACTGTCCATTGAAGTCTATAGCATAGGCTTTTTTTGCACTTACTCATTAAATTGCAGATTTATTGTGAGGTTACTTTATCGTAATGTTAGCTGTGCTGTCTCACTGGCCCTCTAAATCAGTTGCTTGTCACAAGATGCAGAAAAAAACCCGAGTGCCTTCTTCAAGTCACATGAGGAACAGGTGGCACTTCTGCAGAAGGTGCTGGTAGTTTCACATGGCCTGTTGCTGCTGGAGCACCAAGGAATGCCCAGGCCACCGCTCCGGCTCTGTGCTACTCTTGCTCAACGCTGAGCACGAGTTAGTTAAGCCAAAGGGATTTGGATCAGAACTGAGTGTTGAGACAACAAACACGGGATGGAGCATATCCCTGAGGGATGTTAAAACAAGCAGCAGAGAAATGCATGACTGGTTCCTCGTGGTGCAGTCGATGGGACAACCTGGTCAGACTGGTTCGGTGTCACCCATCTGGTTCACACGTGCACTCAGCCTTTTCTGGCCAAGGCTCCCCATGAGCTGGGTCCATCACCAAGCTGACAGCTTCACCACCTTGCTTTCTCCTCTCTGCCTCCACTCATACCTGTGTCTTGAGCCCAGCACCACTGGATGCACTTGTTAAATGAAACCCTCCATGGCATTGAGTACTAACGCTGTGCCACAGCACTCTGAGCACTTCTACAGGCAGCTACTTTCGTTTCCCATTTCCCAGGCAGTTACATGATTTAACACTCTGCGGCAACCCAAGAGCAGGATAGGCAGCTGGAGCAGTCAGGGAGCATAGCAGGTGATGTGTTCACATTTCCTTCTACTGTCATTGCAGCACCTGCTTCAGAGTTGGGTTTTTTAATTAGGTAGGTTATTTGCAGTGTTAAGGGCACTCATACTGAAAGCTAGTTACAAGCAAGACAGAGAATTTAAGCAAGATTTAGAGAGAAACAGGCCTGCATTGTCATTCATTTTGTTACTTTTATTTTAAAGTAATTCTGAAGATTTTACAGGGGTCCTAATGCATCTGGCCTCTTTTCAGAGAAAACAGGTGTAAGAGTAATGTTAAGGGATGAGATGAGTCTCCCCAGCAGCTTTGAGACATTTGCTCTCTCCTTCAAAGTGGTTCACAAATCCACAAATGGATGTTGCTAAATTGACTGTTGTATGTGAATGTAAGCTCTCTAGAACAGGTTTGATAAATTGGAGAAGAATGTGGCCTGAAACTGAATGAATCTTAGTGCAACTGAGATTCACATGTAAGGACACATTTGTTTTCTGGGTACAAGTTGCACACAGCTTCTAGTGCTCCACCTAAGTAGGTTCCTGTAGAAAATAAAACTAAATAAAGCATCAGATTATTTGGATAGGATTATCAACCCACAAAAGATCTGAAAAGAAAATTGTGAAGGATCAAGTAGAGCAGCTTTCACCATGTCATTTGAACATGGAGTATTTTGTCCAGAAGGCCTTCTCGCCTTTTTCTTGTCATAATTGCTAATTGTGCTCCCTCAGAAGAGGCACCCATTAAATACCACCAGCCAGCTGCTGTAGTGACATTACAGCTGTTATGCTGATGCCAGAAATACCTCATTTTATAGTGTGGGCCTTTCCAGGAATAGGAGAATGATGCAGCCTCCACTAGGTCTGGGCTTTTGCATATTGCAGAGCCACGTCTAACTGAATTAAGCAGAGACGCCAAGACTAAATTGCTGAAACATTTCTCATGCTGACTTGGTTTAACAAGAATGTGGTCTAGTCTGAACAGAGAATGGGTTTCTATCCAAGCTGAAGGATCAATGTCTTACAAATCTTGTGTTTAAAGAGATGGCTTGACCATTCCTAAAAGCCTTAGGTGTGTTCTTAATCTCGCAGGGGTCTGGAGGAAATCTGCCTTCCAGCAGGATCACTCTCTAGGAGCATGGACAGGAGGACTAGTTATCTCCATTAATATAACTACTCCAATTCATGTATTTCTAAGGATATGTATCCCTTTCCATGAGCAAACCGAACCACAAGTAGTCCTTGCTACTTAGATGTTTCCAAGTGCCATGTTTAGTCAGTCTTATGCAAACAATATTTCCACTGATTTCAATTCACACAGTCTTGTAGTGAGAGCATTACAGTGAGATTAGGATGTGGAAGATACATCCCCAAGATCACAGGCTCACTGATACAAGAATTTATACAAATAGATAGGAAGGACAAGGAACAAAGAAGTTAAGCAAGACTACTGTGATGAAAACCAGTTTTGTCCAAAGTCAGAAACCTCAGGAACCACTGGAGAAACAAAAGGGTATGCAAGCCAGCAACTAACACATGAGCTGCAGACCTAAGAGTATGGCAGGCATTGTGGAAACAGAGGGTTCAAAATAGAATCATAGAAGGGTGGAGAAGATCTTTAAAATCACTGAGTCCAACTATTAACCTAGCACTTCCGGGTTCACCACTAAACTACATCCCAAAAATAGACCCATTTCTAGTACAGGCAAAGGCGAAGGGTGGAAAGCAAAAAAAAAAAAACAAATGGGAATTTGTTCAAGGGTTTATGTGCCAAAGCCACTCCCCAGGCAGGTTCTTTTTCCATGATCAGCAGGGCTTGTGTGGTGACACCTTCTTTTCCTTCCCATTATAATTTGATAATGTGGAGCTGGCAGCACTACCGGCATGTCGGCACTCCCAGGTGTAAAGAGATATCGGCCTCTCTAAAGATACCGACCTTGTGAAACGCCACACCTCAGCACAACACAGCCAAGGCCTGATCTGTCCTTATTTGCATGTACTCACCACTTAGGCTTGCATAAAAGGCCCATAAACTCTTCGGGAAAAGAACAGCTACTCATTTGTCTATTATTTGTGTTCCAAGAACTTTTCTCGTTAGCTTCAAGATGACATTTTAATGAGGTTTCACTGCATAGAAAACATGGGACGATTTAACCAGCTCTGTCCACCCCCTCGCTCCCCAAACTTGTTCTGAAATGAGTTACCATGTGGGAATGAGAGCTTTTATGAGAATTTATGTCATTCACTTGGAGGCAGGGGTGAGGGAAAAGTCATTCAGCTGCTAAACCTTGGCATCGCAGCATATGCCATTCCCTCTCCTGCCTCGCACTGGGTGGTGAAACTGCCTTGTTCAGACCTGTGCAAGTTTCTTCAAAAGCCAGAGCTAGTGTGTGTTTGTTTGTTTGTTTTGGAGTCACAGAGAGGGCAGCGTAAAATAGCTGCGAGGCAATTCCCGTTCAGTAAAATGGAAGTCTCGCAGGCTCTTCATTCAATACAATGTAGCTCAAGAGGATATCCTGCCAACCCAATGATAATGAGGGAAATAAAGTCACTTCCTCACCAGCTGTTTGATTCAGGTAGAAAAAGGAAGCCTTTACTTCCTTATGTTTTCTCTCCTCACTACCCCCGCAGTCAGAAATGCCAGGCAGAAACTGCCTTCTTCCTCTGCATTTTCAGTAAGGAGCTGTCGGATCTGTGCTGCTTCTCTGGGCTCAGCCTAGGGGCAGTATGTTCTTCTCTGCCACCAAGAAGCTGTGCTTTGCCTCTCAGGCTGCAGTGAAGGCTGAGCTGCAAAAGGACCAAGGCTGAACAAACTCAGTTCATTCTGAAAGCAAAGAATGCCCTGGTAATAAAAGATGACATTTGTTTCTTGGATCAGACCTGCCGAATTTGGGCCAGCGGAAGAGTGGGATAATGTGGTCTCTTTCTTTTGAGACTGTCCTGACTCAGTGCACTACTACGCCTCCTAATCCTCCCAGGGTGACAAACTCCACTTCTCTCCTGGGCTCCCTGCAAATGCCAGGAACTCCAGCCAGGGACATGCTCTGTCCTCCCTGTGTATAATCCAGCAGGCAAGAGGGCAGCAAGGGATACCCTTGGGGCAAACTTCCTGGCCTGCCAGTCAAGCCCAGGTAGGTGAAACAGGCACCTAAGCTGCTTTCATGCCTAAGAGGAGCTTAGACAGAGCATCTTTCCTTTCCCCACCACCACCTTTCTTGCTTCACAGAAACAGTCAGCATAAAGTTGCACAGTAAACCAGCAACGGACTGATTTGACTTAATAAAAGCTTCTTAAGAAATGACTTTTTAAAAACTTTCAGAGCTGAATGAAGAGTTCTTTTCCATATAATTTTTAACTGCCCTGATATAATTTTACATCCAGGATATAATTTCCCATTAAATTTTGAAGGTCTTAAAAGCAAAGGCCTGCAAAGATTTTCTTTCCAGTTGTGTAAGATTTCCAGAAAGGTTGACCAAGCCAGGACTTGCCTCAGTCTATTTGCCAAGGGGACCCTTGCTTTCATTATAAAGAGTGTTTTTCAAACGACATAAAGTGTTTCAAGCAATTTTCCTAATCTTATTTATTTTAGCTGAGATTCTCTTATTTTAAACAGAGCAGTTTAGCTGACAAAAATCCAGTGACAAATACATGAGTTTACAGGAGGTAAACCTTATGAAACAGTTAAGATTCTGTTTAGGGTTCTCTTTGTGCTAAAATAGTTTTCAGCAACGGGTCATTTTTCCCCTTCCCCCACACCCCTTGTTTTAGTACATAAAATGGACATGTGTTTATTTAAAACAGGTTTGAAACTTAAACAAATAGTGACAGGCTGTTCAAACAAGCTTCGGAAATAGGCCTAATCAGGATGTTTGAGAAGGGGAGGGGGAACGATCATAAAGAGCTACTTGTAATATATAGTGCAGACACCATTAGGTTGGGTTCATGTTATTGTTGTAATAATCTCAGAGAAAAATGTACTGCATGCTGCACGTTTTTTGTTAACATTCCTCTTTTGAGCCATAGGCTATGCCATGCTTTTGCCTTGTATCCAAATTTTCCTGTTTTGTCTGTCTTCATACCCAGTACCAGCAACTCATTGAATCATTGGTAATGATCTCACAGAAAAACTGGGGGGAAGGAAAGGAGGTACACATTAGGCTCATTTTGATACTGTATATACATCGACTGTCATGAATATACAGAAGTGAGACCTTCCCCACAGAAAGAGACCATGCAAACCTTAACGTTAAAATGTTTTCACATGACTTGCATTTCCATGAGTGGTTTTCTTTTTAATTTTCATTTCCTCCCTTTTCCACCCATAATAATATCACCAAGTGTTGAACTTTACCCTTGTATTTTTATAAGGCCTGATCTTGAACTCCCTGTACAGACAAGGCTCCCGTGGAAGTCAGTGAGTCTGTGCTGGCGACTACAGGATTTAGCCCAGTCTGTAACATTTTAGGATATTGTGTTACTTCATAGCCTTAAGGAGAAATAAAAGCAGCTTTCCAAAGAGCTGCACAGCAAACTCAGTGTGCTTTTTCAGCTCTGCAACAGCACAGCAGAATATTAAGGCCAGAGTTTGCAAATGTCTACGTCAAAAAACAGGCAGCTAAGCAAAAGTTGCCAATTTCTCTCTGGAATGAAGAACTTACATTCAAACATTCCATCTTCCCCACAAAAGGTTAAGCTGCTTTCACTTAAGAATATACCTTTGGAAACCCAAGTTGAAAAATCACTGCCTAGAGGAATAAGCATTGAGAAACAGCAAGAGGCAGATGTGTTTTCACATCATTCTGTTGGCCAGAGCCTATGGCTGTTCTGTTACCAAATCTTACCTACTTACATCCACTCTGACCTACAACACGCATCAATATTACTTAACGTAGTAACATATTTTGGAAGTAAATATCTACTATTTATTTGAATCTCGCTCAGTGTCTAGTGAATAGAAGTCAAAATTTTAAAAACCTCACACGCCCTCTCGTGGTGAAACCACAAATGCTCTTATTCTGACGAGATAGGTAATGAGGGAAGCTAATTTAACTAGGTAATTTTCAGAAAATTAACTTGGATGAAAGGTTTACATTAATAATGGAGACCTTTCTCTCCTCAATTCCTGCTGTAAACCATAACATATATGAATTTTTAGAAGGCAGGTTATCTCCTAGTATAGTAACATTGCAAAACAACTAAAGGCACTATGACATTGTTAGAGTGTTAACTTCTACCAGAAATGGGAAGTCTAGAGTAATAAAAGTAGAGACAGAAGCCCCCACCTTAGATAGCTGTTTCATGGGTTTATCTCAGAAGTTTGGGAGCATCCCTTGGCTGGCTGCACAGTAAAAGAGTTGCCATAAATGATGCTATCAGTTTTGTCACATTTTTAGAGTCATTCAGCTTGGCTATTTACTGCTTTAATGCCATACAGTATGATTTGTCTCTCAGGAATGCTCTGAAGCTTCATGCTTGTTAGGAGTTGCAGCCTGAAAGAAAGGCATTACGTGCAGAGTATCACCAATCCAATCACTAGCTCAGTCAAATCCCATTGTATTTATGAGTCACAAAAGCTTTATCTTTGCTACTTAAACAGCCTTTCCATTTGGTGCCTACATGCACCACCAGATTTTCCTGGGGCACAGGACCACAGCGTCACCCTTGGTGACAGTTGTGAAAGACCATCATAGGTGTAACCCAATCTTAAGAGCTTCAGTTCATATGGAAGAAACATCTGTGGCTACTACACAGTCTTCTGAACCCATTCCAAGGAAACTAAAAAAAACTACCTTATTTTCAGTGAAGCTGACCCACAATATAAGTGCCCCCAGTCCAGTGGAAGTGAAACATTTGGAGAATAAAGCTCCATTTACCTCCTTTGTGCATGTTGGTATAGACAACATTCAGAGCCAAAATTGTGGTAACTTGTATTTTAAAATGTTGCTCCCGTGTTTTCTGTTAGACTGGGCATGCCTAAAGCAGAAGTCACGGCTGTAAGTAATTACAGCAATATTTGTAAAGAAACAGGCAGGAGAACTTTTCTGTAAGCTCTGCACAAAAACAGAGCTCCCAAAACACTATTTTAATACATTTGTGTAGTTTTCTTGTGCTGGTGGGATTGTTGGATGACCATTGAGGGTGAAGAAATTCCTTCCCCCACCCTGCCAAAAGAAGTTACTGCAATTCTGATATTCCTTTCTGATTACTTCCCTTTCTAGGATGCCTTTGTGGAGTTGTATGGCAACAGTATGAGGCCTTTGTTCGATTTCTCCTGGATCTCTCTGAAGACTATCCTGAGTCTGGTTCTGGTGGGAGCTTGCATCACTCTTGGCGCTTATCTCGGACATAAGTAGAGTCACACAGTTTATTGTGGATTACAAAAGTCTTTCAAAACAACAAAATAATATTTTTTTTCTGTAGCACAATGATATTTTATGAGCAAAGCAACTTCCCAGCAAAAGATTAAATCAGCTATCACTGCCAAAGGAAATATCATTTATTTTTACATTGCTGGAAAATTATTTATTAAAAGATATTTACATTTTAACCTGCTATTTTCAGAACCTCAGCAAGTTGCATCTGTCATCGCATCATATTGTTACTCTTAATTTTAATGAGCTCCAGAGTATTTTAGTTTGGTTTTTGCGGGGTGTTTTTGTTGTTTGGGGTTTTTTTAATTAATGCCACTGACTGGATTATTTTATCTCTGAAGAGCAAATATACTGACAAAGACCTACCTGCTTACACTTACAAGGGCAGTTACTTGAGCTGCTAAAGCCTGCAAAATTGTGTTGATTTTCCTTGCATTTTCTGGGAGGGATCTGAAAGACAAGGTCAGCATGAACAAAGTTCTCACCCTGTCTTGCTGGCAAGAACTGATGTAGTAAACGATTCAACATGGTACCTATGTGGAGTCAAGATGGAGACTTCTTGAAGGACTACTCAGCTATCCCAACAGGAGAACAGTTGGAAATACAATTGCCTATGCCTTTTAAACATGTGTTTTCAAGTTACCCGTTGTGCCATCACGTCATGTTCACAATACCCACACAATACATGTCACCTTTGTTTTTTAATAGAAGTGTGAAGTTAAATCTTTGGGGCTCACAGGAAATTGCTGTTCCAATGATTTTCTCAGCAGTAGAATGTTTTTTGTGGCTACTGACATGGAAACATCAGGAGACCTCAAGTGCCTGCTTCAACAGAGCAGAGCTGGAGTCTGAAGACCTGACCTGTGTCCCACTTTAGTGGGCTCATATCTGCAACTAATCCTGCTTACTTACAGAGTTCCTCCAGGGGTTTGAAACCAATTAGATGTGGTCTCTAAGTCCCTGAAAGTTGAAAAAGATCTTGGTTTTATTTGGGAAGAAGCAGACCTCAGCTAAGTTACAGATTAGCTCTGACTATCCTTGTTTATCAAACTGGACACCAAAATCAAGTATGTTTTCATGACAGGAAAAGAAAGTGAGATTTATTATCCTGCCCCTCACCCTCAAAATTATTTCATGCCAATAATTTCCTAAGACTGTCTGCAGAAGAAAGATAATTAAGAAACTCAAAATCCTCTGTCTGGGCAAAGACTCTTTGACACCTCGATCAGGCAGGTGCCTACTGTCATCTCAAGTGAAAATAGGGTGAAGGAAAGCGGGGAGTGGGAGGTGTGAAGTCATCTGCTCATGTTACAAAATGCAATGCAAGTAAAATTAATGCAGAGTACATAATACAGTTTTATAAACAGACCTGTGTTCTGAAACCAGCTGTGTCAATGCCTTTTAAAGCAGGGCTTTCCTTGAGCTCGAAGGGGGCCAGGAGCCCCCTGGAACCTGAAGACTGAAGCATGTCCCACGGGCTGCTTTGAGGCATGGAAATGTCCAGCTTCAAATGGTTTAAGTCCTGCGCTTCTATTTCTTCTATGAAACTTTTGAAAGCTGGGGGTTTTGGGGTAAATGATCGTCCAGATATAAAAGGAAAGATTGCAAAGCTCTGGATAAAATGTACCATACAATACATAAGTGCTCAAAAGGTGAAAAACATACAGTGAATAAACTGTAGCTCCAACCTCAAGATTTCAGTTGGATAACTTTGTGGCATTATATGCAAAATATCTCCAGTAACTCGGGAATGTAATATGTTCAATGTTAAGGCTGTAGTTGATGTTGTGTCTCCAAAGCTGCTTTTATGTTTGGTTGGTTTTTTTAAGAGTTGTACATCTCAGCATTTTTACTGCTATTTAGTCATGGCACCTACACTTTGTATGAGCAAAGACAAGATGGAGCAAGCTTAATTTTATAGAAACGTAGAAAGGAAATATTTCTAAGAACACAAAAATGTGAACTATGCTTGATTAAAGAAAGAGGAAAAATCCCACCATAAAACAAAAAGTACTTGCAATGCTTTCAGAGTGCTTCTGTCGGAAGTGGGGATTCTCCTGTAGGATTTGCATGAAAAATATTTGAATTCAGAGGAACTGAATATTGCAGATTGAGTGTGGGCTTTGTTTTTTCTTTCACCTTCAAGCTGAATTTGTCTGCAGCCAGTTGCACAACTGGAATTGGCTGGTATCGAGCCAATGTTTCATTTCACAATCTAGTCTTTGTTTCAATTTGTGCCCATATTCCCATTAAAGTTTATGAACTATTAGACTTCAAATTGTTTCAATATTGTTTATTTTATTAAAGGTTTACATTGTCAAAAGTAGTAAAAGTGTCAATTCCAGTGCTGCTATAATACCAGGATAATTTGAATGGGTTTTAGTTTTTAATACCTTCCAATGGCTAAAGTTTTTTTAAAGCTGCTTTAGAAATAATATGAAGACGACACATGATACACATTTGAATAAATACTGAGGATTTTGTGTTCTGTTGTGTCTTCTCACTGGACTTCCCAGTGTATCAGTTAATACCTGGCAAAAAGAAGAGTCATGATGACTGTTGGTGATTTTATTTTATTAAAGAGCTAATGGAGTTTTCCCATCCTGACTGCAGAATAGTACAGTATTGTGGCTGCATTAGGTATAATGATAGTTGATAGTACATTTATTAAGAAACATAATAGAAACATGAATGTATATAAAAGCTTGAACTTCTTAAATAAAATCCTCTCCTTTCACTCCCGCATTTCTTCTGCAATAATTCCTGTCTTTTCTACTCTTCATTACACATTCATGTAAGACTTTTTTCCCCACAAAATGTCTTATAGACTTCCATGCTCAGACTCTGCTTCAGTGAAAATCCGTCCTCTGTCACCATGTGCACACAAACAGCTGACCACTCCTGGCATATCCAAATTGCAGAAGCAAAAACAAAACAAAACAAAAAAGAGGGAGACTTCTGAAGTGGTTAGGTGTGGAAGATCAGAGGACACGTCAAGAAGTGGAGGGAAACAGAGATCACTGAAATATCTCCTTGGTTAAAGATGATTGTTACCCAGAATTTGTTTATCTTTCATCCTTTCCATTGAAAAAGGATGATATAAGGGCAAAGATAAAACTTACGGAGACTTCACAATTATTCTTCTCTATAGAACTTTGTTAATGCTGAAGGCAATCTTTTGCAAAATGGCAAATCCATAGGTGTTGAGGAGAAATAGTTGGTTTTGCTGTATTCAGCTTATGTGTCCTTAATTCTTTTTCACTCCATTTATTAAGAAAATAATGAAGAAAAATATTTTGTGTCTGAAAAAAAAATCTATAAGATCACCTAAGATCTGTTATAGAACAGTAACTTAGGAACAGATGGAAAAAATAAGAAAAAAAATCTGCAAGCAAAGTATTCTGAAATCAGAGCTGAAACCAAGTACATTTCTTAGTGGAAAAAGCATTGGATCCACCAAAGGATTAATGGGGCTGTCGAGGTAACAGAGAATATACAGATAAGGAAGGGGGCTTGAAGATACGGAGAATGACATTAGTATGTAAGAAAATCTTCAGTTTCATATGTTGCAGGAGTTCACCCAAGATGGTCTGAAAATTACTTTTAACTCAAAGCAGCTACAGATGTGTGCACTACATGGCTACGATTATTAAAAAAATGTCCAATTACAAAATTATTTGTAAATCATTATAAAATTATCCAGTCTGTACAAGTTCATCAATTTGCTGTTGTGATTGGGGATTATAGAGCCTTGAGTAGGTTTGCACTAGTAAGGAACAACTGTGAAGAGAGGAGTCTGAAGGCAGAGGTGCAAAGGCAACCTGAAGGTGATGCAGTTCAAAGAGCACAGACCCAGCATGCCCAACCCTTGCAGGCACAGGCAGTGAGTCTGCACTGCATGCTTTGGCCCCGAGGCATGACACTGCTGAGCTGTGCCCTGCACTCCCCTTCACAAACCTAGAGGTCTTATGGATTAAAAGTGTAGTAAAGTAGCACATTTCAAGCCTTCCTTATTTTTCCTCTATCTCTGAACAAACTAGGAAGATGGTTAATTTCTATTATGAGTTTGTGGCTCAGTACTATATGAAAATTTATGCATTTTTAATTTATGAGTATAAAAATTCTTTTTAATTGCAAAAGCCCAGCTTTGCCTTTCATTCCTATCTCTCTTTTTCTTCTTTACAAAGCTAAATACAAGGAAGACAAAAGAGCTAATTTAATCTGTATTTGGTTTAAATCACACTTCTATACTAAGTTAATGCAGCTTCATCACACAATGGAATTATCTTCAAAAAGTAATACAGCATTAAGAGCTCCACACAAAACTGTATATTTTTATAATTTAAATAGCGTATTTTTTCTTTTTCTTCTGAATATTTGAATTTTAATTATCACCAGCATAAATGTACATAAGCAGATATTGTTTATCCAGTATCTTTGGAGATGTATGTATGGTAATGTAGTTTGTCAGTTTATCATCATTCAATATGATTATGTTGTTCTTTGTCTTTAAAATGTTATAATAACATGCTGCCATTAAACTTTTCCATGTCTGTCTAGTTTATATTGTGAAAAAAAATAATAAAAGCACACTGTGAGATACTTGTTTTTCATTTGCATTGTTTAGGATTTGTTGATAAAAAAACTACTCAAACATTTTGACTGTAATCCCATAAATGAAACGTAATTTTTCCCTCTGATAGTTCAGTTTACATTCTGCTCAGTAGTGGCCAGTACTCACCAGCTTTCTTCAAAGGGCTCTATGCATCAATATGCAATAACCCAGATTTGATTAGCTGCTGCTGTGTGAATTACAGTCCACAGGTGTACCCTGTGCTTTGGGACCTGAGCACAGTGTTATCCTTTCTGCTCTCCTGTACATTTGAAGTCTTGTGGAAAGTGCAGCAAGGCTCTTCTATTCATTTGCTAAAACTGCTTTTCATCCTTGCAGACAGGAGTTGGAAAAGCACATTAGCAAGTTTCAACAGGAGAAAAGTATCTTTGTTACTGCTTAAGGTTTCCTACAATTATGACTGTTTTCCAGCAAGTGTTCAGGTATTTTGCATCTTAAAGGTTCATGTTAACTGGCCCTTGATTCACAGTGGTTGCCTCTTACCTTCTGTGGCTTTAATTCAGGTAGAACACAGCTAAATGCACTCAGGTAATGAGTATTTCACTGCCCTAAGTATTTGCCTGTCTTCATGAGTGGGTTTTACAGCCAAACTTGTGCACTGGGCTGTCATGGAGGCACTTTTCGTGAGTGTCTGAATTTAGAAGCTTAATGCCCTTCAAGGACAATTTAGGCACATGTGCAAAACATGTACTCCTCTGTCTGTGTCCATAAAGACAGAGAAGGTGGAGGAAGTCAGCCTGAAACTGAAAGAAGAAGCAACAGCAACAGCATGCAACACACAGACTCTGTCCTTTAGGCTCTGGGATTTAACTGTCCAGCAGAGACCAACATTACTAAAGCCTTTGCAAGGCAGAAGGTAAACCACTTTGCAGTACTGCAAGTACCACCATTTCCCTCTCCCATTATTTTGTGAGTCTGTTAAAGGAAGACAAGGACTTGGGGGAAAGCAGCCCCAACACTGCCTTTTTCCCAAAACCTAACAAAGGAAGATGGGATTCAGTATACACAGGGAGTTCAGCAGAACAGATAAACTAGTTCTGTGATTCTCCTCCTTCTGCCCAGTCAGAAAAGCTTTCTAAAAAGCTAACAGGTTAGTACCCATTATTAAATGCTTACCTTACCACTGGAACCAAGCACAGTGAACAGATGAGGAGAACTGAAGAGGTCTGGGTGAAGACAAAATGAATATTAGATCTTATGACTGAAGTGGGGTTTGGCTATCTGAAAATTAGGTAAAAGTACCCTTATAAGAAGTTTTTCTGGGCCAAGACCAGGAAGCTCCCTTCTCAAAACTTTCCTGAGTGATTTCAAGCACTGTAAATCTCCACCAAAGCTGCACTAATTAGCAGTGTGCTGTCATCCCTCTGTGGCACCAGGCTCTCCATCCTGTGCTATCTATACCTCCTGCTTTTATCCTTCTCACTTATTAAACATTTAATGGGAGTCTAAACATGGTAGAAAGTGGAATTTATTGCACTATGAACGTTTGGGTACCAACTGCATAGCAGTTAGGTTTCACACAACACCTGACCCTAAGAGGAGCTACCCTTCTGCTTGTAACTGACTTTTTAGTATCAAGAACTGCCTCTGAGGACATTTTACTCAGGCCAAAAGACCATGTAGTCAAGGTTTGTGCACTGCAAGAAACTGACTTGCAGAGACCACCAAACAACAAAGCAGCTCTTGAAACATCCATCCCATCATAGCCTGTAGTTCTCACTCACTACAATTGAGCTTAAGTACCGAAAATGTTCAGAATGGATCTTTTAAAATCTCAAAGGTATAAATAAATGTCAGTAAGAAACATGAGTATCTAATTTTTTTCAAGACTTTTCAAGGTGCAGACATGCTCCTTGCTATCCTGCTGAAAAGTTTGTCTGGATTAGTTCAACCAAAAGATGCTGCTTCTTCTCCAGTGGGTTTACCTATTCTGGTACTGACCTGTGCAGCATTTTCAATGTACTGAGCTGCCTCTTGGATATCCTGGAGAAATGCGTGCCTTTTCCTCTGTGTGTCCTCCAGAACTCCTATTACAAGCACAACAACAACAGTGGGAATGCAATGCTTTGATTGTGGTGAGAAGCTCTCAAATTTGCACTCGAACAAGGTCCTGGACATACAGCTAAAAGGGTGCATCTGGAGCAGACAGTACTGATGCAAGGCTTTATAAAGCCACAAGTCACTGAGACAAAAGCCAGCCAATCTGTTTACTTGGAGATGAAATGGAAAAATAACCTCCTTTCCTTTCTTTGTCCACCTGATGAGCTACAGCCACTTCCTTGTCTGTGTGGTCAGAGATGCTGTCCAATGCCCTAGTTAGTGAAGGTTTTGAGTTCATATGGAGTTTTGTGCCAGTTTAAATCCCTCCCCACCTGTACACTCCCACTCTAAAAAGCCTGCTGATCCTTAATATATCTAGTAAGTAAACGTTTTCCTTTCCTACCTGTGACTTCCAGGATATTACTCTTCTCACCCTTTCATAACACAAAGGACCCTTTGGCAGGTAAGTTGCAATATATGTGGATGATACTGCTAGTGGATTATTAACAATAATGTCCAACGTGCATATCTCAGGTTATTCTACTGTGATCATAAGTACCATGGAGGTGTCTGCTTCGCTACACCGCTGAGATGGAGAGACTCCTGAGGCCATTTCTGTCAAAGCAGCCACAGACGATGCTAAGGGGCTCTGGGGGGATAAATGACACCTGATGAGCATCATCCAATTAGAATGGCACGAACAGGCTTCAGCCCATTGTACTGTGTTTGCACAGCAAAGTTTTGGCAGCAGAGAGGATACAGGAGTGGTTCTGTGAGAAGCTGCCAGAATCTTCCCCCATGTCTATTACAGCCAATGCCAGCCAGCTCCAGGATGGATCCACTGATGGGCTGAGCCTGTCAGCAATGATGACAGCACCTCTGGGATATCACAGTTAATAAGGTGCGGGGAAGAAGCTGCACAATTGCAGCTGGAGAGAGGAGTGAGAACAGGTAAGAGAAACAGCCCTGCAGACACCAAGGTCAGTAAAGAAGGAGGGAAAGGAGGTGCTTCAGGCACCAGACCCTGTGTAAGAGCAGGTGGATGCACAAAGGAACCCCATGCCAGGGCAGGCTCCTGTCAGGACTTGCAGTCCCATGGAGAGATGAGCCCATGTTTGCTGGAAGGACTTGTGACCCATGGGGGACTCATGCTGGAGCAACCTGTTGAAGGACTGCACCCCATGGAAGAACTCCAGCCCCTGGGAAGGATCCACACTGGAGAAGTTCATGGAGGACTGTCTCCCATGGGAGGAAGACCCCATGTGGGGGCAGTGGAAGAACTTAAGGAATTCTTCCCGAGTAGGAAGGAGGGAAAGAGTAAACATGTTGAATTGTCTACAACTCGCACTCCCCATCCCTCTGTGCTACTCAGGGGGAAGAAGGTAAAGAAACAAGTTGAGCCCAGAAAGAAGAGCAGGACTGTGGGGCAAGTGTTTTTATTTTCAATATTTTGGGTTTTTTCTCATTATCATACTCTGATTTGATTGGCAATAAATTAAACTAATTTCCCCAAGTCAGGTCTGTCTGGCCCATGATGGTAATTGGTGAGTGAACTCAACCTGTCTTTATCTCAACTCAGGAACCTCTCATTGTATTTGCTCTCTCCTGCCCAGCTTAGTAGTTAGAGTGATAGAACAGCTTTCGTGGGTGTCTGGCATCCAACTAGGGTCAACCCACCATACTCATTCACCATAAAGCCCTGTTGCAGGAAGTTAACTTTAGCAGTGGAGAAAAAATTTGGTCAACTTGACCCAGCAGGGGTCCCACTGGAGCAACACTTTGTATAATGCATTTATATAAATGCATGCTATACAACTACTTCATAATCCTCCCAAAAAATGCTCTTCCAGTCAAGTAACACGAATCCCAAAATTGGATTTAATCTACCACTGAACCACAATAAGAATTATGTCTTCTACATATGAACTGACAAGCATATCTGATGCAAACACATAAAAGATTAACGCACGCAGTCTACACACTGGGGTGGCGACAGCTTTGATAGACCCTTAATCTTTGTCTTTGCTGGGGCAACTACATCGGAAATTGTGAAAGGAGAAAATGTTTTGTTCAGAACTAAAACAGGCAAAAAAACAATACAGTTTTTCTGCTGCTGCAGTAGAAATAATAATCTCTGATTTACTAAAAGCTTACTCAAAAAAACCCCCTGAAAACAACTCACTTATCAGAAAGCCTCTTACTCTCTCCTAGGGTTTGGCCACTGGTGTGACAGCACATACCTCTAGTTCCCTGAGCACGAATGCTCAGCATTCAAACTGCACAGCATTTCACAGAATCATAGAATGGTTTGGGTTGGGAGGCACCCTCAGAGATCATCCACCCCTTCACCATAGGCAGGGACACCTTCCACTAGACCAGGCTGCACAAAGCTCCTGTCCTTGAGCACTTCCAGGGATGGGACATCCACAACTTCTCTAGGCAACCTGTTCCAGTGCCTCACCACCACCATCATAAAAAGTCCAGTCTAAAGCCACTAGATATACCTCTTTCAGTTTGAACCATTGCCCCTTGTCCTATCACAATCTTCTACATCTCAAATCTTAACAGCATCTCAGAACTATTAACAAAAAAAAAAAAAATTACACTGCAACTCCTGGATAGTTTGAATAGAAAACAAAAGAAAATAGCAGAAGATTGGAACTGTGGATTCACAAGTAACATAAGGAACCCTAACAGGCATCAAGGTATTTTGGAAATGCACTTCTTTCAGGACAGGATCACTGAAAAAAACTGAGAGGCATCATGTCTCCCTACCTGTTACTGTGTCATCCCACTGAACTGCAAATGGCAAATCAAAGAGACTTTAGCTAAACAGCTCCTCTTGCTGGCCTGCACTACCTTCACTGCCCTCCTCCCACCAAACAGCTGAGAATCCCACGGGCAGGACCAGCAATGCCAAACACATAAGCCAACCTCAGACGCAAGTTCTGGCAAGGCCAGTTCCACAGTGTGCAGATGCCAGCACACTGTAACCCAGCAGGCAGGCAGAGGGCAACTACAGTGCTGCAGTGTAATTCATGTTGCTTTTCAGTGGGCAGCTGGGGCACAGACCTGCTCTGTAATAGAAGCCTGGCCAGGAGCCTGTGCTCTCTGCTCCTGTGCCCAGATGCCGTGGCCTGAAAGGGACCACTGCCTACACTGCTTTGTCCTCCAACAGTTTTGCTTGAAGCCAAAACTGGCAGCAAACCAAGGTGTTCTCTCATGAGACTGTAAATTAATGTTGCTGAAGGAAGCTGGCTAGCAGTTCATGTGGCTCTGCATTTGCTTTCCATCTGCTGTTGAACTTCAAATTCCCTCTACAGCCACGAATAAAACAGGTGAGGTGCCTGGGCCACTCAGCACCCCCTACACATTACTAATTTCCTTTCATCCAGGTCTTAAAAAAAGAAAAATCCCATATCTTGCTGCAGTTTTGAAATGGTTTGGGGTTTGAGTTCTTTTCACTTATAAAAGCAGCTGTTATTTCTCTCCAGGCTTTGCAAACATTCTTCCCATTAAGTAACTCATTTACTGCTTGCAGCAGGCACAGCTTCCTACAACACAGAATTCTGAAAGGAGCTAATACCTTTTACAGTTGAAAAATGTGGCTGTGGAAAAGAAACAGATGCATTTTAAACAAAGGTGTTCATTTTCAACTCCTCCTCACTCCTTCACCTCACAGACAAGGTACCTAATAAGCCCTTCACTCCAGCTGCTCACCACCTACATCAGCATGATTCTTTGTTCCAGTGTTTTCATTGGGGACATAAAATCAATCTTTAACCAAGGACAAATAGCACTACTTCCAGTTACATCCAAGTCACAGCTTCCAGTTCTGGAATTATACGCCAGTCCTGTTATTTTGTGGCTGTTTCCTTTTATTCTGCCAAGATGAAAGGGGAAAGGAAGGGCAACCCAGAGGTCATAGAAGATATTCAAGAAGTATAAAAAGCAAAATCTATACAGCTACTTCCAACAAGAGATGAGACAGCATCCGAGGTTCAGATAGGCCTAGGTTCCTCTTCACATCACATGCTTTTCAGAGCACACTACCAACTTGAGAACTATTCCCATTGTCATCTACTGGGAAACTCCCACCAATCTCAGCTGGAGCTAGGAAGAGTATTTTAGTACTTGCACTAGAAATGGAGCCATTGATAGTTGCAGAACAGCTTTGACTGCTACACAAGGTTATCCAACTTCCTGAGAAAAGCCTGGACCTTTCTTCAAATATATTTACCTTTCTTAAGTTCAGGCTGATTGTGGCTGGGAGTTGTGTGGCTGGGAAAAAATCAGCCAGCCATCTCAGACACTGCTCATCCCCTATGAAGAGCAACCCACCAGCTGTCCCTTTACAATACCTGGAAGCCCCTTTGAAAGCAACACTAAAATCTGTAGTACCATCACAAAGGTATTAGAAAAATGGGCCATGACAAACAACTGAAATATATATCACAAGTGAGCATGGCATGTACAAACAGATGTACCCTGGTTCAAGCAGTATCCCTCTCTTTGCTTATTTTGCATGTTTGACAAGTGACATTTTACCTCATGCTTTCCCAAGTCTTTCTGTATGCATCTCCAGAATGCCACCAACAAGGATATGATCAAAAAGTCTCCATTTGTTTGCCTTAAAATGTTCAAATTATCTCCCACAGGATAAAATTTATTTTTAAAAAATTAATTTCTTTTTTTTTTATTTAGTAGCTGCTTGGAAAGAATTAGCTAGTCAAAAAAATATGTCACTTTTGGCAAAGAGAAGTATACACCCCCACATCAAAGAAAAACCCACCCTGTCCTTCATTTTCAACTGTATGTCCACTACTTTAATTGCAGCTGACAATTGCACAGATGTCTCCAATGCAGTTTGCTCATAAAGACACATTCATTGCAATGAGATACATGACAGACTTCACGCTTAACAGTTGTCAACATAACTTCATTAATGTGTCTTGAGTATTCATTTGCCCACCCCCACCCACTTCAAAACCAAAATTAAACCCTTTTTTTTCTGTCATCATATCCTCCGACAACTATCACCACTCACTCAAGTGTTAGGAAAATAAGTCACCACTTTTTCCGTAATCTCCATCAACCAATGCTACTTCCAGCAAAACCAGTGTAAAACAAACTCAAAGTCACAAATGAAAGAAGCCATTTTCTCTTACCATAGACCACATCTATTTATCTTCTTGACCCATCCAATTAGGTGGTATGATTCACTGATGACTAATAGCACAAACATACATTCAAGTCTTAAGTTCTGTCAAAACATTACAAAATTAGCAGAGAGCAGCTACTGTTGTAATTTTAATGATGTGCCTATGATGACTGTAGCTGGCAAAACAAATCTTTCAGCATTATATGAGCTCTTTTAATACTTAAGTGTTTCCTATAAAAATAAGATTGCATACTTAGAAGACAACAGGGTGGTAGAGGTTAATTACAAAATTATCTTTACTGGGTACAAGACACTTAAGTGTTCTCACTCATGAATGTCAGATGAGCTTATCTTATATATATATGTGGTGCAACAGCCCCAGTGGAGACGATAAAAATTATAGGACTCTAAGCAAGAAGAATGGCTGTGTTTCATATTTGTCTAAACAAGGATTGAGGTCATGATGGAACATGTCTATAGATGGAGCCAATTATCTAAAAACAAGAGATGTTCACAGATTTCACTTTTTGATTAAAGACATTTATCATTCAAAACTACTTGTGACTCATGCTGAGATTAAATTTTATATGAGAACAAACAATTAAGCCAGCTCTTCATACCATCCTTGAGAAGACTGGTAATCAACCTACACACATGAACTTTGTCATAAAGGTCTGTTGACAGCAATAACCAGGGACTTGGTTACACCACCACTCAATTTTCATACACTCACAGGGAACAGAGACAAAATGTTCAGCTCTGCTACTTCTTTATGACTACTTGAACTGAGGGAGGACTCAGGCAGAGGAAGGTCAAGTAGGGTTGAATATGTCCTCTCTACTCATACTGGCCTTTGGATTTTGCCAGACATTTCCATCTTTAAATGCTGAACAGAGCTAAGAGTCTTGTGAACCTTGTAAGTGTCAAGTTTTTGGTGACTTTCAGAGCCAGAGGAACCCTACAACTCAAAGGGAATATCGAAGGTAGGAGGTGGGGCACCAGCAGAAGGAAATTTCCCTTCTTATTCACTTTTGGCTTAGGAGGGAGTCCCTTTGAACCCTTTCACTGATGACTCACTCTGCTTCTTTTCTGTCTCTGCTCTTTTGCCCTGCAGATGTGTGGACATACACAGGTGCAACTTAAATCCCCAGTGCCAAAGAATATCATCCTTATTCTCAGACAGGTCTCCCCATCACTGGCTCTATGAGATGGCTATTTACCATCACAGATAAGTGTCCTCATGAAACAATCAGTGTTGTGAGACAAATTTTTCCCTGAGTTTCCCTCTCTCCTCCAGCCTCCCTGACCTTGTTGGATGGGAAAATGGAACGTGGTAAGAAAAGGAAATTGTACAGCTGGAAGTTCCTCAGGAAACCTTGAAACAGTTTTCCAGTGGACAAAGAACATCCATAGAAGTTTATGAAATCACTTCTAATACCAGTTATATGCTAATAATACATCTGCATTGTGGGAAGTATGTGGTGAATCTTTCTTTGTAAATGTGATTTGAATGTATATAGGCAGTACTGTAAGAAAAATTCAAGTTCAGGCAAATGAAGGCTTTCTATTACTATATATACTCAGCTAAGTATAAATTAAAAACTACACACAGGAACATGAGAAAAAAGCAGCCATACCGGCAAAAGTGATTTTTTTTTGTTTGGTTTAAAATATATTTATTTTGCCAAAAAATTCCATGTTAATGCAAAACCTTAATATAATATTAACTACAGTGCTACTATTCTACCTGTATAGTCAGTTTTATGCCTCTGAAGATTTAAAGAACAGGTAGCAATTATATTATTTCACCTTAATGCCAGCTTTAAAATGAAGGGAAAAATCACTTCTGTATGCCTCACAGAAATAAAATAAGTGTTTTAAAGCCTTCTTCCTTGAAAGCAAGTCGTAAAATCTCCAGTTTCAAAACTTACACAGTTTGTCTGGTTTCTAATTTTTAAGACAATTCATAATAGAAAGCTGGAGGGGGAAGAATTAGGTGCTAGGGAAAGATGTTTAGGCACACATCAGCCACCAAAACGGATTGAGATCAGATGAAAAAGAGAGAACAGAACAGCTATTAAACTTCTGCCTACTCTTCACTTGGGCTGTTGTTATAAACTAAGAGTACAGCTGCACTTAATGAGTTTGTGTAAAAGCAGACATTATGCAAAAAGGAGAAAGTAGGAACTTCATCTAATTAGATAAGAGAATTGGCCAGCAGCCTCCAATGAACTGAAAAGCTCTTCCAACTTTAGGGATGAGAGCTAATTATAACTCTATTTTTGTGTGTGTGCAATGCTACTAAATTATTAAGAAATATTGTTCTGTCAAAAAACTATGTCAGATGCACTGACTTGATTATTACAGATAGAGTATTTGCCAGACACAGAGCTGGAAAGTGATTAGCCTTGATAACAAGAGAAGTCATTCTGCCATCAAACTTCAGGGTGCAAATGTCTCCCCTTCTTGAGGTTTTCACAAAATTTGGCCAATAGGGTGGAATGGCAAGAATTTCTGTTTTTTCTTGATTCTGAGGATGCAAGGAAGACACATTGCCATAGATAATTATGTGCCTGTCAAGAAAGGTAGCTCAAGAGATGTTTGCTGCTGAAACTAACACACAGACCGGGGTATTGTTTCCTTTTAAGGTTTGGTTTGGGGTTTTTTTACACACATATTAAGACAAAGAATTGGAAATAGGCCAGATATGAATGGGCACAAAGGTTCTCACTGTTGCTTGACAACAATTAAGGGCCTTGTTCAGAGAGTGGACTAAGGTACAGAGGAGGCAAGGAAATAATGTTCCATCTCCTTCTCCTTTGTCACTCCCCAAAATGCCTCCTTAACACACTATGTTGCAACTTCTTAAGGTGCAGCCGTGGCTCAAACAGCTTTCTTGGTTCCATGGACAAGTTGGTCCTCCAGCCACCAACAGACAACACTGTCCATCAAGGTGGGCAATTTGCACGAAATAAATGTCAATTTATGTAAGGGGAAAAAAGTGTGAGAGGGCATGTGCTCACTCTGAGAAAGTGCACGCTGAGGGCAGCAGGGAGGGGAAGTGAGATTAGAGAATGTATTCATTGCATATTAGAAAGCAGGGTGAAACTCTGGATCCTGCTATTTCCCTTCACTCATGTCTTCTTTGGAATAACAGCTTATTCATGTCACTCCTTAGAGCCGAACACTCGAGTTCTGTGCTTACTGACAACCTGTACAGACTGTCCTTATGAGTATGAAGTGCAGTTTGGCTTTGTTTTCAGGGCAAAGTAGAGCCACTGAGACACCTTGAAAGAAGCCGAAAAAACAAGATGAAAAAATCCCAGAGCAGACAGAGCACACCAGAATGCTGAGACTGTTAATGGGACAGCTGTAAACAAGGATGAAATACTCAAATACAGGATTAAAAAGGGCAGTGGGAAGAGCCCAGAAGAGCACTGTGTTTCAATCTAGCCAAGTCATATTTCCAAACAAATATATTTTACTTCAATTATCCTAGAACTAAATAAAGAAATTAACTTAGATTTAAATCATCAGTAAGACAACAGAGCAAGCAACATCTCAAGAGACTTTCGGCAATCTTTTGAACTTTGAAGGAAGGCTTGCAGTTCAGGTCCTAAAACTAACATAGGCAAGAAAGAGGTTTCAGGCTTCTAAACAGAGACTCAGTGTGTCAGTTTTGAAATGCTAAATAAAACTGCAGTGCCTTATTAAACAAAAAGCAAATCACCAAGAAATCAGCTTTCAGGGATCTGCTGAACAGCCACATTGTACTTGCACAGAAAATTACCCAGCAGTTTTTTCTGAACCAAGAAACACAAATCAGTTTTGCTTAGTGAATGCAGGAGCCAAACTCTTCTATTGTGAGGGTTTCAATAGACACTCAAATAACTTCGACAGCTTGGAGGGGGAAGGGTGTCTCTGACCCAGTTTCTGTATTACAGTGTTGCTTGGGTGATGGTGGTACAAGTGTTCACAGCAGAACCTCTTTTCTTCAATTTTCCTCTCCTACTTGCCCACCATCGCTTTGTTTAAGTAATCCACAGATGTTATCATGGGCACAAGAATACGATTAATTGAGCTTAATGATTGCTGGCAGCTTCTTATATGCATTCAGCTGGTGATTCTTCAGCACAGAGCCCTTTACACAGCGCGAGAGGAAAATTTGTTTTTTTCTTTGGCTTTCTCATTTCATGGCCATTCTGAAAGCGGAGTCTTCATTTCATCTTGATATCGTTGCCCAAATCCTCTTAACATGCCATGGGAAATTCTGAA
The DNA here is from genome assembly GCA_035583235.1 of Hafferia zeledoni. Classification (NCBI taxonomy): domain Eukaryota; kingdom Metazoa; phylum Chordata; class Aves; order Passeriformes; family Thamnophilidae; genus Hafferia; species Hafferia zeledoni. Next base: position 67,401,349 of record JAWWEV010000083.1, read on the forward strand.
GGTCAGGCCGTGGAACTGAAATGGGTTTTTTTCCTATACTTTTCTCCAAGAAGTTTCCTGCTACTTCTCACACCGCTGATCCAGGAGAAGATTAAATTGCTCCTTTTTGTAGAACACAAAAGCCTGCAGAGGCAGGTAAGTGGACTACTGAGCAAGTGGATAAATGCATGACAGAAAGGCTCCACATCCACAGGCAGCAGGGAAATGGGGAGTCCATGTGTGCAGGCACATAAGGGCAGTGTCCCTGCCGGGCATCAGAGCAAGAGATTTGTCAGATGAACAAGGTTGAAAACACTGAAAATCTCAGCAAGAGAGGCAAAATCCAAAGGGTGCACAGGAAGCTAAATTCACATTTTTTTCCCACAGCAAGAATTGAAATACACTTATTACTCTGAACATCCACAATAAAATATTTCTTTTAAAAAACCCTCACTGCTAGCCATATTTCAATCTGGTTTTCAACAGATCTTGAATTATTGTGAACCCTTGTTTGTCTGCTTTTGTATGTCACAAGCCATCACTAACCTGACAGCTCTCTGGCAGACTTTCAAGCATCTTCAAAAATACAAAAACAGTCTGGCTTTTACTGCTTTCTCCACTTCCAGCTCCTAAAACAAAATCTAATTCAAGGACTTGAAAAGAGCAGAATCTGAAATAGGTCTCACAAGTGTCCTGCTAAAGAAAGCTGAAACTAAAGAGTTACTCTTTCAAAAGCAATGGACTAATGGGAAAAGAAAAGCAGGAACAGTTTTATGTTGGCCCGCAGGCTGCAGAGTCATGTAACACAGCAGGGGTAACCAGCCCTTGAGAAGCCCACAAGTAACTCTGCCATGTACAGGCTGGGATGACACCAGGTGACTCCCAGCACAGGTGTGTGAGTTTGAGGACTATTGCAGCAGTAAGAACTCAAACAGTGGAAGCAGGTGAGCCAGCACAAACTGCTAAGGAGACTTGATCAATCCTACTGGACAGTAAAGCAGCCAAAGTCATAAGGAGCAGCTGTCATCAACCACAAGACCTCTTCCCATCTCTCTCCCTCTCACTTTCCTGGGCTAATGAATGTTGTTCAAAGTGCTGGTGCATGTTTTTTAGGGTTAAAGAGACTGGTCACTTGCATTAGTCAGTTATACTTAAAAGACAAAAAGAAAATACTAAGACTGGAGAGAGGAAAGCCTAAAGAAAAGATGCAATGTAGTTTTCATTTTTCCATCAACAATACATTTTCATTCTCATTCCACTGGAGAAACCAGGTCTCTTTTTTGTCTTCCTCCCAGAAGGTTTTCTTCCCTTTTTTTTTTTACATTGGGGCAAAAGACCAATCAGAACATTTCCATTATAAACCTAACTTATTTTCATTTGAACTCAACAAATTTTACTTCAGTTTCTCAAAATAAATGCATTTTCTGCAAACATCTCTTATCATATGAAAAGTTATGTTTGTTAAGAAAATAGCAGTGGTAAAAACTTTTGACTATTTCTAAATCATTCCTTTTTATGAGAATTATGGCACTTCCCTGTGCACTAATTAGTGCACTGCCACTAACTTCAGTAGTGTTAAATTCACTCTGGTGAGGGACTCATAATTCCCTGTGCTGCCAGAGACTTCCCTCTTGACTTTGGGCTATTCACTTTGCCTCTATGCTCCTCCAATCCAGCTATAAAATGGGTATAAAACTTGTACTTTACAGAAGCACCGCGGGCATGAAACCACTCATTATATGAAGCTTTTGCATGCTATGGGGGAAGAAGGTATTAGAATATATAAAACCCCACTTGAATTAGGGTTTAGGAACATGCTGCAGAGGATGATGGACCTGGCTGAATTATGATGCACAACTGAGCAAAGCAGTGTTATTTCCTGGTTGACTAAAGTCTTAAGACACTCTTACTCTTGCAAACAGCACCACAAAATCTCTAATGATTACAGATAGGCAGGACTCCTGTTTTATATCTCAGCCAGAAGACAAGAATCACTCTCCTGCTCAACAGACTGAAAACATGCAGTGGCTCAAACAGACCAAAAGGAAAAGCAGCCAGTACCACAGAGTCAAGATCTACAAAATAAATACCATGGCTCCTAAAGCACTATAATTTTATCTTCAGTGAGAAAGCCAAACTCTGCCTTGCTTTGCCAATGGCATATGAAGAGTTTGCTGCCTGATGCAGTATGACTGTGACATTGCTTCAACACTGGACATTTGTAGCACCCCTCCTGCAACTTAGAGAATGTTTTCTGAACGCAGCCTTAGCTAAAACCCTTTTCTGACAAGAATTGATCTCATTCGCTTTATTGGTCTTTGACATCCGTCGCCTAGACTCAGGGTGGTCTGTTTGCCTTTCTCTGAAGGTGCCTTCCCTTCACATGCCAGAGCTCAGCTCGACATAGCAAGGCTGGGAACATCCCAGTGTAGACACACCTTAAGAGGGAACATTCAAAAGCCCAGCGCCCTCCTCGATTATCAGCTGTACCTGGTATCGGAGCTAGAGGTGAAAGGGGAAAAGGGAGAAAAACGGAGAAAAGCAAAGCCAATGATTAAGGAGTAAAGAATGGCAGATGAAACTAAAAATAGTCCCCTCGGCAGTTGTAAAGGAAATTCGTTTGACAGGAGGCTGCTTCTTTTGTCGAGAGCGGTTTGTTATGCAAGAGACGATACCAACACCGGCTCTTGTTATCTGGGTTGTCAGTTTAACTGACAAAAAGGAGCAGGGGTTAACATCACTGGAGCCACAGCCAGTCCTAACATGTGTTTGTTTTCATACATATCCGTGTTTTAAGAGGCAGCCCCGGGATTAATACTGTCCAGAAACTGTGCTGCAAACTCAGTTAAGCAATTTCACAAAAATCTTCCGAGTACTCACTGGTTGTTAAAGGCAACAATTAAGCCCCTGCCTGCTGCTGGTTTTTTCTCCCGCCCCCTGCATCAGCCACCCTAGGGTGACTCCTGCACAACAGAAAACTGAATGCCCTCAAGTTTTTCCATACACAGGCAGCAGAGGACAACCTTGTCCCTACTCTGCTTTTCTAGTTCTCAAGGTAGATCACTCAAAACATGCAGAGCCTCCTGTATACAAGAAAATGCAAAACTAAACCAAAGAAAGTTGTTTCATTTCCCCCCCACTCCTTCCTGATGCTGAACCTTCAATAGCACTTACACCTCTATGTACAAAGGTAAGCAGTAGGAAGGCGAAGGCTTTACAAGACACCACCTTAACATCTCCTCTTACAGAAGAGGAGTAAAAACAGGGGGAGAAGAAGTAAAAACGAGGCCAGCAGCAGCTTCCTGGCCAATTGCCCACATGAGTGCAGGTGAGTCTGTATGTTCCTTATTAACGTGCCTTCTGGCACGCCTGCAAGCTTTTGTAGAGCCTGGTGGTCACAGCTGCCAATATCTGCTGGTGAGGAGGTAAGCAAATAACAGCCTGTCCAAGTTAAACAAGTTAAGGCCAGGACTTTGAAAAACTCAGGAGACCCATGTACAGTGTGGGAGTGAGCGCTCCGGTATGATGTAGGTGCAAGGGAAAACAACTCTTATTAGTCTTCTCTTCATCAGACTTCCCTGAAACACTCATTTTTAGACCAAGTATGCTGCACTAAACTGTGAGTTAATTAGAAACAGGATGCTTGCAGTCTCTCCTCTATTCCTGTTTTTGGAGGAAATGTTCATAAGCACAAAGACAGCAATGCAGGAGTCCTGTCTCCTTGGTGGGTGACTGAAGTCATCCTCTCTGTCCCAAAAACCAAGGTGTTTGGTAGAAAAATAAGCAGCAGAGTAAGATAAACTGGTGGAAAGCCCAGGTTGCAAAGTAGATAGCAGCTTTGTATTTCAGCTTTTAAATGTGCACTGAGTTGAAATACTCGGGGCTTCTTCTGTTAACTAACCTAGAGATAACTTGGTCCATTTCTCACTCAGTGTGGAAAGATCTCAGTGGCAGATTCTGCCCTAAACCAAACCCACCCGCCATGAACTGCTCGAGCCACAGGATGCCACTGTTGCATTTCTTTTTCAGGAGGTCAAAAGAATGTGTGATAAACTGTTTGCATGAACTGGACACTTAAATTTATTGCCTCTTTTCCCTTCTTAACACATATAATTGCCAGTGTTAAAGCTCCAGACAGACCAAGCAGATGTAAATAGCTCAGAGATGCACAGGATTATATGTTTTGATCAGGAAGAAAATGTTTGAATACCTTTTAAGGCGAGATTACTGAACCCAGCATCTCCATGTGTTCATAAATTTTCTATGCACAAGAAATCTTTCCAATGACTGCAAGGAGTGTTGACTCCAACCCTGATATTTTTGACCACAAAACAAATACCCTGTTATTGGATTTTATCTATGTCCAGATGAGAAAAGAAAAACACTAGATGGGAGAGTAGATTAAATCAGTGAGAAGGCAGACTGCTCGTAATTCCTACCTCTTATGACAGAGCAAGAGCCCTCCATGTTAATAAAACTTCATAAATATTTTACTAATATAAAATGGAATGCAATATATTCATGCCAAGAGACAGGGAGATGGCCTGAGCTCCCAGATAGCTGCTCTTGCTGTAATTTTGTGCAATTTGCAAGCTGGCACACAGAATCAGAAGCCCAGGACTACTGAGACTTCTGGGATAGTCAAGACAAAAGCACCTCACAAGGGTCCACCAGTGTGAATTTGAGAGAAGTCAAGATTGCAGTGATCTACACAGGTTCTAAAAGTCCTCTGAAAACCAGTTTCAGTCCTGAAACACTTTTACATTTACATTTCAATGGTTAATTATTTTAGAAAACTAAGTATGGAGTTGCAGATAATCTCTTAAGATCTATGCAGGCAAGGCTTCCCCCAAGTTCAGCACAGCATAGGTGTGAGGAAGGACTGTTAAGAAATGAGGGGAAAATTTTAGTGGTAGCAGTTTATCAGATTTCAAAAGTCAGTTTGGTTTTGCTCTGCATTTTAGGAGAAAAATGGCTTTAGCCTACTACAACTCCACTTAGAAACAGGGAAAAAGAAAATTAATGATAAGGTTTCAGATACAGCTTGGGTGGCCAGCAAGAGTAGAACTTGAGGAAAGTCAGCATGACACTGACAGCTGTGGTGATGCAGAGCATTGCTGGAGCTAGTGTTACAGCTCCGTACTTCAAGCTGATATAAATACAAAGGGGCCCACAGATAACAGCCTTTTAGGTATTCAAGGCTTCAATAGAAACATCCTCACTGCCTCCAGCCTGTTTTGGATGCGTCCCAGAAGTCTCCCAGTCAGAGCCCAGATTCAGTGAGAGAAAATCCCACTTTTCAGAAAGCTGTGTTGTAAGATCTTTAAATCAGAACTAGGCAATTGCTCAGAAGATGTTGGGAAGGTCTCAGCCTTGTGAGAGAAACAACTACCAACCAAACAATTCACACATTACCAAAGACCACAATAAAAGAAGCCCTAGGACTGGTACCACTGCTTTTAAAAATAAATATTTGTAATAACACACACCAAGGATACAATATTAATATTAAATCATTCATGACTGTTGAAACGTCTTTTGCTGAAGCAATCCTTGGTGTTGTGATTTTTTTGTTTTGTTTTGTTTACCTCCCATTCCAAAGACCAGGGACTTCAAAATCTCTTTAAGAAAAGGGAAAAAAAAAAAAAAAAAAAAAAAAAGGAAAAGAAAATAAATAACAGGCTTCAACACAATTTTTTTTTCTTGTTGTTTATAACAATAAACAACAGCTTTCATATAAAAGCAACACCACTAGGATAGAAAAAAAGTGTTCCAATGGTAATTTTAGTCCCGCTGATCTCAGAAGCTTAGTGTTACTGAATAGACTCCAGCAATGCCCTGCCTGCCTGCCTGCCTGGAGAAATCTGTCTTGGAGGTCTGTTTATAGCACCTTGTGCCCTATACCTAGATTGGTTTTGAAGTTTTTTGTTTTGTTTTGTTTTGTTAGACTGGAACAAGTATTCAACACTGTGTTGATCCAAGACACAGATGTGACCTACTCAAGTAAATTACCAGGGAAAAAAAGTATCAAAATGATTCACACTTCATTTTCTGCACATCAGTCCCTCTGGACTTCATCAGCAGCCAAAATTCAGTCCCAAAGGTTATTTCTGTTTAAAGGAGAAATTGATGACAGAAACAAGTATACCTCTGACAGAAACCCATCCACTTCCATGCAATACAGCATCCTTTTACCTGCAATAGGGTAAGAACAAATAATCATTTCTTTTTCCTTGGTGGTTCTCATTCAAATTTAGCCAGTACCATATCCAACCCCTTCATGATTTTTCTCCTTAGAGACACATTCCTACTGCTACCTCTGGATGTTTCTCCTTCATCAACACCATATTCTGTGGCTTATTTCACTGATTCTTACATCAAATATAGACAATTCCTGAAATCACTACCTACCCTGTGTTTGCTTTGAGTTCCAAGGGAAAATCCCTTACATCATGGAGTAAAGTTTTTTATATAGATCTCACTGTGTAATTCTGTGTTGTTTGTGAATACCTGGTTCAACTACCTGGTTCCATAATGACTTTAACCACTTTTAAACACTTACTTTGTCCATCAGCTTCACTGAATTTTACCCAGTCCATAATCATATCCCTTCAGTTCCACCCAATCTTCCATCAAACCAAATGGCTGCATCTGAACCCTTTCAGCCCAGAAAGACAAACACTTTAACAAAACTACTAAATTATAATGTAAACAGTGGCTGACAAGGATACTTCCATATTTCAGCCACTCCAAAAAAGTCTATTTCCAGCAATGTCTCCCTGTTATTTTTTTGACTGTTTGCATGAAACCTGCCCACCAGAAGGGAGCTGTAATTCCTAATGCTCCTCATCAAGGGCAGATATTCTCTGCTGGATGCAAGTGATGAATCTATTTCCCAAATATTTGTCCTAGGCAGGAGAGTAGAATTCATGTAGGCACCCTAATCTTCAGGATAAAATCTGCCAAACTAGCTTAAACGACCTTTAAATAGAAACAGTAGGAATTAGAAACAAACTGAACTATGAAACAGTAAAACACTCCTGCTGTTAGGCTGCCTTTGCTAGCCAGATGACAGCCCCAAACTGCGAATGCATAGCGACTCACTGATGGGTAGCAGTGTCTCAAACATTTGGGCTTCAGTTACATTCACCACTCACTGCTGCCAAGAGAGGTAGCCCTCTTCCCCCATCCCTCCTCCCATTTCTTCCCTGTGGGACGTACTTTGGCCAAGCCCTTGCTCCAGTACACATTTGTTTGCAGCACCAAGCCAATTCAACTCACTAAACCAGCAGAAATTAAATTGGTTTTGGCTGGAAAGCAAGCTGAATTGGATTGTTATGTGATCAAGCAAGCACTGGGGCTGGTGCAAGACAGAGAGAAGAAGATGAGCTGAGGTGTACAGCTGAAGGCAGGAACAGTAGAAGAGGTCTAGGTGAGGTGAGAATGGTAAAAAGCAAAAGACGCTGTTAACACAGCTCAGCCAGAGCAGGGAATCACAGTCTTACCACAGTTCAAAACACATGCTTTGAGCTCTTGCAGCTATCTCCTCATTTTAGGGACAGCAGCTCTTCTGATATCTGCATGTTACTTACAGGGGATTTTGGATTTAGCTCTAGCATGGGATGGCACTAACAGTTCCATGTCTTAAGGCCAAATTCAAGAAGTACTGGTACCCCAAGCCTGATGATGTGAAAGCCCTGGGAAGGACAGGGATTTTATGGTCCCACCTCTTGAGCAGGGTAGCACCACAGCCTAGGAAAGCTTTCCAAGGCTCCAGATTAGCCAGGCATGGTGCCATGTTGACACCACTGTCCTGTTTCTCAGGGACGGACTGCTTTTGTGTGCAGGACTGCACAACCAACAAGCCATTTGTTACAATGCAGGTTCAAGGGCCTCTCTCAAAAAAGAGATTATAAACTCCAAAAGAAAGCATCTCGAGGGGACTTGCACATTGTTTCTCTGTCAGAGAAACACCACAGGCTGGCAGTGAGGCAGCAAAGCCCCTGCAGATACACCCCAGTGAGGGCTCTCAGCAGAGCACCAAGAAAGAAGGCTACCCGCATTCAAATGGTCAGTTATCCAAAGCTTGGCTCTGCATGAGGGAGACTTTAGCTGCTTAACTCCATGTTCAACGTGTCTAGCATAATACAAGTTTATCCCATTTTCTTTTACCTTCTTTCTTCCACACACCTTATCCTGCATGGCTTTCTGCCCTGAATGCTGCCAGTCAATGGAGGTGGCTTTAGAAAACCAATAAGGCAGCCTGTGAGGACCCTGAATTTCAGCTTTGTTAAACTTCAAGTTTTATATCCTCTGGTTCTTCTTCAGCAGCTTGGGGCATGAGAACCTCATTTTATGAAATTAATCAAAGCTTGGGCTGACAACACCCCCAGACACGGGCTCACTCCCATGACCCTCCTTTCCCTTCATTGCCCAGGACAGGCAATAAAGCTGGCAAACTGTTTGGAGGAGCATGTCCTGTGAGCAGCAGCTGAGGGAGCTGGGGTTGTTCATCCTAGTGGAAAGGAGGCTCAGGGGGGACCTTATTGCATTCTACAACTACCTGAAAGGAGGCTGTGTGGAGGTGGGGGTTCATCTCTTCTTCCAGGTAATTAGAGACAGTAAGACAGTCTCAAACTGTGCCTGTGCCAAGGGAGCTTTTGATTTGATATTAGGAAGAATTTCTTTACAGAAAGGGTAATTAGACACTGGAATGGACTGCTCAGGGAGGCGGTGTTTAAGAAAAGACGACGTGATGCTTGGTGTCATGGTCTGGTTAACAGCGTTTGGTCCTAGGTTGGACGCGATGATCCCAAAGGTCTTTTCCAGCATGATGGATGCCTCTGTGAGAAGCAGCGGGCAGGGCCTCCCCTGGCCGGGTTCGGGCTGCTGCGGGAGCAGGTGGGAGGGAGGGAGGAAGGAGGGAGGGAGGGAAGGGCGGGCGCAGGGGGGAAGAAGGGAGGGAGGGAAGGGACGGAGGGGAGGGGAAGGGGGGAGGTGT
>JAWWEV010000083.1:67410428-67427377 GCA_035583235.1 Hafferia zeledoni
CGCAGGTGGGAAGAAGGGAGGGAGGGAAGGGAAGGAGGGGAGGGGAAGGGGGGAGGTGTGGAGGCGGGGAGGGGGGGAGGGAGGGAGAGGGGGAGGAAGGGATGGGCGGGCGCAGGTGGGAAGAAGGGTGGGAAGGCGCAGGTGGGAAGGAGGGCGGGCGCAGGTGGGAGAGCGGCCCCGGCCGCTTCCGGGAGCTGCTGCCGGGCGGGACGGAGCTCTGCGCTCCCCTCAGGTGAGGGGTCGGGGTTCCGAGGGCCGGGATCTTTGCAGAGGAGCAGGTGGCGGAGGGGGCAGCGGGAGGTGCGCGGGGAGCGGCGGCTGTGGAGGTCACTGGGAGCCTTTCCCGGGGCCGCAGGATGGCTCCTGACCGGAGCGGAGCTGCGGAGCCGCCTCCGCTGATGGCGCCGTCTCTTTCGCTGTCAGATATAAACAAATAAAAAATTAATATTATATTTTATACTTATTTACTTTATAACACCCTGAGGAGAGGAAGGGAAATTATTAAGCGAATCCTCAGCTTGATCAGTCCAAATTAAATCGACTGCGTGCGTTTCTGTGGGGTTGCTGAAGGGCTGTGATGAAGCAAATGAGAATAAAGATTACTCAGATGTGCGAAGTCTGAGTTTGGGTTTCATTGTTCGAAACTGGAACAGGTAAAGACACTTTCAGGAAATAACATCCCGATAATATTTAAGATGGAGTTATCGGGGTGTATCTTCTCATGAACTCATTTTCGGCCCAGCACAGCTTTGCCCGTCCCGAATGTTTATGCAGAGCGCGGGCAGCGTTTGGTGCTGGCTCTGTTACACTCGCGGGTGCCTCTTAGGAACTCCCAGGACGAAGGTCACAGCCTGCCCTTCCAGCTCGGAGATCTGAGCGCTCATGAGTGGCGCTGGCACTTGCTGGGGTTAGTGCTTTATGGAAGAGACAACATCAGAGAAGCCAAGATTTCTGTTCTTGGTAGACACCATGCCTTGTCCTGGCAGCAAAGGCAGGAGAGTCAGAGCAGACCTAGTCAATAAGTTAAGTGCAATAGATGTTTCTCTATCCAACATTTTGTTTACTTGATGAAAAGGAAAACATAAAGAAAAACTTCCTGCTTTAATGAAGGTACCTTACTTGCAGTTTAAAGGGTTTTTACTTCCTTCACTTCTTAAGGAAGTCTGTACTAATTCTTGTGTCAGCTTGAAATGGAAGTGAGTGCTGGTCAATGAATAACTTCAAGAGGAGCTGTAAAATGAACCAGTTTTATTTCTCTGACTCAGGAAGTTATTTTAGAAAGAAAGAGTACATCTAAGAAACAAGATGTCTCATGCTGGGAGTCGATACCAAGGCAAGCAATGCAGGCACCATGAGAACCATAGATCGGATAGATACAAAGAAGATAGAAGAGCAAGAAAACCATACCCATACAATGCAAGGTATGTCTTTATCTCCTTAAATATATCACAGCAGGTCAATAATGTCTATCTTCTCTATTTGCTTTTCAATACCTTCATATTGCAATAGTAAAGAAAGCATTTACTCAGCTTTGAAATCATAAAGCACAAGCACACAGGGAGCTATTTTATACTTAGAAATTTAACTTTTTCTTTCTATTGAGCTTGAGATGGAGCAGATAGATAGGCTGCATGACAGAGGCAGAGATGTGAATTTCCTAGAATTATCTGGAACAAGTTGTGTTACAAGTAGGTGAAGTGTGGCCATAAGTCCTTAGCACAGTTTCTGAAGACACTGGTCAGCAGGTGACAGCAAGCTGGAGCTTGCCAAATATGCATTGTTTAAATGAGAATGTTACATGGCTGGGACTGGCATAGGGACTTTCATGAGCTCTCAGGTGGCTGTAGTTCAGCTGTGAGTATGTTCCTATTAATCTGAAACAGAATTACTTTCAGTAGTCAGAGTCAATAAATGGCACTTGTTTAAGTGTCTGTTTGCAGCACTTGGTAGTGGGTCAGCCCCCATCACCACAATAAGCAGATCAACTAATGGATTTTGAGTGCCAAATAACCTCTTAGGATATTACACTTCTCCTTCCAGCCTGGTCAGCCTACAGCACGCTGGACATGAGCTTAGGCTGTTTTCCTTTCAGGTCATACCAGTGGATGCATTTGTAGGAGAGAGGTCTGTAGATAGAAACAACACTGGCACATTGGCCATGGCAGTAAAGTGTTCATTGCTCCTGTTCAGCCTCTGAGGACATGTAGGGGAATTTAAGAATAAAGGCAAGCAGGGAAGGGCAATAAATAACTAAGATTATGGAAAAGCTGAAATACTGAAATACTTCCTGACTATGAATTTTAGCAAGAAAAGCAGGATGAGAATTAAAGGAGCAGAGAAGAGCACCATTTGGACTAGGAGTACTTAAGTACTTATGGCTAAGTATAAAACATTTGGATAATGGTTAACCTATTGTGTTATGAAAAGAGCTAATGAATTTTTCTTCTGTCTCCCTTAAATTGTGAAAAATTTGAGAGAAATAGGAACAAAGACCTGTCTAAGAATTGTCCTCAGAAGCTGAATGCCTGTCCTTAGCAAAAGCTGAGATTGGCAGCCAATATAGTTAAATTATCTTGAATATATTAGAAGTGAAAGCAGCTAATGCCAGTAACATATTAATAGCACTGTGGAGAGAAAAAGGAAAAAAAGAAGGGATAGGTTTTTGCTATGGGCTTTTTTTTCTTTTTTTTTTTTTTCTGTATAGCATAATGTAAGCAATGAGTGAAAGGCTAGCTATAAATTAAATAACTTTCTAATACAGCACTTCTCTATATTCCTTGGTTTTGCTGTTGGTTTCATATATCTGAATACAAGGACTGAAAACTGGGGATGGACCATAAAGACTGACAGACCATCATCCCTGTACCCACCAAGGATTAGGGGAAGGGAAGCTGCATCTACCGTTCTGTAATAGCCATGAAGACGATTCTTAAGAGTCAAGTCAAGAATCTGGAGGGCATCAGACCTCACTAAAACTAAGCAAAGAACTTTTTTATCAGTTGTTTTGAAGGGGTTTAGCTTAACCTAACAGCATTTCCCCTGCTTCATTCTCATGGAGTTCCCATGGATTTTGGTGAAAACTTCGGCAGATTGAGCAAAGGACCTCCAGATACTGTAATGAAATAGATGGGAAGAGTTTCGTGGAAGCTGCAATTTGGGTGCCTAATGCTTTCCTCTCTTACAAGCAAGACGTCCTAGCCAGAATGTTTTTCTTTCTAAATGCTTTTCTGTCTGAAATTCCTATGGCAACCTTCCACTCGTTGCTGAGAATTACCTAGAATGGGAATGTTCTGAAGAAAAACAGGAGCAAAGGTGGCCAGAATGGCCATAGTGAGAAAAAAAAAAAAAATTAAAAAAAAGAAAAAATAAGAAAAATTTTTTTTCTATTGCTGAACATTAGGGGGGTTGGGGGTTTTTGTTTTGATTTTTTTGTTTTGTTTTGTTTTCTGGCAAGTAGCGGGATACAATAGAGAGAAGCAGCTGCATCAGAAGTACCAAAGGGATTGCTTTCAAGTTACTGGAAGTCTTATAAATCACACAGCTTATTTAATTTATGTGACACAGCTGCACAGGATGCTTTGGTAGTTGCACAAGACAGAGGACAAAGGTCAGAAAAATCAGAAATGTTTCAGCCAAATAGAGCTGTTGGCAACTAAACATGGAGATGCTAGCATAGGTCTTGTTATTGAATGTCTTATTTAAAATGTAAAAACTACAAAGAACATGATTTACTGGGGATGAATGAGATAATATTGAGTCTGGAATTGGATGAAGATAAACCTTAGTGAAGTGCAGTGATTCTAGGAAACAAAACTACAGTTGAAAATGCTGATCTGTGGATAAGAAATTCAAGATAAAAACTGAATAGGAAAAAAAGACTTTTAAAAATAATATTGCTGAATGAGACTTTAAATGCCCTTTAATAACAAACTCATCCCAGCTGTTCCTTGAAAAAGGCAAGCTCCAATTCTCCTTCAAATGGGAGAGAAAAATTTAATTAGACCAAACACAAAAAAATTTACAGGGTTTCTTTTAACTTGAGTATTAACTCAGTTTAAGAAGGGCAAGTGGCACTTTTTCTACAGAAAAATTTAGCTCTCACCAACTTTAAAAATCATCAGGCTTCAGATGTGGGGCTGGATGTCATTGCAGCAAAGTGGACCATTTTGAAGTGTATAAATGAAGACTCTAACTGGAGGCATGAGAAATTGGGTTTTTGGGTTGATTTTAGATTCCATCTCAAATATCTCCAAAGACCTCAGAAAATTTTGAATAGGCTATTTTCCCCCCACTTTAAAATCTTGCTCTGTTTCTTTTAATAGCTTTTATTTTTTTAAAAGGCATCTTTGTGAGACACAGTAGTTGGAAGTATGAAGTTGACAAAATGCTTACCCATGAAATAGTTGTGCTACTTTGCACATTCATTTTGTGAATTTTTTTCTCATTTTTATTGTCTGGGCTGCTAGGGACTAGCTAAAAATGTTTGGTTTTCATGAAAAAGCTGTTATTCCTCCTTCCTCTACCTTTTGTCAGTAACCTAAACAGTTCAATCAGCCCATCCAGTGAGCACATAATTTTCCAGAATAAGGACCACAGAGTGCAAATATCCTTGTGAACGTGGAATTATGCAAGTATTTGGGATATTTGCTTTCAAAACAAGCAAGAAAAAAGATCAGATGCCTGTGGAGCAGGCTAGCTGCTTCCACTAAGAGGAGCATCTGAGGATTTCTCAAGCTCTAATGTTCAGGAGAGAGCATGATCTAATTAATGGACATTAGTTATTTACTCCATTGTAGATCAACAGAAGACATCCAAGGTGGCCAGCACTCAAGGACCTCTACTGTTTGCTCAGACCATTACTCTAAAACCTCAGGAGCAGCACAGGAGTATTTTGGCCCACACCCAGAGTTTTATCCTCCCAAGGAAACCTTCTCAATGAAGTGTTCAAAGGTATGCACAATAAGAGGTATGTGAGATTCTTACTGCCTGCCATCCAACCCTCTCCTTCCAAGGACTTGTCTTGGGTTTGGTTTCTGTGTTTAGAAGCACAACAAAGAAAACCTAAAGGGATGTTAAAAAACCACACAAACAACAACAAAATCCCACAAGAACTGGAAAAGTTAAAGTTAATGAATGACATAACTGAGGGTTGTGCCACTTGAGACATCTAAAGGTGAGACTTATACAGATATTTAGATACTTGAAAATACATCTCCAGGACATTCATCCAGAGCATCAGAGTGGGTCATGTGTGCAATCAGCCAGTTTGTACAGCAAGAGTTAACCTTTGGGATTTAGAAATAAAATAGATATTTGCATCTGTAGGCAATTTAAAGATGGCTGCTGAAGGTTTGATGCTAGTTTATTTCTGACACGTTCTTCTCAGACTTTTTATAAACTCTGGATGCAATCCAGTCATCACTCATACATCTTTATAAAGCACCATTGTGGGATTCAAAACTATTTTCTGAATGTGAATCCAATAAAACAGTTTTTGAGAAATTACTTAGGTTTTTCATAGCTAGAAAGCAACTGCAACAAGCACAGAAATGAGCCTTAATGTGGGACGAAATCAGCCTCAGTAAACTCATTTCCATAAACAGAAAAAAAGTGACTAAAATATCCATTACCCTCTTCAGGTGTTCCCTTTTCCAGGACAGTGAGCACTTTCACCTTATTTGTAGGAAAGGTCCACTGCAGTCTGAGCTGAACTTGCAACTAGGTGCAAAGTCTTTGGCTGGAATCTATAAACAGACTTTGAGTGTCCTCCAAAAAAGAGACAAATGAAGAGTTTAGCTGTTGGAAGTAAATTAAAGTACACAATGCTAGATTATTTCTTCACTCCATGTAGGAAAGTTAAATCACACACTCAATTTGCTCTTAATATTTTGCTGCATGTGAATTGAATATGTGAACAATTTCAGGAGGACCTGAACTATTTTCTCAGTGTGTACTTTGTATTTATATGCAGTTTGTTTTTCATCTGGAGATGTATCTGCAGCCAATAATAGAGCACGTTTAATGACACAGAACCATATTGATATTTTATCCATGATAAAATTGTATCTTCAGTTTTTTCTTTAACCATACTAAATTATTTTAACTTGTCTAAAAATCTCTAGAAAACTCTGAGCCTTATCTTATCAGAGCTTTAGAAAAATAAAGTGGGAAATTATTTTTAGTTTTGAGTTTCACTGGTTGTTTAGACTTATGAGTAGCTTAATGTGAATTTCTCAGTTTTTTTTTCCCTGCATTTGCTTCTCATTATTCCAGTGCAATAAACATCATTAACGTTTTCACAATGTCCTACATTTGGATTCTTTGGTTGTTGATGATGATTTCACTTCCACCCCTCCCCCAGGTATTGCTCAGTATTTTCCAGAAATTTACTGTCTGAGCTTGCAGCGGAGGAGGGAAAACAGATCATGTAGAAAAGAAATCTTTATATTAGCAACTTTATTTCAAAAAGTGCAAGTATAGTGGAGATGGATAAGATCATGAGAATGTTACTCCCCTGTTTAATTTTTGAAAGGACCAAGATTTAGCAGACTTTTCTAGAGCTTTTTTGCAGAATTCTGTGTTTCCTGCAATCATTGTAGATGTTTTAAATGAAAAGCTACACAAATTATTTACTAAGAGGTCAGTACATGTGAGCTACAACATTTTACAGCATGAAAAGTTCCTGTAAATACTTTTTAATAATATCTTTCTTTTGCCAATGAATTATCAGCACTCTGGTGAAATTCCCCCTTTCTAATGACCATAATTCTAAAATAAACTGGGTTCAGACAAGGCTGGGAAATCAAAGGATGTACCACAGTCTTTCCCAGAGCAAGAACTGAAATGGGACTTTAGTTTCTGACTGTCCATTAAGTTGTTTTTTGTTTTTGTTTTGCCTAGCACATAGTTACATTCTGTGTGTTTTTGAGCAGTTTAGCAAACTAGAGAGAAATTCTATACAACTAGAGCTCTGAAAAGTATTTGCTTCACCCAAATACTGCCCTCTTCATCCATGCATTTTACCAGCAATATCCCAAAAAGCTAAAGCTGAGTTTCAGAAATAAGTAGTTATTTTTTTAGGGATCCTTTGAACAATTTAGGACACTTTAGGACCTTGTTCTCCTATCTTTGTTATTTCCCTCATTTCCTTCCTAATCCCTACCCCATGCCCCCCTGCTTCTTTTTCTCTTACAACCACATTAGCACAATAAACCCAATCCAACTATAATGAAAAAAACAGCTGATATTGACTTCTTTTGCCAGTAGGAACACTTGATACCATCTAAGAAACTTCAAAACATTCTGCTCCGTTTTAATCCTTTCATCTTGAAAACAAAAGAGAGAAAAAGTCCGTTAAAACATTGTATGAGCAATACCTATGCAGAGCCATTCAGGTAGGATCACTTGGCTGTAGCAGTACTGGATCATATGAGGCACCTCATTACTCATCCTCCCAAACAATGGACCAAAGTACAAACCTAAGAGAACCATCAAAGTTTGGACAAGTAGAGAGTGAGCTGTCCTCTGGAATATACTCCAGACTTTGGATTGGTGGAATTTCCTGAACTGGAAAACAGCACTCACATCTGTTAGGTTTAACACCTCTTTACAGACCTATCAAATTTGCTTAATTCTCTTCTGAATCCCCTTTTGAATATTTGGCCTTCACATTACTTTGACAAGAAGTTTCAGAGTTTCTTTGTGCCACTTGAAGAACTACTGTTTTTTCCTTAAAACATTTTAAAGATGTCTCTGATTTTGGTGGTATCCAAAATACCTAGAGATAACCTCATATGTTCACCTTCTCCATGAGATTTGTGGTTTTAGTGTGAAGTCTTCCCTTTCTCCCTGTACCTTGTGCTCCTATTGCTTCTTCACAGATTGAATAGTGCTAAGTTCTGGTCCTAGTGAGAGCAGTCTTCCCAGTTCTGGTTAGTTTGCCAATCTTACACCTTTTCCAGCTCCACCATACCTTATGAGATGGGGATGACTGGAAATGAAGTAAAAATTCTAGATAAATTCCCCAAAGAATCAGAAATCTGCATAAAGGTTACAGTTCTGTAGTCCTATTCTAATGCTTCCTAGCTTTTTGTGTTCCTAGCTTTTTGGTGTGTTTAGAGAAGGCCACCTGATGCCTTTCTTGAGTGCAACTACTTTGTTTAGAGCCCATCTGTGTGCTCTGTAGATGAGGTGTGGTTGCGTGTGGGGTGTTTCTCCACATGCATGAAGTGTGAGGTTGCTTGTTAAGCACTGATTTCATTAATTTTTCATTCAAGAGCTTGAGCTCTCAGCAGCCTACCAATTTTACAGTTGGCAATCATGAAGAATCTTTTTATGGTTATTATTACAGCAGACTTCACCATCTCACTTTACCATCTTTTTCATTGATTAGTCTGTGCATCTACCCTAGTTTTTTGATATGTAGTTTTGACCTGAGTCACTTTGGAGGCCCACTTGCAGCTCTTTGGGCCATATTGCAGAGCAGATCCAGGATGCAGAAACTCTATTTCCTTTGGATAAAACTAAATGAGAGGGCGAGCTGTAACTACTAGCAGACACTCTGCCCTTTGGACCAAACTAGAGCCAAAATGAAGGACTTCTGCCTGCCCAAAAAATGCCTATTGTGTAGCCCCTACACCTTCAGCTCCACGTGTTTGACTCTATAGATCCTCTGCCTCTTATTGCTAACATGGGTATATTGGTGACAGGCAACACAAACCTGTGATTATTCCCTTAACTCCAAGTACCTGAAAACTGGTTGTCCCCTTTTTATTTTCCTTTAACCACTGCTAATCTGTGAGAAGATTTTTTTACTCAGAGGATCTCATGTCATTTAAGAGCACTACCTTTCTTCATGTATCTGCTGATTCTTTCAAATGACTTCCTTTTAACATATTTTTTACTATTCCCTGCTATGCTGTCTTTATATCTAGTTTCTATATGTTGGGTTTTTTTCCATAGGAACATTATACTTGTGGGCCTGCAGATCACACATTCCAAAGACAACAGAAACACAGAGGTCTCCACCTTCTGTTGCTACAGTAGTTAAGGAGATTTAAGAAACAGCTTATAGACTGATGTCAAACTGTCTAGATGCACTATGTAATTTTATGGGAATTGGAAATAAACTGTGAAAAAGACAAACCTTTCAGCTACTGTTTGCAGTAGCCATTTCTTACATTTAAAGAGGCACATGTTGAAAAGAGCAAGAGTTTTTTGACTGGGGAATACTTAGAGTTATAATTCTGTCAGAAAAAAGCATTCAATTTGATTTTCACCGTGCAGGTGAAATTTCTGTACTTCTTTTCTTGTGTGTGTAGAAAAGCTAAATTAGTAATAATTTTGCCTTTCAAAGAACCCTCTTGGGCTAATTGAAAATATAACCAGATTCAGTGCTTTTGTTTAGCAGAGGCAATGAGAAAAGTGTTCAAGGCTGGTTTGCAATGTTGCTTCCCTCGTTTTAGTGAGAGTAGAATCTGAGTCAAACCCAAAAGTGAATTGATAATTGTAAATTGGTCATGGATATTTGGTCACTTGATCTTGAAAACTTTTCATTTCCTTTTTCTTATGTATATTGGTGTGAAAGAGGTGGAACAATGCAATTCCAGGATAACGCCTCCTGTAGTTTTGCTTTAACAGTGAAAATACACTAAGTTGCTCCCATCTTCAGTCAGAGTGCAATTCAGGAAATTGCCTGCCCTTTTGCCTTGCATAGGATTGTACAGAGTCATAATTTCTGAGCAAATAACCTTTTTTTCTTTTTTAAATTCTTTGACCCACTTGGCATTTCAGGGAGACAACATCTAAAAGGTTAGAAAATAGTTTGTGGAGGAGCAAGTATAATTGAATCCCTGTTCTTTGCTGCCATGAATACAGCTTTGCACCTTGAATAGTGTCAGATTTCTTAATCATATTGTAGGCACTTCCAAACAATCGTGCCTTTAGCCTACATTCTAACATCCACGATTGTTAAAACCTTCAGACCAATTTCCTCTCAGAAAAAGACAGCATTATGGTTTGTAACAACATGAAAAGTCTCCAATTTCAAGCATAGCCAGGAGAAAATATCAAACTGAATTTATTTGGAGAAGGAAATAGAGTTAGGGAGTAGCAATGACTTTCCCTGGGATATATTCATGCACTAACAAGCCAGCATTAATTCAAATGTAAACATCTATAAGCTTTTGTTTTTACAACACACAGTCAATTTTTTTTTCCTGTAGCTATGCATGCTGGCAAATAATCATAGACTGGGAAAAATACTGAGATGAAAAGTCACCCTAAACACGGGGTTCACACTAAGAGACACTTGCTTTGAGTTAAGCCATTGTTCATAACCATTACACTGCTGTTCTCATGTTCTGCATTATGTCATGATACTGTTCCTCTTGGAGTCAGACATGGGAGCAGGAGGGGAAAAATATTTTGCAAAGCACTTGTATTCCTTTCAGTGCTGTGGAGGTTTGGGGAGAATAGTGGTCTGCAAGAGGCATTGGACTGGAATAAAATAATCTTCTGTAGCTTCAGTTGTGCATGTTCAAAAACACAGGAGGATCATTAAACATGCATGGTGCACACAACTCTGGGTAAAAACAAGCATTTGACAAGTACATTCAGCAGCACATTACATTTTTTCAGCAGCACTCAGGACATTTACATTTCTGTGGAGGCACCTGAAACTGTTGTATTTTGTAGTCCCCATCTTCACATTTTGCCCCTACAGCGTGCCATGCTTAGCTCCTGTAAGTCGTGCTCAAAGCTGCCTTACACTAGTCCTGTGGCAGGAAATTGCAATGTATTTCTGTGTAAGAAGGGAGCACTAAGGTCCCCTATAGTCTACTTGTAATTAGATGACTTCCCATCTATCTCCTACAAAATATATTTTAAATACACTGTGCCTAACAGACTGAAATTGCCATCATGATTTTTAATCTTGTCATTGTGAAGATAGAGGATATTAGTGGTGCAAATTGGATGGAGCTGTACAGATTAAAATAATCCTGGTTACTTTATGCTTCATTAAAGTAGTAGAGTAAAAAGTTAGAGCAGCAGAGCTGCAGATAACCTTCCAGTTGTGAAGTTAAACTGTTTCACTTGAAGCTAAGTCCTGTTTGATGTGAAATACAAACAGCCGTGAGCAGTTAGCTATATAAAAACACGCAGGGGAGCTACACTAGTTGCAGATGCCAAATCTTACCTTTAGCAAACTGTTGCCTTGCCAACACTTCACTCTGCCCACTTTTTCGTATGAAATTCTTTTCATCCACCTTTTGGCACTGTGCTAATATGTGCACGATTGTTTCTGGAGAGGGGAGAACTACAACTGAGAAGACTCACTGAAGCTTGCAGGGGAAGATATTGGCAAAGCTGATAGTAACTGTTAGGTATGTGTTAGACTCCAGTTCATATTTCCCACATTGGGAAATCTTAGTTATGTTTGCTGTCTACATTACAGAAGAAGAGTTACACCATCTTTCTTGTAAGAGCACCAGGTTTGTCTTCCCCACATCTGACCCAAATTATGGGAACAAAGAAAAACTCTCTTCAAAAAAAAGGGTCTCAAAGCCAGCGGATACAGCAGACAGACTATCTATTGAATGCAGTTCTATTTCTTGAGCCGGTGATCTCGGCTCACTTAAAGGAGAAGAATCCGCTGAGATAGGAATGTTGCTCACCAAGTGTGACAACCCACAATTGGTAAAGTGAATGAGAAGCTCAGGTGTCTCTGACCTGAGCTACCTTCAGCCACACTATGATTACTTAAAGAGCAATAACACCCCAATCTAAGGGCGGCTCAGTTTCAGTTCAAAGGAGGGAGTGGCCATGGAAAGTTGGCATAAGGAACAAGAGTGTTTCATTGTTTTCGGAACTCTTTTTAAAATAACTCCTGCAACTTTGTTTCCATACCAAGACACTTATTTACCACTTGAAAGAACTAACGGTACATTAGGAAGAAAAAAGGCTATTTTCTGAAATGCAGCACATGAGGCACCATACAGAGACTTGCCAGTGCTACTAATACACATACAGCCTTCTGCAGTTGTTGTGTTTGAACAGTGTTGTTAAATACTACAGTTTAATGCAAGATATTTTGCTTCCCATCCTCTCCAAAATTAGGAAATATGACTCATCTTCAGTAAGCAGCAGAGAAATTAAGAACATTCTAGAAGTGGTGCTTTAAGGAACTACTGGGAACAAGTAAATCATAGCTGTTGTTCCCAGGCAGGGGCTGGGTTCTACTGGAACTGTGTCTTACAGTGGTGGAAAAATATGGGGATACATACTGATGCAATAACTCTACAATTTAATTCCACCCTTTCCTGTGAAAATTGGACAACACTGTTCAAAGGATGGGAGGGTATTAAGCAGCAAGAATAGAGTAGGTGGGATAGTTGCTCTTTAAGGGAAGAGGATACACATTAAAAAACAGGATAATACATTTGGATCTGAGCACTCCGATTGTGAACATCAGACTTTTCTGAATCATTAAAACCAAGGCTGGTCATCCTTTGAGATTTCCTAGCAGAGTTGTTATCTTGACTAAAGAGGGACAACTTCTTAAAAGATAATAATTATGCATTTTTCTAGAGCACATAACTCATTTAATTTTTCCAGCTTTGAACTATTTTTTCGTTGATTTCCAGTAAGATATCTTAAATGAACATAAATATGTTGGGCACATCCGTGCAATTTAAATTCAGTTGGCTCTGAGTATGTGTTTCCCTTGGGTCCTTTGAAAAGCCAAGATTCTGTTGGTGTTACATTGCCCAATTCTTGTGTTTTGAGATGGTTTGGGGGGTTTTTTTGTTTTTTTTGGTTTTTTTTCCTGCCTTTGATTTTAGCATGACTTAGAGAAAGCTAAATCCCACCACTGGCTGTAGAACGCAGAAACCTACAACAATAATGGTTGGATGGGGGCTTGGGGGGGCATTTGTTTGTTTATGACAAAGCTGTGTTGCCCTTATTCTACATCAGCGAAGCTGGTTGAATTCTTATTACTGGTTTCAGTAAGAGCTTGCTTTGTACATAAAGGGAACAATACCGTGATTTTTTCTCTCTTGCAACTCTTGTTTCCATTTCATTTCCCTCGTTCAGTTCTCCTCCTCTGTTTTGGTTCCTCCCCACTTCTGTCACTTTTTTGTCCCCTTCCAAAAGCACAGTCAAACCCCTTCTTCCTTTGATATTTTCTTCCCCTTATCTTTTCTTCCTTCCACTGACTCAGTTTAGCAGAGAGGTGACCAAAGCTGCATTGAGCTGCGCCTTCTGTCTCTGGGGAATGCCAAACCTGCACTGGCAAGAGATGTTCTGCATTTGAGATCCTTTTCAGGACTGAATCCTGCTTTTGTAAGTCACTATATATGGTCAAAATACTTGTTTGGTCCTTTGTAGGGGGAAGGAAAAAAAAAAAAAGGAAAAAAAAGATTACCTCTGAAATGCAGAAAGCTACCCAAACTGGGAAAAAATCAAGTGAGAACATTCAGTGAAAAAGGCTGGGAGAATGATTTTTCCTGTGTGTGTTGTACCTTGTAACTCCTCTCTTCCCTTCTCCTGGAGCGACACCTAATGGGTTGTGAGAGGGGCACCACTGACCTGTGTATCTCCAGCCATACTGCTGGGGGCCTGGTGCCTGACAAGGGCAGCCAGACACTCCCAGGGCAGCCAGCTGGGTCTCACTGGTCCCAGTGGTATGTGGTCTGCAAAGGAGGCAGAGGGAGAAGGCAAGCCAGAATGGAGAATAATAAACATAGAGTATCTTAGAAGTACACAGGCACGTTCAGTGAAGAGAAGGGAACTATACCAAAAGAGACAGTAGAAGGAGTCCATGTGCAGTCAACAGAGGAAGACAGTGACTACTGTGCCAGACACAGTGGAGGAAGACACTTTGAAGGCCTCCTTTATTAGTCAAGTCCTCATGAGGTCAGGGGAGTTCAACAGAAACAGCCAGAACTGTCTGTCCTGCAGATTTATTTATAGCAGCTGCAGAAACAGAGGAATAAATGTGAATTGACCATGTTACCCTCTGTACACGTGTGTACATATACTGTCACTCCCACACCTGAGCATGGGGCCATCCTGCCACAGTGCCTGGCTGAAAACTCCTCTGTACAGCTTCTGATGCATGAGGCTTGAGCCCAGAGTTGAGTTACTGGGTACCACACATTCAGCCACAGTGTAGTTTTATGAGGCAGAGCACACAGATTTAACAGCTCAGCTAAGAAGGAGAGTTTCTGGTCTTTCTCTGGTTCTGGCTGTGTCATTTCACCTGTAAAGCTTGTGCTAACACAATTGCTTATCAGACACTATGTGAGTCACTTCAAGTTGCTCAAGTTACAGAAAAAAACATCAGCACACAAGAGGAGAGTTGAATCGTTTCCTGCTGTTTTAATTTATTTAAACAGCTCTTAGAAGGGACTAAAGTGAAGTTGGAGGAGATAGGGGAGAAAAGTAGTGACTGCCCAGTCAAGGAGGAGGTGTTAGAGTCACATCAGCTGCCTATGGGTCTGTACCCTTACCAGCCTGGCTGGCTGGTTTGCTGGATGTTCGAGCCCATCACTTGGCAGAAGATAAGACTGTTGTTCAGCAGGTTGATACCATGGCAATAGCCCAACAGGGAAAAGAAAGAAAAAGGAAATAGTAGATTAATAGTATAAATTAGAAAGCTGCTGTTTCTTATAGCAGGAAGCCTCCTCACAGCAAAAGATGACACAATTCAAGCAAAATTAACAAGTATGATACATTGAAGTTACTGTCCATTGAAGGTTTAGATTTTATGGAATGAATGAAACAATTCTCTGGAAACTCTGCCAGCATCCAGTCTTCTAGATTGCAGCCATTCTCCTCACCTTCATTGCTGAAAAGCAGTGCAGGAAAGAAGCATGACAAAGGAAATAGTAACCCAGGAGCCCTGACTTGAGTCTTGTAAGTTGCTCATTAAGGACAGGGTTAGTTCCCAAAGCCAGCTGTTCACTGTGCTGATTTTAATACAAATGAGTAATATTTTAGCTAGATCCAAAGATTTTGAACTTGAGAAAGGAAAAAAATAACCAATGGCATGTTGAGATGTTCAGAACTCCTGTCATTTTACACTCAAATCTTGTAATGCATTTGTTGTTGCATGGGATTAGAGAATTATTGTAGAGATGAGTAACTTCCCCAGAAGGAAGACCTTTTGGCAGCCTAGTCTCTGCAGGTATAATTCTGGGATGACATAGCTAACAGGCCTGTGAAAGCAGAAATGGCAGCACAGACCCAGAAGTGTGGCTTGTAGCTCAATCCTTTCTGCCAGCAGTACACTGCATAACTTAGGTCACTGCTAGGATGTATCTTACCATACCTTAGCAGGGCTAAGATTCAAAACTTAACTGTCCTTTTCTTCCTTATTTCTCAAGTCTCTCTATCCTGTTTCTACTAGTGTAGTAGGATTTGGTATCAGCTTGTAAGTATCTCAGATCAAGGTTGCACAAGGCTTTTGGGGTCTGAAATACCGCAGGGCTTAATATTTCCATCAAAGCCCTGATGATTGTACAAGGCCTTGGGGATTTCCACTAATTGTCTGCTACTTTCACAAACCCTTGGCTGTCATTGCAGACCTGTAATTAATTCTACATATCCCTTATCATTTTAGAATTTTCTTTAATACAGAAGGCTTTGTTATTGTACTTAAAAAAAAAGTTAACCCATGCAATAAAAAATAACTGGTGGAGTAGCTGCTAATGAACTTCTCTCCATTGTTTAGCTACTCTAATATATTCCACAACAGGCATGTGTGACAACTGTACAGGTGCATACAAAACCTGCCCAACCTGAATGCCCTGCCTCAGGAAATTTTTCAGGCATGCCATTAAAGCATCTAATGCTGCAGTTAAAAATACAGTAGACCTACATTAGAAATCAGCTCAGTGAAGTTAAGGGGTTGTACACAATGTGTGTGGACATGTGGAAAGTTTTGGGGTAGCATCATTGAGGATTGGGATCAGTTATAAATATGGGGAGGTTAGCAGCAGAAAATTGCCTTTTCTAAGGCTCAGCAAGGTGATGTACAGGAAAAGTTGATGCTCAACAGGTCACAAGGCCTCAGGACTCATAGATGAAAAGGAAATTCTGAAGTCAGCAGTAGAAGACAGCTGACTGGTCATGAATCCCCAATTACCAAGTTCCCAAACATATTTAAAATTTATGTTTCCCTTAATCAGATGGTCTTTCCTCTATGTAAGAACTGCTTCCTGATGGAGTGTCTATGAAATCAGTGGTCAGCCTTTAAAAAAAAGGCAAGTGATCTTCTGCATCCAACACCCTCCAAGGGCCATGAGGATCTCAGCTGACTCCCTGTATTTGTAAGGTATAATGTACAACTCAACTGAACAGACAAAAAAAATATCTGATTGAGTTCCAGTTAATGTCCTGTTCTGCTACTACTCTTTCAAAATACTGTGAACAGTCCTAGTGAAGCAATGACTCTGTACCTATTAAAAATATTGAGTCTTCTGGCTGCATTGTTTCAGTTTGGTACAAGGAGTTCAAAATCCTGACTATGGACCAAGATTTAAATTTCTCTTTTCATGTAGCTCCACAAATATTTCCTTTGAAATATTTGAAGCTCCTGAACAGATTTGGTAACCAGTATGGTTATTGCTCTGCTTCACAGAAATTGCTGTGCAGAAGGTCAAAGAAAAGGCACATTGTCATGCAGAAATCAGCATCACCTCTGAAGAGCACATACATAGAACTGCACAGTCGTAGAATCATAGAATCGATTGGGTTGGAAAAGACCTCTGAGATCATCAAGTCCAACCCTTGGTCCAACTCTAGTCTGTTTACTAGATCATGGCACTCAGTGCCACATCCCATCTCAGTTTCAAAACCTCCAGGGAAGGTGAATCCACCCCCTCTCTGGGCAGCCCATTCCAATGCCTGATTACTCTCTCTGGAAAGAATTTTTTTCTGATGTC
>JAWWEV010000083.1:67433562-67453643 GCA_035583235.1 Hafferia zeledoni
TTACTGCTCTTCTTGAAGCAGGCTCAAAGATGCAGGGGCCCCGTTTTCCCCTTCTCCATGGCCTGGACTGTGCACATGAGCTTCCAATAGCACACTGTGGCCTGTGCTATTAAAATATTCCCCTACATGCCCAGTGCTGTGACCACCAGCAGCCACTGACCATGTGTCCTCAGTGATGGGGACACTTATGGGGAGCTGGTTGCAGGGGTGCAGTTGCAGTGGGGTGCCCTGCAGCCCATGCTGCAGCCGGCAGGGTCCCTGTGTACGATGGTCCCACAAGATCCACAGTGGGACCTGCAGACCCGGCATGCAGCCAGCGCAGGGCCCAGCACACAGCACAGCAGCTTGCAAATACAGGGCTGTGGTCTTGCATGTTGCCACTTATGATTGGATTACAATGGATGGAGAGGGCAGTGCCTACGCAGTGCCCCCTATGGCAGAGTTAACAGGCCATCTGGGGTCTTCTCCTGCCATCAGTAAACCAAACATTCTGTAAATTGGTGGTATAAGGAGGGGCAGGTTTAATGAGGGAAAGAGAAGAGGTCTCTTGGGGCTTTGTATGAGTCAGTTCTTCTTAAGAGTGACTTTTTGGTGGCCCTTCCTCCAGACTATGAATGTGGCAAGAATGCTCTAACTGCATACCCTTCCTGACAGTGTCTTTTGGTGCCACCCTGATGAGGTGGGGAGTGTGCCTGGGAGACCTGTCTTAAAGGCTCCTCATCTGCTATCTCTCAATTTTGCCTGCTTCCTGTAATGCCAAGTTCAGCACAAACAGAACCTTTACCCATGCAGAATATCACTTTGAGTATCCTCAAAGCTGTGTGAGTGAAATTGGATTGGACGAGTGGGACCTTCTAGCCCGTGCTGCCACACATGAATTGACAGTCCGTGAATGGCAAACCCCCACTCAACTGTAAAGGGTCCTGTGGATGAATGGGCCCAAGAGCTTGATATGTTCCTGCCTCAAAGACTAAGAGCTTTAGGGTCTCCTCATGGACCAGAGTCCAGTCCCAAGAAGCTCTTTTCTTGGTTAAGTCATATAAAGGCTATGATGGAAAAACCCTGCCTACCCCTCCCTTGTCTTGCATTACATGCCCATCCCCCACCTACACTTGCCTACCCCTTTCATGCCTGGCCTTGCCTGCCCCTCCTGTGAATTCCATTTTCTTGCCTGCCCCTCCCTTGCCTTGTCTTTCCCTGCATACACTTCCCTTGCCTGCCCCTCTACTGACTTCCTTGTGTTGCCTATGACAAACCTGTTTTCTTTGGATGTTTTCTACAGATATCCATCAAGGTCCCTTCCAGCCTGAATGATACTTTAATTCCTCACCCTTCATGTCCTCAGCATTAGGGAAAGCACTTGGGTTCTCTCTGACTATGGAAATAAATCACATCAGGTCCTAGGCGGGCATCACAGGCAATCCAACCAGTAACAGTGACATCCCTGGCTTCATCTTTTTTCCGCTATTTCCTTTTTTCCACTCTCATATTCTTTCCTGTGTTCCTTCTTGCACTTTTCAAGAAGTTCAGCCTCCCCTGGCTGACTGAGGTGGAGTTAATTGTCTTCATTGCGGCCTGCTTGGTTCCATGGTTTGGATTTGTGACTAGACCAGTGTGGTAACTCACCCATGTTTTGGCTGTGGATGAACAATACTGGCTCAGTGCTGAGGCAGTTTTTCCCTCTTCCCTGCCAGTGAGAAGAGAGGGAGGGGGGGCAAAAAGTTATGAGGGGACACAGCTAGGACAGCTGGCCCTAAGTGACCAAAGGGATATCATCTCGTTCCAACACCCCTGCCAAGTGCGGGGACACCTTTAGTGTTCAGAGCCCCATCCAAACTGGCCTTGAACACCTCCATGGATGGGATGTCAACACCTTCTGCGGGCAACCTGTGCCAGGACTCCTCCATGGATGGGATGTCAACACCTTCTGTGGGCAACCTGTGCCAGGGCCTCACCACTCTCCTGGAAACGGAAGGCAAGGCAAGGGAAGTGGTTTGGGTTTCAGGGTCCTGGAAGGCAGTGCCCTGGCTTGGTAGCTGTTCTTTCACACAGCTTTCTGGAAGTGGGTCCAAGGCTTTGGGGACCTTGGATGGTCTCACTGCCCCCTCCTAGATGGACCTCTGATCGATAGTTCCTGCCCACTCCTGTGCTGGTTGCTTCTAAGGCATCTTGCTGTCAGTTCCTAAAGAGATCTTTTCAGAAACTAAATAGCATGCACAGCTTCCCTGGCTCCCTCAGCCCTTGCATCCTTATTTAGACTCATAGCAAATGCTTCTAAGACTCAGGAGGCTTCAGTTTGCACAAGAGCCCTCAGATACCAGATGCCTGCTGTGTCAGGGTTCAACTGAAGGAAGGCTTCTCTGGACCTCTGGTGCTCCTTCGTGTCTTGCATGATGGGGTACACAAGGGTGTGGGATGCACCCATTTCACTTGGCAGCCTCCAAGGATGAAGATGCAGTAATGCTGGTCCTGTCCTGCAGTAACACGAGGGTGAACCCTTGCAGCTATCAATTAACAGAGACAGCAGGAATACCACTTTTCCCACCCCAAATAAAAAGCCTCAGTTCCTCATCAAAAAAAAAAACCAGGAGGCCTGAAAGGGATCTCTCATCTTCTGCACAAGGATATTGCTTCTGGTTCAAACAAGTGCAAGCCCCAGACCCTGGGAGAGGGGAAGTTCACTTGCTATATATCTCCCTTCCTACATGTCCCTATTCTGAGGGGGGAGACATTGTGTAGGATGGACTAAGGACAGATTTTACCACATTCCATCTCAGAGCACTCCAAGAACGCCAGGAAAAAATTTTGCTGATACCCGAGTCGATTCTAAATAGCTCTGTGGTCAAATCTTGCACAACAGAAATGAGAGAACTGAAAAATCTCTTAATCCTCATTAAATGAAACTACTACAGGTGACTTGCCAATAGGTACCCAAAGCTTGCTTTCAGGGAGATTTGGTGCTTTCAGGAGGACAGCTTTGGCCACTTTGAAGAGATACAGCAGCTTTTGCTCTCCCTTGCCACCCACTTTTAAATACATTTGAGCAGAGTACTTCACTATACATCCTATGCATTATCCTGTGCACAGTATGTCACTATATATTCTGTGATTCTAATTATATACTCTGTTTTTCAGGACCAAGGTAAGCACTAAGTGCACCTACTGCACTTATTTTCCCACAGAAAATGCTGTTGTCTCTCTCCTCAAGAGGAATTACAATGAAAAAGCATCTTATTCACAAGTCACCAAGTCACATACTTCTGCTACATGAGTCTCCCTTCAAAATTCTGCATTCCAATTTTCCTCAATGCATTCAACAGCATACATTAAATTAGCAAAACAGTGCCATCTGTTCCATGAGTCAATATGGACAACTTTACTGTTAAAATACACCTATTTCTTCGTGCAGCTGTGCTTAATCTGATGACAGGAGAAGAGCCTGCTGTGTCCTGAGCATTGTGTTGAGTGCTCAGGCTCTCATCACATGGCTGTAAAAGCCCAGCTGCCACCAGAAGCTCCCAAAGGCCTCCACAACCCCATACTTGGCCACTGAAGCCCTTTGGATGCCCTTAAGCCACCTACATGCTCTAAACACAGACCTCCAAAGGCAATTCCACGGAACCATTGGTAAAAGATCCCTTTTCTGCCCATTTCCCAAAGTTTTAATGAGACACCCAGAACAAGCTCAAAAAACAGCAAACAGGTACCAGAGATTGTGATGAGCAGAAGGACAATGGAATTGAGACTCTAATGAGGAACAAGGCAGTAAGAGCCAGCTGAACCTCATTCACCAGCAGGGACTATTTCCCAGCCTTGGGACTGCATACTTCATCCTCTCCCCACAGCCTGAGGTGCAGGAACCCATGCTCTCTGATTGTAAACCAGGCAGCTGAATTACCCTACAGCAGAAAGCCTCATGGGCTCACCTACTCCCAAGTATCCCTACCAGGGATCAGACCAGTCCTGCCTGTTCCAGGTCTCTGTCATGTTGCAGTTACTATACAACAACTTCCTCCTGGCTGCAGTGCCACCGTGCTCCTGATGAGCTCTTCTAGATTGTCTCCCTTTAGCTTACAATATTAAGAAAATAGGGAAAGAGATGAAATAGCATCTGCCTCATTCAGATCCAGCACGTCAGCCACAACGTAGAGGGCAAGCTGAGCTCATGGCAGGAAGAAAGAGGGTAGGATGAGCTGTCCAAGTCAACTGCAGGTGAATCCAAACTTGTTGGCTTGAGAAAGGATGATCTAAAGCATGAACTGTTGATCTCAATAGGAATGGAAATATAAATAAAGAAGTCTGGATAAAAGCAGGGACCAATCATTTAAAAGCTGGTACTTGGAGCAAACGAGGAATTCATGTCCTAGATTAATAGTATACTGATTCTGCCCTGGGGCTGCTGTTAATCTAATAAATATTTAGGGAGTTTCCACTCCCACCTTTTGATTGAAATGGCTGCAAAGAGTTACTTGTTCTCAGGCAGCAGAGGAATTTTAACTTTCATCTTTCCATAGAAGCAGCAGCCTTGTTAGGTAGGACTTTTGAACACTTACACCATCAGTGTACCCCTCACCAAAGTACAAGCAATCAAGAGGAACAGATTGGTTCATCCAGCATTCCAGCATTCCATGAAATCCTCAATGCAAGCATGCAGTGCAAGCATGCAGGTTGTGGGGTGATGAGCTGATAAGGTCTGATGGGTTGAGGGAGATGCCTCAGCCCCCTGGAGGGGTGCTCCCCGCAGAAGACAAAAGCGAGGCAAACTGATAAGATTAACAAAGGATGGAGTGTTAAAAAATAACACGGCCTTCCTTTGCAATATCTTCTATGACTGCCCAAGGGCCCACCCCACCTCAGGCTCTGCATCACCCCCCCAATAGATTGACTATTAGTCACACAACCACCTGAAGAATTAAAAAAAAATATATAAAAAGAAGTGCAGTTTAACTGCAGCTTGGGGAGAAAAACTTCCACCTCTGGGAGGGCAACCTACGAGATACCCTGTCTTCCCCATTCCATCAACACTGCAGGGGTAAGCAACTGAATTCTTACTTTACTTTCCTTATACCTTATTAATTATAATTTGCTATAGCTCACTGGGTGTATGTGTGTTAATGGGAAGCGGCTGTATTTCTCCTGTTGCTTTTCTTTTGGGTTATTGAGTGTGTTTACAGGTGGTGTTGAACTGTCATGTTTCTGTTTAGTAATCCCCTGTTAGTTAAGTTTGTCATGGGAGTAGTATACTGCTGGGGTGGCCTGTAAAATGTGTGTTGTGCTGGTTTTTTGGGGGGTCTTTTATTATCAATTAAATATAATCTTGCAGCTAAATGTTATCACTGACTAAGTAACCCACATAGTTATTGTCACGTACCTGTATTAATAAATGTTATTTCAGAAGCTATCGTGAGAAAAGTTCTTTTCCTTTTTTGCTATTAAGTGTTGCCTCAGTAGCAGAGGTCAGAACCCCTTCCAACCTGTGTGCCATCTGGTAGTCCACAGACAGTGTTGGGAAACACAAGGACCTGATTGTCTGGAGGCGCTTATTGCTGATAATTTCTCCCTGGCTGAAGTGTGGCTTCATATCAGAGGTCAGAACCCCTTCCAACCCGTGTGCTGTCTGTTAAGTCGATAGACAGTGTTGGGGACATAAGAAACCGATTGTCTGGAAGCGCTTACAGCTATTAACTTTTAATTAATACAGTTAAGACTAGAAATCTTTGCATTTCTGTCTCCCTCCTCCCTTTCACGTGACACAGATAACAATTAAATCTTAACAAACAATCAAATAATCCAACAACAGTGCAGTAAGTTGTCCCTGAAATGAGTCAACTGAATTAACAGGGGAGTAAAGCAGGTTAACAGAAAAAAAATAATGTAGAGTCATTTAACAGTCATGAAGATGTCCTGGTTCCAGCTGAGCCTGAAAGCTATTTTTACCACCTTCTGGGCATGTAGCTCCCCCTGCAGCCAAAGCTCTGAGGGCCCTGACCCTATGGCACTGCTGAGAACTGCTTGGCTTAAGACTTGACTGACTTCTCCTCTCAGAAAAAGCCCATCTCTTTATTGATGGCAGGCAGTGTCCAGAGAAAGCAGGTGGATCAGGCTACAGTTACTGTTCTGTTCACTCCTTTGAATCCTACTGCTCTGCTTGAATCAATTCAAGTCCTTCTGCACCCCAGATCAGTAAGCTCTTCAACAGGTTATCCCAGTCAACCCTCCCAAGTGAACATTTGCAAGCCCACACCTGTGCAGCTGCACCCAAAAGACACTATCCATGACTAGTGAAGAGATGAAGAAATTATCTCCAAAGCCACATGTGACATTTCATTAACATCCAACCTGACATGGACATGCTTCCAAAGTAGTAAAGTTATATATGATTTGCTAGAAAATTATGTGTGTGAGATGTAAACATGAGGGCTAGTGATGAAGCTGAGCTTATTACAAAGAGATTACTGAAAACAAAACATATGGAGCACTGTAGTAGCAGCTGCACATTCTCTAGCAGGGAGGGAGGCAACCCATATGGACACACAGCTGGCACGCTTCAAAGGCAGTGAGCCAGAGGAAGGCGATGCTACCATGGGACTGGTTACCATCAAGATGATGCTGCCACATGCTGAATGCACAACCAGGATGCCAACAGGTTAATCAGGCACAACAAAATGTATTATAGTAGAGCACTTTGGGCAAAAATCACTAAAAAAGTTTTTATGGCACAACAAAAGGCTCGCATTTACAAACAGAAGCCATTCAGTTACTTCTGAATACCACCATAGTTTTCTATTTAAACATATCTTCCAGGAAATCATGTAACTATGTTCATTTCTCTGCAATCAGCCATCGATCTTCTCTTGTTCATGCATTTCTACTTGTCTCAGATACATCTCTCAGCAAGTCTGAAAGGACACACAAGGTCTGATTATAAAGGTAACGAGGCTCTACTTTTTCCCCAGCTGAAAGCCTTCCTGTTTTTAGCCTCTAACCTTTGTCCCCAGTACAGCCATCAAGTTCTGCAAACAAATACACATCTCTGAGTCAGATAGCTCACAGCAGGTCAAAACTGTGCAAAATACGCTGTGCACATAATAACATGTAGAGTAGTAATGCATAGATGCGATCAATGACTTTTGCTTCAGCCCTCGTAAGAACATACTAACCCCTTTTGTGAAAGGGAACAGCAGTGTCCAGAAAAAGCGTGAGTTGCAAAAACTGTACTTTGTTTTCCAAGCCCCAGTTTAAAGCCAGAACAAAATACTCTTTGCCCTTTTTTAAAAATAAATGCTAAATTTTCTGATGATGCTCCAAGCCATGCAACCTACTGATCTTGTACAACATGTTACACAATGCCCAGCAGAGGGATGAAGTTGCCCCTATGAAGGCATCAGTTCTTCACATTATGACTTGTTAAAACAGGCTATTATCATAAACATCTTCTTCAAGGCAGGGGAAAAATCCAAAGGTACAGCTCCTCTGCAAAAATCCCATCACTCTGATGTCACAAAAGCCCTGACTCCAGAATGCCATTCCTTACTTTACAGAAGGCATGATGCTGAAAGGAGCAAACCTCAGTGAGCTGTCAAATTTTGACCATCTATACATCAAGGCAAGGGCATAAGGAGGCAAACCACAGTGATGCCTGTAAGCAGCCAGTGCCATGGGGGCTGGCAAGTTCTTAGGAGTCTATCTGGCAAATGAAGGGAAGGGAAAGTCTTTACAAAGTCTACATGAATATACTCTGACCCACATGAGAAAAGGGGAGTGTCAATTGTCAGCACTGAGCTGAAGTTTAGCTCACATGAAATGGTTCCACTTCCACCCCTACTCTGACCTCTGGTTCTTACTCTGGAGTACCACACGTACAGCATAGTAGAAGCACCTTATCATGAATAGAGACCATAGGCTGAAGCAGCCAGATTACTCCTCCACTAGCAGTACGAAAGGAACTGCCTTTTTTTTTTCCCACTTGCCTAAGCCATGGTAGTGTCCTTGCTGGTTATCACCTTCAGCCTCAAGCAGCATCTGAAGAGAAGAAAAAAAGGATATAACATTTTCCAAGGACAATTAATCAATTTGGCAAAATTTGAAATACACAAACAGTTTACCAAAGAACATCTACGAGTTACTAGCCAATAAACCATAAACTTTTTTTGCTTAAATACATTATTTAATGAGTTTTAAAAAAGATACTTTGAAGCTCAAATTACAATGAAGTACAATCTTC
The DNA here is from genome assembly GCA_035583235.1 of Hafferia zeledoni. Lineage (NCBI taxonomy): Eukaryota > Metazoa > Chordata > Aves > Passeriformes > Thamnophilidae > Hafferia > Hafferia zeledoni. The sequence continues at coordinate 67,441,787 of JAWWEV010000083.1, forward strand.
TTGATCTACAGTAGACAGTGCTATAAACATTTACCAAATCAGGCATATTAATGTTTGCTCCTCTGTTGTTACTGTTCTTATTTAAGGAAAATGAACTAAAAATCTCTATTTAAAAGCAGTCCTGTTCTAACTTGGCTATTTCACCCTAGAATAGAATAGGAACAGCAGTCTATTAGCACCGTCCTCCCCTCAAACACAGACCAAATGTCAAGCAGGAGCAAGACACTATCATGACTGCACCTTAATTCAGCTTTTTAAAGAGTGACAAGTAAAATGGAGTAGGTGGTTAGAGGCAATACTGAAAAAGGGCATTGCTCCTTTCCCACAGGAATCACAAAAATATGTCCTTTTGCTACCAAAGTCTACTTGCCATCAAACTCTAGTTTATTTAGTGCATTTGAGCAAATCTGAGTTTATGTAGGTAGTTTTGAGTTCATTTTTCTGCCTTCTTCTTATATTTCCCCCTCTTTTCTCTGTATCCAATATTTTCCTTCTCCCATTTCTTATCCCTTCATCATTTCTATCTTCAGTCACTCAGTCCCAGTGGGATTGAGCTAGAGCACCTCTATTCTCCTGTCTTCTGGAATTGTCAATATTGTGGCAAAGGGCAAATCAATAGTCCTGAATTAGTACTGAGAAAGAAAAAAAGAAACAGACCAATTCCTCAGAGAGTAGTTTCATACCTTTTAAAGGCCACTTTGTGTGGCCTTTAAATTTGGAAAGCATACGAGCTTCTGCAGTTAGGGTAAAAAAGTGATCAAGCTGAAAAAGTCTCAACACTTCTTGGGTTAACTGAGCAGCATGCTCATGAACCACAGCAAGCTACTGTTTGAGAGCTGCTGCTCAACTATTCAGACATAAAAGCAGACATCAGGTGTAAATTTTATATTTATTATAACAAAAGTTATGATGTTCACTTGTGCATTCAGCTTTAATATAACTCTTGTTATGTAAATGTTCTACAGCAAATGAGCTCTATACAATCATGCTGGTTGTGGCAGCAGTAAGGAACACAAACAAAACGTGTCTGTAAAAGTAAGGAAAGAAAGAGATCAGAGGAAATAGTGAGTTTCTTCAAATGGTCTACACCACCTGAGCTCTAGCTAACTTGTACACAGCCACGAAGTCCTTCACGCTTAATGACCATGGCCCAAAGAGTCGTTTAAGAAAAAAGGTCAGTTGTTCAGGTTGTGTCCTTAATGCCAAAGCTACAAAAACATGTAAACATCACTATACAACACTGAGCTATTTACAGGAATTTCCCAATCAACTGTTCTCTCAGAGAAAATTAGTGAATCTCAGTGACTTAAGTCACCTGAAAGAGTAAAGCAACTCCTAGGAGTTAGTCTCCATATTCTACAAATGTCTATCATTTTCAAGACCAAAAAAAAGCCTTTTCTCTCAAAGAAATACAGTATTACAATATTACTTAAATCATTTAGCACTGGCTACTGCCCTGCTTTTCAAACAAAACAAACAAGCCATTTTAAAAAATATTACATCATCATCTGTTTCTCAGCAATATATTAAACCTTTTTATTTTTTTTTTGTTTTTCTGTTTTTATGCTTGATATGTTAAGGGAAGGTTAACTATTTTAAATTTTACCAGTCAAGTGTCTAGAAGAAAATCAATGAATATTAAACCTAACAAACTGAAAAGCTGCAGTTATCTGTAGTGGCAGGATAACAAAAAGGAAGAATATAAAGGAAAAGGATACGGAAAACCCCTGCTGTAATGCAAGCCCACTGGGTCTCACACTCTAGTGTCCTTATTTGTTAGTTTATTTCTGAGCAGTAAATAGAGTGGGTCATAGTGGTGTATCATAATAGTCTGCCAGGTGGTCCACTGGATACTGCCTCTGCTGCTGCTGCTGCTGTTCCTGGTGCTTCTTCATAATCTCCTTGACTTCTTCCTCAAGCTCTGGTGGGATGATGAACTGGTCATCAGGATCAGGCTGTGCTGGAGCAGCAAAGTAGCCCCCAGTCTTTCTGAGTGGTGCATCTGTTGCAACTTCAATTAAGTTATGGCTCCTCTCCTGTGGTGCCACAGAACCATTGCCTCGCCTGCGCCCTATTGTGCCTGTCGCAGAATATTCAGCTTTCCTGGGAAGGCCAGGCTCATCTTCATTGGCACTGATAACGATACCTTCATCACTAGCTTCCACCGGCACTTGGAGCAGCTGCTTCTCCTTTGTACGGCTGCAGTGGATGTCCACCTCCACCTCCACGCGGCTGCCATTGGTGAACACCCCCTGGATTGGCTCCTCATCATCGCTGTCAAGGCCGTTGTCAGAGAAGGCGCTCGAGAAGGTGGCGCTGGAGAGCTGCCGCTGGAAAGAATTGGACAGGCAGACGGGGTGCAGAATGCAGCGCTGCTCTCCTGGGTAGGCCGAGCTGTTCTCATTCATGACTACCTGGGGAGGCTCATCAGAGGCTGTGGACCCCACCTCACTGCTCATTTCGGAGGTGGAGATCTCGCTGCTGATTTCTGAAGCCATACCACTGCTCGAAGACGGCATCCCAAGTGCGTCTGTTGGCCTGTCCTTGATGACCACATTGACAGACTGCGGGAAAATGCCTGGGCTTGGGGGTGGAACCCCATTAAGCTCACAGCAGCAGAAGCTGTCCTCCGTCACAGTGAGCTGAACCACAACAGCGCTGATACTGTCATTGCAGCCATAACTCTGAGCCAAAGTGCAAAGCTTCTTTGCAGCAGCCAGTGCATCAGGCACGTTTCTGACTGCCTCCACTGCTTCATCCATCGAGAGGCTGTCCCACAGCCCCTTGCTCCCCAGAATGAAGAACTCATCTTGTGGAGTTAAGGTAATGGACCGGACATGAGGACGCGGCACAACGCTTGGGTGAAGGAAGGTGTACCCCAAGATCCTTGTTGAATCTGTCACACCATTCACTTTGCCATCCTGAAATTAGAAAGAACAAGAAATTGGAAACAAGACAGGCAAGGATGCACAGTACCTGCATCTCACTGCGTTTTATTGATGGCTGCTTTTGCAATACCCCCAACACTGCCATTTACAGACAAGGAGATGGAAAAGCAAAGTGACTGGCAAGGAGGGACAGAGCTGGGATTAGAGCACAGCAAAGGCTGGTTTGCAATCCTGTACTACGTCTCCTACACCCGACTGATTTGCCACCAGCATCACCTATGCACAGAACAACAAAGCAGAATGCTGCAACAAAGAGCCATCTATTCTGCTCCTGCAGCTGCAAGAATCAACGGGACAAATGTTTTACTAGCGAGTCAGACTCATCCCTCTGCCACCCACAATATCAGGCTTTATATAGAACAAAGTAACACACAGCTCCATTTGATATAGGGGCAGGTCATTCAGTTATAAGCCTTCTCTTGCAGCTGTAACAACAGTAGGTTTCATCTTGGCTCATCACTTCTGGAACAAAAGTTCATTAAAAAAACACTTTAAATGAAGTATGCAAGTCAAATGTAGCAGACAGCAAGTCTGCATTTCTCAATCAGCTGAGTTACAGTGCCCCAATTACTTACTACATTTCCATTTAGATATGACATTTCCAAAGGGAGGAGAAATAGTATCACTAAAAATTGACGCATTTTTGGAAAAAATCCAATGCATGTCCAAATCCCAGAATCCTGTCCTGGTTAGAATCCAAGCTCAGTTGCCAGAATAAGAAGAGCAAGTGTCTGAAACAGCAAGCCTAGCTATCTGTCAGCCTGCTGGGGATAGCTGAACCCTGCTAACCGCATGTTCAGGAAGCACAGCAAAGTTGAGGATTTACACTCTGGGCCTAGCTAATTACTGTGGGTGTTGTTATAAAGCAGATAACCACAGAAAAATGAGCCAAGACTAAAAAACTTTCCTCTTTAAAACCACTCCAAAGAAAAAAAAACATGTTGGCTTGTTAACTTTCCCATTAGAAGGCTAACAGCAGTGATAAGCCATCAATGTGCATGGAATCAATGAGTCATGTTAAGATTCAGTACAGAAATCTCCCTTATCACAGAATCAGAGAATCACAGACTATTCTGAGTTGGAAGGGATCGACAAGGATCAGAGTCCAACTCTTAAGTCAATGGCCCACATAGGGGATTGAACCCATGACCTTGGTATTATTACAACCAAATTTTAACTAACTGAGCTAATCTCAGGGTCTATCCTCTAATGAACAACATAATGAGCACGCCTTGGTGATACACACTATGTTGGAGTGACTCCCTTTCAACTTGTCACATTTAAGATCCCAGTCGTTATCCTTCCCTCACAAGATCAATAGCCACATGACTTATTCCACACACACGTCCCTTCACACACATGCATACCCTGCTCTCAGGCACACAGCAGTGAGTTTTCTGCCTTTTTCTCCACAATTAGGAAGATTTAATATTTATCTATTCCTCTGCATGTGTTACACAAGGCAAAGCAAAGCTGACAGCAGTGGCTTCAAGCTTTTAAGAAGAGAACAAATAGTTTTATACTCTTTCATGGTTCAGCTGAGCACAGGGTGAGTTTTCCTTTTGGGCAAGTGCTCTCTTCAAGAGTAGCCTGTCAAAGGGCAGTTCTGGGAACACAGGAGCTCAGACAGCAACGTCAGGCTGCAGGAGCAAGGAGTCTCCTATGGCAAGGCAAGCATTACTCCAAGTGCTCTGACCTCTCATCCGTTTCATCTGGAGAGGCTCTTCATGACAGCTCCAACACAGCAATTCCTCTCCCATTAGGAGGAGGATGTCTGCTTTCCTGTTTCAATGCAACATGCTCACAACTGCTCATTCTTGGAAGCTAATAAAAATCCTGCATGGCAATGGGATGGAAAATCAACTTGATTGCATGGTACAAATCACCTTGAAAGAAAAAGTGCAATTCTGGAACCCATACCATGAACAGTACCTCCTAGAGGTTACTAATACCAACATGAAATTTCATGCACTGCTCTGCAAATACTCTTCAAGGAAACTGCAAGTTGCAACAGTCCTCAGCTGTTTTCTAACCTCTGTGATAATGGCCTTATGTTGCTTAATCCTCTTCAGCTCTTCTTCACAACTCATCACATAACACCTGGACAAAGGCAGAGGTTTCCCATTCCGGCAGAGAACGGTTTGGCACTTCCCCACGTTTGCTGAGGTTAGAGTGAAGCATCCACCAGGGTCCATGGGATCATGTTTTATATGGCAGAGGACAGCAGAGCCTCCAAGTTTCTGTCCAGCTGTTCCAAGTTTCCTGGAATTAAACAAAACAATGATTGTTCTTTAACTGGAAAAAAGTGTTAGGTGTACTATGGAGAAACAGCCACTGTTCCACAAGCATTTTGGGCACTGACTCTATTGAATCACTGGGACAGAAACAAAAGCCTCCACTGAAGACTGTGACACGAAGGCAGAAGCACTGCAGAGAACTCACATGCAGTTTTTCAGATAATGTGTTATTTTCACATATGCAGATACTCAAATCTGCTTCATTTTTAGAAAAAAACCCCTAAGTTTCTCAGTTGTCTCTTTTTTACATCTTACACATATTTGTTTTAAAGGTTAGATAGAACTTTGGCTTCTGAAGCTACAATTTTTTTTATCAAAATAATAATTCTGACTGTAAAAAACTCCACTTTTGAGCAAAAACATAAGGCACAGTGTCTCGGTTTGGCCTGGCTTCTTTGCCAAGGGCCAAGCTGCTCTCCCTTCTTTCTGCTCTTCTAAGCGAGAGAAAAAAAAAACGCTGAAAGAAAACTGAAAGACCGCAAGAAGTTTGAACAAAACTGAATTATATCAGAATATATATATATTACAGATATTTACAATTATATATACAATTGTACATACAATAGGGAAAAGGGAAAAGGGAGGGGGAAACAGGGACAACAGAGGGACAAAACAGAACAGACGGTACAATTAAAATCTCTCAAAAACACTGGCAAAATACAATTTCACTGACTGCCCTTAAAAGAAAGCCAGCTTTTCTCTGATCTCTTGCGGAGTAGATAACGGCAACCACTGCAACAGGCCCCAGGCTCTGATAAGTGAGACTGGGGCAGGGATCAACTGCTCCCAAGCCTGGCTGGAAGAAGGAGAAACTTCTTATCTCTCTCTTATGTATACTCCCTTGTTATGTGAAAAAAGTGTGAAATACCTAGGAAATGGGTATTTCTCTAGTTACAAGTGGTTACTAAGGAAGGCCTGGATCAAAACTATCACACACAGGTTCACTATTTTGTGATGTCTTCAGAATAATGCTCTTAAAGTATCAAATGATGAATAAAAACCCCCACAGTGGCTGTGAACTCCGCTATAAAGAAGGCACAATTCTCACTTATGCTGGCAGGTACTAACCTGTTAAATATATGCTTAGAAATGTTTAAGATTGCTTTTTCAGCAGTAGTCATAGCAGGGAAAAAAAAATCTATGGATAAAATCAAAGTTTTCAGAATCCTGCCATTAAAATGTGAATTAGTTTCAATACTAGATGGTGAAAAAACATTCATCCTTCCCAGTAGCTTGTCTGTTGGGGTCTTCTCCTGTAGTAATTATAAAGCTAATTGCTAATATTTATATTAAGGCTAGGTATAGCTAGTAAGAACGTTTCCTTCAAAATTATGGGGGAAATGCTCAACTGCACCTGCAACCAAGCTTCAATGTGCTTTTTTAATTTATTTTTTAAAAATACACCTTAGGAGTGCTATACATAATTTGTAAGCATCAGTGAAAGGTTAAATGCAACTGGAATGAATACTGGTTCTGGTTCTCCAAAAAAGTTTCATTTTGATTTGAGATCACAAAGAAGCAGCTTTTTGTAAGAATGACACATTCCTGTGAAATGGCATTAGTAACAAACGAAACCACTTAATAAGTACTTTCTATATTCAAATTTGTTATTAGTTTTGAATATTTTAAGTATTTGGCAACCACCTTCTCAGCTAGCAGTCTGAGGCACTCTTAGAAGCCATTATGGGAAAGAAGTATTTTCTCTCTTGTGTTTGTAAGTTTCAGTATCACCTACTGCTTCTCCATCTGTTCCTATGAAACAGTTTTAGTACTTTCCTTCCCAAAGGTGCAGAAATTTAACAATAAGCAATACTAGTTTTAAATTGATTCATTTCCTTGGTCTCTAAGCTGCTTATTTGCTTTCTCCTTTGTTTCCCTGACCTCTTCATTCTCCTTTCTTCAATTCCCTTTGTATTCCTCCTTCATTCAGTGTCTCCCCATTTCTTCTTCTGTCAGGAACAGCACGTATGGTTTCCAAACCCCTACACAAAGCGACTGTTACGCTCAGAGCTATTGTACCACAGTCTCTCTGGATGGGTTCTACTCAAATAATATTCTAAGGCCAAAGGGATTTCCAAGAAGTTAGACTATGTGTTTTAAATATCTGTGTAGCTTTAAATAACCCAAACTGGTACAGAGAAACAGAAAGAACAAGTCCAGGCTTTGCAGCCAGCAGTAGTAAGGAAGTTTAAAAAGATGATCAAGGCATTCATAGCAATGACTTGGTTATGGCCAATTGTAAACCTTAAGACTTAGTGAAGATACAAAAAAAGAATAAACCTCCACCAACCACTTGGTCATGAGCATTTAGTAATTTTGTCTGTGGGTTGGAGTTTTTCTTGTTTTGCTGGGGAGGCACTGGGGTTTTTCTCCCCACAACTGAAAGGAACAGAAGGCAGTAATCACAAAACAAGCAATAAAAGATAGATAGCCAGATACCAAGGTTTTTTTGTCCCCTCTCACATTTTTTTGAAGCAAGAGCAAATATCTGACCTGAAAGCAAGCAAACTATCCAGTGAGCACAGACAAGGTAAAAAACCCTTCAGATCCAAGACCCACCTCTGCATAACAATGAAAGTGTTGATCATGTATTCCTCCTCATTCTTTGTTTTCTGTAGCTCTTCTGCTAAGATGTCACTCATGGTGCACTGCAGCAAATATGGCACTTCCACATTGCGGTCACCATCAAAAACACCATAAAGTGCCTCCCGATTGTCGCAGAAATTGTTGGCTGAAAGTGCTGCCACACACAGCCTAGTGAAAAAACGAGGCAGGAAAACATCAAGGGTGTTATCCCACTACTAGTTTTCCAACTTGTCATTTTGACCTGGTCTGAGAGCCAGCTTTAACCACCTCTGTTCACAGGCATTTCAGGACCAAGCGCTTTTTGAGCTTTGGAGATGAGTCAGGTCCACCAACAGTGCTAAGATGGGGAGGAAACTACACTAAAAGTTCAATTCAAGCCCTAGGGATTCTTTCTCCTTTTAAGCATGTGAACAGGTTCCTTATCTGTAGAAAAAGGGGGGAAAGTATCCCCAAAACAACACCAATTTAAACTGCACTTGCTCCTCCAAAAGCCATCTTTGGGATCTAACACACTGATGACCAAGTTATGTGTTAAATCAGTTGGTAAAGGCTTGCTGGCACTTGCTACGCAAACTGAGGTAGCAAAATATTTCTAGAGAGGTATTTCAGGAACAAAGAAAGATTCACCACATTGTCAGCAGCATAAAGACTAGCAGACTCTTGGTACATGATTTGTCAAGTGCTGCCTTTGGCACAGAAATGCCAAACACTATGAATATTCAGAATTTTCGCCATTCTGTCTCTTCCTTTATATCTGTGATTTGCTTGCTAAACAACCTTTGGCTGAAGATAAAGAAGCTTGGCAAAGAGAAAAATGCTTTTATACACTCAGATTTTTTGCAAGTACGAGTCTTGCCTGGACTGAATGTGTTGGCTACACTTGCATTTTAACAACTTCCCTAGTAAAGACCATAGAGGAAAACCAAGCAAGGGCTCAGTATACAAACACAGTGTCACGGCATGGCCTCTGCCTCTGTGAGCCCCGAAACTTTCACCGAAAAAGGGATTTCTTTGTATTGGCATAGAGGTGCTCTGCTGTTCAGAGTGCCAGTGTAACAAACCCCATGCCAGGTCGTACTTGTTCTTAATGCCCGATGCTTCCGTGTACCCGTGGCTCCACACTGCCGGTGCTCCTGAAGCATCACCAGCCGAGGGCTGGTCGATCTTGAAGCAGCGGATATTGCTGCAAGGAGAAAGGAAAGGGGAAAGATGAAATGGATTAAAGTGCTGACATGATCCAAATTAAAATGTGAAGACATTACCTTTTTTCCTCTCCCAGTTCTCAGTTATACATTCAAGAGAACGAAACAGGATATCCAAAATGGTTACCTCTATGTGTCTGTATACAATGAACAATAACTGAGCCTCTATGAAGTTGTCAGCTGTGCTATTTTGCTTGGTTGGCTTTTCTTTCCCTGCCCTCACCCCTCAGCTGTTTGTTTCAAACCTGGCCCTGCAGGAATACAAAGCAAATTTGTCACTAGTTTGATCAAAGCCAGTACAGGGGATTGACTATTTTAACTTACACATCTCTCCCACCCATTTTAAGAAGTCTCTGCACTGTTTTCATTGTACTCAAATGAAATATCCTGTATGACCCACCGCTTCCCTTAAAGGGAAAGAAAAGTAAAAAAATTATTTAGAAACAACTTGTAGTGACAGCCTTTCATGAAAATGCTCATAAAATATCAGCTTCATCCTGGTCCTGCACCAACCTGCAAAGCCAGCCTGTGCTCCCTACACTGAGTACAGCCCTTCTGCTTTCCTCAATTGTGCAGTACAACTTTTACTTAGGCCCTTGATCCTCTACACTCCAACTTACTACCAACACAGCCTTTAGCCTGAATTTCAAGTATCTTATGGAGCATAGTAAAGACTTAAAAAGGGATCAGCCCTCTCTGTTTATACCCTTCTCTACACAGCCCTGCTTTGCTGGGGAGACCTACCCCCTGCTCCCTACTGCTCTCTTCCAAAGGCAGGAGAAGTGAGCTCCCTACATACTGGAGACACTTCAAAGGCATCCAAACCTTTCATGAACCAAAAGAAACATAAAAGGACACAAGCAGAAAGGTCTAACTGTTCCCTCTGAGCATTCATTTTTCCTCTTTATAAATCCCTACCTGACCTGAACACACAGCATTTCAGAGTTGCACAGCCTTCCTCAAATAACCTGAAGTACTGTCACATCCAGTTCAATTTCTTCTATGTTAATGGACAGGATGTACATCAGTGAGGGCAGATTAAAAGCAAATTACGTAAATACCATTTGAACCACTTGTGTTTTAAGTTTTTGGTTCTGCAGCCCTACATGTGGCAAACACCTCATCATGAACTTTAGAAGAGATTATCTAACCCCAAATCCCACTGGAAGCCTGGATCTCTTCTGAAGTAGCAGAGATTTTAATTCTGCCTGCACCTGCAAAGCAGTACACACATAAGCAAACACACTTTTCTGGCAGACTTCTCATACAAGGCACTTATCTCCAGGGCACAGGAACTTGGGACAAAAAGGTTTGTTTCTTTTTATAACTGGGCAGGTCAAGGACCCATAGTTGTCTTAAGGCTTCCAAGAAGTGGTGAAAAAAAGCTGCCTCAATGCACTCCTTTTGGCCTCCTTAGTAACATCACTACAAATAGACCATGTGCCCAGAAAGGAATGATACCCAGCAGCACATCCTATGCAGGCAATATCGGACTAAGGCTTTTGGACAGCATGGTTTATTTTCCCCTTAATTTAAAAAGACTGTTACAATGCAACGAGATGCACTTTCCTAGAAATCAGAGCAGCAGCATCTTTTGTCTTGGGGTTTTTTTTTTTAATTTTAATTGGTACTGAAAATTCTTACATCCAGTAAATCCCTTGGCAACATCCTCCTAAGCATGCAAGTCTCCTTTAAGATCTCCATACATATTAGAAAAGCAAGCATGCATGACAGGACTCTTCTCACCAGCACTGAGAATACTTATCAACCTGTCTGCTTGAATACTACCTAGGCACAGATGGAGAGCTGCCTTTCACGTGCAGAAGGAAGATATAAAAAAATATCAAGTGCACAGTATTTTTGTGCCTACCAGAAAATCAAGTGAAACAAGAACCTCCTCCCTCACAGTCAAGTACAGCAGTATACCACAGAAATCAGAGTTGTGTTTCAGTAGAGACATTGAGAAACCCCTCAGGAGGCCTGAAACATCTGACTGGCCAATGAATATTAGTGAACAGAACAGACCTGAGGTCTTAAGAACAACTTATTTCAAAAAATAAAACAAAACTAAAAAAAAAAGAACTGTCCCCCCACCCCAAACAAATAACCAAGCAAAATGCACATAAAAGGGGAAAAAAGTTTTCTGTGAATTAAGAACCACACATATGCCAGTGAAAATATGAACACTTCAACTGCTTAGGATTTAAATTTGTACAATAATGCCACAGTGCATCATGTCTGAATGCTAATGTGGCAAGAAACTGGGTGCCCATCTTGTCTGCTGGTTTACACACAAGAAAAAGCTGGTCTTTCACTTTAAGTCTTGACACAATTCATTAACTGTGTAAAACATACATAATTTTTTTCCCTATGAACCACTGCAACCTTACACACTGCCTCTTCAAGTAGATTTCCTGTATGCAATAAAGCAGCTCCTAAAATAGAGGAATGTCCCTTTTTCCTCTGTTTGCTGCAGAACACACTCTTTATCTGTGAAAACTCATCATTACTCAGATTTCCACTTGTATTTTGTAAAATCCACTGATTCAAGCTAAAAGCAAACTCACACCATAAGTTTCCCTTGCTTGCACAACAGATGAGGTTTCCTACTCCAGTTTCTGATTTTAAAAGCAAGCAGCATGAAGCAACTGATCAACCCCTAAAGAGTAAACCCTGAAACCATCTAATATTTAAGAATCAAATAGACCTAGAAGAAAACTTGGAGCTGATCCAGTTTCTTAAAGGATTGTCATGGTTTGAGCTGGCAAACTGCCAGCCCTCCAAGACAGAGAGTCAGAGCCTCCCCCCACCCCCAACACTGAGG
>JAWWEV010000083.1:67453743-67473447 GCA_035583235.1 Hafferia zeledoni
GCCCAGCCCAGCCGACAGCCCCCAGGCCCAGGCCGAACCTCAAAAAACTCAGATCTAGGCCCATCTAGGTGAAACCATAACAAGGACATAAGCAAAGTTCTAGGCAGCACCACTGTCCACAGACGATCTGGTTTAGTGCAACAGCTTCCCAACTGAAGAAGAAGGCCCAAGGCACTTGGTGAATTTAAGTTATGGATGACATTTAAGTCCCAGGGCAGGAAACAAAACAGGTACACAGGAAGGAAACTGAGGGTCCAAAAGCAAAGGAATTAGTTTCGCTGCAAAGAGAGTGGGAAATGTGAGTTTTCAGGAGAGGTTTAAATATGAAAAATGTATCATTTCTAGGACAAAAGCAGAGACATGAAGGGTAACAAGAAACAATACATGAAGAGCTTAAAAGCAGCACAACAGCAAAGACAGACCCAGGCAGTGAATGCAAAAACAAAAAATATAGTAAGCAGGTACTGGCATCTCCACAGTGGTATAAAATAGGTCTTCTGGTCTAATCTAATGTCAGAAGTAAAATGGAGACCAAGCTGGTTAACCCAGACTAGCAGACCTCTCCAGGAGTTACAGCTGAAAGCTATTGCACTGAAGGAAGTAAAGTCATCCTCTTCAAGGAAACATCAATTTCCGACCTATTCACATAGTCTGTTACTTTCTGTTCTACTGACAACAGGGAGCCATTCTCCTTAGGAGAGATACACACTTCTGTCTATTGTGCTTTTCTCACATCTTAGGGACAGAGTTGTTCTGCCCTTTCCCCACTCTGTAAGGTAACTCACTTCAGCAGCTCTAGGGTTTTGTGATCCAGGGCTAATCTTGGATTTCCAGTCAGGTCCAGCTCTTGCAGTTTTGGAGGCAAGTTTTCAGGCAACGTGACCTCACTCAGTTCATTGCAGCTTAGATCCACACACTGCAAAATCAAAGCAGCCAAAAAAGCAAGAGAAGTCAGCCATCATCAAGATCATACAAATTTTGATTAAATGTAGTAATACATGTTGCACGAACAATAAAGGCTGCAACTAAGACCTAAGACACTCATCTAAGTAAGTGGTTCTTACAAAAGAAATTCATATAGGATGTAGCCATCTTGCCAGATGTTTGGGACACCTAGAAATACGTTTCCCCCATTTCCATCTCTAGTCAGGCATCATCTTGTTACAAAACTAGTGAGTTTTGTCTGCTCTTTGCAGAGACAAAGGTTGCCAGTGGATTTTCAAAGTATTAAAAAAAATGTTATTGATGAAAACAGTCTTTTAATAGGTAAAGGAAATGGAGAGAAGTACAACTAGGGCTTCTAAACCACTGGCATAGCAGTCCCTCCTCAAAAGTCAGTTTAAACCAGCATGAGTATGAGCAGACTCACAGGAACTCAGCATGTACTGAGGGATATTAAAATAAGCAGTTATTCATGTGTATGTGGAGGGGAAGAATAGAGGAGAAAAAGGAAAAAAATCATAGCAGTTTTAAACACAATTTTAGTTTTTGTCATCTAAGATGTATTCATATTTAAATATGAAGTCAACAAAATTAGGGAAAATAATACAGTTTAAATATTTTTTTTAAAAAATATGATACAAAACAACAGAGAAACTTGCAGGCTATCCAACCAGCTAAACACAAATTAGCTAGAACAAGTGCACTAAAATGAGAAAATCCCCAAACAAACATTGTTTAAAGCTGCATATCCAGATGAAAGTCAACAGACAAGATAAAACAGGGCATTCGAGAACAAAATCAACTCTCCAAAGCCTATTCCAGGATGACCAGTGTAGTGTGCACTAAAAATTGAGAAAAAAATCAAAGTTCTGAGAGGAGAACAGGTTGGTATTTAACAGGGGACAGAAGAACTATCCCCATCTTTCAGAAAGACCATTTTCTACTTGCAAGCTGCAAAACAAGCTGCAAAAAGGGAAAGACTTCAGAAACTTTAATAAAAGAGTTGAAAGGGGCAGAGGGAGACTTTTCCTAGCTACACATTTTGACCATTTCATAATTTCCATCGATACAAGAGAGGCACTTTGATTTCTGTAGACATATACAAAGACACTGGTTCCTGAGCTGGAAGAAGGCATAAGACTAATCTGGGAAATTCTGGAAAAGAAAAATCTCTCAACACTTTACTAAATCAGCGCAATGGAAATAACAAATTTCTGACCCAAATCTTGCATCCTGAGATTGTCTAATATGGAGGCTTTATTATCTATAAAGAACAAACTGCTGAATTTATCTAAGCCTGATAAAGAAATCAAAGTCTAAATCTGTCACACAAATAAAATAGTAGACAACTTAAGACCAGTTGTTCCAGGGAGCTTTTTGACTTTGTGCAACTTTTTACTGCTTCCAGAGAGCCAGTAATTACTTTGGAGATTGAGGAAGCTGCCAGCAGGCCTTGCTGTGTTCAGCACCTCAACGCTATTACAAATTTGATGGAAAAGTATGCTGGAATGAAAAATACAAATATCAGTAATTTCACTGTACTCCTTAAATGCCCACTGCATCAAAGACAGCAACACCCTACAGCAGATTCCTTGGTCCCAAGGCACTAGTGAAGAGAGCTTATTTATCAGGTTGAGATTGCTTAGATGTTATTTGTACTGTTTGATGAATAGGTTAAGAGGAACTTGCTGCAGATCTGTGTTAAATTTACTCCTTATTTTACTCTCCAGGTAAGCAGCAAAGTCTATATTCCAACTGATCCCAATTTCCTTATGTGTGAAATGCAAACTGGTTTCGCCCACCCAAGCAGTACCAGAAGAACAACTCGTGCAACTACACACAGGATTTTCCACTGGATGGGCCAGCGGGAAGACAAGAGTTTAACAGTCAGCATTTGCTTATGCTGCATCCACAGATTTGTAACTGTTGTGTTCAAGGCTGAAAGGGACTTCAGTTACTTCCACCTGTGACTAAAGGTGGCCATATCCATATTAACCTGTTCTGCTAGGAATAAAACTATCAAAGATCAGAGTTTTCTTTTCAAGATGTTACTGCTACTAGATCTTCACTTATGTTACATCTCAAGGTTATGATTTCGTAAAAGGCAAGCTTGACCAAAATCTGTAATAAAAAACCTCTGTACCACTCTCACCAAAGCTTCCCAGCAAGACAACCATGAAGAGAAGCAACTCATCAGTCAACAAAAACTGAATGATATAAAGGGAAGTCCCAGGTGGGAAAAGCAAGCCTGGGTTGCTGAGCTCTGCACAAACAGTAAGGACTACTCAACTGTAGGCTTGAGTACTGACCAGCCATTTTCCTTCTACAAAGGTGGAGTCAAAGAACACTGTGCCCTCTTAGATGAAGCCACGTACACGTGCTACCTCTGCATTCCCAAAACACTTAATGATGTCCATACCTTTTTCTTCTGCTAAACAGAACTAAATAACCACAGGGAACCAGCAGGAGGAACCAGCCAGGTCTCCCAAGAGCATTTTTTCTGCTCAATGTGGCTGAGTAGCACTTTAAATATGATGTTTCTATAAAGCATTCAGCTTTTCCCAAGATGCACAAACAAAAGAGAAAAAGTGACTGTTCCCTATCTGCTCCCTATCAGCGTGTTTACATTATCTTTGGGGTTTTTTCCTGTCAACTACCCTCCATTTTATAAGAAATGTTCACTGCGCAAGCCTCACTTCCCCATCTCAATTCTTCCTCTAGGTAAAAAGGCTCTACCTCTGATTGATTATAACTGGCGCTATGCTTCCCCTGGCCATTGTTCCAAAGAGGGAGGAGTATTCAAAAACCCACAAGTTTGTTTGATATTTCCTGGCTAAAACCAAAAAGCTCATCTTTACATGTACTTACCTGTCCAACAGAATTATTGCTCCCTCTGCTTTCCATGACCCCAGACACTGAGGTATGCATGTCAGGCTGGGAACTTGGCCTTTTGACTTCACAGAGCACCAAAAAGACATTCAAGTTGTTTTGAGTCCATGAATAGGTAATCAGTTCTCAGCCTCAGAGAATGACAGATTTTTCTGCTATATCACAAAGATCCGTATACTGTGAGATAATTATCTCCCAGCTCTGGCCAGCAGAAAGAGCACACAGCACAAATGAGTCTGTACTAGAGCCAGCCAAAAAGCAGGTATGCATTTCACAAAAGGTAAGCAACAGTGTTCATCACCGTGGTCAAGCAAAGAATGCATCCCACAAAAAAAAGTGTCAAGAAAGTACAGAATTAGTTCTGGTAACACTTACAAGAGACAGTAAGTATTCACTCTGTTGTGCAAAATATGACTGCAATTAGGAAAACGAAACTAGCTTGCCTAAATACTGAAATCCCATGCTCATGGAATTTATCTCTGTCCCCAAAGCCGACCATATTTTGCAGCTTCAGCAGTTTTTAACACATGCTCTAAACAAAGTCCATTCCTACACAATCAACCAATGGCCAATGCAGCAAGAGTGAATGACCCATAGCTCTTGCCAAATGTTTTAAGTTGTATCAAAACAGACTGTCACAAGAGGAAAATTAACACTTATTTGGTAGAGAAGACATGACCTAACAAAAGTAAGCACAAAATCAGATTTTGAGGCTCCTCTTCTATTTCACTCTGAGGCTGCACAGGGGGCAAGTATTTTGCATATGACTTCAGAGGAGAAAGCAGCTGTCAGATCTCCATAATTTCTGACAATACAGCCCATGGCAATGAGAGACCCGAGGGGAGAAGAGAATTGCTAAAATTACATTATGCTTGCTTCTTCCAAAGCACGAGCATTCCATACCTTTATTTCAGAAAGCTGCATGACTTCTGGGAAGACTTCAATGCAGTTGGAGTGAGCAATTACAGTATGCATACGTCTACAGTTCATGATGGTTGTTGGAATGGCTTTCAGTTTGTTCCCACTAATATCAATTTCCTCCAACTCTTCCAGCTTGGCCATTTTGCTATGAAAACAAAAATTCAAGAATTTTCTTTTAATAGACATGCATATTTTATTTTGAAGTGGCGATAAGGGCAGTGGTTTCATTTTTAAGAAAACAAAATTGCAGACTTTGACTCTTGCGCACAGCAGTGCCTGTCACCCCTTCTCACATCAGATGCTAACACAGTCATGAAACAAAATGTATGCTTCTTCTGTTAGTGTTTGTTAATGATACCTTTTAAATTACTTTTTTTGCTTATATTCCCCCTGCTCACCAGCTAACACTCTTCTTAACTCTCTTCTCCTTTCTTTCAACCCTAGTTTCTCATTCCATCTCCAATTTTCCCCTCTACCTTCTAGTACCCCACTCAGCCCTTCCCCCTAAATTCATCTCCATCTCTCCCACTTGCCACTGAAGCCCAGTTGCTTGGAACATCACACAAGGACAGAGATATCTCTTCCATTATTTCTTGGCATCTCTTTTCGAAGGCTGTACCCATCAGTTTTACAGCACATCTTACACTTGAAAGATTTCTGATTAAAACAGTGAATTGAAAGTACAGTAATTACTGGCATGGTAGAATCTCCTGGAGTTGAGAGGATTTTTCCCTAGTGGAGTTTAGTCCCCTTTTGGAAGACATCTCCAGACCCTTATGCTTACTAATCTCTGCAAGGAGAAGCACACCAGATGTAAGCAAAGTGACTAAGCCAGGCAAAACAGAAGACCTCCTTCCACAACTTCCAAAAGCATGCTGAACTAGTCCAGCTGAGAAGAGTTTCAAGCATCATTAAAACACATCAACTAACATGTAGCACTCACTCATCTGTGTACAGCAAGCGAGGACAGCAATGTGCAAGAGGGCATAAGCAGGTGAATCCACCCACTGCAGTACCACTACATTAGAAATACAGCCTATGTCACCACATTTCTGTGCAGTTTAGTTCTCACTGTGAAAATATTTCACGATGCCCACCCACCAGTGGGCCAGAGGCAGCGAAACTTACCTTGCAGGGAAGCTCTGTAGGCGATTGTAAGCCATGTGCAAGATTTTCAGGTGTGGGTGGCCTGTTAACAAGGGTACGCATTTATCTGTGAGGTTGTTATTGGTCAAATACAACTCCTGCAAGATGCTGTGGGTTTCTTCAGAAAGGGTGGCTGGAGGAAGCATTTCCAGTTTGTTGGCAGAGGCATTAAGAAATCTCAGGCTGCAAAGAGAAGTTACATAAGGGAGTTAAGTGAAACATCCTGCTGATTGTGTCTAGAAGGATAAATAAAAATCTCTATTTTTAAGAGCGAACTTAAATAGTTTTAAAGCCAAGGTTAAAAGCAACAAGTTCACAACAACAGACAGAAAGACCAAAAGCCTAGCACTATAAGAACAAAACTTCTGATCACATTTTCAAACGATCACATTTGTAAGAACAAAACATCAGCAAAATGAGTATGTCAAAATGCCTCTATCCTGCTATCAAGACCTAAGTACCTCCAATGTTACAACAGACATACGTACAGGTAACAGTAATAACAAACCACATGTCCCTATTCATTACATCATGAGAGCCTAGCTGCCTTTCAAGTGATTAAACAAGCCAATGGTAAAAAGCCAGCCTACGTTTCAGTGTTTTACATCTAGGGTACAGACAGTATTTTGCTTAAACCTGCAGTCCTGAAAACAACTACAAAAAATGAGAAAGTATTCTTTAAACATTTGAATAACAAAATATGTATCAAGCGCAACAAAAAAAATCCTGAGACAAAGCAGTAGTTTGCTTTTTAGATTTTAAAGGGAGATAGTGCTAGTAGCAAATTAAATTTAAAAGGCTTGCTCAATGATGTGTGAAGCAAGAGAGACAAATCTCTATGGAGTTTCTGAGTGCCCTTCCCCTATTCCCCAAAGCAGCAGAAACACATGTCAAGAATTTTTCTGCAGTCCCAATACAGGCAGGAAGGACTGAAGAAGTACAGAAATGAAGATATTCTTTTTCCCCCAAAGGACTTTTTCCAGGATGGGAAC
Source organism: Hafferia zeledoni (assembly GCA_035583235.1). Classification (NCBI taxonomy): domain Eukaryota; kingdom Metazoa; phylum Chordata; class Aves; order Passeriformes; family Thamnophilidae; genus Hafferia; species Hafferia zeledoni. The sequence continues at coordinate 67,460,634 of JAWWEV010000083.1, forward strand.
ACGACTTGCTGAGGTATAGGCCCTGCCCATTTCTGCCACTGAAGTTCTGCAGGCAGAGGATTCATGTTTGTTAGAGGAGCTTGGTGATCACAGCAGCACTGTAGGTATCTTGAGGGCTAGAATTGACACCAGCAATTCCAAAGACATAGAAAAATAAAACTATTTATCCTTTGGTAACAAACCTTGGCATAACCATGCCTTTTGAACAGAAATATGACCTCTCTTTCCTCGTCCTGTTCTCAGAAAAGGCTGCTTAGAGCATTACAGAAGTGTGAGTTGCCAGTCTGCAGCAACTGCGTTCAGACCAGGCTGTGCTGCTCCTACCACCCAACGGGAATGGGCAGCTGCAATGGGCAAGGCTGCCTTCAAGAAACAAAACTCATAAATGTGCTGTCTGAACCCTGTACAGCCACTGATCAGGACACAAAAGGTAGGTTCATTCCCGTCATCAATCTTAAGAGAAAGTGATAAAATATTGATAGCTGCTCCCATGCATGCAGAGTCCACACTGACCTTTAAGGCCTATTAATGAATGAAGTGAATTTGCAAGAATAGCAGCTGGTTGGAACTTGTTCAGCGGTAAATAAGGGTCAAACATGCTACAGAAGTCACATGAAATCCAAAGGATTAAAAAACACCCCACTATATCCATCAGAAGCAAAAATCTCTCAACACTGCACAGAACTGAAACTAGGTTAGCTGTTTTACACAGACAGGGGAGCCCACTTCAGAGAAAGTTTAATCCTCAAGCTCATTCATTATTCACCAGGGTGCTAAAAATCTAAAGGAGGAAGGGAGGAGAGAAAGGATAAATACACAGAAGGGAATAATTAGCTGAAAGGGGCTTTAAATTTATTTATTTATTCTAAAAAGATGGTGCTCAATTTCATCCTTTAGCTACAAGCTAAATATACATTAAGCTCATTCAAAGTTGGATCATTAAACTGAAGCATACCACATTAATAGATCCTGTACTTAATTGAAGTAAGTATACCTATTTCCAAAAGTACAGATAGTCACTACTTTGGCAACTTCAATCTAATGCACATGATAGTCTTCTATCTCTGAAAAAAAAGGCATGTTGATTAACATTAAAGCCACAGTATCTTTTGTACCACTCACAGTACAAAATAATGATCTTTAGCTCAGTCTGTAAAGGCTTAAGTAATAAACAGGTTTCAAGCTTCTTGGAAAAGTGAGTTTTTACAGGAATACACAGGGGATGAGGAGGTGGCAGCAAAACACTCCACAAGAAAGGCCATGTTCTGCTACCCTGAAGAAGAATCTGTGTTTTAGTTTTGTTCTTGCAAGCCATGGGAGAATAACCTGGAGTGTTTCACAGGCACCAGGAGACAAAATGTAACCTAGACAGCTTCATAACCTATGGCTATGAAGTTTGCTTGAGAACAGCTGGCCCAAAGTACAACTAAAAGCTTCAAGTAAGAAAGGGTACAGTACTCTGACAAAGCTGAAAATTAATACAGTGTACTATACTGAAGCCATTTTAAATTCAAAAGAAAAATTAATCATTATTCTGCTTTTAATAAACTTTCAACATCGGTAGAATACAACAAGAAATTTCAAGTTGCTCCCTCACTGGGACTAAAACTGAATGGAATCTATGTGTTCCTGCCAGAAATAAGTTTTGATATGTGTATTTTCTAATGGGGAAAGGAAAGAGGACAGCTGATGCTCTGCACACACACACCCTTCCCCTTGACCCTGCCCTTTTGCCAAACCTTCCAGGGAGTGATACAAAAACATTGGAAATAAATCTCCAGCATCCTAACCGATAGTTTAGTGCCTTGTGAACAAAGCTGAGGTGACCAGCAAAAAATATCATCAACAGCCTAGAACAGGAACTCTGTGGCAGCACAGTATCTCACTTTAAACAACTGAGAGCCAGGTTCAAAATAGTCACACACTAATCTCTGCCTGTAGATGACATAATTAGAACTAAACTAACTTTCAGAAATGAGTATGCTGCTTACTTACATGTTCCTTTTGGCCAGCTGTTACATTAAAATGGCAAAAAGATTCTGAAACAATAATTCTTTCAAGATATTGTCTGGATTTAGAAAGAAAAATTAAATAAAAAAGGAACACCATTCTTTGGCCAAAGAACAGAATGAACAGCAGATTGCTACTGCCAAAGATTTTTCAATTCTGTGCTACAATCTTATGTAAAAACAAACAAACAAAAAAATCAAAAAACCCAAACACAAAAAACCCCAAACCCAGCACCACCTAAAACTGTACTTGCCACCAGGTTTGTCCTCATGGTGACTTAACACACAAGTTCTCCTCCAGATTATTTCCACTCCCCTATTTCTTCATACTTGCGCAATACGCCGGCTGCTACCTTAGACAGCACATCTTATAAATGCCCTCCAGAGGAGTGGGAACTTACTTGGGCACAACTGTTCCCATCCCTCTTGTGCATGAACTTAAACTGATTCATGTTCCTTGAAGATATCCCACTCACACTGCTTATCAGATGGAAGTAGAATGTGAAGTATTAAATCTCAGTCCAAAATTAATTGTTTCCCTTTCCAATTCCACCCACACATTATACCACAAGCTTACGAAAAAAACTACAGCTTCACTACAAAGAGCTGAATTCAGCAGCCTGAACACATGCCAGAGTATAATATAGCGAGGAACGCATGAATTAACAAGTACTAAAAGAGCGGTTTAGATTAAGGGAAAAAGGAAGGCACTGGCAGGGAGATGTCAGAATTCTTCAGCTTTGACAAGGTGAATATTCTTCTCTGGTATAGTAATAGAAACAGTAATCTCTGGCTAGAGTAAGTCACCTTTGGTTTTATGAGGTATTAAAGTAGAGTCCCTTGCTGGATTTAACTTCTTTAAGAGACAAAATAAGAAGTTGCAGTAAGACTGTCCAAAGAACAGGCCACAATCAATAACATGGATCTAACTCTACAAAAAGACCTATTTCTACCCAGAGGCTTCTGATCAAGGTTTGAACTTTGCCTACCTGAGTCATCAATACCTACCTCTAGCAAAACCAAAAGCTGAATACAGATAATTCTGAGAATACAGCATCTCTCAGTCCTCACCACTTTCTAAGGTAGTTTGACAAACTTGCCTTGCTGGTAAATAAAAGTTCTCGAAAAAGCTTAGGAATGTTTGACATTAAAAGGAGGAACACAGACAACTGTACTCAGTGGTGAAGCAGCAGCAAATCGAAACCACTGTGTTTAGCTTGAAAGTACTGATAAGAGTTGGGAAGAACATGGCAGCTGCAAAAAGTGAATATGCAGAGAAATGGAGATCTCCAGTTTGGCCTATGTCCTGCAATCTCCGTTAGCACAGAGCAGTAAAAATACAAAACTTCTGCTTTGGTGTCTTCTGCAGAAACATACCCTCAATTTCTGATTGTCTAATACTAAAATAATTTATGAATGTAGTAGCAGATGTGTGACAAAGAATCCTGTCTGCTAAGTGTGTCTGTGGGGAAAAAAGAGAGGAAAAAACATCATCAAGGCTGTTTTGCCAGCCAATGAAAAAGAGGCTATTTCTTCTTTAAAAAATTACCCAATAAAATAAATTAAAGAACAGAAACATTCAAATTAATCCCTTTGCTGTTGATGGACTGCAAAAAACACCACATAACTGCTGCTACTCCTCAGCTCTTACTTTCTAACCTATCTTTAGCTATTTTATTTGGATGTCCCCGGTTACTAATGTACCTGATTGCAAATCCTTCACCTATCGACAAAGAAACAACTGCAGCTAAGCATTTCTGCAACACAAGAATGTGCATCAAACACTCGGCATTCATTTGACTTTATTTCAGTATTTTTCAGTATTTTTGGGGTGTTTTCCTTGGTGAAAGTGATATTCTCTCTTCATGCACCAATGCACCAATTTCCTTCTCCTCCTCAGATGTTCTAGATGTCAAAGCCCACCAGTACTTGAGCCCAAGGCGCTTCACACCCACTTTGTCAAATATTCAGGACTGAGAAAGCGTTTTTAATTCACAGCATGAGACTTCATACCCAGACAAGAGATTTATCTGTCAGTTGCACAGAGCTGACTACCTTTCAAAAAAGCCCCAAACTAATCATTTTAAGGCTGCAAAAGGTAAGTCATTTTATGCAAGCATAAAGGTTCTGTCAGGTAAAGTGATTTGTCCAACATTGCATGCTGAGTAAAGACCATGGCAGACCACTCAGGAAAACCAATTCTCTTGGTATGTCTAGCAGCACAGATTGTGCTTCACAGGGAATGCTTGGAGAAGAGAACATTTTACCTTTTTAAAACAAAATAATTCCCTGAACATCTTTCCCTGGCCCAGACCCATTTGTGTTGACACTCTGCTGCAGACAAGATGCAAGCATTTGAAAACAAAATAAGAAGAAAGATATTTCCTGTTGGAAATTCCAAACTTAAAACTCTGTTATTGTACACTAATCTACTAATCTGTACTGCTGTTTTCCTTCACAGTTCTCACTTTTGCAGCAGCCATAGGAGCACATGCACAGACAAGCCATTTGCAAGCCATGTCACAGCCATGTCATCTAAACAAGTGAAGGGGTAGGGATCAATGAGGAAAACCCTGTCCAAGTCAACTGCTTCTACTATCATCACAAGCAAAGGAGGCTGTGGTGGTGATGCCAAAATAGGTAAGCTCCGTTTATCTCCTGTGATGATCCAGGACTTCGTTAAGACCTTGAAAACATGTGCGCTGTACTGCTTGAAAGTTGCAGAGGGAAAAAAATCCCCAAGCCTGAATATGCAATTTAACAGTGTAATTCAGTATGTTCTTTAATTCTAGGTCTTCTCTGCACACTTCTAGCAAACTTCTGGAAATCTATTCCCATTCCTGGTTTTAGCCTGTACTTGTTCATTTTGGCATCACAAGGAAAAAAAAAGGAGCTGTCTACAGATGAGCTGCAGTGCAAAAAAACTCAGGTTTTCTCTCTGCCAAAACTGCACTAAAATACATCATCCTAGAAGTACAACCTGTTTTTAATAGAAATTTTACAAAATTATTCCTCTTTTTGCTTTCAAAGATGCCAATAGCTCTCTGCAACTTACTTAAAGGTTTCTTTCCTTTCCAAGTGAATAGATCTGAATATCAACTTGAGACAGTTAGAAGAGTTTATTTAGAGAGCATCTCAACTACCACCCTAATTCTCCAAGTGAATTCCAGGAAATTTAACCAGAAGCTCATGACAGAATTAACAACAGTATAAAATTGGGGTTTTGCAATACTCTTAAGTGGGAGAGGAGCTCCGCCAATAAGATCAATCACCCCATTTTGTTTCTCCACCTCTCAAAAAAGCCAGGAGCTATGCATTCCTTTTGTCACAGCAAGGATCAGGAATGAAATCCCATAACACACAACCTAAATTATGCATGTGTTGAGCACTCAGAAATCCCACAAATATACATGGAAGCACAGAGGTGCAAGGAACACCAACATCAAGTGGGGCAGCCCACCCACCATCCCTCTGTATTTCAGTCATAGCCACCTTAAGGACATGTTAATATCCAGCAAAAAAACTATAAAGACGACTTTGATACTAAAGAAACAGCAGCATAAAAATAAGAATCCTGAAGCAGATCAAGTGCTGACACTGCCTAAATTTGTGACAAATATTTGAAAAGCACAAAAAAAAAATCACCAAGCAAGGATAGGGAAATAACTGAATTATTCTGACAGCCTTACGCATAGATTTTGTTTTGTTTGGCAGGTATAAATAAGTTCTAGCCTCTGACTGAAGGGGAAAAACAAGCTTTCACACTCCATCAAACAAGTCTAAGAAATATGTATTTAAAGAAACTGCCACTAAACCCTCTCAGTGTATAGTAGAAAATAGCATGTGCTTCACTTTACAATTAGATTTGAAGAAGTGGGTGTGCAGCAGGAGCTTGGTGGAAAAAAGAAGCACCCATATAAGGCACCAAAACCAGAATAAAAAGAATGTGTTTCGGTGAGTTGGACAGACATCTGTTCTTACCACATAAAGTTCGGCAACTTTCAAATTAGGGGAGCCTCAGATTAACCCTTTTAGCTAGGAAGTAACACACAAAAGAAGGTTCATTACACACATGTCAGAAAGATGAAATTTCTTTACAATTACCTGTCTGCTTTCAAAAGCAGGTTAGATGGCAGTTCAAGGAGTTGGTTGTGTTGCACATCCAAGACCTCCACTTGCATTCGCTCGAGCCGATCTGGTAGCCTTGCTAACATGTTATGTCCTGCCAGCAGCTTACGCAAGCTACTATTGTAGAACAACCTTAAGAGAAATAAAAAAAAACAAAAATGAGAAAAATTTGAACTGGAGATTTTCTTTGATAATTTAGAAATGGTAGCACAGTTCATTACAAGAAAGTGATTCAGCCAACTTATTATGATAAGCAGACATGGTATTAATTATGCACAGATCCAAGAATGTCTTCCCACTCTCCACCAACTTCTTGAACAGGTTGTTCAGAGACAGGGAAGGAGGTTTATGGATGATTCAGGAGTAAAAGAAGTGACAAAGGGTTATTATTTTGCACTGTATAAAATATGAATATAGAGGCACAACCGTGAAGTAGGTAATTGCCAATAAAGGCTGCAGAAATCTGCACTTATGGGATCCCCCTATAGAGTGGAAGAACTTCGGAAGTGGGGGTGAAATCACCAGTCACCCCACAAACTTCATAGTGCTCTACTCATTATGTGCTGACTCATAATCCAATCCAATTCCCCACCTCCACAATTTTTCTTTTCTGTTAATATCAGACTAACATAAAGCCTCCTTTCCAGTTCTATGGCAAATGAAATTTACCTAATCGGCTTTACTTTTTTGAGCTTTTACAAGCAATACATGACCTGAAGTCCCATCCCCTTTGCTCCATTTCTTGTGGGTCCAGGGGAGAAAGGGTGGGGAGAAGAGGGCAACATAAAAATAGCTGTTTTGATCAAACAGTATAGCTAAAATTTGCTGTCAAAACATTGTAATAAGGAATTTAAAATCTGCACCTAAAGACACCAAAAATGGAGCGCTCTTGATTTTGAACAGAAACCACTTCCAGCAAATCAAGAAAAAAAGATAATTCTTCATCTGCCACTTGTCTTACATGTCCACTATTTTCCTGCTTAATCTGGCAAGCCTGTACAACATGCTGACCTGCTTCAATCAAATACTCTCAGATTATTCAGCATTAAAGTAAAAATCTTCTTCCCTCTGTCACAATGACCCAGATAGAACACACCCTGCCCCTTCCCTACAATGCATCAGGTCATTGGATTATTGTGCCAAAATAATCAATCAAGTACTCCAAGGATTTTCCCCTTGACAGATACAGTCATACTCTGTATCAGCATGCCAGTGTTAACAGTTATCTCAGCTGGCTGAACTGACTGCATTATGACCACGGATACAAGTCAACAGCCAGCTGTATCATTCCAGAAGGCTCAACACAGGGTGAAAAGAACTACCACAGTGACAAGCCTATCTATTATCTTTTCGTTATTCAATAATTTTTGTTTCACTCTATTTTTACCTGAAAATCTCTCCTATTTATGGATTTGCCTTTCTATTCTATTTCCTTTCCTAATCAAGACTGTCCAGTACCATCAACACTAAACACTACACGAAAAAGCAGAATTGGTTGACAACAAAAAAATTATCACTTTGAGGGGTTTTTTTATGGGTGGGGGCAGCACCATTTTAAAATAAAAAAGTAGTTCAAATCCTGGCAAAAAAACCTCAGTGATTCACTTTTCCATAATTCAGAAGAACTGAGTAAGCCTTTTGGGGTTTTTTTTGTTTGTTTTGGTTTTTTCATCTGTTTTCTTTTATTTTTCAAGTTACACAAGCACCAAAGGATCTGGGCTGCCAGAAAACAGGTTGAAACATCAGCATTTAACTAAATGAGCTACTGATGACCCTGGGACGCCCAAGTCTTAAGCTGGGCAGGGAACCAAGATGCTGGGACTGCTTTTCCATATGGGCAGCATATGGGCACCTGCCCAAATCCCACTGGAAGTTTTGGCGGAGTCAGTAAGTTCTAAGAACAAGCACTTCACTCAACATCAGTATCTTCTGAGAAAGCATGGTTTGGTGTAAGAATGAAACCAACTCCTTTAGTAAGCAACTCCTCAAGAGAACACAATGTTGAATTCAAATAGACCTTTTAAAAAAAACAGAGACAAAAAGGAACAAAAATACATACAACACATACACTCATCTATTCATTGGTGGCAACCAGGTCATTATGGCAACTCTTACTTTCTTTCTCTTTGGGGAATCTTTGGCAACAGCAATTTTTTGCATTTGTCCTGCATAGCTAAGATGTTGTAGTTTGGAATTATTATGTAAATTCTCTCCCCTGCCACTAACTGCCCATGCCATTAGTTAACAAAAAGAAGTAGTTAACTGCTACTGTCTTCTTCTTGATAGGTTAGGTGGGAGCAGGCTGTCTCTTTTGGTTTTTGGGGACTTTTTTTTCTTAGCTGGGCAGAACACAGGAGTGGGGGTGTGTGTGTGCTGGGGAGAGGAGACGCTGTCTCCTGGCTGCTGCTGGCTGCCCCGGACTGCTCCCGGCTGCTCGTTGTTGCTGCTGCTGCTGCTTTCTTGGTGAGCTGCTGCTTCTCTCCTTGCCACTGCTGTTCTCCTGGTTTCTGCATTTGGGGTCCCGGTCTCTGCTCCAGTCTCACCGCCACTTGCAGCATCACGGCCTGCCCGCCCCGGCTGGGGCAGCAACCTGGGAGAGAGAAGTTGCAGCTGCTTTCCAGGACACGTGGCGGTTCTCCATTTCCAGCTTTCCTTCTTCATTTGGGACAAGAGACACAGAGGGAGAGACAGAATTCATCTGGGAGCTCATCTGCAGCCAGCCAGGTTGTGACACTGATACTGCTCATTAGTATAACTCTTCTCCAGAAGGAGACTTGCCGGTGTGGGGGTTGTTGTTTTCTTTCCTGTGGCGTTGGGGAAGCAGTTTGCTCTGGTCTGTTTATAGTTATATCTATACATATCAGTTAAGAACAGTTATCCTTCTTGTATCCATTGTCTGATTAAAGTTCCCTTTCTTGAATTTGATAAAGAGTGGCGTGATTATTGTGGAGGAAACGCCCTCCTCAGCTTGTGGGTAAACATTTTGGTTGTTTTTTCCCGTCAAACCAAGACATAAGACTAAGTACCCTTTTGGTTATTTTCCCCATACTTTTAAAGCTCAAATGGTTGCATTACAGTCCAGAGAACATTGTTTCCGTTTTCTTGAGACAAAAACATTAGTACAGAACCCTCTACCTAAACTGCTTAAACTCCTTGTCTTCAAGGATAACTTTTCGTTTCAAGAGACAAACACACAGTATCAATTGTAGTTGTTTTAGATTAGGTGCAGCCTTCACCTAACAGGAAACCACTGGTCGCTCAAGCCTCGAACATTTAAGAATTGCAAGCAGCCTCCTAGGAGAGCCCTGCTCACTAACTTCACAGGTTTTCAGGGTGCTATTCTATGTAGAGAGAAAAGCACACAGCAATGCACATGAACACACTTACTGAGCAGTTACATTTACTTGATACTCAGCCATGTGAAATACTGTTGATATATTTGAAATTGAGTCCAGGCCCAAATTTCCCTAAAGTTTAATACATGTTCAAAGCTTGTCTTTTGAATGGAACAGGGTCTTAAAACTGAACTGACTTATTAGGAGCCAAGATATCTGGACACATACTACAAAAAAGAGCTTTCAAAGATAAGATATTTCCTGAGGTTAAGGACAAGATGGCAGGAGAGACAAGTGGGATGTTGACTGTACCGAATTTCAGCTAATCATTAATCTCCCAGAGATATTTGGTATGCCTTGATAGTCCTGGCTGTTATGAAGTGCAAATGAAAGACAAATGAACTTTCACACCCCCACCTTCTGAGGAGGTAGTTTCACTTTGTGTGAAAAAACAGAGATTAATAGTCTCTGTGTTAGCCTGTTTGCTTGGTAAATCTGATCTCCCTTTCTGCCCACAATTCTCAAATCTATTCCCATTTCTGACACTAAAATTGCCAAATTTTTACCACATTACACATTCATCTGATCTGCAGAAAACTATCTTTCTTGATTTCTGATGCTCTTTTGTGTTGTACAATCCTTATGGAAAATATTTAATAACTTATGACATACGAGCTATCTACTATCTTCAGTGGCTCTGCATATCCCCATGCATTTTCACCATTTGTGCCTAGTATGTTCTCCTGTGAGAAATAAAGTAATACAATCTTATTACAAGCAAGATTAGTTGCATTAGAACGGGATCTCTTTCCTTTATTTAGGGTTTCTTTTTATATTGTTGTGATTTTATAGGAAATTTATAGGCGTACCACGAAGACTTTAAGATACCAGATACTGCCAGGACCTGGCACTGAGGGCCTTTTATGACGGAGAGGGAAAATACCAAGTACTTAAAATGAACATGCAGAGGTCCCTGTGCACAAAGGCCTCTGATACATGGTGGTCTCTGTGAACAAAGGAGACCCTTCATCTGGTATGAGGGCGATTCTTCACAACCAATAAAGGACAAGATGACACCCCCTGTCCCTTTGGAGAAGACACCTCTTACAGCAAGACCAGCAAGCTGATGAATATGCATTATCTGATGAAAGTCCTGTCCTAATGGGCAGGACTTTGTAAACTACAAAAAGCACTAAGTCTGAACGTAAGGTGTGCTTCCAGACCCCCTGTAGTTTGAGGCACCCAGCATATGCTGAAAATAGAACTTTCCTCTTTGTTATACTTCCTTTGTTTCATAGGTTATTGCTGTCTTCTAAATTTAAGAGAAGGAGAATTTTCCTACTCTCTCTCTTTCACAATTTCTCTTTTGAAGTGTATGGAACAGTCAAAATGACAGCTCTTTTCCAGTGAAGGCAGGAATTTATACTCACCTAGAACAAGTCTCTCTAGAAAAAAAATTGTAAGACCTATTCATTATTTAAACTCAACTTTTGCTTCCTTTTCACTTCTTTTCTATCATTTGTAATTATCAAATTTAAATTTAGGCTCATGGAAAAGAGATCATCTTTGTGGAGAAGGCAATTGCTCTACTTGCAGGGTATTACTTGCTCAATGTGGCTTTAACTTCTCTAAACCCTTTTTCACTCAAACATGGCTGTGAACTGGAGGCTTTAGGCATCACTGAAACTAAGTCACAAGTTCTGGATGTCTGAACTGTCACACAAAGTTACACCCGTAGACATTTAATATTCAGTATGAAAAATGAAGGGCTTTCCTGCCTGAACAGCCACATGAACAGCTTCAAAGCTTTCATTTGGAGTTCAAAGGCACTACTTTCTCTGCATGAAGGTAAAAGAAGAAAGGCTGGGTGGAAGCTTGAGGCATGATGACACCCCACAAGGTAAAAATAAAAACAAACAAAAGATAAAACAGCCATGACAGTCACTGGAACAAGCTAAACACTGAATCAGCAATTATTTCTGAATTGTTTATCCTCTTCCTCATTGTGCAACTGGTCTGCAAGACTTACCGGGCAGGCAGCTCACGTATCTGATTGTGGCCCACATCCAGCACTTCCAGTTTCCTGCTGTCACACACCCACTCAGGCACATTTTCCAGGTGATTTCTAAGAATAAAGAACACAAAGGGGTGTAACTAAACGATATTCAAGATGTAAAGGCTATTAAGAATAGAGCCTCAAGGGAGATACAGATATCTGCAGGAAACAAATCTGCTACATAGCATGTTTCCTATGAGATTGTATCATTCCTCCTTTTGCAAGGGCACTACCCATGCAGTCAAGTCCTAGTGAGGGGACAAGAAAGCTAACAGCATTATTATCTCCCTACATGAGCAGTCAATTATCAGGGAAGTATTAAGAGTATCAGAGCACCAAAAATGAAGTCTCTCTATGGAAAAGAAAATTTCTGAGAAGATATTCACACCCTACACAGTTGAAACACACTCTTTGATCCCTCATAAATTCAATCCCAAAATCCACTCTACCATTCTTTAGCTATCTCACTGAATAGAGCAAAAATTTTTTTTGTGTATCTTTAAGCCAACTGTTTTGCTTTTCTTGCATATGTCTTCATAGAAACTAACCCTTCAGAAAATTAAGGTCTTGGAGTCAAGTTTTTCCAAATACTGCACTGAAAACTCGTAGATACACAACTCTGGGGCACTCCTGCATTCTGCCTTAAAGACAAAAATTGATAGCACAAGATACATGGATGAGATTGCACTAGCCCAGGTTAACTCACTAATTCCTGGGATTACCTGCAATAGCTTGTGTGCTTTAAGCAGGTTTTTTAATGAATGAGATTATCACTACTAATGCAGATGAGTAGTTTCTTAAACAAGACAGCCATCAAGCACATGTAAACATGTTTTCCTGATTTAGTCCTGAAATTGTAAAACAAACTAAAACACTCCCTTTTCCATTTCTTCCTTTATCCCACCTCCCTCTTTAAGGTGAAATTTGTGTATGCCTTTAAATGGCAACTGCAGACATCTCTGCAGCAGCCAGGGCTGCAGAAACAATAATGAGCTGCAGGAGCTGCCAAACTAATGAGTAAACTATCAAACCACCACCTACACTGGGCTTATGATGCAGCCACATCCAGAAAGTAACTCCTGCATGTCTCAGATTGGTGTACATTTGAATCATTGTGTGATAACTCTCTAACACAGGAAACCTTTAAATCATAGCAACTCTTCTCCTCTAACTATAAAGATACATTTTGGTTTTGGCAGTAAAATATATTATTATAATAATAATAATAATAATAATAATAATAATAATAATAATAATAATAATAATAATAATAATAATAATAATAA
>JAWWEV010000083.1:67473806-67485774 GCA_035583235.1 Hafferia zeledoni
AATAATAATAATAATAATAATAATAATAATAATAATAATAATAATAATAATAATAATAATAATAATAATAATAATCTGTGAAAAGGAAACAGGAAAGAACTGACCAGTAGAAAAAGAGTCCATGCCCTAACTCTGCAAATCAGTCTTTTCATATCCAATTTCTGCCCCCACTCCCATTCAGTAAGATATCAGTGAATGTCATTGTTATAAAAGCCTCTTTGAAGTGGATATCACAGGTCCAAGAAAAAACATACCCTTACCTAGAAATATCCATATAAGCCAGGCAATTAGGAACCGGATACACATCAAGGTGAACAAGTTCTGGAGGAAAAAATATATATAATAACAAAAGCGGTGATAAAGATTTGCACTTAAATGACTGTTCCATAAGAATTACTTTAAGAGCTAACACCCAGAGATTTCAGAGTGAGTCAATAACCTAAAAAACTTCTGAAGACCTGGAGCTTTAGGAACTCAGTTCTGTTTCTTTATTATGTCATAGTACATTTGCTCTAGTACATTGTACTTGCTATGACAGAAACTGCATAACTGATCAGAGAGGAAAAACTGGAGGATTTTAAAAGGTTCATGGCAAATGCTCATTTTTTCCATTTTTGTCACAGAACTATAACTTCTCCACCCCCTCTGCCCAGAAGAGGCAGTCATAAACCCGCTCTTTTTTTTCACTGGTCACTAGTGGTACAATCATGGGAAGGGAAGCTTCCCACTTTGGAACAGCAAGTTACAGATTACCAGAATCCTCTGGGTCATGGCAAGATACAGAGTATTTTCAACATATTATCTGCCTGTGGAGTTCCCAGTTGCAGGCAGCTTTACAGATCTTTCGTATCACCTTGACTACTGCTAGAAATGTTATTATTAAAGCAATCAAAGTATAGTTCATATCCTAAGGTTCTTAGGTAGCTAATGCTTAGTATTTAGTATTTTAAAAAACCCCAGATATTTATTTAAGTCTAGAGAAAAATCCACTAAAATGAAACTGAAACCAGCATCACAGTTTCTTTGGAAGATGAGATAAAACAAGATGGCTGAGGGTGCAAAGACAGGATACCAGGAGGAACAGGAAGGCCAAAGAGGCAGTTCATTTCAAGATACGGGTTGACTTGGATTCTCAGCCCACCTTGTGCAGCGCATGCTCAGAACATGTTGACTTTTCTCAGCTACAAAGATCCTGGCATGAATACTTAATGAAGGCACAGGCTTGAATATCATTAAGATGACAGCCTTTTAAAGGCAGTTCAGACTGTTCACCAAATTCACAGCTCTCTGAGCTTGCATTTTCTTTATTTCATACCAAACTACTCCAAGTGATAAAAATGGTGGTGCAAACTGAGTATTTTAAGTAACAGCAGTTTTCAGAGACAGATCAAACAGATTCTATAAATGAAACACACAAGTTATTCACCTGGACAAGGCTGCATTATTTTTATTATCAAATACAAAAGAAGTTATTCATTATAAATTTTGTAGTTTTCTGTCAAGAATAGGGAGAAAGAAGTAGTAGCAAAACATATATATATATTCTTTTGGTTGTCTCACAAATGGCCCCTTGTTCAAACTTTCTCAATGCAGGGAGAAGCAGTTCATTCCCTATGGGCCTTAGTAAAGCAACACATTAATACAGACAAGACAACTGACAAACTAAGAGTCTTCCCTAATGACACACAGAAGAATTTCAGCCCAAGTTCTCACAGTTTTTAGACCTCCAAATCAGTAGCACAGTGTTACTACAAAGTCACTTCTGAAGGTCAGAACTGCCAGCAGCATGACACAGAACACATGAAACTCTTTTATCCAGGGTAATTTCAAGAGCCTCCTGATGCCATGGACTGCACTCCACAAGCATTCCACAGAGAACCAGATACGACAACAGAAATCAGACGACAACACCTCAGCTGCCCTGAAAATGCACTCACCATTTGAGGAAGCATACAGTGCTTTGAGAAAATATCCACTGATTTTGAGGGTTACCAGTTGATTCCGTTCACAGTGTAACACTTCAACGTTGTTAAAAACTGTCGCATCCAGCTCCCCAAGTTTGTTGTCTCTTAGATCCAGTTGAGTCACATGATGCAGAAAATCTACTTCATCGGTCTCCAATCTCCTAATTGAATTCAATCTTGCATACAAAAATGGAGATTACATGCCATTTATGTGGCAGGCTGCTACTGACAAACAAATGCCCACTCTACAGTCAATCAGTTGCACTGGATTGAACTAGCACACCTTCAGGTTCTGATCAAGGTTGGTTTTTAATATTTTTCCCTTTGTTACTGTATTCGAAAAACAGGAGAGACCCACTCTGATGCTTTATCTATCATGACAAAGGAATGATGGCACCAAGTTTCTTTCTAAACTACTTTGAAAACTAATGAAAAGCTCAGCAAGAACCTAAGTATTACTGTTACTGTTTCTATAAAAATAAAAAATGATCTAGCTGTTATTTGTGTCCAATAGTTGGGAAAAGAACAAAACCTCTCCCGTTTCTATCATGAGCATCTGCTGTAAAAGCCTGGCAGATACGAGTAACCTGCAGATATGGGAAACTCTTGCCTTATTGAAAGGCCAAATTGAGATTTATGAATTCTGATATATTTGCATCTTGTCTCTCCACGTTTCACAGCTAGCAAATTCAGAGACCTGAAAATGGGTGTTGAACAAAACCAAAGCAAAATCCCAAGATGAGCAGGTCTGTCCGATAAAAAGGACAGATTTTAATTACACTTCATTGCAGTGCATTGACTGCATTGACACTGCCAATACTTAGAAACTTCCCTAGAAGTTATAACTGAATGAGACAATCTATGAATCAGCAATGTTTCAGACTGCAGAGCACTCCAAAGAGTCCAGTTTCAAATTCTCAGCTACATCAGAACTCCAAAATCCATACATTAACTTCTATTGGTCCACTACGCCAGCTCAACCCTCCCTAGTATGGATAAATACCTACAGTTATGCTGCTGCTCTTGCTTTCCAAGATTTGCCGTCTGTATTAACAGTTGTGTTTTCAGAAAAGTTACATCTTCCAGTTAGAAGAAAACTACTCTACCTTTTCTGCTTTCAATTTACAAGCAGTGCTTCCTTCTGAGTTTGCTGAAGCAAAGCACTACACTGCACAGCAAGTACAATATTCACTATTTCAGGTAGTGTCACAAAGAACCACCGTTCATAGCTTGGTGCAGAAAAGGTGCAGCAGACAATGGGAGAGCTAAAACTGCACTGCTAGAATTCATGCCCAGGTCAGCCACAGGATCCCTTTTTAACCCTACCTGAAATGCTTCAGCATTCAGCTACCTATTTTAGCTGTTTTCTTAACTGGCTCTCCCTTGACTGCAAAGTTGGACAGCTACACAGCAGTAAAGAAAGTTTTATCTCACTTTAGCTTAACTAAGTGGTTCCAAAATTCACTGCTGCTTGTATGTCATGGTCCAGGCTCTGAACTGAGCCTTGCCCAGCTCATTGCAGCAGCTGGCTTCCTCAAAGACCATAAGAATAAAGAACCACCTCATACCATAGCCATTGGTAATAATGATCTATTTCAACTCTTCTGAGGACATCAATAAAATAATATTACTCATGGTGGACAATGCCTTTTAACATACTAAGAAATACTAAGATATCTATTTCTGTCCTCACCTTCACTGCCTTTTTCTTCATCTCACACATATGTAACATATTGGATAGAAGCTTTTGGGTCAGGAACTATCATTATATTATATTAACACTGCAGCCGCAAGAACCGCAGGAATCACCAGCATTCCAGTCTCTGTTTTGTTTGACTTTTTGGTGCAATCATTAGTTTCCTCCATAACTCACCCTCCTATCTACTGATCCCCCCAAATGCTCCCAGCTTCCTCACAGAAGAGTGCTAGGACATGGCACGTGCTGTGAGTTACATAACACCATGAGAAACATGGTTCAGTGAACTAACACAAGGGATTCATACCTGGGGGCTACTCTGACAGCCAAGGAGAAGCTATTTCAACATCAATAATTTAGGCTCACTTATTCTCCGTTTTTCCTAATACCTACCTTAGATCCACATGTTTAATATGAGGCATCCTTTTTAACACCTGTAGGTTCAGGGTATCCATGCAGTTTCCTGACATACAAAGCTTATCCATGGCAGTCAGCTTCTCCAGTACCCCTGGAATGTCAGTGAATTCATTGAAGGACAGACTCACATAGCTGAGCTGATGCATATGCTCCAATTCATCAGGCAGGGACTGGAGAAAGTTGCCATCCAGCAAAAATGTCTGCAAGCTATTAGACGTAGGGGCAGGGAAAGGAGAGTGAAGAAAGTGAGTGATCTGTTAAATCACATTTCCTTCCTATAAACACGCAAATATGCTGTAGTTACACTGATACAAAATATATAAAAGGGCAGCAGAAAGAAAAATGTTAAAGAATAATGCTTTAACATCTGCTACAAAAGATAGCCACCAAATAATCAGAATCTTTGGCAAGTATGAAATGTAGGCTGTATTAGATAGTTATTTCTTCAAACATCGCCAGAACTGCAACTTGCATGACAGCTGAAGCACATAAGCAAGGAACTTTAAAATATTTTCTTCACCATGAAGGTGACCCCCTTGTGTCAAATGCTGAGGACTGGAAGAGCTTCAAGGCACAAAGTGTCCTTTCCCTCCATCCAGAACTGCCTTCCACGTGGATCTACAAGCCAATCTGCTCTGAGAAAACCCAGTAAGTTTAATCTGTTTCTCATAGCAAGAGTATGTAGAGTCATGAAACTGCTTGTTGCCTTTATTATCAGGCTGTGCATGTTAAGTTTTAATAAAGTACTTGCTTGTGCATCTCTCCTACAACTGCTGGAATGCTTCTGAGGGCATTGCAGGACACGTTGAGTTCAGACAGAGTTGGGATACTGCAGACTGCCAGTGGAAAGTCTCCTAAATTATTACTGGAAAGGTTAAGGCTCTTCAACTTCGTGAATCTAAAATGAGATAAGAAAAAATAAAGGAAACAAGTAAGTAATCCACACCAAGCTGCTTCACAATAATTAATACAAGGCAAGTTTGATTAGGTAAATGCAAATCACATGCATTTTTAGTTTATATGCTCAAACAACCAGGGAAACTACTAGACGCTCAAGTTCAACACCACTTTTAAGAAGTGTTCTTACTCACATTAGGCTGGCACAGAGAAACAGGCCCTCCTGAACAACACATTAAATATATTTTCCACTGAGTGTAACAAAGAACAGACCCCTTGCTGTTCTTACAATACACGCCACTTCTGTGGAATCTGACCCTGTACTAAAGCATTGCTGCTTTTCTGAACGCATTTTTTGCTAGTTAAAATAACATTGTCACACAGGTTACAAGGTGCAGGAAATCCTTAGCCTATCTGAACACTAAATTTTTGTGGTGCTGCTCAGGTCCCGTCCTGCTTGCCTTTGAACCAAAAATTCTCATTAGAATACACTGGTTTAAATATAACCGGGAAATGTGCAGAATTGTTTAAGTGCTATGTCAAAGTCTGCACAGGTGTCAATATTTTGTCCTTTACATCTCACAGAGCTCTTTAAAGCCAACAAAACAACTTGCATGTGTCTGCCTTGTTAAAAATGACCAAAACCATTTGAACAAAAAACCCTAGAAGGAGACAATCCAATTAGTCAGCTTGCATGTTCAGCAACATTATTATGGTTGCCCGACAACCGCTTGCCTAAAGTCAAGTACAAGGATGAATGAAAAGATTTGTCAGATTCCAAGAGACAGAAGGAAGTTTCTTTTCTGGCACAGTTTATACCAGGACATTTTATTTGGACTTAATTTTCCCTTCATTAAGGCTCAAGTCCTTTATTCGCATGAGCAAGCTCTTACATAACTTGGCAATGGAAGCAAAACTGCACCTACAAGTGTTGCTATTCCACATGAAAGTAACCTCCAGCACATGTACCTGTGCATCCACAGCCTCTGCATTGGCCAAGCACATTCTTACCTCAGAGAACTTTGTCCTCTTAACCAGAAAACACAGACAGAAAATGCATCAAGCAACAAAGACCTAGAAATCCCCAGCAGCTACTGCGACCAGCTTGCACATACCTTTAGTATTGCCTAAATCAAACTCATGTTACTGACTAAAACTCAGCGTGAAAATGTAAAGAAGCACCTTCTTATTGTATTTCAGTGAGGGCTTTTGAGCCCCAAAGACAGACTGTAAACATACTTAACGTTCACACGTTTGCAGCAAGTAAGGGAATGCTGTACTCTCTATTAGTATTTTGGTGCAATGATGGCAGAATAAAAAGAAAGGAAATATCATTGCCAGAGTTATCACATGTTTTGAACATCCTGTGCCATGCTGGAGGCAGAAGAAGTTTGGAAGAGAGTTAGATGGAGACTAAAGGAAATCTCGCAATCAAATTAGTGCTGCAGGGAAAAAAAAAAGCTACTGTGCAGAAACAATGACTAAATCTATCCCTACAGGAGAACTGTAAACTAAAAAGGAGGCTAGGGTAAGCTGGCTGCTGTTAGGATAGGCTGCTAACCAGAAAAAACCAAAAAGTATGTTTTAAACACTATACCTTCATGTTTCTCTATTTTGAGAGAAAGGGCTTAAATATCTTGAACCTACAACTGAAACACACAATCCCACATTGATCTTGAAGCTAACTGTAGATTTGGCCATAGATATAATGCCTTGAAATTCTGTGGTGTTCCTGCGGTGGAACAGCTGCCCCACATCTTCCTCAAAGTGAACTAAAACACAAACAAGAGTGCTCCAAGTAGTGGCCTCTGAGGCCTTTAGAATACTTTTTTCCTCAGTACCTAGGTAAGTACAAAAATAGTAGTAAAGATTAAGGGCAAATTAAGTCAAAATGTTGGTACTGGAGAAACACTGAAATGAATCTTTCAAATTTTCAAGTCAACCATGAAAAAAGAATGAACTCATTTAACAATCACACCAAGGCTACAGCCTTTACCAGTGCCACTCTGTCATCTCCAAAGGATTTAATACACTAAACAATCTACTACAAGACTCCAAATATAATCTTGAGATAAAATTACAGAAGAACAGACTAACAGAGGAAAGATGACTGGGGCAGTGGGTGGTAAAGGAAGCTAAGATATACAATAACTATGTTTTCCGCATACATCCTTGCGTTTAAACTGTCCTAGGTCAAAGTGTGTGTGTGGGGAGGGTAGAGGGGTGGAATCTCCCCCTCTCCATTGCCTCTGAATTACATCTCTACTACCCTAATCTATGTTGTAATGTGTGCTTATTAATGGTCTTCTGTGAGTAATCTAATTACTAAAGACACAAACTGAACTGGTAAACAGTTCTATGTAGGATGTAAGAGAGCACGAGTAGTACATCCATTTTTGGACAAACTCATACAAAAGCTTAATGATGCATATAAAAGCGTACATCAAAAATCCACAAATTAAAGTTCATTGTTAAATCACATTTAAGAAACACTGAAAAATAGACACCATAAGCTTAGTTAAAGTTAAGAGAGAAATTTGGACATCTGGCCAAAAAGAGATATTTTCTTCCCTTGTTACAAACATGCTCATTTACAAAATGCTAAAATCACATTTCTTCTCATGGAGCACTGTCAAGTGCAGAGCATTACTGAGCCAAACTAGCAGGCACTTGCACAAAGTTAAGATCTAAGTCTACCTCTCATCTTTGGCCACTCGCTTCCCCTATTATCACATCACAAACAGGCTGGTGGACCTCCATTATGGAGCACTGCCAAACCTTGCGTTTAAACAGTATTCTCACTGAATACTAACTGCTGGAATTGAGCCCCAAACTGCCCACTTACTTAATCCTGAAGCTGTCAGTGGCTTTAGTTTGGCATATGCAAAACGAGGAGGCTTTAGTTTGACATATGCAAAATTACACGAGAAGTTTGTATCATGACAAAGCAATGAACTGCTAATTTCAAAATCAGAGCTACCCAATGTGAACAGTAGAGGAATTTCCATTACACAGGACAGCATTTTCTCCTTGGAAATAAAAGGTGCAATTTACTCCCTTTTTGCAGTTGCATTAATTTCTTACTGACTAAAGAAGCAGCTAGCCTAGTGTCATAAATACTATCATAGCATTTCCCTTCTCGAAAGGTATCATTGTAAGGGCCTTAAATTAGTAAGACAATTAAAATGAAGTATTCTAGCCCTCTTGCCCTGCTAAACTTGTTGAGACAGATGAATAGAGGTTGACTGTTTTTCAACAACTAAGGAGGTTCTTTAGAATGCTGCAGGGGAAGGCTTTGCGTAACTTAAGGTCAACAGCAGACCTCCCCAGCTTGGGCACAGAAGAGTTTTTCATAGATGAGAGGAGGAAGGAGAAGTTCTGCTGGTGTTCACCGCTTTGTTTCTCTGGACAGGACTCCTGTTCATTCAGACACTAACTAGCTCATGCCACATCACACAAAAAAAAGTCCATCTCGGGAAAGAGAGCCACTTAGTTTGAGCATAAAGATTGATTATGGACAACTCAGAAGAAACTTGAACAAATTTATCCATTAATTATCAGTTTCTCCAGTAGTTGAGTGAATAAATGAAAACAATTAATCCCATTTTTAAACTCCATGGGGAAAAAAGAAAAAGAGAGGAAAAAGCAGACAGCTGTAATTCTGGTGTCTTCACTACCCTTTATACCAACACACCTGATTATATCATCCTAATGTTCCTCCTATCTACTTGCATTTGAAACTATTAAGGGTACAACAATTCTCACATACAGACTCGAGTCTATATACCAAACAATAGCTAGAATATGTTTAAAAAAAAAAAAAGGAAAATAGACTGCACCGCGCAAAAAAGGAATAACCTAAAATTTAGGCAGTTACTTTTCCAAATCTACAAATAATCACAGTCAAATTCAAACTACCTCCAAACTTAAGACAACAACAAAGCTTTTACTATATTACACAGTTGGTAAGAGCACCATAAAGATAAGAAAAGAAAATGCATGTTTTGTTAGTGGAAATAACCTATGCCTACACTACTGTATTCCACAGTTCTCAATTTCTGTGCACACCTAGCACATACTGTTTCACATGGAGAGAAAGACTGTCCTCAGAGTAAGGACAAAATTCCTAGGAAAAAAAGTGAAAATATATTCATTTTCTCTGTATTGGAAATTTATAACTGAAATGCACAATCCTTAGCTAGGGGTGGGCTTCCAAACTGAAACATGTTTAAATACATGAAAAGAAAACCCTTACTTTGGAAGCTGTATCAGAAAGTAGCAGACAAGTAAACCAGACACTGATAACACAATAACTGACTTCTGTAAATATGTTCACTATTTGTTGAAACATTATTTGGAAAAGATACTGCTGCATTTAGCCTTACAGTTCCACTACAGTGAGTCCAATTAATAATTTCTACTTTTGGACTACACTATTTTTTAAAATGATATTTCATAACATGTATCTTACTGCCATTTATTTTTCTCATGCCACTATTAAGTTCACTGTTCCAATTTAAAAAAAAATTAAAAATTCAATGTGTTTCCAGTATTAAACAAATTATGTAATCTTCCCCACTTACTCATTTACAGATTTAATCGTACAATTTAATTTTTCTGTAATCAAATGTCCTTGATTTTTGCTGGGTGTTCACATGAGGGCACTTTTTTGAGATCAGAAAGATACGCAGGAGTTAAGTAGAACACAGTCATGAAGGTTTGGAAAGAAAAGTTTGCACTAACAAAACCAAACTTTTCTTTCAATATCTTTACAAGCTGAAAAAAACAAAAGCAGTGAAGTTACATAAACAACAAATTCCAAGTATCATCTTTAGTACTATAAATATAAAAAAAATATTCCAAAGCTACAGAGATGAGAAAACAAGTGTAGAATCAGAATATAGCAAACAATGGATGGGGTTTGTTACTACTGGACCTCTGATTGTCAATAACATGCCTTCTCCTTCTTGCCCTACTGCTTAGATAACTATGCTTCAGTACTTGACTTCAAGTGAAAGAGGAGAAACTAGTATAAAAGTAAGGTTCCCTGGCTCCAACACCAACAGAGTGCAAGAGAAAGCACCACGAACCTTCCCATATCACGGAGCATGTAACGGCAGTCTGTTCTTTACATGTTCCACACATTAGCTGGATTCATTTAAATAATCGTAAAAAAAATCCCAAAACCAAAACAAAACCACCACTAAACAATGACAAGAAGAATAGAAAACAAACAAGAAAACCCCCAAAACCTCAAAACTCAACCAAAAACACCCAAAAAGAAAAAAATAAAGGAAAAAAAAAAAAAGAGAAAGCTCAAATCTTTTCCAGTGCATCTATTGACAGTGCCCTGTGAGGCCTGAGAAGGGGGAACACGTTGTTCCAGTTTAAAGGAAACCAAAGTGTCTATCAACAGTAGAGGAGGAGACTCCTCCTCAATAATCACTTCACCTCTTATAAAATTTAAAAGAACTTTAATTAGAAAATGTACAGGAAACGGATAACTGTTCTTAAGTACAATATATATATGGAGACATATAGATATATAAACAGACCAGTGCAAACTACCCACACCATACCAGAACAGCCTCAGAACAGGAAATAGTTTCTTTCTGGTGCACCTGTATTTATGGACAGCAGGTGGCAGTGTCGCACCTCAGCTGGCCTCAAGTTCAGTTCCCCCGCCGTTTTTCCAGCCAGGTAGAGACAAGAGGCAGGAAAAGGTGCTGGCCTGATGACTCACGTGGTACTGGCAGGCACACAGGGAAAGATGGAACCTTTTCTGAGGGGGAAGAGTAGACTTTCTCCTTGTCCTTTGTTCGAAGAAGGAAACGCTGGGAATTGGTGGGGGGTGGTGGTTCTTAGCAACCCCCCTGCAGCTAAAATCATTCTTCAGGAAGGCTGCAGTGCATCCAGAAGCAGCCGAGACTCACTCTCTCTCATTCTGAACTCAGGGCACCAAGAGATGGAGGTGAAAAGCAGGGGAGAGCAGGGCTAGGAGCTCCCTCCCTGGTGCGCTCACCAGCTCAGCAAACGGTGGTTTCTAGTCACAGCAGCTGCCCAAAATGAAGTGAACTCCAGCACTAGAAAAAACCTCTCTCCCTCCCATATCACTTCCTCCTTCCCCACCCCCATTAAGTTGGAATCTAAAGTCATCAACCACACCTTTTGTTCTTGGTCCTGGCCCTTCAACTCCCAAAACCTTTGTGTTGCTAGGGAGATAAAAATTCCCTGAAAGACCCCTCCCACACACCCCTTTTTTTTGTTTTGAACCTTTAGCACATGTATATTTGATATGTCATTAATCCATCTGACTTTCTCCACTAACCTCAGTTTCATACATTAAAAGCAATAATCACAAGGAATACTTTCAATGTACTTTGAGGACAACTCAGTGGCATCCTGGAGACTTTCTTCCCAGCTTCTCAATCTCTAGCAACAAGCTAAGATCAAGCTACATTGCACGCCAACTTCTGGCAACCTTGCCTGCTGGGTACACAGCAGCGAGGTCACTAATACTGGCTCTCCCTTGCTGTCGAAGTGTTCTCTGAACAAAGATTGCATTTTTAATTACCCACTTACTGCACAATGGATTCATATGGAGGGGTCAGCTTGAGGATGCCTGAAATCCTGGGTTTTCAGATAAAAATTACTATCTTACACTTGGAAGTTGAAAGGGATTTCAGAGACCCTTGCATTAGTAATTCACAGTCCTCTGGCTTTCTCACAACCTACGGGTGCAACTTCAAACTACTGCCACTAGTACCAAAGAGTTTCAGCTGAGATGCCAGAAAAGACAATTCATTTCTAGAGGCCCTGGGAGAGAAAAATTACCAACTGATCTTAGGATAAAAAAACATCTAATCACTGTTAACAATGAACATGCCTTATGACATCCCCCTTTTCTTCTTTTAAAATTTTTTTCTTTTAAATCTCCAGCAGTTTCATATTAAAAATCCCCATACTGACAACTTACTTTTCAAGTAAGCAAACA
>JAWWEV010000083.1:67485874-67496759 GCA_035583235.1 Hafferia zeledoni
GGTGTCTTTCGGTTTTGGGTTTCCCTGACCAGTAGAGTGTGTAGCCAGCACCATGTGATGATGATGATGATGACGATGATGATGATGATGATGATGATGATGACGACTTAAGAGCTGTTATCCTTTTTTCTATACATTTTCTAAATAAAGTCTTTTAAATTTAGAAGGTGTGGTGCGTTTTTGGGGGGGAAAGAGGCCCCTTTTCTAGTCCAAATAAACAGCTTAGTTTTCCTCTAAACTAAAACAGCCACTTCTCCAGATTTCCCTCTTGCAGAATCTCAGAAAATGGGAAAATTTTATTTAGCCATCTGAACTCCTTCACTCTTGTATGTTGAGGCTTACATTAATGAAAAAATTTTAACACTTTATTAACTATCAGGAAGACTCATCAGCTGTTCCGACAACTGCAGTACCAAGAGAACACTGAACAGAGAATGAACATTGCTCATCACATTATTTATCAATGCTTTCTAATCCCAAACAAAAGTATCTGTAGGTACGTGGACAAAATATAACCCAAACAGAATTAGTCACAGGAACATAGAGAAAATATAATCAAGTATCTCCTGTACAATTGTAGGGAAATGCTAAAATAGACGCCAAGGAGAGCAGTGCTGGACAAGCACCTGGAACCTGAGAATCTGCATACATATGAGAGACTTGTTGAAGGTTTAAAATGATGCATTTTTACTGTACCGGGTTTTTAGTTATCACCTCTCCCTGCTTGTTATCACTTTCCTGCCGTGTTGTGTCCACCCGCCCCCTGTTCTCCCCTGTGTTTCCTGGAGGCTTTTTGTTATCCAGGTGAGTCATCACCAAAGAGCTCATTATCCACAGCATTGTTTCTTCATGGGCTGGACAAGCCCCCACCTTGGGGGACCCCCAGGATCAGGATGGTCCCAGATCCACCCTCACCCTGCACTGCTGTTGCAGGAGCTGCACAAACATGCCTGGGCATGCCTCCATTGGTCCTGGGCAGCTATTGTTTCTCCACAGGCTGCCGCGGCCCCACCCAGGGGTTGCCTCCCCCCTCTCCCCTGCACTGCCGGAGTGGCAGCAGCAACCAGAACTTGCACAGAGCCACCCTCACAGCTCTGGGATGTGGGATGAACCGAGACAGCCCTTGCCAGTCTGATCAGGGGTGGCTCCATGCCAGAATGCCTCTGCCTCGTGGAGCTGGGGTGGCATTGATTGGGGGGGGGCTATGCTTATTTTACTTAGGGCTTATGCTT
Source organism: Hafferia zeledoni (assembly GCA_035583235.1). Classification (NCBI taxonomy): domain Eukaryota; kingdom Metazoa; phylum Chordata; class Aves; order Passeriformes; family Thamnophilidae; genus Hafferia; species Hafferia zeledoni. Next base: position 67,487,107 of record JAWWEV010000083.1, read on the forward strand.
ATTCTACTTCTGCTCATTCTGCTTATGCTTATTTACTTAGGACTTATGAGGATGCTTATTTTCTTATTTTACTTATGCTTTTATTAATTGATATACCTATCATATAATTTGTTTGGTAGTATAAAATTCACTGTATAACATACAGCAAAACTCACAAAGTGTCCTTGAAGGTGCCATACCAAGAGGCCCCAGCGCCTCTTGGATCAATTAAAACAGCCAGGATACCCCATGAAACGAAGATATATCAGAAAACATGTCAAAAGAACAAGGTAAGTCCAATTAGACCAGCTACAGTTGCCAACAAGTCTGCTTTGAAGCAGTTTTGAGCAAAAGGTAAAAACTTCACGGGAGGAAGAGTACTGACTTCATCCCTAAAGACCACCAGAGATCCCTGCCCAAAATTCTCAAGAGGAAAAGTGCAGGTGCAAGAAGGAGCGGCAGGGGGCGGAGAAAATGGAAATCAGTTCCTGAGGCTCATTATAATAACCCTACCTTCTCTAAGAGGATAATGGTTATGCATGAAGAAATAATAAATATGTATAACTTACTTGCATATGAACCACTTATTAACTTGACCAGGTGCACATGTTTTTGGAGGATCTATCCCCCATGTGCCCAGGCCTGGAATAAACGTAACTCTCTATAACCTTACTGGATATGGGGTGTTTTTCATTCTGCAAAACAGCATGGCTATGGCTGCTGCCTGCTCCTGTCCCTATCCTTATCCTATTGGCTACCGCCCCCGTCTGTCCCGAAACAACCATGGATTTCTCTTGGGTGTTAGTTTCTCCACTTTCCTATATGCTAGCTGAGCACCTGAGACACTTCCCCTTTCAGAGTTCATACCCAATCCAGTCCCAGCTCTAGCACCTTTCCCCCCAGGAACTTATAACAGCCTCATATATTTTGCAATAAAGGCCTTTCGCCTCTCATCCTCTGGATTGCAAACATCTCTTTCTCAGTGCTCCCTCAGCTCCAGAGGCAGGTGGGAACTATTTTCCCCTCCCCGCAATGCTGCATATACAATTTCTGGTATTTAAAAAGGAAAAATTATAAAACATCATTAAAAGAAAAAGTATTCATTATTTGTCCACGTTCATTGCCTAACTCATGCTAAAATTGCACTTGCTATTTGGGGGCTCATACTGACATTTACGGAACACTTAATCCAGTCAGTATTGCTCTCCAGACCTGTGTCCATAAGCTCTTGGAATCGCTGCCTGCTTTGTTTGTGAAGCAGACTTCCTGGGTTCATTCGTCTTCCATTATGCCAATTTTTTTGTTTTTCCAGAACGCATAATCCATCTTGTATTTTTCAGTTGTTTTTCAGAGGAAGGGATTTAGAAATGTGGTTTCAAACATTTTGTTTGAACAGGACCATCCACAAATATAATCCTGAGGTACTGTGCTATTGAGTTACCACTGAAATAAAAATCACAGTTTTATATTCAGTATGGAAAACATTAATCTTCCTGAATACAGAAAGCCTGCTGATTCCACAGAATACATACATTAAATCATTCAGATCACCAATCATGTTGCTGTCTCCACATTTGTTACATTCTCAGATGAGCTGCAGTGGAAAGAACAACAGGAGGTCATAATTACTAAGAAAGAGGAATTAGGGTTGAGCAAAGTCAAAAGGACGCCAGAACCACGCTGAATTTAGGAAATCAGGGCTTTCTTTGCTTGGGAGACAACAGAAAAACTTCTGCACTTAGTCATACGCAAGGACTGTTCCTACCTAGAATGTCTCCCTTTGATGGGCAGCTCACTCACATGAGTTAAAGGCTGAAGAACTACAGTTTGGCCTCAGCAGATAAAATCACACTCTGAAAACTCCATTTTGGATAGAAAACATCCTCCTGTTTACAAAAAAAACATTAGGTTTCTTATGAAAGTTAACCAGTATCTGAAGCACTACAATCAGGCCAATGTTTCACAAGAGGAGGTTGTGATTTTTAGGAAAGTTCCAGCAGATCATGGCTGCAAGGACAGAGGAAAACCCGTAGAATCATACTACTTTACCTTTGTAATTCACTAAGTGCTCTACTTGTGGATGGGCTGGGGTTTAGCCTCAGGAAGTTCTGCTTTAAATTGAGATGAGTGAGGTCTTGGCTATAAAACAGGTTGGCAGGCAGGTGCTCCAGGCTGCAGCATGAAAGATCCACTGAGCTTATGCGTTGTGATGCAACCTGGAAGTCAAGTACAACACCAATATGTTAATATTGTAACAAACCAAAAACATTTCCTTCACCCTTACCAGCACAAGATGAACCGTTTCTCAGTAGAGAGTGTCAACATATACAGCTGATCTAACACAGTGTATATAATTGCTGCAAATTATGCCATGATCTCTTGCTTGGCCTCAGTGCTTAAACCAGATCCCACAGATGGCGAGCAGGGAGAAAAGTGCAAAGCCTTGTCAAACTAATAAGTGAAATGGATTAATTTCACAAAGAAGTCATGCAACACTTCAGAACCAGAAAAATAAAAAATTAAATATTTCACATAAACTTTATTTTGGTCCTTTGGTTAGCATTGCCTCCTCCAAGTGAGTGGAGGTGAGGTAATAGCAGTCATCATCATGTCTTGGTTTCAAGGGTCAAAAGTGGGTATTAAACGGCAAAAGAAAATAGTTATCCCATTTACATGTTATTGGAGAGAAAAAATATAACAGCAGCGAAACACTGAGCGTTCATCTCTTCTCAATGAATTAAAAGACTGCCCAAGAGTGACAAAAATGAGAAATTGACATTTTGGAGGTTTAACATTATTTTCTATAAAGTCTCTAGAGGCTAAAAAAATTGTACCACCTAGCACTACATACTGTAGAGCATCATTCCATGAAGACCTATAGGCAACTACTTCAAGTAACAGCATTTCTGCCCCTTACAAAATCTCTGGGATACATGTGGGTGAACTACATCCTGCTGCTTTATTTACTTATTAAAAAAAAAAAAATAAAAAATCACCAAACCAACCCCAGCACTGCAATGCAGAATTCTTTTATTTTTCTGTCCAATATTATTAAAAACATCCTTTCATAAAGTAGAGTTGTGGAGCTGGCTACATCACAAAGCACCACCACACAGTAACGCAAGGCAGTGGTGATGGTGGGGAAGAAGGGGGAGTCAAATGCTAGAAGAAGAGGCATTTTTGGAGCAGGCATGGGTTAACTCAAAGGAGGACAAGCAAACAACTTCACCATTATTTGAGACTTCTGGGACTATACAAATAGTGTTCAAATGGTTACATATTCTGCCAGCTGCTCACTCCAAAAGAAGCTATAGTTTCATTTTGTCATTGGCACTTTTTACTGGCCTCTTATGCTGGAATTCTGGAGGTACCAACAACACATCTAAGGGACAAAAAGAGGAAAACACCCAACAACTCATAATCAATGTCCTGTGACATAAGAGCTTCTCAGGTGTGATGAAGGCAAGACCACTCAACCTTCTAGGCAGAGATCAGCCACAAAGTACCCTGAAACTGGAGGCATCAGGTTTTGCAGACATAAATGAAGTAGCCTGCCACTGAAAGGAAGGCCACAGACAACTTTTTTTCCTCTCCAATGCAAGGTACACAGGCCTCAGGGCAAGTGGTCGCTATTATAAATAAACAGCCATAAACTTCCAAAGGGAATAGACAGTCCAGTGTTTTTCCCCAGTGTGACCATTAATAATCAAATCCTCTCACATCCCTTAAAACGCTTTATTTTTTTATTATTCTTTTAGTTCAGTACTTTTTTTATACTGCAGCTACTATTTTTCTTTCCCTTGCAGTTATGAGACAAAACTTATTCAGAGGCAATACGGAGCAGTCATTTATGAATGCTGGGTATGCAGTCTGTTGCTTATGGTGCCAGAACTTACCCAGTATGGCACAGTTCTCATCACACTGAAAACAAAAGAGAAGAAAAAGTGCTGACACCTGGTAAATTAAAAAAGAGAATGTTTAATTTCAGGCGTAATGGTTATATACACTGTTGCTCTAACTACTTGTCGGGAATGTGGTATTGTCCTACTTAGAGGCCAGGACCAGTTTATCACTATGTGAGTATAAGCAAAATTGTGTGTTCTACACCTTCTATCTCATTTCTGATGAACTGTTAATAATGGATAATTTGCAGCACCTGCCCAGGGCACACCTGACACCTCAGGCTACAAGGTGGATGTTAGAGAACCCTGTGAGACAGAGGAGTGTTTCTGTCTTCACACCAATGACTCAGCTGTGATATGACTCCCTCTGGGGAGGCAATAGCACCTTCACACCCAGCCTGAGAGGTCATGTCTGCTAATGGATCAGCAAAGATTCCAACAATGTCCTGTGACTGACAGAGTAAATCACCCATTGTGAAAATTTCCACCTTGGGGGAGGTACTGAGCATTCCCACCTGAACGTATATAATCTTTGGGGTCTGGGGACTTTGGGTACCACTTTTTGGATCCAGAGGAGGACCAGAACCTCAACAGGACTGTGACTGCCACTCTCAACTAGACTGTGACCATCATCCTCACCAACAGGTTTTCGTTTCTTTTTACTTTGCACTCAGGGGGACCACGTGGTGCTCAGCACAAAGGCTAATGAACACCATCCTGTTTGTGCCCCAGAGTGCTATACATGTATACAACTGTTCTTTGGGAGTTAAAGCCAATTTTTCTCTGTATCATTGTATTTATTGTAATCCTTTTAGTAAATGGTAACTCTGACTTGTAACCTCTCTTGAGTTGAGTTCATTTCTCCCTCCAGTTTACCTTTAAACCACCACAGGTATGAATAGCAATAAGCAACCCAGCAGTGCTTGGCAAGGCATGTTACTCTAAAAAATATCTAAAGTACCAGAACTGGTAACCCTGAGTGCAAATCATGACAACACAGCCAAAAATTATCAAATATCCAAATAATACTGTTGCCTCCAAAAAGGATGCAAATCCTTTTTTAAAATCGTCAAGACCTGTGAAATAAAACTAGTTAAAAGTAATTTTGTTTTACATATTGTATGTTCTGATTATTCTTTGTTTACCTTTTTTAAGGAACACTTTGTAATACAAAGAATTTAATTAGTATTTTCATGCAATTGACAAATATTGAATGTTGCCTCCCCTAGACAGATAACTGTAAATGCTAAAAACACATTTTAAGAGGTTTTAGTTCTGGAATCAACTGTAATTTTGTCTTTTTGTTACCAAACAGTACAGTAAGAATTAACTTCTGAATTGTTACGAGGAAGGCTCATATAAACAGTTATTCTCACAGGCAGGGATAGACTTTGCTCTTTTTATTGCTCAATACTGTTCTATAACAAATTCTTGCAGAATAGAACAAGATGAAAAACAAAGAAGAACATCATCTTAACAATACTTTCTTTCATTCACCAGTTGTTTAGAAGTTGAATATTGAAATTCTGAAATTACACTGTACCGAAATCTAACAACAAAGGGATATTTCAATCTTGCAGTTGTATTCAGCTGACTTACAGGCAGCAAGACTGTGCATGTGTGTGTTTGCTATTGTTTATTAAGAGCAAAGACTTTTTTCTAAAAAGTGATAACAGTTTTTTAATAAAGCACTGGGTTTCCCTGACTCACTGGGGGAATCACAGCAGAGGTGAGCTGATAAAGACTAAGAAAATGCTGAGTAGAATATCCCTCTGTGGTACTTTTGGCTTTAGTCAGCATAGGTCCCCATTTAGGCCTCAGTTTTTAGCAGGTCTCAAAGGATGTGACACAGATTAGAGGGGACAGGTATCATCTGACTTAAGCAGTCAAAGAGGTATTTCATATCATCTGACATCATCAGGAAGTGTTGGGGAGTGTAACAAGCAAGGAGGGAGGAGTGTCTGGCTTTTTCGGTCCATGCTTTCAACCAGGAGGGTTCCTGCTCCCTGACTCCTGAAATTAGGGCCCTGCTGCCGGTCCACGCGGTTGTTTACCCAGAAACGTGAACATATTCCTGTTAATTTCTCTTTCCCTCTTCCTGGGAGGTTTCCTTTGGGGAGGAGGTTTGGTTGGTTTGGAATTTCGCTTATTAGCTGGGGCGACCTTGGTGAAAGTGTTGTTATTTTTTTTCACTATGTGTTATTTCATATTCTGTTTAAGTTTTCCTCTTTTCTGTATAAATATACAAACCTCACCATGTTCAAAGCCTCGTTTATGGTTTTTTCCCTCACTCTCCTTCTCTGGGAGTGGACTTTTTGACCGGGTACCAGGCAGTTGGCATTTTGCCAGCTCAAACGATAACACCCTCACATTGAAAGAATAAAAAGTACTAGGAGAAAGGGCCATTATCTGCAGAAAGTAGGTTTTCCATTTGAAGGAAAAAACCTCCAAACCAAGACATCCCACTGTAAATTATAGAAGGAAAGGCTTTCTAAATACACATGGCACTTGCATTGAGCACTTGTTATGGTTTTCTTGGTGTTTTTTTCTGGAAAACTTTGAAGTATAGCTGTTCGATATACTTTACATGCCTATATAAAAATAAAACCACAAGAAGCACAAGTTCACAACTCCCTAGGGCACAGGAAACCATTGCCCAAACCAACCCCTCTGGAATGTCTTCTCACCATACCTAAAACTGCATACACCCTTAACACTTATTTCACATGAAACCACTGTTGCGTTTCCAGTATAATAACATTGAAGAAATGGCTGGGACAATGACCTTCTTGAAGAAGTATGACAACCTCTCAGTTACAGTAGCTATAGCATGACCTGTAGACTCAATGTCCATCTTTGCCAGAGAAGCAAGACATGCAACGATTTGACAGCAGCACAGATCAAACAGAAAGCAAGATCTTGTACTTTATGAAGCCCACTTCTCAGCTGAGATGTTTATTCCTCAAAAAGATAAAGGAACACTATGAAATATGCTGCTTTCTCCATTCCTCAGATATGATTTTTAAACACTTTATAGTCAATCATTGTGTTGCAATGTCGCCCATTGTAATAGTGGAGGAGCAGTAATTGGGTACGGCCACATTCACCTTTGCACATCAAACTGCAAAGCCCAACGGAACATTCTTTTTTTTTCCAGCTTGCATTGCAACCCAGGTTATGCACCCTTACCCTACCATGTTTTAAGTTATTTTTTTTCACTGTCCAAATGAGTATGGCAAATTGAAGTGCAGTTTTGAACTAGTGGTATGCAACTATAGCACATTACAAAGAGCCCTGGAGCTACCATTGCAAACACCAAAAAGCTGTAATTGTGCTTTTAATTTTCCCCCAACAGCAATAAAATGCAGATTTATTCTGTGAATATCACCACAAATAATGCTGCCAGAGTGCAGTCTTCCTCTCTTAGGCAATATGCCTTTCGCTCCTTCCCCCTAAGAGCTGCACATATTCCAAGGAATAGGAGTCTATCAAATATGAAAACTCACTTTTAAACATCTGTTACTTACAATAGTACTCACAAGTTGACTCAGTTTAAAAAGAAACCAAGATGTCTATCAAGGAAAGTGAGGAATCCTTCTGGACTAAGAAGGGAGCCTCTCTCTCCTCAAAACCACCACAACCTTTGAAATTCAGAGACTTTAATCAGAAAGTGTAGAGAAGTTCTTTACTACAAGTAATGTGTATAGCCAGAAAACAGAAACGAACAAAGAGCAACACTGCAACCAAAACTTTCAAACAAATCAAGTTCTGCATCTGCCCCTTTGGTGAAGTTACCTTTACAAACAGCAGCGGGCGCAGTCGCACCTCGGGACACAGAGGCTGCAGCGACTCATGGGCTCCTGTGAGGCAAAGACAGGGGGAGGGAGAGGTGCTGGTTCCAAAGTGGTGGCCACAAGGACAGGCTGAAACCTTTTTCCCATTGGCAGTATAAGGACCCTCTCACTGTCTTTTGTCTGAAAATATTGGGGGTTAGCAACTTCTCTGTAGATTGAGGGTTAGCCAACTCTGCTGGCTCCTCAACGAGTCCGTAGCAAATCCAGGCAGTGGTGGCTTTTCCTCTCAGGAGAACGGCACAATGCGCTCAGAGTCATGAGGGCAAGCCAAGATCCCCCTCCCAGTGCTGCCACCAGCCCAGCAAGCGTCTGCACCCTAAGCAGATGAAGAACAAACGTGTAGTGGCAAAAAAAATGAGCACCGGGAGACCTCCCTCTCTCACCACCTCCGATGACAGGGAAAAAGTGAGGTCTTCCCCTCCAAAAAAAACCAAAAACACCTCTCTCGATCCTCCCCCTAGCCATCATGTTGGAATGCAAAGCTACAAGCAATCCCTTTCTTTAAGCTTTAGACAGTTAGCTCACTCAGGGAGCAGGTAAGTCAGAGAACAGGTAAGTCAGAGAGCTGGGCTTCAACAAGCCATCTCGTTCTGGTTTCCAATCCCCAAACCACTGTGTTGGCAAGTGACAAAAAAAAAAATTACATGAAAAAATTTTAAACTCTTAACACAGGTATCAACAACAATTCAAAAAAGTCAGTAGTACATTAAATAAAAAAAGTTCACCATGGTGTTTTAATTTCTTTTAGTTATTATATTTAAAAAGGAAACAGTATTTTAAGACTTGTGGAAGTATGGTTTGAGTACACTGTGGGGGTCCAGTTCCTGGATGAGCCTGGAGGCTCCTGGGAAGTTTACCTGAGCAAAACAACAAGCCAGTACAACCCCCTGTAGAGGGTCTCGGCCTTTTCCTTATATGTCCAAAAACGCAGCCTAAGCCAATAGGGTCAAAGGTGCTGGCCCCTAGGCGGAGTCAGATGAGAGGTCATATATGTGGTTGTAATTTGAATAAACAGGGAGATTTGCCTGGACATCATGTCAGTGTGGTATCTCCCCTTTAAGCGGTCCCCGACAAATGGTGACCCCCAGGACGTGATGATTCTGGGACAAAGGAGCCATCCGCGGACCTGCTTAAAACCTTAAGGCCGCCCAGAGCGCCGAGTGCCGTTTCAGGCACTTCTTGGAAGTCCCGGAGAAATTCGGGTGTCCTCAGAACGGCCTGGAGCTGTCAGAAGGCGCGTGGTTTGCCCCCAAAAAGAAGTCGGGTTTCCTCAGAGCTGAAGGGCCAGAAGGAGAGCAAACAAGAAAATCTGCATCACGGAAGAAGAGAGTACATGAATGTAGAAGCAGCGTGCAGGACACTGCTGAAACAGACTCGGCCTGGAGCCGAAACGTGACTCGTCGGTGAGTTCACCCTGCGGGACCCGACTAAGAAGAGAGCCCGCCGGACAGCTACACACCGGTGAGTTAAAGAAACATGGGGAATGCGGAGTCAGCTAAGAAAAACCTGTTGCTTGATAAATTTGAAAAATTGGCTCATGTTACAAAAACAAAAATTGAAACGGAACCATTGGAAGAATTATTGGACTGGTGTGAAAGCAGAGGGTATTTCATTGATACCAGCCTCGCATTTTCCACAGAACTATGGGACAAAATAGGGGCAGATTTGTGGAGTTCGGCACAAACCACTCCCGAGACGTTTTTAGTTCTGGTCCGACCATACATGGCAGTGGGAAATATGGTATCGGAAGTAAAGGGGGCCCGCCGAAGGCTCCAGATGCCTGAGAGAGGGGAAGGGAATTTCCTTAGTTGCTATTGCCAACAGAATTGGTCGTAAACTGCCCAGTAAGAACAGCCAGTTTCAGGTTGGCAAAGCTGTTAGCCCTACCTCCAAGTTGAAAACAAACCCTAAAAAGCAC
>JAWWEV010000083.1:67496859-67560098 GCA_035583235.1 Hafferia zeledoni
GAGTCAGATGAGAGGTCATATATGTGGTTGTAATTTGAATAAACAGGGAGATTTGCCTGGACATCATGTCAGTGTGGCATCTCCCCTTTAAGCGGTCCCCGACAGTACACTGTAAATCTTTAGCAGCTGGCAACAAAGATAAATACTTGCACCAACCAATATCGTTGCCGCCTCTTACTACACAAAGCTAAAAAAACCCACTTTGCTTTGACCATCAGTATAATGATACCTCTGTCACCGAGCTATCCAACAAGACTTATACTGTCTTTGTTTTAAAGCCTTGGCTATACTACAAAAATTATCTGTTGCTGACAATGGATGTCAGCAGTGGGCGCAGCTGAACTCAGCTGTACGGACAAACACAAACCTTGTTTACAAGGACATCTTTTGCTGTGACTTATTATTGGGGTCCCTTTATCCTGAGTAAGGGAGCAGCATGAATGACGGTCAGAAGAACTCAGGCACAGCAGGCATCAGAAGGCTGATCAGACGGCTTACAACTTAGCGAGTTTCCAAGAGAGTTTATTCAAGATAGTTTCACAGACAGTTTCCTCACAGCTCATAGATCATGGTAGCAGTAGTAGTTAGTAGTAGTAGTTCCCAGTAGTTCTAGTCTCAATAACATACACACCTTTTACATCCTCTCACATCCAATATGCCATGACATTATTGGCTAGCCCATTCACCTCACATTCACTGAAGCATCTCATTGGTCACAGGACCCCACACACACTACAGGTAGCTCTCATCTCTTTAAGGGAGAACTCTAAACTTTTCCTTAAGGGATGCACTCACTGTCACCCCTGCAACCTATGGTGTGAATTTAAACCAATATAATTATGACTTTGTCCTGTTTATTTTCAATCCATTCCCTATAGCTCTATTGAGATAAGAAATTACTGCTTAGGACTTCACAGAAGACAAAATAACTAAGCCCACACTGTACAGGCAGCCAAATTCCCAGTCTGTTTGAACTGAGTTGACAACACTAACTTATACCTGCTGTAGACATGCAAAGGCCGTGTAATTTTTCTCCTTTAGGATTTGTTTCTAAACAGTTCGATAATGATCACATCCCATCAATGCCTGCATAAGGCTTAACTAAACACTGAAACATTGGCCTGAAATACCTAAACTAACTTAGACCAAACAGATTCTCTTCAACTCAGAACTAACTGAATTCCATAGCCAGGAAATACATTGGTGCCCTCAGCCACAGCCAAGGGCTGAGGAACTGCTTGGACTGGTAAACAAGATAATGCCAAAAATGAAGGAGGGTTAGTGGGATAAATAAATATATAAATAAGCATATGCTTTTTCTTTAAAGTTATATATATTCATTTTTAAACCACAAATTTTAAAATGGGTGCCACTCAAGGGTGAAAATGTATTAGCTTTTCTGGCCTCTTCTTTCTGCTGTCTTTCAAATGTTAAATTACATGCTTAAGAGCAAGTCACTCAGATTTGCATACTCAACAGGCAATGACATAGCTAAAAGTAATAATTGCCTACTAAAATGAAGGGCAGGAGTGCATGCCAGTCTGGCAGCATTCCCTGGGCACACACTTCTTGCCTGATCTCTCCTCTGCAGGCAGTGCAACCAAAAGCCTCTGGTACAAACACCTCATGGTAAGACCCAGGGACACAAAGATTATTCAACTTGTCCCTGCTCTGCTCTCCTTATCTCTGAACAAAGTTTTATATACCATGCAGAAATAGCTCGATTTTACATGTGGCCCTTATGCAAACCTCTAACAACTTATCTGAAAGTGGTATTAGCAAACTAATATGGGAAGGGGGAAATGTGGAGGGGATTAATCAGAAGTTGCACTCCTTTACCTTTCATAGGAGCTAAAAACAAATTACACTGATATGAAAGTCAGTGTCTCAAGTTTAACATCAAGATCTTGAAAGCAAGAATTTGTCCAAAAAAGAGACATTTCACCTGTCATTTGAAATGCTGGGTATTATCTGAAGCCATTATCAGAGTATGAGCATTTTTGTTCCCCCAAAGGGAAAAATTGCTCTTCTTTTAGTGATCAGGTACTGGTAACAATAGTACACAACACTGTACCTCAGTGGTAGTCACACTGGAATGTTCATACTGGTAAGATCCCTGCAAGGACAAGGCTTAAGATGCAACTTGGAATTAAGTGACAGCAATAAGTGGTAAAATTAAGCTACTTATAATTCAGTGTTACGGGTTTAGCTAAGTAGGCCTAAATTTAGGCTTTAAATTTCAGACTAGGCCTGGAACTGTCAGCTGACTTGAACTGGGCTGAGCTAGCTAACAGCTGACTTCTTCTAGCCAATGGTATTTGTGGGGTGATGGCTTAATTAAGCTTGGTCAGTTGAAGGAAACGCCTCAGCCCCCCTGAAGGGATGCTCCCAGCAGAGGACAAAGAGTTTTCAAACTGATACAAAGGATGGAGTGTTGTAAAGAATGACACAGCCCTCCTTTGCGATATCTTCTATGACTACTCAAGGAGCCACCCGGCTCAGGCATCTGTATCACCCCCTCAACATTGACTTTAGTCACATGAAAGCAACTGAAGAAAAAAATGTATAAAAAGAAGTAGAGTTTAAACTAAACCTGGGGAGAAATGCCATCGTCTCTGCTGGGGTAGCTGCTGGCAGCTTGTCCTGCCTCCTCCCACCTCTTGGAGAAATGTAGGGGTGAGGAAACCATGTGCTTTATATACTCTATACTTTATATCTTATACTTTACTTTTTTACAAAAGCTTATTCCTTTATATATTCTATCTTACACCCTATGCTAACAGCTACTTTGATTCTTACTCTATAAGCACCTTCTTCACTGTGTTTTGCTACTTTAATACTAATAACAGTAACTTGCTTTACACTTTGCTACTTTAAGTGTGCAGTTTCTTTTTCAACATGTGTGTTGATAAGAAGCAGCTCTGTTCTTTCCCTTTGCTTTGTGTTACAGAGAGAGTGGTGTGCAAGCTATTTTATTGTCCTACGTTATTGAAAAGGTGTCTAGATAAGTGTTTTAGGTGGCTGTGTTTCTAGTTAGTAGTTTTTTGTTGCTAGTTTCTGTCTGTCATGAGAATGGGATACACTGCTGTACTGAAACTCAAGTCTGGTGTACTTGTCTCTGTAAAGTGTGTTTTGCGCTGGTTTCTTTTGGAGTCTTTTATTATCAATTAAATACAATCTTGCAGCTAAACGTTGTCACCAGCAATGCAAAACCCACAATAACTGTCACATACTTGTATTAATAAATGTTATTTCGGGAGCTGTTGTGAAGAAAGTTCTTTTCTTGCTATTAAGTGTGGTCTCATAGCAGAGGTTAGAAATCCTTCCAACCTGTGTGCTGTCCGTAGTCAATAGGCAGTGTTGGGAAACATAAGGCTCTAATTTTCTGGAGATGCTTATATAGCTATAAGTTCTCCCTGGCTTAAGTGTGGTCTCATATCAGAGGTCAGAAACCCTTCCAACCTGTGTGCTATCCCTGTTCAGTAGGCAGTGTTGGGAAACATAAGAATCTGATTGCCTGGAGGTGCTTATTGCTAATAAGTTTTCCCTGGCTTAAGTGTGGTCCTCATAGGGGAGTCAAAAATCTTTCCAGCCTGTCCAGAGTTCGTCAGGCAGTGCTGGGTTCATAAAGCTTTGATTACTCCGAGAATGCTTACAGCTAATAACTTTTATTTAATACAGGTAAGAATAGAAATCTTTGCATTTCTGTCTCTCCTCCCTTTCTCGTGACAGTATTCTATACCATATTCCAACATCATCTTGAAGGGGTAAGAGCTGGTGTGGGAGTGGCTTGGTTAGTTCCTTCACAGCTGTGGTCCCAGGAAGACACACTGTGCCGTCCCAGGAGGGACGAAGGCCCAGGCCCAGCACTGGCTCACCACTGTGTTATCTTAGGGAAGTAAAATGTTTGTTCTTAGTTTTTCTCTCTGCTTAAGTCTGTCTTCTCTAGAGAAGGGAATTGACTTCTCTAGAGTGATTGGTAGTTAGAATGGTGGGATTTGTATTCACTGGGGAGTGAGAAGTTATTTCTTGTTATTTCTAACTTGTGTAAGTATGTGTTTTATTGTCGTTTCTCTTAATTTTCTCTTTTCTGCACAAATATATATAGTTAGTTTAAGCATAAACCTAGTGTGAATTTTTTTTTCATCTCCTCCCTTTTCTCAGCGAGGAGAGGGAGGCTCTAACATTCTGTGTTGGGCAGTTGGCATTTTGTCACCTCAACCGAAGACGTTCAGACAGGTGAATTTCCATTTCATGGAGCAAGAAATACTAACATCCTTAAAACAGCTTGACCGAAAACAATTCATCTGTAAATATTGCAAAAGAGGTGACAGTCTCACAAAAATTAACAAATACTCCTTTGTCTTCTTACCATTTCTGGTTTTTGTCTTTTGTTTGTTTTTGTTTGTTTGTTTTATTTACAAAGACAAGCTGCTGTACCACCAAGCAAGCAAACTTCAGAATGAGCACCCCTCCAGTAAAGACTTATTTTCAGCATTTATTCATTTCAGCATGGGAAAATCATGGAGCAGATCTTCATGAAACCAATGTTAAGGCACATGGAAGACCTCAAGGGCAAATCATGCCTGATCAATCTGGTGGTCTTCTATGATGGAGTGGCCGCAATGATCAACAAGAGATTACCAACCAATGTCATCTACCTGGACTTCTGTAAGGCCTTCCACACAATCCCACATGACATCCTTACCTCCAAACTGCAGAGATATGGACTTGAAGGGTGGATATTCAATGGATATGGAATTGGCTAGATGAATGCTGCCAGAAGCTGTGGTCAATGGCTCTATGTCCAGCTGGAGGCCAGTGGTGGGTGGTCACACGTCTTGCGACTGGTGCTCTTTTATATCTTTATCAATGACATAGTAAGATGAGTGTACCCTCAGCCAGCTTACAGATGCCACAAGAGAAAGAAGAGATGCCACCCAAAGGGACCAGTACAAACTTGAGAAGCAGACTCACAAGAGTCTCATGAAGTTTAACAATTCCAGGTGCAAGGACCTGTACCAAGGAGCTCATTCGCAGACATGAGTGCAGACCTGAAGAAGTCATTAAGAGTAGCCCTGTGGAGGATGACCTGGGGGTTCTGGTGGATGAAAAGCCAGACATGAGTGTGCACTTGCAGCCAGAAGGCCAACTGCAGCCTGGGCTGCATCTGAAGAGGGGTGGCCAGCAGGTCAAAGGACGTTGTTCTCCCTTTCTACTCTGGAGTACTGCATCCAGGTCTGAGGTTCCCAATACAAGAATGACATGGACTTGTTCAAGCAGGTCCAGAGAAGGGCCACAAAGATAAAAAGAGGCTGCCCAGAGAAGCTGTGGCTACACCCTCCCTGCAAGTGCTCACATGGTCACACTGGATAGGATGTTGAGCAACCTGGTCTAGTAGAAGGTGTCCCTGCCCACAAGTAGTGGTTTTCAAACTAGATGAACTTTAAAGTTCCTTCCAACCCAAACTATTCAATTATTTACTATAGGTTTCAGATTCTTGCCAGTGAGACTCCCCCTGGATGTTCACTTTACCGAGCTTCCCCACTCCCATGTGGAGAGGGTGGTAGGGTTTTGTGTTAAATAAGGTTATGCTAGGCCTTCCATTTCTGATCTAGGTTTTCCAACCCAGCTGCATCATATGGATTAATTCCACAATAAGGTGAAGTCTTTTCATGCCGTTATTTCACTGTAACTCAGAAAGGTTTTCTGACCCATGTGTTTTATACTACAAATAAGCACAACTATA
Source organism: Hafferia zeledoni (assembly GCA_035583235.1). NCBI lineage: Eukaryota > Metazoa > Chordata > Aves > Passeriformes > Thamnophilidae > Hafferia > Hafferia zeledoni. Next base: position 67,502,609 of record JAWWEV010000083.1, read on the forward strand.
GCTCTACTGGCCTAGGGACTAAAACTAGTCTCCAGCACTCATTCCCTCTTCTCCCTGAAGACCTTTATTCTTCTCCACTAATTACAGAAAAAGACTAAGGAGAGTCCCTAAAATTAAGGTTTTGCTAATAATTTCTCTCCTTTTTTCCTTCCTGCTAGACTTTGCTTGGACAGGCTCTCAGTGTTATAGTCATTCAGTGTAAAGACAGACTCTGTTACCATCTCATACATACCAAAGTACTGTGCAATATGTCAGTCCCATCAATCCTGTCCTGTCTCATAGGATCTGCTCACTGCAGATACTTGGTTCCTTGGAGCTTCATTAGAAATAAAATAACATTCCCCTACTTGTTTCTACCCTTTCACTCCCAGATTACTGAAAACACTTTAGAATCCTTCTGGATTGAACACACTATAAAAGGTAGCATCTGCAACACCTCACTGAGTTTCTAGACAATGCTTTCCTGTATTTATGCAAGAGCTGCACAATACTTGGCTTCAATAATATCAAACCTGATTTAAAGACTTCAAAAGATGTTATTTCAATGCTATTCCAGATGTGTGAACAATACCTAGTTTTCTGTTCTCACTCTTTGCTGCAATACCTCAGTAACTACTATTAACTAAAGGCAGCGAGTCCAAAACAATAACCACAGACTCTCTAAATTGCAGCAAGGAAAGGAGAAAAAAAATAACAGCAAAGCTATAGTTCTATATTTCTAGAACAGAAATGAAGATAAAATCCTCGAGTCACCAAAACACCATTTTGGAATCAGCTGAACTATTCTGACATGCAAAACTAAGCAGCTGAGCCAAAACACCAAGCTTCCCTCCTGAGCCATTACGAAAGACTACACTGAAACACACTCCAGAAGTTCCCTTCAAAACATCAACTAACCTCTAACAACAAAAGGCACAAAAGAATAGGCTTTGCAGGGAAAGAGGAGGAGGAGCACTTTCAAGTGTTATCATAACAAGAGAAACAAAACTGGCTTCAAGTTTGCTTTGCCCAATCTTCTGCTTTCACAGTTGACATCACAAGTGTGAAAGCAAGTACAACCAGATAGGACTGCAGAGCAGAGGTCCCCAATACTGAAGATTTCACATACATGAGAAAAGGTAGTTAAGTTTGTTCATGTTTGAATACTTGTAATCACTGCCAAAAGGAAGCTGTGGGTTTATTTTTAGGGATCTATTTTTAGAGAAAGCATTATCTCAATATTGTCATTTTACGGTATTAAAGGAAAAAACCTGTTTCCTTGTACTAAACTTAGAGTCATCATGTTTCCTGTAAAAAAGGATCAGTTCAAAAAAAGCACCCCTGAAAAATGAGAAATCCTTTCCAGATTCTCTTTTCTTCATTAGATGTTGAATCTACTTTTGCAATAAGCTAATAGCACTGCCTAGTGTGAAGAAACCCTAACAGTTATCCTCAGAAAAAACAGGTTTGGTTAAAGGCTGTTTTCAAAAGATGTTGGTGGTAGACTAAACTCATCTTTAGGTCATACTAGACTAGAGACTCATTTCCAAGCCTCCAAGCACAACTGGCATAAGAAATAAACCAACTACTGCATGGTCACCTTCTCAGCAACCAGCACATCCCTGAGCTCCAACCTGTCCCCAACACACACAAACATGGTAGCCTAGAATCCTGCTTCAAACACACGGAAGACTACAAAGGTAGAAGATGATGTCAAAACCCCCTAACTGCGACACAAATAGTTTGTTTGGTGCATACAACCATTCTCTACAGAATGACCAAAGGCAATAAACAACAGGCAAAGGTAAAAGCAAAAATACTTATCTAGAAAATCAGATTGCATGGAAACTAAGGTAAAGTTCTCTCTTGCTTACAAGGCTAAACAGATACTTGGAGAGGAGACAGTGAATCCAGTGACTCAAAAGTATGAATTGGCAGCACTGTAACAAGCAGCATCCCAAATTAACTTGAAATAAACTATTTTATCCTTGCATATACTTTACATTTGCCATTGGCACTGCTCTGTGGTCAAGGCTTTGGTAAAAAGGTATTCTGAGCTGGTTTTGACAAGCATTAGAAATGCATGTCCTTAACGCCTCCAGAGACAACTGAGGTTTGGTAACACAAATCGCTGCAATGATGAACTCTGTAAAGACTTTATAGCTTATTACAGTATCTAGAAACAAATATGAAACAGGTCAAACACCTAGAGGACAAGCCAAGGCAAATATAACGTAGGGCAAATTTAACCATGACACTGGTGGCTTCAAACCTTCCTTACAGACTAGAAGCTGTATTTTGTATTAGAAAGCTCTACAAAGTCTGCGTTCCACAATGAAGCTGAGGTGGAACTTTCTCACACAGGTTTTCCAGTTTGACCAGGGCTGACATGAGAAAGTCAGATGTTAATATCTGATAGTATCTGAAATAAAGACAAAGCTACATGCACAAGTGGATATGACTTATTATCCATCACTTTAATTAATGAGCAGAATCTTCTGTGCCAAAGGAAAAAGCAGTCCTACGGTTGATTATCTTTCCCTATCTCATAGGCAAATGAAGCACAGCTGAAAAGCAGGTACATCTTTAGCAGTAATGCTCAATTAATGCTCACTGCATTTCTTCAGCACTGCTCCTGCAAAACACATGCACAAGCTAACAATCTTGGTCTCCCATTTTGGAAATATTTTTGCAGAACTGCAATCAAGTTCAGGAATTAATTTTCAATTTTTATAGCATTTATTTATATAAGTGTGGTCTGTAACACTAAGCATGGGGTCAAAACTCAAATTTCTCTCCTTACCAGAAATAAAAGTCCTATTACTAGAGTCATAAGTCAGCTTTGTCCTCTTTACTGAGTTCATACTCACCTTTCACAACAGTCTCTGAACACAGTTGTCAAATATATACCAAAAAGTAACTGGAAAACTGATGCAGATGGTCTAGACAACTTTGGAGTGGAAAAAAAAGCTAAAAAGATAATTTTGTGATGGCACTTCACGTAAATGTCTACACAAGTTGAGGAAAGACACACTACAGCTGTAGAGGCTCCTGTATTACTTACTTGTATGGTGTAATCTAAATTCAAATCTGTTCTTATTTTTTGCTAGTTTCACAGTGCAAATAGATGTATGAAGAGACCATTCTACACTGACATGAAAGGAATAAGGTCAATATGGCACTATGCCCTTCTCTCTTAAATTTGCTATTCTTGCTATTTTTAGCACTTTCTAAGCATAATGTACACTGACATCATAATTTAGTTTTTTTATTTTCACAGCAGGCTAGGGTTGTCTGGAACACCACACACTTCCACTGCAGACTTGGAGACAGAGTCAAATGAAACAGGGAAGGGGAAATATAAGGGCTCACAGGGGAAAATTCTTACATTTGTTAGGCTTTAAATCAAGGATATTCCTGGTATCTTAAACAGGAGCGTTCTTTTGTGTATAGACAACTAAGCCCTGCACAACTTATTCCCCACTAAACATGCTGTCACTATAGACACAGCTGTCCCAACTCCACCTGGGATTCAGTAAGTGGTGTGCAGACACACAGGGCTGTGTGCTTGTACACCTCTACCTACCTACAGGTATGGTGCAGACATGTACAGGCAGCTTACGTGAGGCAGCCACACACTGTTTATAGTGCTTGTCTCTCATCGCCTCTCTTCCTCCACCTGCCCTGGTGAACCAAGTACTAAGCAAGAAATAATTGTAGCATGAAGCTGTTGACACATTTCCTGCTCTCCTTCACCTGAGAGGGGAGAAGTCCTGAGGGGTCAGATAACCCGTCTCGGCATACTAAGTAGTGCACACCATTTCAAAGAAGATAAAATTCTGTAGTATGTCCTGGCTTAACCTCTGCAATGCTGAATTCCTAAGGCAGATATATACATCTCATTTTAACTGTATTCCTTGGAATACAGGGGACTGCTAATGCTTTTTTACTCCAGCCAAACCATATATGTCATGAGTTGTGTTATAGTCAACACTTATACAGCTGTTTCACATACTGAAAAATGTTCAGGTTTAGCTGTTAGAAGTGTCAACCAGCAGGACCTGGCCGCCACATCCCAAACATGCACCTCACAACAGCAAGTTCCACCACTCTGTAACACCTTACATATAACACCTCTCTGTCTTCTACACTAAGGGTGTGACTTCTTAGCTTTTGGAAGAGGCAAATGAGGAAAGCCCTAATCATGTCCTCCTCACTGTTAAATGCACATTCTTTCTCTTTCCTCTGTCCTTCTGTAATTGAAATTCAAGTAGCAAGTAGTGGCAGATTTGCTCTGCAAGTAATTGTGCCAGTTCCAGAACCATCATGACAACTTTATGCAGACAAAATTCTTTAAAGCCATGAAAATGTTCCTTTCTTTCCTCTCTGCTCCCTCTCTCAGTTGCATAAGCTTATTTTTCAACATTTGGCAACAGAATGAATGCATTAGATCACAATGGACCAAATCTTCTGTTGTTTATCTTTAGAGCTTCCCTAATTTGGACTCCAGTTTCTGGAAAGTAAAAGGAAAGAACTGCATTGTGCTATAGAACTATTAATATTAACTAACAAGATATTTTTCCAGCTATTAAAAATATTCTGTTTGAGGTTAAATCAGCACATCTGAAAGTGACCTATTTGGAACAACTATGACATCAAGTTCAACATTTAGGTCGGTATTTGCGCAATAATTCCAGTCTGTCCTGAAAACAGGAGTTCCATTCACCTCAGAATACACATATACAAGAGAACTAATTCTAATACATATTCACAAATCCCATCTAAAAATTTACTGGGGCACAGCATGAGAGCTGTCTTGGCTGTAATAAATTTCACTGTTACAATGAATCTGATTATACAGGAACAATGCTCATTTTTAATTAAATTGAACCCAGGCAAACATGAACTCAAATCTTCTCTTACATACACATATTTATTGCAGGAGTGATGCATTAGGATTTGTCTCATTCTGAAACACCACTAAAAAGTCAACATTGCCAATATTCTGTGGTGGAAAAGACTGCAGAGCCAGCATTCTTTGCAAAGTCCCCTTTTAGGATGGAGCTTATTATTTAAAAGTTAAAATTACATCATCCTCTAGCTCTTTTGAAGTATACAGAAGACAGACATGAATATTTTTTTCATAGTTAAAAACTGAATTCAGCAATTTTAATGAAATATTTTACCAGGCATTTCCTTCTGCAATAAAATTTATAATTAAAGCTTTCATTACACTAGTATCAGAAGCCTCAGTTTGCAGCAGCACACATCGGAAACAGAAAGGACTGCAGAAAAACTACCACTGAATATAAGTTAACACAAAAGTCACTTTGAAAACAAATGCCATTAAACAACACCATCGAAATACAGTCTTAAATATTATTCATAACAACTCATAAAAGTGCAAGTACTATATACAACACCATGATTAAATTAGAATATGTAAGCATCATGTGACCTAACCCCTAAGAAGCAACCAGAAACTCAAGAGTTTGAGAGCCGTAATATCTCCCTTCCTAAATTTGTTTACCTTTAGAAATACAGTGCTTCACACAGTATTTTCTTGTTTATCAACAATATTTTAACAGCTTTGAACTTGAGTGGTTTCTAAACACCTGAGGAAGAATATCTCATATAAATGTTGGGGGTTTTCCCAGCATACGAACAGCAGCTTGCCTGAACTATGCAGCTGAAGGTTAAACTTTCTCATTTAGCTGTATATGTTAATCAAGTATGTTGCACCTGACAATTTAGCACTAGGACACAAACAGCATCATCTGGAGGAAATTTGAGTTACTTTTGCAGCATTATTACTTTCCTTGTTTCTGTTCTTCAGAAACAGTGTTACTGTGCAGCACTTCCCACAAGAGTGCCTTGCATGTAATAATGCTTGGCTTTGTTTTTCAGTCTAAGGACAGGAACTTCAAACAGCAAAAAAGCAACTTGAAGTGGGAAACTACTATTTAAAAATGCAAAACTTCAAGACTCATGTTTGGGGGCTGGAGGTTGGGGAGTTGGGACAAATGCATAATTTTTAACTCAAAGCATGTTTTACCAACTAAAAGCACAGCAAGTTTCTTCAGTTCTAATGGTATGAAAACACACTTTAAACTATGTATTTTCTTTCCAGTCTTACATAAATAAAACAGGAGGTTATCATGAGTGCATGGGGATATGTTCTCATGCTGGCTATCCTCCCGATGTTGTTAGTCATTAGGGTGAACCAGAAAGAGAGAAGCACAGCATGGCACAGAACAAGCTTATGCTGCCAGTAATTCAGAGGGGGTTTCTAGCCATTTATCTCTACTTCTGAAGGTCATTGTTTTCCACTGTTTTCCTCAATCATTAGATTTGCCTTTCATTTATCTCATGTCAAACCCTCTGAAGATGAAAGGGCACTACTGTCCCAGAGAGAGCCACAAAGCAGCAAGAACTCAAAAACCTGACACCCCGTGCCACACTATCTCATAAAACATGCCCTGGAATTTTTACCTTGAGGCTTAACAGACCTAAGCAGATACATCAGAACAGCTTCTTTGAAAAGAATTTTAAAACTTACTAGAAAAAAAGACATGAAAAGGGATGCATGTATTGGGAGGTGCATTAGTTACTGCTCAAAGAAGTTTGACATACTATCAAACCTCTTAAAAAAGTCCACAACCAAGGCTGTATCATTGGCAACAGGCAGGATAATACATTATTGCAATCTAACAATACAAACTGAACTAGTGTCACATGAATATCTCTCTGTACTGCTACATAAAACTAAGTTGCTTTACCATAGTAAAGAGCACAGACAGCCCTATCAAGTATAAAACGAATGAGTTTAGGCCCAACGAGAAAACTGAAGAGAGAATGCTGACAGTACAGAAGAACTCCTCACATTATAAAAAAAATATGAAAATATAATAGTTCAAGATACACAAATTACTTCAGAGAGGATTTATCAAAAAAGTAGCAGGGATTAAGAGATAAAACAAGTAACTACAAAAACAACTTTTCAAAGCGGAACTGAAGAGCCAAATGAAACAATGTAGGCCCTAAATTTCCATAATTAATTGTGCTCTAAGCACAGTATAAAATATGCTTTATGAAGGTTTTAGTTAGCAAGTTTTTTTCCCTGACAAAATGACTGTTTATTTCTTACTAAAAAAAAAAATCAAACAATTATAAAACTAAAGAGATTCAGCAATATTTCTAGGCAGGAAAAAAATCCTTAATTGTAGCAATTTAATATGTAGGATCTGTGTAAGGAATAAATAAAAAAAATCTGATACTATTTTAAGTTTTAGTAACACTGAAGTAAAGCTTTTTAAACTGAAATTTTGACAGATATTTGTCATCCTTTTTGTTCAAATGACCTCACTAGATCCATCCAGCTGGTTGAAAAGGCAAAAGGCACAGCACTTTCCTTACACAACCATGGTAGAAAGAAGTCTCAGAGTAAATGCAGAAAAATTCACCTCCCTACTGATGTTACCAAGAGCTCTCAAATTGAGTAATTTTGTGCAACAGCAGCAACAGCAGTTCATAACAATCAACCCAGAAGAGGGAATGTAACTTTACAGAGAGAAACGCTGGGGGAAACGCTGACAACATCCTGTTCAGGCAGGAGTCAGCACTATTCTCACCTTAGATGCTTGTCGCAGCCATCGCAGATATTCAGTGAAGTTATCGAAACAAATGTAGTAGGTCTGGCTTTGAGGTCCAGAGGAGCTAAATGCTAGACAGTGCTGGTGCTTTTTCACTTCTTCCACCTACAGCAAAGACACAAAACTGTTAGTCAACAAGAATCAAAAGTCCCTCTGTAGAACTCCCCAGGGCAAAGTTAAAAGCGTGCCAGAGAGGAGCTCATCAAGTAGACCTGGTCTAACCACCTCAAACACTCAGGCTGGATCTTGGCTGTCAAATATTCACAAAATCTCCACAGGCAAGGAATGAGAACAGAAGGACAACAGAACTAAAAGAGAAAACCACCAAGATCCTCAACATTTTAATAGAGACTGAACACCATAATAGGTAGGCCATGAAAAATATTTAAGGCTGTTTTTATGCAATTCATACTCCTGGTTATTAAAAATAGGCTTAACAAAATGCTTCTCTTACAGCCCAATTAAATTCTTTGGCATTTCTCAACTTGCTAAAAAACACCCAGAATACATAATTCTGCTACCATACATGAGAAGTCCCACACAACTTATGGTCCCAATGGCTCTGCACAGCATTCTGGAAAGCCTTTGCAAACCAGGAAGCGCAGAGTATTTATGGGGTTGAGAAAGAATATTTTTTGAGCAATAATTTAAAAAACATTTAGTTCTGTGCCAAGCATCCTCCTCACAAGCTTTGTCAGCAGAAGGCCTCAGTTCATTTTTCTGAGCTTAGTTATCATTTTCTTTTAATATTTCTTGTCAGCTTTCTGCTTAACACAGTCTGCATGTTTTACATCACTTAGGGCGTTTCTGTGCAAAAGCAACTTAGAAATTCCATGTTAAGCAATTAAAAAAGGTACACAATCTTTTCCCTTTTAAAATTCAAAAATACATGTACATTTTTCATTTCAAAGAGAAGGCTAATGGGAACCTGAATCCTGTCCTCTCCAGCATCCTACAGCCAGGAACACAATCCACTGTTAACAGTTCACACCCTGTTGCTAAAAGAGGACAATGTCTCTTCTTCAGCATCTCCAGGGAAGAGTTGAAGAATCATGAGAAGAATCATGAAAGGAGACAGGAAAAACAGCTCTCAGAAGGCAGCACTACTTTTCACATTGCTGGTATAGAATAATAATGAACAACTCTAGTCTGCATATGTCTAATACTGTGAAGCTTGTTTCTCTCCCAGTAACTGTTCAGAATTCAACTTATCTGTATGTAAAGGAGGATTACTTCAGGTGCAAATTCATCCTCAAGCTAATGAGACTCCTTTCCCATTACCTTGGCTAAACAAGCCAAATAATAGTGTTCTGAAAACACTATTTAGGTTGAAATGGTAATGTAATCTTACTGTCTTCACTGCAGTTTCACAGCATCACAGCATGGTTAAGGTGGGAAGGGACCTCTAGAGGTCATCTGGTCCAACCCCCTGCTCAGGCAGGGCCACCAACAGCCAGTTGCCCAGGACCAAGTCCATATGGCTTTTAAATGAGGTGATGAAGACTCCATCACTCTTATGGGTAACCTGTGCCAGTCCTCAGTCACCACCACAGTGAAAAAAAAAAAATCTCCTTGTGTTCAGTCTGGAATTCCTGGGTTTCAAATGTAATCAATTAGAAAAAAGTACAGTTTCAGCTTTTCACAACTGTTCGTTGCTGTTAGCATAAAACAGACCAGTACTCATACAGTGCTGAACACTCAAACTTCTCCAATGTTAAAAATATACCCATGCCCTTACTGGTTAATTTTCAGGCCTTAAGCATGGATAAAATGCAGATGAGAAGGCATGGCATGGATCATACACAATAGACCTGCACGTATCCTTTGGCTATATACTACTGCACATATAAAACATGTAATACTGCAAACAAGGAAAAGAAACTGATTGTGCATCCATTGCTTTTCTTTATAATTTTAATTCAAACATCCAAAATTGTTAAATATGACTGACTATAATCAGAAGTCATTTATATATGTTGAAAATCCCATTTACAGAAGCAATCTTTCGATGCGTCAGAATAATACTAACTGAATGCAATCTTCTCGGCATAGAGAGTCAGAGGGGTTATCCAAGCAAATAAATAAAATAAAATATCTTACTTTCCCACCAATTAAAGGGAGGACATGCATCTTTCCAGTCTGGCTTTCTTTTACTGATGAGACAATCAGGCATGTTCCACAAAGGATAGCTTGGCGTCTTGTCCATCTGTTGACTGGTAAATGTATTTTCCCTTTTCGAACATTGTACATTCCTGAGAGCTGAATCCTTTCAGAGCTGCCAATGCTGTGGGGCTTTCCTGAAACAGAAACAAAATCATCCACTTCATCACATAAAATCTTTGCCTCTTTCACTTCAAGTCATCTTGAGATTTTACCACCAAATTTTAAGCTATAAACTGCAGCAGGACAAATGAAATACAGCTTCAAAACGATGCAAGCAGGTAATTTAGTATCAGCTTCAGTACAAACTTCTTTCATAGGCAGAGGTATATGACAGGTATTACATGAAGTGCAGATCACATTAAATAATCTGCAATAGTCACAGAAGTACCAATTAATGGCACCAGTCTTCTCTATGGAACCTGGAAATCACATGTTCATCTGCAACAGTAATTGGTTGCTGCTGAGTTTACATTGCCTGCTTGTTAACTGCAGAAGGGGGTGATGTATTGCATGCTGAACTGTATCTGTTCGCTTCCATGTCTCCTCTGGCTGTCCTTCAGGTTGTGGTTTGAATAGGTTCAATAGCTTACCAAATTTCAGGCCCTGCTTTCCTCAGCTCACCCTGCTCAGTCCACACCCCACAGCAGAAACAGTACACCCAGCCCCAATGTAAGCAGAAGCAATCTAGACCCTGCTTCAGTTTGCGTAGAGCTTCAAAAAGCTTCCAAAGTTCTTTTATCTGCATTTCTGCATTACAATGAATTCACTATTTATAATAATTCACATTATTAGCATAACTACCAATTACACCAAATCTGCTGAATTATTTTAAATGTCTCAGATTCTACTAATCTAATCCATTAGTAAGATTCTACTCTGTAGAAACCATCACGAGCAATGGCAACAAAAAAAAGTATCTCTCATCTCTGCTTTTACAGGACCATGTTCTTTTAGGATGCAAACAGGAAGAAGCACAATTTATTTATTCTTATCTGAGGTATTTATCTACATTAAGTTACCCTATCAAACCCTAAACAGCTCAGCCCAGATCTGAGTCATCCAAATATACTAAGTCTTCTGCAAACAGAGACAAGAGCTAATCATGCTCATGTTAAACCAGTTCTAATTTATGTAAGAACACCACTGTTAGTGAAACTTTGGGAGGCAGCTCCCCTGGATAAATGAACCAGGTTAATGCCAAGTAGCTTCCCCATCACAATAAAACACAAAGCACCCATTTCCTCCACTAATGTTTACCAACATTCTTAAATACAAGCAATTATTAACTAGTTAGGACTCCAGAAAAGCAGAGAGTTGATCCTGTCTTCTAACACCGATATTTCAGACCAGGGCCAAGCAAACTCCAGCAGCAACAAGTGCTGCACACTATTACTTCAACTTGCTATTATTCCTGCTTGCATGACAGCTCATTTGTCTCAATGAGTCTGCTCTTGCCTTCGAATTATCTACAGAAAGATAGAAGACATCTAAGACATCTACCACATGCCCTACCCACTGCCATTCTCTCATCCCCACCTAGCCTGCACCATTTCTTGTCCCAATCTTTAAAAGCAGCCTTTGTGAATCTTCCAGCCAATTTAATGAGCCAACATTTGGCACAGTTACCCTGAAGCCTTGCTTTGCTCTAATAAACACTAGCATTTAGGCTACCAATGTCTGCCAGTTTGGATCTGCAGGAACATTGCTGTTTCTTGAAGCTGAAAGGTGGAAATTTTAATGCCCACAAGGTACTGTCTCCAACAAAGCAGTGATTTCATTACCAAGCAAATTCATATCCAACCACAGAAGCTATGGATAAACTCTTTGCCCAAGAGAACAGAGGGAAATAGCAGACACCCATTCTTGCAAAGCTACAAGATGATTGATAGGGAATACAAGTGAGTAAATTAGAGCAACTCAGCCTTAACAAACACAAAATCTGAATCAAACATTACATTTGGAATATGAAACATTTTGTCCTTAAAGCAACTGATAATTTAACTCACTTGTGCAGACTGAGGGGCTCTATGTTGCAGAACATTGATTAAAGAATTAACCACACAAAGAAACAATCAAATCTCTGTAATGGAGTAAAAGGTGCCTGGTAAATAATAATAATACAGTTCTATAAGGAATAGTTGTCAGGAGTCTGGGTGGTTTCACCTCTAAAATTATGTATTGTGATCATCTTCCGAAGTCTGTTTCTGACTATGCTTCTCTAACTTCACTGGAAAAGCACAACCCACTGCTGATTGAACCCCTTAGGACTGCAAGGCATAACCTCAACCTCTAGGGAAGACAAGCTCATTTAGCATTTCAGCATAGCTGAATGCAACTTTACCCATCCAGGAACAAAGGGCATGATTCGCACTTAAGGTGGGCAGACCTGTGTCCTGAAAAACATCACATTTTAGAAAATCTTCAGGATTATGTTGGGCAGCAGAGTACAAGCTCTGGCTGTAGTGCAGGAGCCAAGAGGTTCAGTATGAAACACAACAGCATTCTGGAGCAATTGAGAAGTAACATTACCCTGCCTAGTCTAGCAGTAAAACAAATACCACACTGGGTACCCACACTTCACAAAGGGTGCTGAAAAATTAGTCTTGGAAAAAAGTTACAGGGGAAAAATTCAGATAGCTGAGAAACTGCTTTCTAGGACCAGACTCTCTTGCATTAGCTACATGAAGTTACACACAGCTGGACCTGTAAAACTACTCAGAAGTCTCTAAAAGGTAGTTCTTAAAATTTCATATAAATTCACAGAGGTTATAAGTCACAGTAACAATCACTACCATTAGTAAAGGGGTACTAGAAAAGCCAGAACAGAGCTATCATTAGAAGCAATCATGCTAGATATGAACTGTATTTACTCTCAAACTTCGTATTTGATTGGAAAATCACTGGGATAAGAACCTTTAGTTATTCCTAAAAATACGTAAAAAAAAATCAAACAACCCCTTGGAACTCAAAGGATTTAAGGTGCTTTTCCCCAGAAAGTACCACTCTGCTAAGTGAAAGCCAGAAGGTGCTTGATGAGAACATAAAGAAATAAAACACTGGGCCTATTTCATTAAAGCAAATGGCTTCTCTCTTCCTATTCTTGTCTACTTCGCTACATAACCAACCATCTGGTCAGACCAGATGATCTTTCAAGGTCCCTTCCAACCCAGGCTCTTCCATGATTCTGTAGCTTGAAAGGCCCATGTCTAATATTGGATCACATTGTTGCCTGAGATGCAATCTGCTCACACATTCAGTTTTCTTCCTGCTAAAGGGTTGTAATAATTGGTCTTTGATAGTATCACAGTGTTATATGTTGGGGAAGGGGTGCGTTGTGAGAGGGTTCTTCATGCCCTCGCCAGCCCACCCCACACGGTACCCTCGGGTTCGGCGTCGGATATCAAGGTGCGTTCTCACAGAGATAGAGCCTTGGCTCCAATGGTTAAAAACAGGAACGTTCAACTTTATTGGGGGGTAAATAGGTTTTTATAACTTTTTGGGGTGAACACGATGACAACTTGGGATAGGGTAATAGGCTCTGGCCACAAGGCAGCAGGCTGCTCTGATTGGTGGAAGGGCTGGTGCCCACGAGGCAGACAGCACACCCCTGGTGCCACCAAGGCTGTGTTTTTCTCGGGTCTGAGGTTGTTTACCTGGTCGTGGCTGCCTCAAGGTTATGGTGACCTTGGCCAGCTGTCAGCCCCTGGATCGTGGGTTGTGCATATGGGGCTTAAGGCCAAACTTTCCCTACAGTTATAGTATCATACAAGGGGTGGGGGGAGGAGTTAAAAGCTACTGGCTTATTTTGATTCTAAGCAGAGGTTATTGAAGGACATACTAGTTGTGGAACCAGATTCCTAAATCTGCAGAAGTTTCACAGGTAATTTCAAGCAAAACTTGTTTGAAAAGCAGCAGCTTTGTATACTGAAAAATAAGCTCGGCCAGACTGCAGCTTTAAAGAGCTCAGATATTTGCTGCCAAGAGAGCATAAAAGCAGGGAAAGTTTAAATGACAGTGAGCTCTGTCGCAGCAAAAGTGTGAAGTGATCTAAGGCTGGCTGTTTCTCACTTCAGAGAAAAGCAGCAGGTTGCAGAATCTCCTGCAAGAGGGCTCATCCCTGACAGGCTGGGGAATGAAGGACAAGCGAAGGGCTCAGAACTGCACCTACTTTCTCTATGACCTGGAAAATAAATAAGAAGGCAAATGACCTATTTCTTCCAAGTATATGGGAGAGATGGGGGGGGGGGCAATTTGGACTACACCAGAATGACTTCAGGCTAAGAATCACACACACAAATTACGGCACAACTACAGCATCACCATCAAAAATCAGTTGGTTTTGAGGTAAACCTGCCAGTGCCAGTGGAAGCACTATTTCCGGTAAAAACCTCCACAGTTCTGAAATTATGTTCCTCAATCTGCCTTACAGACCTCTCATTCAAGATTTAGAAGGTCACATGAGATTCACATTCAGACTTTTCTTCAGTTTTAACTAATGCTGAAGGGAGAAGATGAGTTTTCACAGGGACCTGTGATAATCACGCAGACAAAATGGTACTGATGACACTGTGTGACTTGAAACATAAATTTGCATCCTGCCAAAAAATCTAAATGTAATTAGTGTTGCACTGATCAGAGTGGAGGCACGTATACCAGAACATCTAGAAAAGTTGCATACCAGGAAAGGTTTTTTCAGTGCTAAGCCCAACAAGCACAGTTTGAGTATTCTATCAAGAAACCATAAAGATTCTTTTTCATTCCCTGTCAGGTCTCCAAGATTACAGCAACTCCTAAGCACCCCCACAACAGGACTTTTGTTCTGCATGAGGCATTAGAGGAGATGCCTCAAGGAATTCTGAACAGACCACTCATTTAGCTATCTTAATATTCATGGTTGAATTCCTCTGTTTTAGCTTGCCCTGAGTCCTGGAGGGAAACTAGTGGTATCCACAACAAGGACAAAGAAAAGCAAGGAATTTGATTGAAACCACAGGACTGTCACTGGAACCACAAAACTTACCTTCCTTCATAGGAAGGACGGGACACAAGTGATCTTTCCACAAGTGATCTTTCCATGATTTTAAAGAACTAAGATCTCTCACCACCAGCAGCCTGAGGAAGCTTTTAGTATGCAACGTACTGACATCCTGCCTAGTGCAAAGACTTAAAACCTTATTAAATAAATACCCACAGCCACTCGCTTTGGATACCGGATTAAAGCTCTTTATCCCAGCAATGTAAGGCATATGGAATACATTACAAAATACCAGCTAATTCTGGGGCATAAAAGTACTCGGGCAGCGGGTGGGGGGGGGAGGCCTCTCTGCAGCTATACGTGTGATTAAGTTGCAAATGCTTATTATTATTCCTCCCTGTTTGGAAAGTACAGCCAATAAACTCTGCCTCTAAAGAACAACTTAAGACATTAACAACGTAAGAGCAGGGAAAAGTGTTGACATAAGAAGCAGTTCACTTCTGTGCAGCAGGTCTTATTTTGTTTATTAATACTGGTTTGAAGGAATGAAAACTAAAAATTCCTCACAACCTGCAGGGTACAAGCAGCCTGGCTAGCTTAAGAGACTGCCTGCCCTGAGTTGTCTCAGATAGTCACCAGTGGTAAGAGAAGCTTAAGTTAATATGCAGTAGGAATACTGACTAAGTTTGAGACTTCAGAAGTGAGTGCATGACTCTGAGTGCCTAATGTAGGGATGTAATTTTCCTGCTACAGCTGGGCAGCTACAGAGGTCGTCATCCTCATCTGCAGGCTGTTGGGCCCCTGGCCTGAGGCCACCGTTGCATCAGCCATACCACATCAGCTGTTCTATGCAGGCTGTCCCTGAGCCTTTTCAGACAAAACAGGCTGCTTTAGTTTCTTGCTTCTCTTTTTGAACGAGAGGCCTCAGGGACAGCTCATGGTGAGCGGTTCAGTATGGAGAGCAGAGGAATGGCACATCTGCTGCTTGAGAGGGTATCTAATGAAACTCACCTACAACTTTCAGCAACTCATTTCAGAAATAAGATATTTCACACGCTAACATTCTGTGACCATCAATTCTTGTATGCGTTGGAGAAAAAGAACACCTCCATTCAGTTTTTAAGATTTTGGGTTGAATCCACTTCGTAAAGCCGGGCTGTTTCCTAGCTGGTCAGGTAGAACCATCACAGTGGGCAGCAGACCCTCAGTTCACACCTGGAGCACCACCCCCACCACCACTCTGAAGTCAGGAACACTTCACACCTTCCCTGCAAACCTACAAATTGAGACTCAGCACTGGTCCAGCCTAAATGTAAGTGTAAAGAGACATCAATTAGCTTAAAACAGTGAAAGCCTTTGAGTGTCTTTGCCCACCTTTTGGGAAACTACCACAGTAGCTGCTGCTGAACCATTACTGCCAGATCATTTTGCAGATTTCCACTTTTGCTCAAGCCCATTCATTAAATACAGATGAAGCTACTGCCTGCAATGTTTTTGAAGCTTCACAGTCATGCAAGGATGCTTCCCCTTTCATTCTTGTCAAACTAGGGACACCAGTGACAGCTTCAGGCAAGGTCCAGGGCAATGACATGTATAAAAATAAAGCAACAAGTTGGATTTAAAACAAGAGGATGGCAAAGAAAGCAGAAAAGCACAAGTTAAACCTCTGAAACTATTTTACTGCTCGCATTTTTATTTGAAATTTAAGAAGAAACTTACAGTTACATGCTTATTGGAAGTGTTTTTCCCTAGGAAGGGGCACACTACCTGTGCTGGTTTAAAGGTAAACTGGCAGGAACAATGAACCCAACACAAAAGACATAATAAGTCAGAGTAACAATTTAATAAAAATATTACAATAAATGCAATGATACAGAGAGATACTGGTTTTAACCCACAAAACCCAGAAGTATAACCCAGCACACTGGGGCACAAACAGAATGATGTTCGTTAGCCCCTGTGCTGAGCCCCACATGGTTACCCCTGAGTCCAAAGTTAAAAGAAGGGAAATAAAAACCTGTTGGTGCAGATGACAGTTGCAGTCTGGTCAAGAGTGGTGGTCGCAGTCCTGTCAAGGTTCTGCCCCTCCCCTGGATTCGATGAGTGGTCCCAGAGGTCTCCAAATCCCAAGATTATATATGCTCAGGTTCAGGAGGGAATGCTCAGTACCTCCCCCAGGGTTGGGAGTTCCACAATGGGTGATCTGACTCTTTGAGTCATGGGGTATTTTTGGAATCACTGATGGCCCATTAGAAGACACGCCCCTGCAGGCTGGATGTGAAGGTGCTAACAGCTTCCTGGAGGGGAGTTATCACAGCTCTTATCTCACAGGTTTCTTTAACACCCAGTTTACATCCTGCGGTGTCAGGTGTGCCCTGGGCAGCTACTGCAAATGGTCCATTGTTAACAGTTCATGAGAAACGGCGTAGAGGGTTTGGAATACACAGCTTTGGTCACACCCACACAGTGATAAGCTGGACAAGCTGGTCCCAGCTTGCTGAACTAGGACACTACCACAGTTTCAGAACAAAGTCACAGAATTATGAGCCTTTATATTTAACTAAGAATAAGGATTCACTTTGTGGTCTCTACCAGCAGGATGCTTTTGCAAAACCAGACCAAGATATATATATGTGAATCAAAGTTTCATCTGGAAAACCATTCCAAAAACAGCACTCAAAC
This sequence comes from Hafferia zeledoni, assembly GCA_035583235.1. NCBI lineage: Eukaryota > Metazoa > Chordata > Aves > Passeriformes > Thamnophilidae > Hafferia > Hafferia zeledoni. Next base: position 67,520,060 of record JAWWEV010000083.1, read on the forward strand.
CTACTTAGACTCATAAAAATTCCTGTAAGATTTAACACAAGGCTGCTGACTGATTCTGTACTGCTTCGTCACCATTATGGTGCTCTTAAGGGCACGCGAACTATTAGCTTAGTTACACAGTTTACTCATTATACTTCTCATTTTGTTGCACTCAGTAATATATGGGTGCTGGGGGAAGCTCTGAAATAGTTAAGTTTCTTTTATGAATTAGCAATTCAAGCTCTACTACTTGAAGGCTGTTAACTTTTCACCGGAGAAACAAAATCAGATCCCAAATGTTGGACTTTACTGAACTACAGTAACCTTTTTTCTTTAAAGAAACACTCCGTATGAGACAAAACTGGCAGAGTAGAAGACAGACAAGCCTTTAGTATTTGTGAAACATGTTCCTCCTGCTTTACAGGAAGATCATCCTTGAAAACAAGCATTTTCTGTATATGGTATGATACAAAAACCATAATTACTACTTTTATAGCAATAATCCTGCCTTCCACTTAAGAGTAAATCCTCACTGGAGGAGAGGTTTGTATGTATTTCATAATCCAGAAAATATCCCTCTTCCCCCACTGTGACAGAGTTCAATGCTTTTTTCACTTGATCAGTCCCTTTATCTTGTTTTCACAAGACTTGCCATTCTCCACTCTGGAGCCTTAAAACCATGGGTATCATAGGCAAAACTTAACAAAAATTACTTTTCTGAAAAGCTTTTCTATCAAATGTTATATATATCCATGGAAAATGGCTGCAATAGCTTTACTGTAAAAAACAAAGTATCAACCTACAGTAAGCAAGAGTGTCTGAAGAAAAACCCAACAGTGATTCAGTAGAATTCATTTAACAGTCATTGTTAACCTGTACAACTCCTACACCAGGACAACTTAATAAAGGCAACAGGCTGAAGTAGGATATGTAGTGGTTGACAGGACGCTACTTCCAATTAAAAGCAAACAAGCACTGTGGAAATTCATCTGGATTACTATGCAGAGGCAGCAAACTCATTCAAACTCATTCAGACCCTGAGACCTATGCATTTCCATCCACTTCAGTTGTCTGCAGGAAATCCAAGCAAGTTACATGCAGGCAGGCTTGTTTATTTCAGCAAAACAATGAGGCTCTCAATGTGCACTGGACTCCCAACTTCTGCTTGCAATGAACTATAATGGGGTGCAGGCTGAATTCTGTTGTTATGCCCAAATACTTCATTTTGAAGATCAAAAAGGGGAGAGAGTTATCTGCTTTTCAGCAGCAAAACTCAACACCAGCTCCATTGGGAAAGCACCATTTGACACCTCTGCAAGGAGAAATAACTGAAATATCCTGAAGATGAACCATGAAGAAAAAATGTTATCTTCCTCCTGTGCTTTAATGCAATTCTAAAAAGCTGCAGAATTGGTCTAGAGGCTTCCAGGAAGTATTATCTAAAACAACCTTCCCATTCTGAACTTAGGATTCATTTAAGGAAGCTACTGAACAAGTTCTTCAGTGACATCATCTACCTAGAATTTTTGCTCAAAGTAAATTTAGAACAGAATTAGTCTTGCAGTGGGAAGATTTGTGCCATTATTTAATTCCTTACAATTATTTCTTTAAAAGAATACTTTAGCAAGACATTTCAAATCATCCCTTATTAAGATGGCCTCAAGAAACTCCATTTTTCTGAGCAGTTTTACAATTCCATGCAGGAATATTAAAAAGTGAAAATGTACTAGATGAGGCCAAAACCACCAGGCCTTACAAACTTGGAGTAGTACCACGGCTTGCATGGCAGCATGTACAGCTTCTGTAGGATGGGACCCAATGAATGTTCCACTGATCTTTGCCCTTTCTCCCCATTCCAGCCCCCATAAAGCACAGCTGAGCAGCATGCTGGAGATACACATTTATTTTTGTAAAGTCATGCAAAAACTGAATTTTCCTTCTAATACTCCCAATGCACAATAAAGCCACAAGCACAGTGAAATCCCTGGCATCCCACCTGTCTAAAGCAATTGCTGTATTGGCAAAAGCTCTGAGATAACCAAATGTTTTAGGCAAAGCTGGAGTCTTGATGGAACTGAAGAGCAAAATTACTCTGATGACTCTGCTGAAGTTAACAGCTGCTTTCAGGTTTTATCACCGTTAGATGCTCAACACGAAGCATAGCAATGTAATCTCAAAATAACTACTTGAACACACACACACACCTCTGAGAAGGAAGAATGACAGCCCCTGGCAGAAGTTCATCTGTATGTCTTAGAAAGACAAAAATTTATGCTCCTTACCAGCAAAGGTTGAGCAAATCCCCACTCACCCTTGCATGTACCTGTCTTGCCCCGAGGATGGAAGATGGGGATAGTCAAACGTTTAAAAAAAGCTACAGAGGAACACATATGCACGACAGATCAAGAATTGTTTTGTATGAACTTCATGCATAACGCAAATCTTTCAATATACTCTAGGCGAAAATTTCACCAGCTGCAAGATGATTTTGTGTGTTAAATGTATTCATGTTCAAGCGTAGACGAATTTCTTACAGCAAATGGCCATGTGAGCGACCAGACTGTATGGACTCTGTGAGATTGAAGCAGCTACCAGCAAAGAATAAACAAAGGCACAGCTGCTGCTGAGTGGTAAAGAAGAAATCACTCCCCAGGAGTTCACACAGCAACTCCCCAGACTTTCACACAAGAACTCTTCAAAGTTTCTCACAGGACTCTTGAGATTCACTTGGGAACCGTTAGGATGTTTTATCAAAACACTGGACTTGTGAGATATGGAATATAACCAATAAAATGTTGCTGTATGGTGTGACAATTACTATAACCAATTAGCACGTAGCTTTGACCCTATATAAAACTGCTTGCAGTGTATCAATAAAAGGCATTCTCCCTAAAACCAAAATGGTTCACTGTGTGATGTCCTATGATCCTCCACATTATTCACTTTATTCAAGTACAATGATTTTGTCCTTGCTTTTTCATCAGAAAAAATAAGTCAGGTATTTCACATATCTAGAAGCATGTAGTAATCTAAATCCTTGTTAAGGTTAAGCATTTTAAGTACGACACCACTTCCTACAACAGACCACTGTACCAGCATTACTGTATAGATCCAAATCTCAACTCAAGATTTATCACAGGACCCAGCCAATAAGCAGCTTATGTCAAAACAATTCTCTACAGTGGTGCAAGGCTCTTACTAGCACATCTCAACCAGGTCGAGTTTAAAAAAAAACACAAAAAACTGTGATATGGAATAATACTGAAATGTATAAGCTGAAATGCATCTACTGAAATGTGTGAGCTGTCCAGTCAAGTCCCTCCAAAGGTTAGCCCTGCAAAGAGAAGGCCAGAACGCTGGATTTGGAATTGTCAACACCTACAATAAAAAGCCATGATATCTAATAGTTTAAAAAGACTAACCAGTAGATAAGGACTGAGTGACTGCTGTAAGCTGCACAAAGGGAGAAAAACACAAAAGCCAGAAGAAACAGCACAAGGAATTTGTCAGAGAATTATCTGTCATTTAAAATTCAGTTTCATTAACACACCATTTCCAAGCTTTGGCTAGAAGGTATTCTGGCTGAGTCATAACCTTCTGAGCCAATCTTACTCCATCCTATGAGCCAGCGTGTTCACAACTTGCTAGTTAAGCATAGTTCATATACTTTATGTCTATACCTTGTCTGCTTTCCCCACATTCCAGTAGTCAATACCTGTGTGTGCATGTGATTTTATGTAGGATGTTCACACAAATTTTTTTTTTAAAGAAGTCAGTCAAAGCAATAACCTTTTTGGTTTGCAGTTCTGAGTTCAGTAAGTAGCACAGAGTACATTATTCTCCAGTTGCCTCTTGCCCCCACTCTTCCTTACAACTCTGTAGTGAGAGATGTTCCTAATAATACCCATAACAGCCCTTCTTTTTCACTTCCCTTTTATCAGCAAGAGCAGCTTCAAAGAATCCACATAGGATAGGAGAGACAGGATCTGCAGATACCCTTGGAAAGTTTCACTACCCCGATTTCTGCCTGCTTATAGTCGTCCACCTTGTTTTCTTGATAAAGAACATGTATCCTTTGCTTCACTTTAAATCAACTTCCGTCATTCAACTGTTTGCTGTTTTCCAATTTGCATGACAAAGGTTGGATTATGCCAGCATATTTTAAAAACATATGGCAGCAGGAAAAGGCAACTTGTATCAAAACTCTGCATTCAGGCCGCATTCCTGGGGTGGTGGGGTGGGGGGAAAGACAAAAGAAGAAAACCTGATTTTATAAAGTAAGAAGAAGGAAACAGTGGGGAGATATATGTATCACGAAGAAATATGAAAGGAAACACTTTCCCAATGCCCTTCTACTCTTGGAAACAGGCAGAGAAGATTTATCACATGCCCAAAGATATCAGGTTTGACACAGTTTCTTCTCTTTTCTACCACTGAGACTAGAAGTCACTGGATAGCACATGGGAATTGTCTACGAATGCACATCATATTTCATTACAAAGGAGAGGAAAAAAACCAGAGAAGATTGGCTTTTTCCATTCCTTTTTTAAATTAAATCAACTATCACACATCTGAGTCATCCTGAAACCCATCAGTTTTCTGTCCAAAGCACTCCAAAGGGCTGTGAAAGGACAATCCTAAGTGTTAGCTCATAAGCCTAACTACTCTCCCAAGTTTCTTGTTTGATGCTATGCATCCCTGTAAGAAAAATGTTGAAAATTTCCACATCTGCAACAAGTGAAGAAAAAGTCTGTACAAAGCTTCAGTTTTATGAGCACACAGTCTGATTTAAAGCTCCTGAAGCCTCAGGAGGTTATGTAGGAGAAATCAAAATGAGTTCATAAGTTCAACTTTGACAGAAAAGTGAGCGTGCTAAGAACAACCCCAAGAACTCGAAAATCCACCAGAGCAGCACTTTAACCTGGTTCATGGTAATTTTAGAAAGGGATCCATAAATACCATGAATACTTTGTACAACACTAGTAGGATCAACTTGAAGCTCAGGGTACTTCTCAGAGCTTTCTCTTCTCAGTGAAAATACCCAGAGTCTGAAGTGCCCACCTACTTATGAGAGGACCCTATCCTAAAAGTCAAGCAGCTTCTTTACAGGCACTTGAATCCAAGACCTCTCAATACTAAGAGAGCAGCCCAGCTGGGCAGTGTTCAGTGTAATACACAGCACAACTAAGTCCATTTAAGTATATTGATTGTGATCAGACCATAACAGTATTTCATTTTTCTGCCATAGGAAAGAAGGCTTTCTCTACCACTGCAAAAAATATTGTGGCTGTACAGAAACATAGTAGTTAAACTGTTTACTTTGGAAAAAACAGAGCAACTGAAACTGTTCCACCCTCCCCCCTTGTCCAATACTAGCATCCAAAAACAAACAAAAAGCTCCCAACAAAACCAAACCACTCATCTCCAATGCACATCACTTGAAAGTTCAGCATATCTGAGTATTATTAAAATTGTATTGAACCCTTCACCCTATAATCAGGGGGAAAAACCTAAAATATGCAATATCTCATGTAAGCAGGCTCTCCATTTTGATTCACCCACTCTAGCTGACCAATAGTCTGAAGTGTGTCCTTATAGAGGAAGGGATCACGTTATATTTGCCTTTCTCAAAGCCCTTTCACAGGTCAGCTTCATGCAGAGGAATGCAAATGGCCTGGACTTTATGACTGAATACTCTAATCCTCTACTCCTCTCTCACAAACTGCTTCATTGAACTGAATAAAGAGGAACAAGAAAAGGTTGATCAAAATTCCCCTCATATGCCTTCCCTTTCCAGAGACGTATTATGTCACTGGACACAGCCATATGTCCACAACGAAGATCACTACTAAAGCTTATTTCTTTAAAACACACTTCAAGCTTCATTGTCAGAAAAATGTCTGTGAGGCTCTCTCATTCACAAATATTTGCAAGATTAGGTTTTCAAACCATTTGGACAGATTTTGAAAAGAATCCTTCCCCAAATACTGTAATCTTGATTCCTCTGCCCACTCACTCTCCTTTGAGGGAGAACTGAGACTCCTAAGGACTTTTTTGGACATTATCTATTTATGTTCCAATTATCTTCATCTCCACCTCATCAAGAAAGGAAAAGGCCAAAAATATACTTACAACACTTTATTTAATAACATCACAGAAACAAAAATTTGTGCAGTGAAATTTATTATTAGATAAAGCAATAATTAATTTTAATTGCAAACTATTTACTTTGCACAAGTGAAGCATGTTGGGTACAAAACACCAAACACTGCCAACCTCCAAATGCATATCATTCTGTTATACTTCAGATCACTACAACTCACATAGTTGATGTTTTGTATTTTTTTTAAAAACAAGTTTCATATACAGTATTTCTACCCTAATGGATTTAATTAAACTCTCTAATGTCTAGTCATTTTAAGTAGTAGATCAATCCCAGACAGCTGGACAGATCACATTTAGATACATAAAGACAATGAGACTTAAACTGAAAAACCATGAAATTATTCAATGTAGTGTTTTTTATGACAAATAGTCAAATCATAGAATATGCTCAATGGGAAAGGACCCATCAGAAACTTCTGGCCCTGCGCTGCACACCCCAAGAATCACAACCTGTGCCTGTGAGCATGGTTGTCAAAGGGTTCCTTCAGGGAACTTTTCTCACCCTACCAACACAAAGGTTTTGGGAGTTGAAGTGCTGGGACTGAGAACAAAGGAGTGGTTGATGGCTCTAGATTCCAACTGAATGGTGGCATGGAGGTGAGAAAACAGACTCAATGCACCTGGGAGGGGGAGAGGCTTCTCCTGTCTGCTGGCTTCACTTCATTTTGGGCAGCTGCTGGGAGAGAGCCACTGTTTTGCTGAGCTTGTGAGAGCTCCTTTGTGCTCAGCTCTTTGCTTTCCCTCCCCTCACCTCCATCTCTGGACACCCTGAGCTCCAGAGAGAGAGAGAGGAGAGAAAAGAGTCACAGCTGCTTTGGGACACACTACAGACCTTTTCCTGGGGACCAACTTTGACTGCAAGGAGATTTCTGGGAATTCCCACCACTCCTCAACTCCCAGTGTTTCCTTCTTTTGAACAAAGGACAAGGAGAGAGAGAGTCTGCTCTTCCCCCCATGGGAAAGGCTCCATCCTGCACCACGTGAGTCTTACACCCCTCTTGTCTCTGCCTCACTGGGAAAAGACTGAGAATTCACCTTGCAGCCAGCCGAGGTGTGACACTGACACTGTCCATAAATAAAACTGCACCAGGAGGAGCCTACAGTTTACGGGCGTTGGTTTTTTTGGTGCTGGTGGAGTAGTTTGCTCTGGTCTGTTTATAGTTATATCTATCTATCTATCTATCTATCTATCTATCTAGTAGTTAAGAACAGTTATCCTTCTTATATACATTTTCTAATTAACAGTTGGTTGGGGTTTTTTTTAATTTAATAATGGGTGACATGGTTATTGAGGAGGAATCCTCTCCTCTGGTTTTGGTAAACATTTTGGTTTTCCCTCAAAGTAAGACAATAGTCCAAACACTTCCTGAACTCAGACAGGAGAGCCTGATCCACTGCCCAACCGCTATCCGGGTGAAAAACCTTTTCCTGATGTCCAACCTAAACCTCCCCTGACTCAGCTTCATGTACCTGCCCCTCCACTTACAAAGAAAGCAATCAGCTTTATTTTCTCCTACATTTTCTTCATATTCTGAATATGCACAAACCAGAAAATGAAGGATACAGGCTTGAAAGCAGCTTCTCTTAAACCTTAAGCAAAGCTAAGCAGGAATAGAAGAAAATACTGAAATTGATACATCAGCTAGCATACTAAGTGTGAAGTCATACACAAGGAGATGCCACTCTAAGAAAGGCCACTGCAAAAACAGGAATCACACATAATATTTTTATGAGAAGCAATTTATTAAATCAAGCCTAAAGTTCAAGACCTGATCACACTCTGCACTAGTTACACAGGCCGGGACCAGTTTATCACAGTGCGCGTGTAACCAAAACTGTGTATTCTACACCTTCTATCTCATTTCTGATGAACTGTTCAAAATGGATTGTTTGCAGCACCTGAGCAGGGCACACCTGACACCTCAGGCTACAAGCTGGGTGTTAAAGAACCCTGTGAGGCATGGGAATGTTTCTTTCTTCACACCAGTGACTCAGCTGTGATAACTCCCCTCTGGGGAGGTATTAGCACCTTCACACCCAACCTGAGGGGTCATGTCTGCTAACAGGCCATTATGGACTGGCATAATAGGCAGCTGAAATAACCTAGACCATCAAAAATTCCAACAATGTCCCTTGACTCACAGAGTTAAATCGCCCATTGTGAAACTTCCCGCCGTGGGGGAGGTATTGGGCATTCCCACCTGAACCTGAGCATATATAATCTTTGGGGTTTGGGGACTTCTGGTACCACTTGTCTGATCTAGAGGAGGACCAGAACTTCAAAAGGACTGCAGCTGTCACTCTTGACAAGACCATCATCCTCACCAACAGGTTTTCCTTTCCTTTTACTTTACACTCAGAAAGACTATGTGGCACTCAGCACAGAGGTTAATGAAAAATCTGATTTCAGCTTCAAGAGACATTGTCATCAGTATTTCAGTTTTCCTATCAAACCAAGATGATGAGAGGAAGGCTTATGAACATTCTTACAGCAGTGGAACATCTGCAAAGATTTAATGGAAAGCAGAAATGAGAGGGAGAATTGCCCCTTTCAATGCAGGCAAACAGTTGCCCCTATTGCCCTAGTCTGTCTTGCTCAATGCCCTACTCATAAATCTGAGTTTTTGTAGTGCCCTTGTGCTGGTTTTTGAAGCAAAGTAAGCCAGTGACCCAGAAGGCAATTAAGTGAAAGGAGCTGTGTAGTTTACCTCATCCAATTTGCATTTTGCATACTTATAGTATAAAAAGCTGTTTAGACATACTTTCTCTTACTGCTTCAGCAAATTGTTTGTCATTAGAATTGTTGATATGATGTGAGAACCCCCACTGGCTGAATTTAGAAGCACTTACTGTAACTGTCTTTTTCCTACAAAAGCGTACAGTTGTCTTGACCATTCCTAAACAGAGAGGTTTTGAGCAAGCATAGCAGCTGTACTAAAATATTTATACAACTTCACATTTCAACAAAAATCACTCCATTTCTTGGCCCCTATTCTCAGTGAGACTTTTTTCTTACAAACTTTTTCCTTCCAACCACTTGAAATGCTTTCACTACTCCTTTGCCTCAGGTTTTGCTACTTCCAGGGCAGAACTCACCACTGCCTCCACAAGCTGACTTCAGGAGTGGTTCATGTGTTCCCCAGGAAGGACATGAACAGACAAAAATCCTGTTATGAGGGCTTATCATGTAAACCAAGAGCACAGTTACTTAACACTCAAATTTGCAGGACACCACTGAGGAAGGCTGGCTGGCATATTCTAGTACTCAGTAATACACACAGCAAGCCAACTAGAACTTGCTACAGAAAATAAACTGACCAGTCTTCTCCAAAAACAGGCTTTGCTTGAATTTGGACTTGGAGACTCAGAGATTTCAGCTCCAAGGATGCAATGAGTTAGTAGCTCTCACTGAGGTCTTGCCTTACTGAACCATGAAGTACAGTCTGAGGACTCCATGTAGGTTCAAAATTCTTTGACTATCTTCAGAAAATAAACTCACCAGTCCACCGGAAGCAGATGACTAGAGGAAATGTAACTTCTTAGCTTCTTAATTGAGAAAATTTTTTCTTCTAAGTCTAATCTGAAAGAGATATTGGCCTTCTCAGCTTAATTTGAAATAGTCAAATCTACAGAACTTACTAATGTTAAAATAAGAACACAGATCGTCTCTGAAAAAGATTATACCGGGACTTATTATTTTTTTTACTAGAAGCAGCTACCTCATAACGAACATGAAGGTGATACTTTCCAAGATGTTTTAACCTAATGCAAAAAGGCATTTTGAATCCACACATGGTGTTAAGTTTTCACCACACAGAATCCAACACATGGCAAGAAAATTCTCATGTTGCCTCAGTAAAGTTTGCTTGAGGAGAATGTGGAAATTATCTGAGAGCACTGGGCTAGGCCTCAGGATATGGGACAGAAACTCAAACTTCTATCTCTTACTTTTCTTGCCTTCTAAATTTTGTGCTTTGTTTACCATTTCAAGGGGAAAACAAAAAGGAAACACACAGGCAAAATTACTTTTAAAATTTCCTGTGCAAGCTGCAAGTAGAGCAGCTGTGTTCATCTGACACTCATTAGGGGGAAAATCTGTTTGGGAACAAAGTAAATACAACTCAATACTTGAAGTCACACTTTCCTCGAAATCTATTTACAAACTTGACAGCCCTAACTATGTACTGTCACAATGATAGCCTCAGTACAAGAGGGCAGGACTACTTCCAAATTCCTTGCATTTAGTTGCAACAATGAGTTTCCCTGTGACTAAAGATAATTTTCCAGAGATGCATCAGACAGGCTCATAACTCTTCTGTAAAGGAAGCTTGATGAAAAGTAAAAATGTGACAGCAGCAGTTTTAGAGACAGATTTGGCCAGAAGATCACAATGATGAAAAAAAAAGTGCATTCAAGAAATCTATCCTTTCAAGGCACTCCTTATCAAGTCACCTTCAGCTTTACCTTCACAACTCAAACAATTAAAATGAGGGCCATTCAGTGTACTCTTCTTAATTCCTCCTTAAGCTAAAGGGCAGTAATCCTCCAAGGCAATAATAAATCTATTATTTAATGAAAACAAAAGGAACAGAATACATTTAAGACACATTCCTCTGCGGTATATTACTGAAAGATGAAAGATGCGATCAAGTACAAGACATATCCAGCATGGCATAGATAGCTTCTTGCTGCACGTATACCCTTGACAAAAACAAAGACTGTACCAGGCTGGAAAACAAGGAATCCTACAGGCTCCAAGGCTGCTACACGCTTTTCACCTGACCAGAACGTCTGTCTTTGGAATACTGTCTTGTTATGAGGTTTAAAAAACCTGTCCAGCTTCTACAGAAGAAGCATAAAAGCCACAATACTGCTAATGGACAAAGGACAGCTTCAATTTATTAAAATTACATAGATATGGCCAACTCCTACATTTATATAAGTATTTGAGTTATTGTCTCCTCTCCTTGAGAGTTAGCCAGCACTGCAGGGTAGCACATTTTACAGTAATATTTTAAAGAGGACAAGCCAACAGTGTTACACCAATCTGTGGAGTACATTCACTCTTTATCATTAGAGATTCAATCTCCTGGTACTACTCTTCTAGTACAGCACATAACATAGAAGTAACACAGAAATGTAAAAGAAGCCTGTGAATCTACTAAGCACAAAAATACTCTATGACCAAACCCATCGACCTGGAACTAATGCGGATTTGTCCAGATTCTGTAAAAACCCAGGAACACTGAAAACCAGGGCTTTTGTTTATTAATTCGCTAGTTTAGGGGTAAATTATGAAATACTTAAACTTTTTTTGCCAGCAAAACATGAAAACTTTCTATAGGCGGACATTAGCAGTTTTATCTTCTCCTCAACACACAAGCACCACTATGCATCCCTGGTCCCATTCTCCTCTCTCTTCTGTATCCACAAATAATTATCTAAATAACATTTTTCAGCCTGCAATTATAATGCAGTTCGGTTGTTGTTGTTTTCTTCTCTTATTTTATTAATGCATTATCCCAAGATTGGTCATTCCACTGCTCTGAAACAAAAATAGTACACTTCTGAAGAGGACTGAGCCACTTGTTCTTATAAAAAGATTATCATGCCAGTACAAAGGTGGTGGTTTCTATCCAAGTTACTCAAGCATCCTGCAATAAGCTAATCAGAAGTTCATCGTTATTTGTCCAAACAGATTAGCGCTGAAGCAATGGCATTATGTAAAAGACTGCTTCTCTCTGACCTGCTTCATTAGCTCCAAATCGTAGTTACAAAATGCAACATGCTACTTCAGCATTTATGCAGCAATCAGCAGTTAGAACTTTTACCATCACTCCCTTTAACATCACCCACAATGTATGAACACACGGTGGCTGAAGTATAGCCCACGGGTGCTGGGCTCTTAAAACTGCCTGCCCACTTACAACACAAAAGGTAGAGCCCACGGACTCCAGGAGCCTATGTAGCTCTCATCAATTTATCTTGGTTTAAGTGTGTTTGTGCAGAAGAGTGGCCCACAGACAGACAACAATGTGCTGCTCCATTTTCTAGAAATTATTTGCATTTGTATCTGCTGATGAAATTGAGCCATTCTCCAGTGAAGACAATTTGGATATTTATTCAACCTGACAGAATCAAGCTATTTAACAATGGGAGGAGAGTAAGGATGAAATAATAGGAGTAGGATGTTATGAAGCAGAGAAGAGGTAGAATAAATACTGACATATCCCATTGTAAGTCTCAAGCTGACATTATTGAGTCGGCTTTGGAAACTAGGACAAGTGTTCTGAATCATGACAAAAAGGCTTTCAAAGATACACTATCTGCTCTTTGTTTGGATTTGAAGAAAGCAAGCAGCTTCCCTGAGCTGGTGGGTACATTCTCAGAGCTCTTCTGTTAAGAGACATTTTCAATTTACCTAGTTAAGATGGGAAATTTTCCATGGAAAAGAATCAAGCAACTTAGCTCCTGGACTTGTTTGCTGTGAGAAATCACACAGGTTATGGATGTGCAGTCAGCAAGGTGCAGTACATACGCCAGACAGAATTTACTGGAAAAAATATATGTTACTGTTTACAGGGTAATAGTATCATATCTCGGATCCTAAGCCTGGTTCCCATAACTCACTACATGGAGAGGAGCAGGGGTATAAAGGGAGATGGATGTATCTCTCACAAAAAGTAAATGGCAAACTAGCTTTGTGTTTGTTTCACTACCTTATACCATCAACAGAAAAATACGTTCCTGCAACTGCTTAAGAAAAATCATGGCTCTGGGCCAGACTACACTGAGAAATTTAACCAAGACTTCCCTACTTGCCCATTTACGAAGCAAACAGTATTTTCAAGACCACTGAAATTTCTGATTGTTCATGCTGGCAACAAGCCACATGACGGCAGGAGAGCCTGGATGCCTGTCCCTGCTGCTCTGCATGTCCCACACACTGGCTCCACTCAATCTCTTCCACCAGGAGATTTGGGGCCCCAAACCTGGCCTAAGCCTACTTATCTGCCTAAGGGCCTTCTTAAATGAGATTTATTACTTTCTCACACACATATTTGTGCATATTTAAGCTCAAAGAAGGAGGCTGGCAGAACTGTGCAGCAGTTACCACGTGAGTTTGCATTTAAGCAGAAGTGAGTGCTGCTTAAAAGAAAAACTCTCTCAAGTCTACTGCATTAGCTACACAGGAATTATCCCTACCAAGTCCCTCTATCAAGACCACAATGCTATTTTAGTAGATGCAGAAATATGCAAGAGTCTGCACTGTGAATAAAGACATATTTTCCCCAAAGAATCCTTGCTGACAGTGGAGGAGTTAGTTCTACTCTTATTTCAGTACTCAAGAAAGTAATTCCTTCCACTTCAGTCTTTATTGAGGAAAGGAAATGCTGTTCAAGAGACAATTGCATTTTTGAAGAAAACAATGCTTTTCTGAGGGGTGTCCATCCCCTGAAGCACTAAGTGCTGCTTCCACCATCATCTATACATACAGCATTGTTAGAGGTGCCTAAATGAACAAGTCACTGGTTCTTAAAAAAGGAAAAAAAAAAGGTTTTACCCCAAATCCTGTATCTCCATTTCACGTTCCTGAGTTTCTTTTCTTAAAAAAACACAAAATCAACAAAAGGCAAGCCATGTACTTTCAGGATTTCCCTACCTGTGATATTAAAACCAGAAATGGGACTCCATACTTGGTGCTTTTTCTTTTCATTTAGGTTTAAGAACTTGGGGAGAGATGAGAAAGCATCAGATCTTGCTGGACAGTGATTCAGGATTACAAGGGTGAATACTATTTAATTTCACAACTTGCAAAGATTTCCATCCTTCCATTAAAGCACAAGATTCCCCAGTTTAAATACTCTCAATATACAGACCTTGTCAGTCCAGCAACTTCAATCAGGTTGCTGTACACAGCAAGAAGAAAAACAGTAACAAACTCAAAAAGCCCCACTGCAAACCCCCAAACAAACAAAACTCAAGAATACCCCATGTTTTTTTAGAAAATTGTTTATAAAAGGGACAGACATACACCAGGCATCTTGAATATCAGTTCACTTACCAGGCTGGCTATTTCTGGATCACTCCTTTTGGTATGTCCTGTTCTCATAGCTACATGAAACTATTTTACATATGCCAAAGGACAGACCCTAGCACAGCATACAAATACTATGCCAGGTCACATGATAGCATGAGGGGGGAAAAAAAAATAACATTACACCAAAACTGATCATACTGGCATTGATCCTTCCTCACTGTGGTCTCCTTTTTTTTTTTCTTTCCCCATTTTCCTACCATTGACATGAATTTCCAAGGTCAGTCACCTCACTGTAAAGCACCACAAGGCTGTCACAGGGTTTTAAGATGGTCAAGGCAGACCTATTCTAGGGATATTGCTTCATATTTCCATATGTTGCTTTTTGCTTCTTAGTCCATCCTGTAGAGCATTAATTTTGCTATCCAAGATTATGCTGGCACTGTCCTGCAGACCACCATGAGGGCACAAAGCTCTTTCTCAGGAGCAAAGGAGCCAGCCATCCTCCACCATGCACAATGGGGGGTGCTCTTCATGATAAGAAGTGGCACTTAGACAACAGGTAATGACACTTACATGATTTCAGCTGTTACAAAAGCATACAGATGGAAGATCTCTTTGCAGACTCTACCCTATCTGACATGCCACCACGCTTCTTCAAGTATACAGAGGTAACTATTACACTCTTACAAGCAGGTGAGAGAAGACACATGCTTCAATATAAATTTCTCTTTGAGACCGATTGTCTTCATCTCTTCCAAAGCCTACACGAAAAACAGAATTACACAAAGCCAGAAAGCTTTAAGTCAGTGTGCCCATGTTCATTTGTCAACCAGAACTCACAAGGAAATGGCTCCTAAGTCTTAGTTGCATACTCATTTTTCTGCTTGCTCCCAGGCACAGGATAATAGGACAAGGGGGCACGGGCTTAAGATCTGCCATGGGAAATTTAAGTTGGATATCAGAAAAAATTTCTTTACAGAGAGATTGGCATTGGAATGGTCTGTCCAGGGAGGTGGTGTCCTCACCATCCCTGGAGGTCTTTAAACTGAGATTAGACATGGCACTGAGTGCCATGATCTAGTAAATTGACTGGAGCTGGACCAAGGGTTGGACTTGATGATCTCAGAGGTCTTTTCCAACCCAAATGATTCTATGATTGTATGAAATACCAGTGGAAAACAGAATTGTTAAACAAAACAGCTCCATGCTCAAGTTAGAGGTGTCTTTACCTCAAACATGGATGAGATTCCACAGTACACATTGTGGTTTTGAGGAACAGAAAGCAAATCTGTCACTTGGAGACAGATAAGCCTGTCTTCTGAAGGGTCTTGATGTTGACAAACTCCTGAAACTAAAAACCCAATTCAGATAAGTTTCTTTTCCTGAACTAAGCCACCTTAAAGTTTATCATGAAGTATGTTTGCAACAGAACTTCAAAGTTGCTGTATACAAAATAGAAATAAATCACATTTCCCAAGCAAAGAACAGCTTATGTGTAATGCTCAGTTTTGGTGAAAAGTGGGGATGGTGCAACTCATCCCTAAGTTTGAGCAAGAGCAGAGTCCTAATGTTTGGAGCACAGTATTTTGGTAAGAACTAGATAAAACTATTTTCATTTCAATATAAAACTAAACTTTTTCAATAAGGCAAAGAAAAAGGAACAACCTGCAAATCTGAAGTGTCTCAAATAAAAACCTTTGTCTGTGGTTTCCTGGAGACAACACTCTTCTGTAACATTCATATACCATCATTTTGCTCCCAAACCCCTGTACATTCTTAAGCCAGAAAAAGAGTAATGACTCACAGTCATAAATTAAAACAAGACTCCTAAAACCACACTGGCAACTTCAAAGTGGTGGATCAACTTCATTACCTTAAAAGGAAAAAAAAAAAAAAAAAAACCCACAAAAAACCACAAAAAACCACCAACCCAAAAGCCAAAAGCTGCTGATGTTCAGTATTTTCGGAGCCACTTCAGGTGCAACATCAGCAAACACTGCCCACACAGAAATAGCTGATCCTCTCCACAGCAGAGGAAGCAGAGCTCTCAGGTGAGCAGAAATGATAATATCGCTCTGAAAAATCTCATTTGAATTAACATGTATTGCAGTCACAGACTGTAAGAATTCAAATACACACAATCCTTATTTATGTGACAGCTGAATGGGAAATAGTCTACTCCAAAGCAAATGCAACTAAAATTTTGTTGGTTTGAGTTGTTCCTATCCATTTACCTTTTCTTTGGAATCCTTCATCATAAACTTTAGTATTTCACACCAACTGCAGCTTAACTTTAATATCGGTCTTGATGACAAAGAGACTGTAACTTTTATAGACTGAGAAGATTTAGATGCTGTTTTTAAATTACGTTGAATTCCACCCAAGTTCCCTAGCTTATGGTTTCCATTTTACAGCCTAAATCCAACAGTGAAACTTCATGATCAGAGGACAGGTGGAGGCTGTTTAATCTCTTTCATTTCTCAGGCTTTGTTATTAAAGCAATTAAAGGACTACTGCATGCAAGGACATTAATGGCCACACTAACACGACATAAGGGGTACAGGACAACCAGGAGCAACTTACCAATGAGGAAAAAAACCCCAAAATTGCATATCAGCTGCAATTCACTATATTGTCTAAAATTAAAGTGGGGTTAAAACACAAGTCTGCTCTCTCTCTCTCTCTGCCTTCCCACCAAAGACCTGCCATGTGAAAGATTACAGATGTCTTTCTTCACTTAACTTCCACATCTATTACTGAGGAACGCAGACAAGTAACTCTACAGAAGCGACATCAACATACGCCAATCAGTGGATCGGTGTCACAACATGTGGCAAAGAGCAGAAACAATAGTATCAGTCTGATACTTTCTCACAAGGTGAACAAGTATCAAGGTACCAGAAGATTTTAACAAGGGTTAGCCAAGATACATGGGAGGAGGGGAAAAAACAAACTACAAAAAACCTAGAATTTTTTTTCTGAATTCTTTTTCATCAGTAGTTTCTTAATGTAAGAAGAACTGCAATGCTACATTCTTTGTTTAAACGAAAAAGCTTATTCCATCTTGTCATAGAAATTGAAAACTTAGAGAAAATACAGTGAGCATAGGATAAATTAATAGATGTAATAAATAAAAGGTTAAATAACCTTTTAAAAATAAAATATAAACTTTTAAACAAAAAAATGTTGTATTTATTCCACTTACCAAACAATAAAAATACCTGCTCAACAGCTAGTGTTAAGCAGTTCCCCCTCCTTTGATACTTACAATACCTAAACATTTGAAAATGCCTCTCAAAAAAATATAAATTTACTGCTTTTTGCACTCTGAGATTGAGTTTGCCCATTTAATTTCTAAGGGCTGTCAACTTTCCCACATCTCATTTTTTCTAATTAAAACTGCAATAAATTGTGAATGTTTAGGATTATTTCAGCATTTCTCCACATCCATACAACAGCTTGCAGCATAAACCACAATTCCATCTCCCTTGAACTGGAAGTCACTTTCACTGCACAGGAGGGAGTGGGGAGGAAGAACTAAAAACTCTGCATCTGATACTGAATGAATTATCAATGTAGCAGCCTGAGAACTTTTTTTACAGTACAGTCACCCTAATTCTTCTTCCTATGTAAGGGATGAAGTCATTTTTCAACTGACATGTTCTTAACACTTTTGAAGACAACTTTTGAGGCAGTCAGCTGGTATTTTAAGCAGTTTCACATCAACACAATATTAAGGGAAGCCACTCTTAAAACTATTAGCACAGTAAGCATCTGGTATGTTCAACATCAGCTGGAGCAGACAGAACAGCAAGAATGCCAGTTACTCAGTACAACATGCTTTCCATACTCTAGGAAGAAATACTGCATGTTTATGCTGTTTCATGCATTAGGCAGTCTAAGGCTGCTGTATTGCTGCTATAGGGTTGTTTTGTCAACAGTGATAAAGCACTATTTATCTTTCATTACTATTTCAACAGTTAAACACCAAAGCTAAATCTCAGTAGAGTAGCACCAACAATGTTAACGTGAGTTTTGCAAATTGCTGTACTCACTTGTCTTTATCTACAGGCAAGCACTCACGTGAGGTGTCTTATGCCTGGCTCTTTCTCTTCCACACAAGCAGTTAAGATTTTTTCACCACAGGGTTGCTATCTCCCCAGCTCACCTTTACAACACTTTCCCCCTTCCTCCCTCCCTCCAAAAGATTGTTCACTCAGTGGTTCCCTTTATATGAGTGATCTCTCCATTAAATGCCCAGCCATCAGTTGCATGTTGCTCCTAAATAATCAAAATTCCAAAGGAATGGTGAACTTTAGCAATAATGAAACAGACACAAACATTGCCCTCATGTCCTCTCTCTCC
The DNA here is from genome assembly GCA_035583235.1 of Hafferia zeledoni. NCBI lineage: Eukaryota > Metazoa > Chordata > Aves > Passeriformes > Thamnophilidae > Hafferia > Hafferia zeledoni. The sequence goes on from JAWWEV010000083.1 coordinate 67,538,610, forward strand.
CCTCACACACCCCACCCCACCCCCCTCCAAAAAAGAGAATCTGTCAATTCGCTCCATATACAACTATCTTGCACGCTGCCTGTGCACTCTGAATACAAGACAGCCAGCATTCCCTTAAGGGTTCTTCCTCAGACAATGGTTTCTTGACACCATGGGATCAGTTTAAGCAGCAGGATCATCTGAAGGTAGTCTCATCCCTTCTACCCCCGCTTCTGCAGTTAATTTCCCGTGTTCCTTTCCCTTACCACCCACAGTCATGACAGTACACTTGTTTGTGGGAACACACAGTTGGTCAGAGCACGAAATTATCCTGCTATAAAACAGCTTTTTCTTTTAGGTTTTTCTAAGCCACTGTTACTCATTCAATCCTTTTAGAATCCAATACCTTGTTCATCTTCTTCTCACACTGCAATTCCCACACTTGCTAATTGCAGGTGACTTTCCTCACATGTTAAAACACAGAGAGATAACAGGTCAGGCAGCAATCTCATGAACTGAATACTTTCAATCTAAACACCCATACTGACCATAATGACTACATGAAGTTTCATTTCATTTCTCCCACCATATAAAATTATACCATTGCAATCAGCCTGCAGAAGTGATGGCAATGTGTGGTTTTAAGTGGAAACACTAGGAAAAGACACAGGAGAAGCTTCCATTAAGTGGACACTCAGCATGAAAACACTCAGGCAAGAACTTCTACTTGTCTACTATTAGTCATAGTTCATTTGCATGTCAACATCCAAATCAGAGTCTGGCAGTTGAAGAAATCTTTGAGATCTGCGAACAAACTCAGAAAAGTTACAGAGTAGCAACCAGCTGCATGTAACATACCCAAACCACATGGGCTAAATCTGAATCTTTTCCATGCCAAAATACCACTTAGGGCATGTACAAAGTGCACACTGGTCTCCAAACTACAGCTAGGGAAACTCCCAAGCACTTCCACAAAAACATTTTAGATTAAAATTAGCTACCTATAAAAGAGGATCACAAAACCTACTTTAGATAGTGTTTTAATAAGGAAGAAATCCCACAAGTCTCCAAGGTTGTACTAACTTGGGAAAAACTTGTTCAACAAGTTGCTTGCCTATGAAACAAGGCATCTCTGAATGTAGCAGAGATAAAGCCAGCATATTCCAGACCTTGACTCCATTGCAAGTCTCCTCCTCCTTGGCAACAAAAGTCTCCATATTATTGATTTCAAACAATAATCCCAGCTGATAACACTGCACAGAGCATGCTGATTTAAATTATGTGCTAAACGTTTCTCTGAAGTAGAAAGACTGCTGAGCTGAGAGGCCACTGATGAAGGGAACAACAATAGATAAAGTTACTTATATGCATGTGCTAAAAGGAGCTCACGGCCTGCTTTTTGAATGCCCTCCAGGCTTCCTGCTTATGGGTTTAGTGCCTTTGACAATGCTGTGCCAAAAAGGTGTGCTACTGTATTAACTGACTAGGAGTAAAACCACCAACAGCCAGGAATGTCACTGAAAAGCAAAGTCCTGGAAGTTGAATTTAATAGTCTAGCATTCCCCTCAGGTAACTCACAACAGTCTGACACCATCATTTAGGTAAGAATCAGGTATTTAAACTTTCGTCCACTCCAGGTTAATAAACATGTAGATTAACATGACTAATAAAGACATAGTTTGAGTCTCTATTGTTCATATGATATAAACTAAGAGCAGAGTTTAGGATATTCCTGACTAGGAAAGCATGTCCTAGCAGGGCTGTTTTTATGCTGCTGTAAACAAACACATTCTATTCCACCTGTGGGGTCAGCAGCAGCACCTCTGCACTCCCTCATCCATTTGTTTCTCATAAATTTGCTCCAGGCTGGCTTTGGTTTAAATACCTTACAGAGTTTTAAGCTTATTGGTCTCAGAGCAGAAACTAATGCAAGGAAAAAATACTAGCATGCCTTAAGCACACTAACCCCTCACACCTACAGTCACAAAATTCTTAAAATATCACTTCTCAGTTTGCAATGTATTGTTTGAGCCCCCAGGCTGCTTGCTCTCAAACTTCATCTCTGAGCTCTAGAATTAATTCGAAGAGTTAGATGGAACAGTCACAGCTCCCTGGTGGTATATCCCATTATTGGTTAAACTCACTTTTTATTATTTAGCTTAGTGCCAACAGCACAACACACCAGAGATAGCATTAATGTTGCAATTAGTCTTGGTCCACTTATACTCCTGTAGCCTCTTCCAAAGAGCACAGACTTGTCTACAGAAAAATATGAAACAAAGTAAAAATACTGTCCAAGGCTCAGCAGTGTTTTCCTTGACAGAGACTCAGGTGTCCTTCATGCACTGAAGGTCTACAGCACTGACTATGCCCTTCAGCAGTCCTGCGTCTGGAGAGCCACAGCTGCTTCTGTGCTGCAAGATGTAGGTGAACCCTATTTGGTACTTTTCCCAAAGACAGTATTCATTCATAAAACCCTCTCATATGATGATGCATTTGTTTATATCCTCTGCCCTCCAACCTAAGGTATGAGCAGGAGAAATAAGAAAAAACTCCAAAACTACCACAGCTCTGAGATTCACAGCTTTGATAGGTAAGACCTATTCTTCTACTTGGGGCTAAGCTGCTATCTATAGCATTTGTAGCGTATTTTGGAGAACTAGAGTGTTTGAAAGAGCCTCCTTTCTTCCACTGCACAGTGAAACAAGAAAAGGTATTTCTCCCAGAAGCAATAAAACATAGATCAGGTACTTCTCAGTCATTTCAGAGCTGGAAATACTTAATTATCTCATTATAATTTTACCTACAGCAAAATCATTTCACCAGCTTGGAAGAAAGCTCCTCTTTCAAGATGCCATCATCACCTTTTTTCCTCAAACACGAGTGAAATTTGTCCTGAAACCTCACCCCTTCCTACTAGCTTTGAAATGAGATTAAGCCTAGGACACAGAAGAACTACATCAGCCAAGAGAAGAGGCTGAGAGAACTTACAAAAAGCTCCCTGTGTATTCTTTGTCCCATATCTTGAGCATCAAATCCAAACAAGGAACAGCAGTCATGTATGTTCAAAGCAGCTTGCACCAACCAACGTCAAACTCTGCTTTAAAACCAACCAGTGTTAACATCCCTAATCTCCCATTTTGAAGTAAAATCAGGGTCACAAGGATTTGGCATAAGCGGTCAGTCCTCAAGATGTTGACAGATGCTAGCTATTACTGGAGGCAGATCTTCAATTCCTTAATTTGAGACATCCTCAATTTACAAGCATCTTCTTGCCCCTGCAAATAATAAAGGCTCCAACTTCACCTCACATCGATAGCATGTGCATTCCATAGACCTACAAACCTACAGAAAAGAAAGTAATACTTTACTTATTCTGGCTCTGAACTCTGAACAATCACCTTTTTAGTTAACAGAAAGTAGGCTTTGGCTGTTCAAGCCCAAGCAGTCAGCAGACATGCTTTACTCCTCTGATGTTCACACCATCGGCATCTACAGCACCCCTTGCTGTAGAACTAGATATATTTTAAGTAACAGATAACAAACGTGAGCACTGCTTTTAGAATAGTAAGTTAAATAAGAAAATTATCTTAAGATATTTCAACAGCAATTTGACAATATTTCAGTAGCTCATCTTATTGTACTAGACCACAGGAGAACATTAGAAAAGCTATAATGATTCACAGACACCGTAAGAGGAACAACTGTGATTCAGCTGTAGGCCCCTTAAAAGAGGAGAGGCTCCAGGGGAATCTCCATGTCCTACACAACACTGGTACTTCCAGGTTCACTGCTGGCAATGTAGGTTCTAGGTGACAAGTCAAGAGTGACAGAAAATTCAATTACACATCCTGCCACACCACATATTAATCAACCTCTCTCAGTTCAAGCAAGATCTTCAGAAACATCCTTGCCACTAAGCAGCCATTTGTAAAATAGGCAGAAGGTATTGGTTTTTCAATTACCAAAGAACAAGGGAATAGAGAAAAAGTTGAGGGAGAACCACACAAATTAAAAAATTGCTTTTCATCACACCAGGAAGTGCATAAGGACATCGTGTAAGTGGTATAACCACTGCCACTGCTTCTCATAAAGGATTAGCTTTTCTAATTACTGTAAATATTTTTATTGCCACAGCTCACACAGAAAAGTAAACAAAGCTGGGGGAACAGCTCTCACAATCCAAAGGACAGAAGGCACTATCTCATATTGTAGTCATTTCAGACTTCAAGGAAGTCGCTGGCCTTGTGAGCTACCCTGATCCTCACTCCTCTTCTCTCCAGCCCTCTCTCTTAACAGACTGAGAGGCAACAGCTTGGCTCTTAATGCCAGACATGATTTCTCCCCCATTATTTCCAAATCCAGCTTCTCTGTAACCAATGGCAACCCTACTCCCACCTTTCCCTCCTGCTCCCTTGCAACTCGCCTCCACTTCTTTCCATTAAGTTCATCCACACTTAAGCAAGACCAGAAAGCAAAGTAGCTGCTTAAACACACCTGCCCCACTACACTTACCACTCTGCTCGTTCATGCTTCCTTGAACTACCTTGGGTTTGGCCGGCCTATACACAGATCTCAAGGGCAGGGGTTAGTATTTTGTACAGTGCCTAACGTTGCAGGAACCTAATCCAATTACTCACAAACACTTCTGCACTATATGTTATTAGATGTCAGCTTGCCTATGTCTATGTACCAAGTTCATTGCTTGCAACAGTTCAGCAGAAGCCACATTCCTAACTCCAGTTACTGACAAAGATAGCTTACACTTTGAAGCTTAAAAAAACCCCAGCCAAACAAACCAAAAGGAAAAAAAACCCCACCACATCACCTCCAAAAAAATACTGCCCTTGCTCTGATGGTTCTTTCACCCGACTCCCATCCTACAGCTACTCCTTTTATCAATGCTACTGAATTAGAAGAAACTAAAAAAACAGGAAAGCTCTGCAATATGGAATAAAGCCATGTTTTTTCCTAAGTGAACTAGGAAAGGTCTTTAAGGCCTTCTAGCTGAAAAACAGTCTTCAAATATACTTTTTTATGAGATGGTAAAATACACTTATTCACACCAAATCAACTTGTTTTAAACCAAAACAGATATAAACTCATCTCTCCAGAAACAGATCTTTTGCAAGCATAGTTGAAAATGGTAATTTTGCTAAAGTAAGGCTTCTAGCAGCCTTTAGACAGATAGTTTCTTCATACTGTGCAGTAAAACAGTGTCAAATCAACTGGTCAGCTGGCCATAAAAGATGCAGAAAACTCGAGCTGAGCCAATCTCATGAGGGCTGGTAGGGACACTTTCAGTGACTAGTGTAACAGAAGTCAGAAGGAGCAGGAATAACTAAAAGGACTGGCCATCAATACACAGTCAGCTGGGTTAGCTGCAGAGGATGAAACCATATGGCTGTCAAGCATGAAATGTGAAGCCATGAATGATCATGTAGGTTCAGGTGACAAACCAGCTGACACCTTTGACAGACATCAGAGGCCAGTGTACTAAGGAGAACCATAATTGCATATCATTAACTTGTAGGTGATTACCATCCCAGAAACTACTGCCACTACCTTGGGTGGTGACTATCAGTCTTGTGGGTGGTGGTTCCAGTGCAACATCACTGTTAGATGGTGTGAGGAACGTGATCCTGTAAAGACTTCAGCAGAGTTCAGCCAAACAGAGTGATGTGGTACCAACAGAAGATCAGGTGGCAGCCACAAATGGAGAGGAGAAAAAAAAATTGTTTCCTACAGCGTAAGTTTACAAGTAGTTGAAAAAGACAATGCTGCAAAAGCAACAGAAGCTGGTTTCCAGAGAGCTATTAACAGGCCTAGATGAAGTGCAGATCTCTCTGTCTGAGTAGGAATGGCTAGCCATCAGTCAGTATGTGAAATATTTTGAAGCCATTTAATTCAGAAAAACTTCCTTTTACTTCCAAGACAGCTAGGGAAAACAAAGAAAACAACACAACAACAACAAAAAAAATATCTGTACCAGGTACTTGCAGTAGCTGACCGAGACACATGTTAGTCTTGACAACAGGTCAGACTTGATATCCCTGTATAGCAATTCTAAATACATCCATCTAGTCCGTTTTCCCACCTGAATCAGAAAAGCTCCATGCTGGTAAGTCAAAAGGGCCGAGTTCATCCTCGAGAATAAAAATAGGCAATATTAAATAGGATTAAAAGTGTTGTATTACTGGTGCAACTGCTAGTGAAATACTATGGCCAGGTCTGAAATCCACAGCTTGAAGACTAAAATGAGATCCGGTTCAAGAAAAAGAAAAAAAAATGAAAATAAATAAAAAGATTGAAGATGAGCCTTTAAGTGAAATCCATGAGCAGCTTGATCTATCTAAAAGGACTAGGGGCAACTCAGTCTTCCAGGCTCCTCTATACTAGATGAAAAATCCAAAAACTACCTTCCAGTCTAGGAAATATGTAACAATGTACAGTGATGAAAGCTGAAATTATGCATGTTAGACTACAAGACTGTGCTGGTTTAAAGGTAAACAGGCAGGAGAAACGAACACAACACAAAAGAGATTATAAATCGGAGTTACAATTTAATTTTAAAAAATATTACAATAAGTGCAATGATACAAAGAGATATTGGTTTTAACCCACAAAACCCAGAAGTACAACCCAGCCTCCTGGGGCACAAACACAATGGTGTTCATTAGCCCCTGTGCTGAGTCCCATGTGGTTCCCTTGAGTCCAAAGTAAAAAGAAGTGAGAAACCTGTTGGTGCAGATGACGGTCGCAGTCTGGTGAAGAGTGGTGGTCACAGTCCTGTCAACATTCTGGTCCTCCTCTGGATCCAATTAATGGTTCCCCAAGTCCCAAAACCCCCAAGATTATGTCCGCTCAGGTCCAGGTGGGACCGCCCAGGGCAGGGAGTTCCACAATGGGTGATCTCACTCTGTGAGTCATGGGGTGTTTGGAATCATTGATGGCCCATTAGCAGACATGACACCTCAGGCTGGGTGTGGAGGTGCTAACGACTTACTGGAAGGGAGTTATCACAGCTCTTATCTCACGGGTGTCTTTCACACCCAGCTCACACCCTGAGGGGTCATGTGTGCCCTGGGCAGCTGCTGCAAATGGTCCATTGTTAACAGTTCATGGGAACTGAATAGAGGGTGTAGAATACACATCTTTGGTCACACCCACACAGTTATAAACTGGTCCCACCTGATGAACTAGGACAAAGACAAAGCAAAATAAGTGCTTTCTTCGTGATGAAATAGCTTAGAAGTTCCCCAGTAATCCTGTGGAAGATGGAAGTACATTTTACACACACACATTGCAATTATGATTGGGTGCTAGAAACTTTTCTAAAACAAAATTATTTCCAAACAAAACTTCATGTAAAGGAGTAGTAAAGCTTAAGCAAGAAGGTAGACTGGCTCATACAAAGCTCCTTTCACCACACAGTTGATCACGTGTTCTTGTAGTCTCATGGCAAAGAACTTTTTTTCAGCAGGGAGTTGAAAATACATGAAGTCTATGAGGTGTCAAGTCCAGGCACTCTGCAGACCTTCAAAGGCTACAGTTTCAAAAAATAAAAATCTCTACCTAAAAGTCATTTTCAACCAAAGCAACAGTTTAAGTTGTTACAATGATTTCCAACATGGATGATAAAGTTTCACTGTAGAGAGAAGTACACTGTCTCTGGGTGTAATGTTTTAAACACCAAACCATCCAGTTCTAACAACTTTAGAAGAACCAGAAACTTCATGCATTTTGCTAACAAACAATTCCTTTCAGGAACCTACACCATTAAAACCTTTAATGGCCGAAGTAGGCAGGTGTCACTTGAACCAGCTGAAGAGAACTTATCCAGGGGCTCGTTCTGAAATTTGGAAGCAGTTTGTGGTGTGTGTGCCAACCTGTATGGCTGATTCTGACTTCACACATCAAGACTTCTTTCCCCTACACTCAGATTTGAACTTAATACTAAAAAACCGATATCCATTCTTAACATTTTGCACCTTTTTTTTTTAAATAAGCCAAGGAAAATCTTTTGGGGCAAGGTAACACATAGACGTGTTGTTAGAATTTAAAAGACTTAACCTTCTTATCAAGCTCATTATCTAATCAGCATACAGTGCCCTTTGTCTTCTTGCTTTAGCAAGCAAAAGATAGCAGTATCCCTTTCTGCTTTCATACCAGACTGAACTTCTGCAAGAACAAATCCAATCCCTTCCAGATATCAGCAAAACAGTGTTTTCTACTTTTCCAAATTAAGGGCATTGCAGGGGAGCAGCGTCCCACACAGACTCCTATGTATTTTTTTAAATCTGAATTAGAAAAACAGCCTTAGCAGAGAAAAACAAAGCAACAGAGCCAGATAACGCAGACAATGCACAATTAGTGCTGAAGGTACTATCAGCCATCACAGAATATTTCATGTAACATTTTGTTCAAAATTTGTATATAGCCTACCCTTACCATCATGGAACTTATACTCAGTCTCCCATTCTTATATGAAGTACTCTGCAAGTAAAGAGCATGCAAGAATGCCAGGAACCTCAAAGAAACACAAACAGCTCAAGGGAAGTCTCACACCTTTGCACTGGGTTTTGTGAAGCTACAAAACAACATCCTTTGCCATGGGCAATAAACTCCATTGATTTTCCTCACAAGAATAGGCCATTCTTGAGAACTGTGGTGACTGTGAAAGGAAGGTCAACACCGTTTAGAAGGATGTACCACAACTAACAAATTAATTGTCAGACAAAGTGAATCTACTTTGTAGTTAGTGGTTTTATAACCTCTGACCTTAGTCACCCTCCAAATGCAATCTGAGAATTCCAGAGTGGAAGGGAAGCACAAACCCCATTTCTCAGAGAACAGGATTTTTATCCAACAGCCACAACCTTCTGAACTTGCTAAGGAAGAAATCCTGGCACAAATAAACTGCCATTTTTAGGACCTAAAAATTGAACTCATATTAGCAATATATTATGAAGCTGGCATGGACAACCGTTTGTCATCAGTTACTTCCTTCCCCAAAAAGAAGTTTTGAAAAGATTCATTTTAATTTCTGGTCAGAGCACTGTAATGAGAATTGCCAAAGCAGCAGCCACTCAAATTTGTTCTAGATCAACTCTGTCAATGGTAAGAGCAACTGGAAGGAAATAGTATGTCAGGAAGACTCACATGAAGAAATAGTAGAGCTCTTCTCATCAGGCCTTCCTTTCACAGGCATTACAGCTGTCATCTCCTGTTACACACAACCACATTACTGCACTCGATGACAGCTCAAGAGCTCGAGCTTGCTCACAAGCTTCGCCAAGTTACTGGACTTGCAACTATTACTCTCATATTAAAAAAATCACATGCTCCATTGATTTTGAAGCTGCATCAGTCAGGCCTTCCAGGTTCTTAAAATTATCAGCTAAAACTTAACATAAGTATACAAGGAACAGATTAGAAAAGTAAGGCTGGAAGTATCTTCCACTCTACAACCTCTGAAAGACAGAGTTTCTTGTGTAAAGTACTAACCTCGGAACACAGCCAGTCTTGCTCTGGAAATATGAGACAAAAATGTTGCATCATCTTCTAATTAGCAGCCTCTGCCTTACTCATTCCGCAGCCGTTCTGAACATTTCTCCAATACCACATTAACTGTCTCACATGCTAACAACTACCACCATGAGACAAGTATCAGCTTCATCGGACAGTTAAGAAGAGAGTCAGCCTTGCCTCAGGCTATAATGAGTCAGTGGTAGTGGCAGGACCTCATCTCTCATTCCTCAACTCCTTCCTTCAGACAGCAAAGTTTCACTGCTCTCGCTGCCTTAAGAATTGACATCTTGACTTGCTAAAATACCTCTAACTAAAAAGAAACAACGGCAAAAAAGCTGTGATTTAAGTAAACAAGTCAGCAGCTTGATAAAAACTAAGCATATCAAACACTGTTTCTGTGAAGTTAACCACACGCTCTTGCCTGCAGTCACTGCATTTCTATTACAAAGCATAAACTCAACAAACTGTTTCCTTGACATTACAAGCCTGATTTGTGCACAGAAATTCTTCTGACTGCAAAAGGTGGACAATCCCTGCACATACCCCCACAAAATAAAAATCCTTCCCTTTCAGTTTTCCAAGTATTGAGTGAAACTGTTATTTTTAGTATAACTTATGTAATAATTTGATGAAACTTGGGCATTTCAGGACTCGATGGCCATGGTTTCTTTCTGGTGACAATCTACATGCAACTCTGTTTCTGCAGCTCTTGCACCTCTGTAATTTATAGTGGAGAAACAGGAAACTGAAAAGCAAAGCAGCAAAGCCTAGTTCTAGACAACACTGCCCACTTAAAATGAAGCTTCCGTTTTAAAAATGCAAAACATGCTACTATTGAAAAAATGCCTTCAACCCTTTGAAGAGGACATTCCAAAAACCATTAAGATGGCAATTGCTTTGCATAAGACTGAGCTGACTTTCCAGAACTGATGTATCACTAGAGCTTGTACCAATTGATTTTCAGCTTTGATGTGGCTCATCAGACTACTTAAGCTACCCCGACACAGTGCAGAGTCTCTGCTGACAGAAATAGCAAGAGTTCCTTCAGCGGCAGACTTTGGCTGCTCTGCTTTACACTGCAGTCTCCATGGCAGGATGTCTTCATCTGCATCAGACTCTTCTACCAAGCAGCTACCAAAGGAGTGCTTTAAAGGGATAAGAGAATAAAGATTTTGTCTATTTTACTTATGAATTAAAATATTTAAACTTGGATGGGACAAAACCAAGCTAAATTAAAACAGTATTAATGAGCACTGCCTTAAAATAGTAACAGTTGCTTTCACAGCCTGTGTAGCTCCCATGCTATGGAAATTGTGTGCCTTTAGTGCCATTAGAGGAAAAGGAAAAAAAAACACAGAAAAAAAAAAAAAGAGGTGGCAACTCACAGCATTTTGTATGTTTAGGCATATTTTCCCATTCATCTTTTCTGTCTGTTCCATTCCATACCCTTCACTGCAGTTTTCCTGCTTTGTAGACTCCCACAAGCTATGAGAGAAACACCAGAAGTTACTCTATAGTCTTCCAGCTACTACTGTCAACCTTTGTTTTCCCCATCTGCTACCAGTACAGCACCCTGTGCACTAAAGAACATTGATCATCTTAGAGAACAGGTTGACTTGAGACTCCTGATATTTAAAAGTCTTGATATATATAAAGATATATATAAAACTTCTCCAATATGGAAGTTGGTTATTTACAACAGATGAGGTCAAACTATGGGTGTTCTTAAGCAAATGAGCCACACAAAGTCAGCTGCAGTTCCCCAATACTGATTTGCCCTTACACATTGCATAATAAGCTTCTCCTTTGTTAAAAGCTGTTCTACAAGACACAATGGACAAACCAGCAAATTTCCCAGAGGGCTGATGGCATTACAAAGGAGGAGTTTGTTCCTTCCCCTCAGCATTGACCATGATGACACATCTCTCAGCTCAAGAGAGCAAACACACACAGAGAAATATGTCTCCTCCTATTCACCAAAAGGACAGCACAGCTCTGAAAAGAAAGCCAGTGAGGTATTGGCAGTCAGCACACTGCTTGCTAAGAAGGATTTCTGCAGAAGTCACTGGAAGCTTTGCTATTCCAGGATCCCAGCTGAAAACTGCTCTAAGAGGGGTGTTGGTCAATGAAGAGGAGACTCCCCCCAGTCAGTAAATACAAATATTAGCTATTTCATACTGTTCCCTTAAAAGGGTAGTGACCATTCCAGGTGTGCCTGTCAAAAGCTATTGGCCACTTTTATGAAAATCTGTGCTATATTACTTGAGAAACAAGTAGGTGACATTCAGATTGAAGCCTTTTACAGAAGGATACAGAAAGTTTCCTACTAACTGATTTCATGACTTCCACGAAAAAGTAATTTCAAAAAATCTGTCTACCAATTAAGCAATCCAGATGGATTACCAGAGGACAGAAGCCTCTATTAAAACTAAATATTAGAAATGTCAGCTAGAGGCCCACTACTGAATAATTTAAGGCAAGAAAAGGTCTCTCTCTCCTCTGGTCACCTGCTTTGAGCAACTCTTCAGCAAGATTTAACAATCAGTTTCAGTAAACCACGGCTTGGCTGAAGGTAGACTAAAGAGACACATATTAAAAAAATGAAACCAAAACAAAACCCTATGAAATAAGGAAAGATAATCTTAGCTGCATAAGGCCTATGTATGAACTCTATGGCTTGAATGAGAAGAAACCATCTTTAGATATCATGTCTGAAAATCTCCGTATACAACTGGAAGAGCACCAGCAAACAGCACAATCTTCTACCTTTACAGTGTTCCTCTGCCTTACTTAACAAGTTCAAAGTTTCAGAAATGAAAACACATTAACAGATTTTTTTATTTTTTTTACAAAAGCAAAGTTTCATCAGAACAACAAGCAAGCTCTTTTGTCTGTAAGTGACATACAATTGCAAAGTGAAAGAGGAGTATCAAGTAGAAGAGGAGTATCAAGTTTTAAGTCCCAACAATTTCAGGCCCGAAAAAAATTATTCTTTCAACTTTTCAACTCTAGTCAGCTCACTAACGTTTTTTCCTTCTCAGTATCAGCAGTCTCCCCAGTAAGTAACAGAAAATAAACCAAGAAGCACCTTAAGAATTTTACCAATATTGGCTTAGTTATACTGGCAAGTTCAGCAAAATTTAGTCTTCCTATCACATCATTACAGAAGCTGAAGCAGCTATTTAGTATGGAGAGAAAATTGATCTTAAATTTAACAACAGGGAGCAAATTGGGAGGAGTTCTCAGATTTTCTCCACTCCATGCTAAAGATTTTGCTGAGATCCATCCAAGTTTCTCTCATCCTCCTCATAAAACACAACCTTAAGGACTCTCTGCACAGCGGTCAAGACATCACTGTTGACAAAACTTCATCCTATGCAAGAGAAACCACTATCCCAGCAGCTCCTAGTACTGATGAGTTCTTTAAGAACATTCAGACGTTGGTTTGCAATTAAATTTAAAATCTGTCATCAGTCTTTGCAAGCCTATATAGGAAAGGTACCAATTACAAGAATTGCCTGTTATTCTGCAGACTGCTAACTCAGCCATAGCACACACTAGTAGGAGTTCCCAGGGACATGGAATACCATTCTTTCTCAGTGAAGAGCTGCAGAGAAGCTGAAAGGAGCGATTTTTCGCTCCATTCCTTCTCTTTTTCATGATTTCATGACTTAATTTCTCAAAGCAATCCTATTCCATTTTTTAAATTATAGCAGCTACATTTGGAGAGAAACTACACAATTATTTAACAAAACCAGAACCATGTAATCTGTTCATTTTGTGTGTCAGGGAGAGTGCTTTTACTTTCTGAAGTGTGATCTACTCACCCTGTGGTGACATCAGCATTTTTCCAGGTTTGTGTACAAAGAACGTTACTTTGGCAAGTATTGCTGAGTACTACATGTTAAGCAACACAGAAAAACCACATTGTATGTTCATCAGGCCTACCTGTCTTACAGAGGGCTGCAATCAACTGCTCCGCACCTGAATTGTTCCATTTGCTTGAAAGATTTGAGACAGCAAAGCAAATCCTCCTCTTCACTCCAAATCCCAAGAACTTTCACAGTCTAAAAATCCCTACGGGAGACTCTTTAGCTATAAAGGAAGGGTTTCAGTTTGAAATACCAGCAGCAATAAACACCAAGAATAACCTATCTAAAACAGCTGAACTTCGAAAAAAATCTTCTTATAAAAAAAACAACCAACCATTCACCTGAAGCCTGCAATTCACTTTCTTTTTCTTTGCAGCAAAGAAAACCAGACAAATTCCAATCTTTAATAATAAATACCAGAGGAGGCTCTCCCACAATAAACACACGTCAAGCTCACTCATTTTGTAAGACAGTATTAAGTATTTAGCCAGAAATCATGCAGCAACTCCTCCTCTTGTTTTGGGATGAAACACCCATTAGTCTACAAAGCCCAACTGCTACGGCATGAGAAAGAGTTTATCACTGGCACCTCTTTGAAGCCTTCATGAAGAACAAGTAATTACCTAAACCTAAATATGAAAAATAATGAGATTCCAATAGGGACAAAACACAACATTTACAACATATTATCCAAGGAAATTGGTTACCCCTCAAAGCCTTTGCTGAACACTCAAGTAAAGATGAAAATACAGGGATAGGATATATATTTGGGAAATAAAAATGTACAGCCTGCCAAACAGTTTATCAATGGAAGCCAGTCACAGAAATAAAATGTGTATCTAAAAAGGTTCGAATATTAAGATGGTTGCTCGTTCCCTTCTGCTAACAAGTTAAACTTGTAACCCTCAATATTGCCCTTGAAAACCTACAAAAAAACTTATAAAGGAAAAGGAGAAGAAGAATGGCACAGGGTGTGTGGAGTCGGGGGGCGAGCCAGGACCTCGCTCCCAGTGCTTCCACCACCCCCGCAAGCGCTGGCTGGGCACCCAAGCGGAGGACAAAAGTGTAGTGCGTACCAGGAAACCTCTCCCTCCCCACCTCCCCCAATCCTCTCCCCAGCCATCACGTGGGAATGCAAAGCTATCAGCCATCCCAGTTAGCTGGCTCTGGGAGCAGGTAGTGAGGGGGCTGGGCCTCAACAAGCCATCTCGTTCTGGCTTCCAACTCCCGAACCGCTGTGTTGGTAATGAACAGGGGAAGAAAAATTCCACGAAAGATTTTGAAACTGTAACGTCCACCCTAGCTATCTGCTGCAGAGGATGTAAAACCAGACATCATGGTCTGTGTTTATTAAAAATGCTTCTCCATTTCTTTTTTAGAGGATGAAATCAATTAAAACGGAAAAAAATATTTATTAATCACACACCCTAAAGAGAGGGTGAGCCTTTGACTACCTAAATAAAAGCAGAGGCACCTTTAGAGGCAGCAATTGCAGCTCATATACGCTACTATGCACATATCAGCTGTCTCTAACACTGATCACAAAAGGCTGAGTAGCACCATCTCTACAGGAGAGCTCAGAACTGCCCTACCACAATACCCTCAACTCCTGTCAGAAGGGACTTCAAACAACAACTCGACAGTGACAGCCCATGTGAAGGGAATAGACCCTGTCCAGCACCGTCCCCCAGCGCTCTCCATCACGGTGCTCAGTGAGAGGGAGAACACTTGACAGTGCCTGTTCCTGTCAGCACCCTCATGAGAGCAATGAGGCTTCCCGGTACTTGGAGATCTGGAAAAAGCAGAGACCTATACATGAAAAATGATCAACTGGCCCTGTCAAACCTTGTATTTCCCCTACTGGAGATACAAGGCAGAAGAAAGTATTCCGAAGAACAACCTTCTGGCTTAAAGGTCTATGACCACCTATCCAGGGCAGTGCAGTTTTGTATGCCTTCAAATTCCCACCATTAGTGAACATGAGAGTTTCTTCTTTGTTAAAACCGCATCCATTTCTCAAGGAACAGGATTTCCAACCCTGTGATCAATAACTTCTCCTCAAGATAACTAAATTAGCACCTCATTGCTGCTGTGATTACAGACCACAGCCAGGGACTGCACTCTCAAGTGTGAATTAACCCCGTCAAAAAGCAGTCTGATAAGGAAGATGTTATTTCCAGGAACATTTCAGGATAGGGAGAAAAACAAACAAAACCAAAAAACACCCCATACCACCTAACAATCGAGCAAACTAACAAAAACAAAAAAGTCTCACTCAACACTCCATCACAACACATCCCTTTTACCTCTAAGTTAGCTGCTGGGTTGCCAGAGCCTGCAAATAACATCAAAACCCATAAAAAGTACAGCTGGTAGCCCAAGTAACTAAACAATTCTAGAATCAGATCTAAGCTTATCTTGACCACGCAGGTTGGTGAGCAAGAACTAGATGACGCCAGGTGTTCAGCTGTAGAGCCTAAAGCCCAAACCTCCTCTCCCTCCCAGAGACAAATACTTTGAAGCTGAGATTCTCAGGAAGCTGGGCTACTTGCTATAAAAAAGCTGCTTAGGAGAGTACCCATTATTTTTTGGAATGTGTGATGAGATACCCGTCTTGGTCTCTGTAAAGCATCCATCATGCCGTATGGATACCCATTAGTTCTTGCACAGAGGAACAGCTAAGGAAAAAACCACAGCACTGGAATGGAGAAACCCAAATTCCCAGCTATTACACAGCTGTTGTGAATGCCATCAAAAATCATTCTCCCCTTCCCCCACACCACATGCTGTTTTTCAGCTCAAAGTACTACACAAAAAAATGCCCAAGATTTAAGGTACCAAAGGAATGTATGGACTGAACACCTATGACTTCTTCTGAGGAGACGGATCCATTATGCTGTTGCAATAGTTACTGAGGAAAAAGTGACCAGCAACATCCACTAAAGATTGGGATCCCAAAGCCTTGATGCTCAACTGCCCCAATACCGAACTTTTCCACATGAAACCACACACCAGTAAGACACAGGATCAGAATAAGACAGGAATATATATTCAGTGCCAGGCTGAGTTAAGGAGTTAAAATACAGCTTTCTTATTGGCAATGTTACATCCTTCTTTCCACCTCACAAACCTTCCCAAAACCAACAACAAAACACAAATTTGTATGAGGTCTCATTACAGGAAGGTCTCTGGCTAGACAAATTGAGAAGAGCAGACTGGAAAAAATCAGTATCACACTCTTCTGCATGAAGTGAAAACACAAGCTCTCTCTACAGCATAGATGACTGCTACCCAGAAAAGCTGTAGAAAATGCCTTACTTTAAGAACTCAAGTGTCCTCTTTTACCCCAGAGTAATTACAGAACACAGCAAACATTCATTCTGGAGAGCAGAATACCATAGCTGTTTGTTACCATCAGCATTACAATCCAGCATTTATCTAAGCCTATCACACACAGAACAGACAACACAAAAAAATATGCAAGACAGGACTCAAAAGTACTACCTGTAAGAAATTACAGGTGAAAACCCAAGCACCACGACAAAAGCTTGGCCCACAAGTCACAATTTAACCACCAGTAATCTATCAATTGAGCATACATTCATCCAAGCTTCATCTAAGAAGCATTAGGCATAGATGGTCAGAGAATAACCAGCAGAAAAATATTTAAATCATTGTAATCTACTGCTAATAAGGAAATCTTACACAGCAGAGACAGAGGCATTGTGAAGAGGAACAGCAGCCATACATGTTAAACATAAAAAACGAGTTTTTGTTATGAACTCATGAACTCTTCTATAAAGAACACAAATAAAGATGTAAAAGTTCACATTTACATTCTGCTCGTGTCTCAAGTTCCTCCACACTAAAGCCCAACTACAAATTTTTAAAAGCACATTTTCCAAATCTTTTCCACATGAGAAGTTCAGATTCCTTTACACCCCATACATTCCATAGCTGTGCCAATTTAGACTTCTCTAAATCAGAGACTTTACACACTCACACAAATCCTGCCTCAACATCCACTTTATTTTACAGACACCACGATATTTACCCACATTAGAGCTCAAATTGAGAAAACTGTTATCCCACATTGGCAGACAGATTTTAGAAAACATCAGACTCCATCTTCTAAAACACCTGGTAGCATTTTAAGAGCTACCTCGTTTACATTAAGATTGAAAAGCACTAGTTCGACTGGTGTGAGCTGCCAGTTCCCGAGTTACACTCAGCTCCCAATTCCTTCATTACTTCCATGCCTAAGCTTCTGCAAAGTGGAGCAGGCCAACAACACTGATATACTGCAGGGGCAACACAAACACCATCTATACCAATCTCTGAAGATTCCTGTGCCATCTTCAGAGGGCAACAGAAACAGCAGGATTTCAGAACCTTCTCTACTACATCCCTGGGTAACCTTCCATCCAGAGATAATAAAAAATTCAAATAAACTCCAGTAACATCAATAAATACCTCATCCTTTCCTCTACTACAGAAACATGCATAAAACATTCATAAAGATTTTTTTTCTAAACATATTCTGTTCCAAATGAGAAGACTAATTATTCTACTTAATTTACTGTGGCAATCATATTTAAGTCTCTAATTTTCAAAGACTGCACATTGGTTGAAGGAATGCAATTAGCTGAATACAAATACTTGTCTGGACTCTTGCAGAACAGCAACACATACTTTTCCAGAAGGGCACACTGGATTGAACACATAATTACAAGCTCAACCGTAACAGCACAAATAGACTAAACAAACACTTCTCAAGTTACTCATGCTCAGCTTCAAAAGTTTGACCCCTGAAGCCAGAACTACATTCATAAAGGAGAACTAATTTTTCCAAACAGCCAGAAATACAAACATAAGCTTAAGCAAGTTTACAAATATTGAATAATCACAGTATCCTTAGTCAAGGCTAATTTCTCTACCTCAAAAACTTCAGCTCAGTGTGCTGGTTTAAAGGTAAACCAGCAGGAAAAATGAAACTATTGGGGTCACCTCTTAGTCCCGAGTAGGGGGACAGCGTGGATTGACAGTCAGAAGAGCTCAGGCACAGCAGACATCAGAAGGCTTTGATCAGAAGGCTCACAACTTAGAAAGTTTATTCAAGATAAATAACAGACAGATCCTCATAGCTCATAGTAGGAGTAGATAGTTCTTAGAAGTTCCTATTACATCATCTCTCTCCACTCAGTAACATCCCCACTTCTTATACCCTCCCACATCCAATATGCCACCACACAATTGGTTAACCAATTCACCTTCCATACACCACAGCCTCTTATTGCCTGTAAGCCACACACATACCACAGGTACCTCTCATCTCTTACGGGTGCACTCCAAACAGCTTTCCTTAAGGGATGCACTCATTGTCACCCCCCACATGAACCCAACACGAAAGAGATTGTAAGTCAAAGTTACAATTTAATGAAAATATTACAATAAATGCAATGATACAGAGAGAAATTGGTTTTAACCCACAAACCCCAGAAGTATAACCCAGCACCCTGGGGCACAAACAGAACGGTGTTTGTTAGTCCCTGTGCTGAGCCCCACGTGGTTTCCCTGAGTCCAAAGTAAAAAGAAGGGAAATAAAACCCTGTTGGTGCATATTATGGTCACAGTCTGGTCGAGGTTCTGGTCCTCCTCTGGATCCAAAGAATGGTCCCACAGGTCTCCAAACCCCAAGGTTATATACCCTCAGGTCCAGGTGGGACCGCCCAGTACCTCCCCCAGGGCAGCGAGTTCCACAATGGGTGATCCAACTCTGTGAGTCAGGGGGTATTTTTGGAATTGTTGATGGCCCATTAGCAGACATGACCCTCAGGCTGGGTGTGAAGGTGCTAACGACTCCCTGAAGGGGAGTTATCACAGCTCTTATCTCACAGGCTTCTTTCACACCCAGCTTACACCCTGAGGGGTTGGGTGTGCCCTGGGCAGCTGCTGCAAATGGTCCATTGCTAACAGTAGAGGGTGTGAAATACACAGCTTTGGTCACACACACAGAGTTATAAGATGGTCCCGCCTGCTGAACTAGGACACTCAGGTATAGAAGGAAAAATTCTGTTTCTCTTTTCAGTGCTTATACTTGTCAATAACAATTATTTAATTTTACCTGCAACAATAAGAATATATTTTAAAGTAGAAGTCAAGCTTGCCCAGCCAAACATTTCCTTCCACCAAAAATTCCAAGGTCTCATAACTCTCTTCCTTAACAACCTCTTGCCAGAGAATACTCACAGCTTCAGGAAGAAATCGTCTGTATTTTGGTTCTTCCTATGAAGAAATACACTTAGAGCCAAAACCACCCGCAGCTACAGCTCTAAGACCTTCTGAAAAACAGATACAATTTCCATTTTGTACTTCCATCTGGGACAAGCCAGCATTTACTTAAGTATCTTTAAGCAAGTGCACTCTCTGTATGTTTTATAGCAGGTTCAAAACCAACCACTTCTACACTTAGCAGTAATTCAGATCCAGAAGTTTTACGAGAACTATGGCTCTCTCCTTAACCTGTACAAAGTTTATCTTCCCAGTGAACCAGAACATCACTAAAACATGATGCTCAAGACAAAACTTCTGGTGCTCTGAACTCATTTCTCAGAGAAAAAACTAAGCCTAGAAAGTGTCCAAGTAAGGAATCACACACGCAAAATAATGCTCAGATTTGTAGGCTAGAAAGGCCAGCTCTTCCACAGTTCCAGGTGCAGCAGCACAAACTGCGAGAGCCAATCCCAGGTTCACTGGCAATCCCACTGGTGTAAGATCACAGAAATAATGATTGGTGCAGAGGCTCTGGAGGTCATTAGACACACCATCCTCTTCTGACAGTAAACAGCACGTCCATCTGTCAGAAGGAAGATCTGGGATCTGTCAGTGGAACAGAAGTCACTACAGGGACAAACCTCCTAAAAGCCATTTCTGGGCATGTGAAAGGCAAGGATGTGACTGGGATCAGCCAACCAGCACGAGGCTGGTCTGCATCCAACAAACCTGACTGTATTCAAAGGACATGAGTAGGGTCTGTACAGGCAACAGTGGATGTTTTTCACTGCCATGTTAGCAACACCTTTTGCTTGGTTTCCCATGGCATTCTCAGTTAATGATATAAGCTGAATAGGTGGATGATACCACCAGGCTCAAGACTTGCAACCAGTGGTGCAAAGCTCAACTGAAGGCTGTCCCATTTCCATGGAAATTCCAAACTTTACCAGATAAAACCTTGAATAACCTAATCTAACCAGACCTGACCTACTCTGACTGGGAAGTGAGATCAGCTGGGACCCAGAAGTTGCTTCTGACATAAATGACTTGAATCATGACCTCTTCTTTGGATTTTTAATAAATAAAACCAAAATGTCTCTTGCAGTCTGGGTTTGTGTGGTACTTTTGGTTGTAGTTTTAGCTAAGCCTCAGTTTCAGCAGGCCCAGAGAATCTACGTGGATTAGAGGGGACAAGCATCACCTGATTTGAGCAACCAAAGAAATATTTCATACCAGATGACACAAAACTGAGATATAAATACAGTAGAGTAGGAGGCGTTCTCTGTTAGCACCATGGTTGCAGTAGAGACAGGACACGCTGCCGCTGTCCTGCTTTGCTGGGCCTTGCTGCTGCTGCCACTATGGCACATTTTATTTTAACTCAGGGAAGTAAACATTTTATTGTTATTCTTTCTTTCTGTTCCTTGCCAAATGTCTTTTGGGGTGCTTTATAGATGCAGAGTGATGGGCTCTGTCTTCAGTGGGAAGATATCTAACTTGTGTGTGTGTTATACTGTAGTTTTTCTTTTAATTTTCTCTTTTCTGTATAAATATATATACTTAATTTCAATCTTAGTTTCCAAGGTTTTTTTCTGCCTTTTCTCAGTGGCAGGGAGGGAAACTCTGACATTCAGTATTGGGCAGTTGGCACTTTGCCAGCTCAACCCAGGACAGTTTGCTTCATGTCATGCTTCTGGCCACCATGCTGCTTTCAGCAGATAAAATGGACTGAGAGCCACAACAGCAGTTGTGTAGTACCATAGAAAAGGACAGTAACTGCTCTGCTTGAAAGATTCATAAGTCATTCTGAAATAAGTCTCATTAAAACAACAAC
>JAWWEV010000083.1:67560198-67592897 GCA_035583235.1 Hafferia zeledoni
GAAAAAGAAGAAGAAAAAGAAGAAAAGAAAAAGAAGAAGAAAAGAAAAAGAAGAAGAAAAGAAAAAGAAGAAGAAAAGAAAAAGAAGAAGAAAAGAAAAAGAAGAAAAGAAAAAGAAAAGAAGAAAAGAAAAAGAAGAAGAAAAAACCACAGGCCTACAGCTTAAGTGCTGAGGAGGAGAAATAATACTACATTTATTACTGGACTCTTGGAACAAACCCATTCTGTTAAATATGTCAAATATATTTAGACTGTGATTAATTAAAAAAAAGACTTTAGTTCATCCTTCCCTCTGTTTGCATGAATTCCCACAGAAGGACCCCAGTATAAGATTTTAAGCACCAGAAGGAAGAGAAGTAATGGCATCATTTGCTGGATGGAGGCCAGGATCTCAAATATCCACTCAAGCTTGCATGTCTGGAGACAATGTTTGCTTCTACCATAACTGAGTTATGTTCTGTGCAATGAGAAGGTGAATCAATTATAGTCACTGCCAAACAGACAGGTTTAACTATTTTCTCAAGAGCTTAAAAATTTGTGCAATGACACCTTCAAAACACAGTTTGTTCTTCGTTTTTAAATGAAGAACACCCCTTTTATTCAATCTCTTCCCTTCCTGGAAATTCTTCAGCTCACAAGTGCACTCAAGTTTTAATCGAGCAAGGCCAGGCAGCTGGGACTCCCTATTGACAGTAAGTTCCTGATGGAATAATTCAGGTTAAATGTGGCACTGCCATCTAAGCCTTTGCTTTTGTTCAAGCAGGGAGCAGTCATCATCTCAGACATTAAAGTCACATTCAAAAGGAAGATTTTAACCACATGTAAAGTATTAATACTGTAAATTCAATTTATACTATTTTAGAGGTTAATCCTCCATGTTTGCTGTAATATTGGCTCATTAATTTGGAATACAGCTACAAATTAAACAAAACTACTGAAGTGGGGCTTTGATTAGGTGCCATTCTTCTGTACTTCTTCAAAGGGTATTCACAGTTTGCCTTGCTCAGAAAACAAACTAAAAAGCCAAACTGAAGACAGATTTCTGCACTTACTCATAATTTACAATTAAAACTGATTTTTGTTTAGTTGCAGAATTCAGTGAGCACCAGTTTTAGAGTGTTTTTTGACCTCATCCCACAGGTATGAAGTCAGTCACACACTGAAGGACAAACAGATACATACAGGTAGGCATATTTTTGGGGCAGGTCTTTAGCTGGAAAAAGCAGCACACAAGCCCTTCAAGCTTTGCAATTTCAAGTGATGGGTTTGTTTCAATTTTGTAAACTAATGAAAACAACTGCTTTATCTAAGATGTAATTACCACAGCTCACCCAGAAGAGTGTGCCTACTCATGCTATCCAAGGTAAGATAAACCCAAACATGCCCTTAATAAATATTAAAGAACTCCCTCTTAAGAGTTGTGTAAACTGTTTTAAAGAATATACATAACATTTGAAAGAGAAAATAAAGAATAACTACTTAGAAGAAAATAGATACTATAATCTCAGTCCACACCAATTCAGACTCCATTTGTGACAAGGATATTATTCACATAATTGAAAGTCATCAAAATAAATGGCAATTTCTTACTAATCTTATTTATTAACAAGTACATGAACAGGGCCATTTAAAGAAAGTCATTTAAGATGTAGAGTTTTCTGTAAGAATGCAAAGTTACTTTTATATCCTCCAGTTGAGGCTTCTGCTAATGAACTCTACCTGCTGAGTATATTTTTAAGCAAAAAAACAGAGAACAAGAGCATTACAGGAGATATTCTATGGATAAAGCCATGGTGGGCTTTAATACAAATGACTCACTGCACATCCCTCTGCTCTCTTACTTCCACAAACCATAAAGCAGCTGCAGAATAAGAGAGGACCTACTACGGGCATGTGCTGGAGAATGAGCCCTGCAGTTCAAATTATTTCTGCAAAAACAGCAAAACACTTTTGCAAGGCTTGCCAGTGTTCCACAATGTTCCACAAAGTTATTTCAAATCTCCTTGGGATACTTGTTCTTCAACTCTGAAATAGTTAGTATCTTTTAAAGGCAAAATACCACATTCTAAAAATAACAAGAAACACATTCACTAACATCAAAAGTTTTGCTTAAAACATCTTGAAAGCAATTTTGCACACACATGAACTAACTTGGCCAAGAAAATATATTTCCATGGAGAAATGCTAATGAATCTTAATTTTTAATTCACAAGAGACTCAACTTCTAATGCAGTGATTCGAACATTAGTAACCTGGAAAAAGACTTTTCTCTCTGATATGCAGCTTTCACAATCTAAGTTAAATACTTTTCCATTTATTATTACACAGCCCTTACGGGTTTAAGTCAGGGTAAAAACCCCAGTATTGGGAAGAACTTCTTAGAATACCTCAGAGCTGGATCTGTTTAATCCAGCATCCCATTTTACCTCAGCTCCACACATACAAATAATATTTCTCTTTCTGTTCTTGGAAAAGCCTCAAAACAGTCTGGTCTAACTCTCACTCCAATTCTTTCTGCACTATATTCAGACAACTTCCATACAGACACACAGCTCATTTGTGAGAAGTAAGTCTATCTCCAAGAACCCAAGCACCATACCCATTTGCCTTTGCTGTGCAGTATCTCTACCTTCTAATACAACCTTTGAACAGAACAATTTACTTCTTTCCAACTCCTAATTTTCACATGCAGCCTCCACACAGCAAACTCCTCCCTTCCACTGGCCACTCATCATTCATCCACCAATTAATTTTTTCCCACTTAATCTTTTATGAATGTAACAAGTTCAGAATCCAGCTGGAAACATCTCTGAGTCTAGGCCTGAGCTGGCAGCCTCAAGGACACACCTGCTCTGTCCCACAGGTAACAAAGGATAATGTTTTATGCACCAAATGAGTCCACCAGAAACAAAGACAATAAAATGTATTTCACTCTATTGCACCACTGAACAAAAAAAAAAAAAAAAAGAAAATCAAGAGACTCATTAGAGAGAGGTTTACTGCAATTTACAGCCATTAACATCTATAGATAGGACACACCCAGATAAAAAAGGCAAACCAAAGTAGACAAACCACAGAATAAAACAAAATCTAGAAAACACAGAAAGTATTATTAATACTTATATATGTATTTATGAAAATGAACCTCTGCCCTCTTTTCCTACAGAAGAGGATTCCAGGTACCCTCACTGTAAGTCTTACATCCAAAGTATTCCAAGCTCCTTATTATCTACATAACTTCTCATAAAAGGCTGCCTCTGCAGCACAGAAGAGTTACGTGCTCCTGGGTACCTCAGAAAGGTCAAAGCATTAGTAAGGCAACCAAATTTACCCCATTTTAACACTGTACTTTTATACTTGTATTTTTGCTCCTACATATATATACACACAGACACACACCATTTTACTCATTCTATGATAAAACCAGTGGCAGGGTGCTACACATTTTCCCCCCTACGACTAAATTTCAGGAAGTCATCCAATTTTTCTCTCCCAGCACAGTTATGGCACACTCCAATGGCCTTAGACATTGTACAAGAAACCAAAGCTGTAGTGGGGGAGATACAGGACAGATGAGTAAGCAAAATACAAAATTAGTCACCAATTACTTCCTGCAATTATGGCAAAAAAAAAGACAGAAGACGTGGTAAATCTACAACAGTAGCCATAAGTTAAAGAGAAATATTCTGCAAGCAAATCTGATATTTAAATGCTCTTGGAGTTGTTTCTTCAAACAGGAATATTGGAAACACCCACAAAAGAACTCAAATATAAATCTGACTTCCCAGGTTCAGGCACTTGGGGGAAGTTTCAGTACACACATTCCTAGCCTTTACAATTTTATCTGTTGCTGACTAAAGAGGAGCTGACTGGGCTTACAGCAGCCAACA
This sequence comes from Hafferia zeledoni, assembly GCA_035583235.1. Taxonomy (NCBI): domain Eukaryota; kingdom Metazoa; phylum Chordata; class Aves; order Passeriformes; family Thamnophilidae; genus Hafferia; species Hafferia zeledoni. The sequence goes on from JAWWEV010000083.1 coordinate 67,564,088, forward strand.
GCAATTGTGCTCATGGTGATCATGAAACACTGGAGTCCAAGGTCCTGAAGGGAGTTAGAAAGGAGACGAGCAGAGTAGGTGTCTACAATACATCAAAGCATTCAAGAAGCCTGTAGGTGAACACCCTGGCAGACACCTCTGCATGAAGCTACATTTAGTGGGGTAGAACTCATCCCACTGACAGCAGAATAACATCACATTCATTTCTCCTCTAGGAGAAAAAACTTTAAAACCATGGTTTTAAATAGGAAAAATTTAAATGCTAAGAAGTGGTGCAGCAATGCAAGAGGATGTCAGTATCTATGGGAGAGTATAATATGCAAAGCCTAAAGTCCTTTTTACTCCTGCACAGCTCATTTGTCTCCATGCAGGCTAATTCTGCAAATCTCATTACAAGCAGTAGTTAAGAAACTTTGAAATAGACGAACACCTAAAAAATGCTCATTTACAGAGTCAAATCACATTTATTTTGCTTGTATTTCAGATCACAATTTAGAGATGGCTGAAACAACATTATGTTAGGTGGGATGAAAGTACCAAGTTTTGGATTGTATTCAACCCCAAGCACTTAAGTTTAGATCAAAACCTCCCCAAACTCCATTTTGCAAGCATCTAAAGTAATCCTCCACCAACTTTGTAAATTCCTTACAATGACTTGACTCATTCCTTTTCTATAATCGTCACACACATTCAACAAGGAGATGGAACTGCAGCATCTGCAGCACTCCCGAGGGATGAGTATGTTTCTTTGCCCCTGTTACACATAAATACCTTAACCAACACTGACTTAAGAGAGCACTTCCTTCTAGAAATAGAGCTCATAACGGAGAACAGAGAGCGAAAAGGGGCAACGTAAAATATACATCACTTTTTCTTTTCTCCCTTTTGTTTTCCCCCTCCCCAAACACACTTTCATGCTTAAACATGTTTCCTTCTTAGCATTGGAATCTTTGCATAAGAACAAACAGGTAACAGCCACCAATTCATTTTGGATATAGTCTGAAGGTGAATTTCAGGGAAGGCAATAAAGCATTGCTCCAGAAATTCAAACAAACCAACCCAGCTTCTTCCAAAACAGTATCCAGAATACATACAATCGTCCTATTAAAACAGCTGCCCAAGCTACCCTGTTGCCCTATATGAGCCAAGCAGACTCTTCTCTAGCAATGATTCTATGAGAAGGCACAGCACAGAACATATCCAACAGTGCTCATGTAAGTACCACTACAATACAGACAGAGAAAGAGAAAAGACCTTCCTAAATCTCTGACAATACATCTGTCTTATATTTAAGCAAGCACATCTGATTAGTGTAACAAACATCTGGTTATAATTTGTATTTTAAAATCATCATTATACAGCCAATACATTTTACTCTGGAAGTCACCTCTCTGTGTGAGCATTTCATCTGCATGTCAACAACAGTGCTGCAAGAGGAGTCACAGAGTTATTTTATATGGCAAGGCTACTTAGTAACTGGTCATCTCACACAAGCTGATGAATTTTAGATAAGTGACAGGAAGGCAATACTGACCAAAATAAGGCTCTTTTAACACACCCCCTTCTCCCTCCTTGTGGGAAAAAAAAAATTAAAAAAATCCCCAGGCCCCAAATACCACCCAGACACCCAGCTGAAATATGGAACTCCCAAGATGTTTTAAAAACAATGTCACATCAGTACCATCTGATTTTGCAGTAACCATCACAAAAAACCTTTTTAATAACAAAATACACATGCACAAGAGCGCACAGTTGGACAACACTACTTGTTCAGCTATACAACAATGTCCACAGGCACAGGTAATTGTACTGGCATTCATTTACCTTATTTATTAAGATTTTTCTGTAGCTGCCAAGTGCCAAGAGGGTGAAAAGGAGATGATAAGAAGCAGTGCCTCCTGCACCCTACAAAACGTGCTTTTCAGACTCAAGGTCTTACAGACATTAGGATGGAAAAACTTGTCTGTGGAAGGCAACCCTGTAAGTGGCATGTCCTAGTGAGCAGCATTAGGCCCATGTAAACATGTAAGATCTACTGCATCAAGCTCAACAGGCATGACATCTAGGTGATGCCAAAGCAAGGCCTTGTTATTGCAAATAAACAAAACAAAAACACGAAACAGAGTCATCAAAACAAAATTCATCCACTACAAGGACTGTCCAATCTTGAAAAAAAGTACTGCACTTTAGTCCACAGTAACAAGCAAAAAAGATTATGCTAACAGAGGACAGAAATGTCACATGCACCACTAAAAACCAAGTCAGTATGACTACATACACCCATCCACTCAGACAAGATATGATTGCCCCTTTCAAAAGGTTTATCTCATTCCCAGTTATTTCTGTGGGCTAAAAGAAAATCCTTCATGGCATGGATTACATATATTTTACTTAACCATGCCCAGCAGCCTAGTAAGAAGACACTATGTTCTCCTTTATATGCAGATCCAGACTTGAGCACAAAGCCTGACCTAAACCCAGCACTTACAAAAGTAACTGCTTCAAGAAGCTTTCTAGAAGAAATACAAGAGTGCTGTCTTCAGTATAGAAATCCCTTGAAAGGAAACAGATTTCATTTTCATTCATCGCAGAGCATCCCTTTGGCAGTCAAGGGTCAAGACTTCCCTGAAGCTGTGCAAGCAGTGACAGACCTACCAGAGCCTCCAAGAACCATGGTTCGAGACAGCACATAACAAACCACCAATCAAGAACCCTTCCCTTGCTGTAAACCAATCTGCTTTATTAAAAAATGGATTCTCTGTTCTTCCACACTAATAACTAACAACTCATTTTTAACAGGCAGTAAAGCAATGGAGTTGGCAAAGCAGACTGCATTGCCTCCCCTCTTGGGAAATCCTGTATTTGCTCCCTGTATGCCCCCTTGCCTGCCCCTAAAACCACTAAAACATCAATGTTCTTGCCTATGACTACTTTTTTTTTTCCCCTGCAGTAGAAAGTATACACAGCTAAAAAAAAACTGAACTGAAACTCCAAAAATCACAAATAATTAATCTCAGTCATCTAGACAATTGCCTCTGAGCTTGAAAGCAATGCTCTGAAATCTAATTAAGATTTAAACTGTACAAAACTTAGAGCAACACATTTGATTGGTAGATCTTACCTAGTCGGGTTATGAAGCTAGGCAGAAATAAAGCTTAAGATGTTAAAAGACAACTTATTTTCTTTCCATTTTAATAGGGACTCAAAGCAATTTCTGCCTTTCAAGCCTCTCCCAACCCCTCTAAGATAACCAACCGAGGGCAAAACGGCTCCCCAGAGAACATTCCACACGCTGCATCAGAGTGGACCAAGAAGCACCTTATTCATGGAGGAACCGATTTATAAAGGGTCGGTTCAGGGACGTGCTCAGAATGGGGTGGAAACTGAAAGGGACTAGGTGAACAGAATGTCAGCAACCATTGAACATCCTGTAAGAAACAGAGTCCTGGAAAGAGGAAGGAGGTCTGAGGGGAGGGCTTTGGAACTTGGATGTGATAGGGAGAAGGGAGGGGCAGAGTGATTAACTGACAACTTGGACAGCCAATGGGGAAACACCCATCAAGTGACAGGAGAACTGACCAACAGGGGGTCAGGGATCGGGACAGGATGGGCAGAAGAGACAGGTGCATTTCCAGTGGGCTGCTGGCAGCAGGGGCAGGGACAGTGTCCCCGGGAGGAGCTGCCCCAGCTCGGACCTGCCAGCGGGTCCCGGCACCTCGGCAGGGGCACCCAGAGCAGCAGCTGCGTTGGCAGTGCATGGCAGGGGACATACTCGGGCGGGACCAGCTTGGCCCGGGGGATTTGCCCCAGCACCTCCGCGGCACTGGGGCTCATTAGGAGAAAGCCACAGGGGGAACACACAGCGGGAATGAATGTGGGGGGTGTAGAAACAGTGCAGGAGGTACAGAACTTTCTGAACTCAAAACCGTACAGAGAAAACGCATGAACTTAAAACTCCAGCAAGTCTCTCATAGAATTCAGGGTGCCTTTCAGCACTGTCTTTCTCTGGGGTCCATTTCACAGTGTATTCCCACACCCCTCCATTCTTTCTGCTAAGTTTTAAACTTAGAATCTTTAAATTCTGATTTCTTCTTTTCAAGGAGAACTGAAGGATGAAGAGCCTTCAAGAAACAACTTGGTTCCTCAGTTGAAAATGCTCCAATGATTTCTTGCAACTGGATTACAAGTTATCAGGAGGTTTTAATAAAACAAGGGATGTGTGGACACTGAAATTTTGGATGATTTGGCTTACCAAAAGTCCATGCATTTCTGAGCGTGCTACAGAATACCCCAGCCCGAAGAAGCCTGAGGGGAGCTCTGGAGCAGCAGGGGCCACAATGTAACAGGCAGTGGCACTGAACATGAAATACATACATCCCCCCCATGCAAAGATTGCTTGCAAGAGGCAAGGCAGCTGAGGAATAAACTATTTCCACCTTTTCATGTGCAGCAAGGAAGTTAGCTTTCTGTTAGTATTCCTGTGGCCTTCAGGAATCCTTGTACCAGATGCAGAAAGACACATCAGAGACAGATTGAGTAAAAAGCTTCAGTACAGAATGAACTTTGCACTCAAGCACTCTTGGGACAAAGGATTTCAGTGCTCGTATTTGCAGCAAAATCGAATCGCATGTATAGCCTAGAGAGATTTCTCCCATCATGCTCATGTTTTACCAACACCATCTGGAATCTCCCTTGCTTGTGGCTGCCACTGCTCAGTCAAACCATCATGTTTCCTCCCTGATAGGAAGCCATCAAAAAACTCTATCATGTCACCTTGGTTTTTTCTACTGTTCAATTGCTCAAGAAGATAACATCACCTCTTTTTTATTTTTGGGAACACTTATTGCTAGAGATGAAATAACAAAATGAAAGGGAAGGAAAAAAAGCAATTCACCATTTCTCCCCACCAAAACTATGGAAGAAATATGTATGCTAAAATAATGTTTTTCACAATTTTCTGCAATATGGTGGAGAAAGAACCAGATGCCATAAATTTTGTCATCTATCCCAAAGCCTTCCTAAATAGTATTTTATCTTAAAATACTTGAGTAAAAGTTAAACATAATTAAAAAAGAAAAAGAAAGAAAATAAAAGGAGACATGGTGCATTCACTAGAGTTTCCCCACACTATTTTTTCCCCACAAAAACATGTGGGCCAAAAGAACACAGTACTGTTGTATCAGTAAGATTATACAGTTAAGTTTTATCCTGTATGGACATAAGAATTCTATAGAAATTCTGAGTCTCAGCTAAATCAGTGTCGTTTACATTTATCTTAAAATGCAAACACTGAAGGCTCCTGAAAGAATACATATGCCTGTACTTTCCAACGCTAGGGTTTCAAGCAGAAATATTAAAATATTTTCATGAAAGGTGCTACACAACAACTACAACGGTTTTTAAACTCTCAAGGAAACTAAAGAAATGATAGAATCTTGCCAGGTGACAACATAAGTTTCATGTGACTGCCCTGGTTTGCCCCAACTGCTACTGGTTTGCATGTTATGTTCTTGCAAAAGACAGTGCAATGTTGACATTAAAAGTGAAACAATGGCAGATAACCACTATCACCATAATAAAAGTGTGTCTAAGAGCTGGCTAACAGGACCAGAGGGAAATTCCAAAGTCTAATTTTATATTAAGTATCTAGATATATAGACATGTTTGCAGAAGTATTTTCCATTCACATGATGGCTACAGCATTAATTACTATCTTACAACATTCTGCTAAACACATGCACACTGACAATATTAATCTTACAAAGGCATATGTTTAAACAGAGCAAATCCCACACCACTGTTGTGGGGAAAGGAAATATGGAAGAAGTGGCTCTCAATAAAAATGAAGATGGTTTTTATAGGTAAAGCTCATCCACACAGTAAGCTTCTGGCTGGTGGTTTACCTGCATAATAGGTCCCTAATACCAGATTATAAAGCCAGGGGGAACAACGGAGCTTATGGAGACTGGTACTTTCAGGGGATAGTCTCTTGCAGCAAATGCTCAGCTTGCTTATATAAGCCAGAAGCCAAACAACAAGACCTGGCATTACGGCGAGAGAGGCGACTCTTGAGCATTCACCTGCTCACAACTCTTACAGCCAGGAGGAGCAATAGTGCAACCACACATACTCAAACACCCCATTTTGTAATAGCAGTCATTAACTCACCATAGCAAGCTATAATAATAAAAAAAGGATGGGAATTGCAAATTACACTTTTTGTATAGCCCAGTTCACTTCTTACAATACCATCAGATTTTCAAAGACAGGAAACTCAGCTTTAATATTTTGTATTCTAAAAGGTGAAACAAGCTAATTTCAAAACAGTCAAGTTTCTCTTCTGGTAAAGTTTGAGCTGGCAAAATGCCAACTGCCTAATACAAATGTCAGAGTCCCCACTCTCACAGAAGAGGAGTGAGGGAAAAAAAACAGAAATGAAGCTTTGAACACAGTGAGGTTTTTATATTTATACAGAAAAGAAGAAAACTTAAAGCAGAATATGAAATAATACATAGTGAAAGGAAACAACAACACCTTCACCGAGATTGCCCAGCTAATAATCCAGATTTCCAAACCACCCAAATCCCAAAAAACCTCCCAAAACTCCCCCTTGTGAAACCTTCCCAGAGAGAGAGACAGATTAACAGGAGAATGTTCACCTCCCTAGGCAAACAACAGCGCGGAACAGCCTGGTCTCCAGAGTCAGGGCAGCAGGAACCCTCTTGGTCAGGAGCAGGAACCAAAAAAAAAGAGAAACCCCTCCCTCCTCGGTTATTATACCCCCCCAACACTTCCTGATGATGTCAGATGATATGAAATACCTCTCTAGCTGCTTAAGTCAGGTGATACCTGTCCCCTCTAATCTGTGTCACATCCTTTGAGGCCTGCTTAAAACTGAGGCCTAAATGGGACCTGTACTGCAACTAAAGCCAAACCCACCACATCTTCACACTCCTTTTTACTCCATTGTCCACTCTGCTCCAACAGCAAGCCATAATTTGCACTCATGTCCAAGTGATGCCAGCTCCCTTCTTGGGCTGCCTGGCAACAGGAATTTTAACTTGTAAACCTTCCCGCAACTGACACACTCCCCTCCTCCACCACTCCACAACGTGTGGAATAGCTGATGCTATTTATCTTCATTTTGCTAAACACCTTCACAAGCTGCTAAAAAAAATACCAGAAAACCCACCTTGAAGCAAATCTGTGCTTCCATGCAGTTTTAAGTCTTGTTATGAAATTGGGTTCACAAAATAAGTTTAAGTAGTGAACTTCTAAACTCTGAAGAGATTAAAAACTTACATATAATACATAATTTTACATATACAGGCAAGCAGAAGGTTTTTAATATAAATCTGTAAAAAGTAAAGCTGCCACAGTACTTTCAGAGCTTAAAATGGTAAGCTGTTCTAAAAGCAAAAAGCTGTCATGGATATTCAGCACCAGTGCTTGCAAAAGAAAACATAAATCAAAACTCAGTTCTCAACTTGAAGGGGGGGGGAAAAAAGGGCAATATGAAGAGACTATCCAACAGGAGAAGAGTCGGTACTACCTTGTTTTGGTGAAAATGGCAACTTGCCCAATACCTGCTATACTCACCCTGGACAGCTGAGTGCTTTCCACACCACCTCAGCTGTAGCTGAGAAGTCACCTCCCCCTTTCCAATGCACGTTACACTGAAGTCAGTAATGTCTGTCACTGTGGTATTTAGATCTAAAGATTAGATACCACAGATTAGAGGTCTGGGACAGACCCTGAGAATTGAAATGGATGCTTAAGTTTGCAAAGCATTTTTTAGTTCACTTCAATTTAGTCATGGTTTTCTCAGCTCTGTTTCACCTTCTTCTCCTATCTCCACCCTTCCCCTGAACCAAAGGAAAGCCGCTGTTACCAGCTCTCCCCCTGCCAGCAAATACACTTCTTCATCCCATCATTGAGAGAGCATTAGTAAGTCTGCAAAAGAAGATGAATGCATTAGCTAGAGCCTTAAAACTCACGTAGAAAATGAACTATTTAACTTCAGCAAAGTTAAATATAAGCAGCCAGCTACCACATGCCAGCATAAAGTTTTCCTCATCAAACTCGGTATTTCAGAATATATAAGATTACACATGCTAACAAAAAAGTACTTATCGATCCCTGTTCAGACAAATCCTAACATACTGAAGTATTCAGCTATCTTGGGGCTGTGGACTGTGAACTTCTCATGATTCTTCGCTCTTTCTCGAAAGTTGCCAAGTGTATAAACTGTTCCCATTATTTACTCACAGATTAACAGTTGGTAAATGGGTCCCAGGGACTCACTGAAGAGTTTTCCTTATAAGCATTTCCCTTGCTTACAAAAAAAAAAAAAAGCCAACCACACAACGCCTTCCACCCCCACCTCCCAACTCTGAATGAATGTGAGAACTTCCTGCACTCAGAACAGCATGAATAGACCTGGCAAGTAGTCAGGGAGATAGTACAAGCCCATGAATGCTCTGAATTCAGCTTCTGTGCTGCTGTTAAATTAAAGGAATTCAGAAGCCGCACAAAGGCTTGGTTATTTAATTATATTACAAAATAAAGGGCTGAATCTATTAGACAGCATATGAAAGAAACCCTTTCCCGAGTGCCTGCACATAATGAGCGGTCTCAGCGACTCTGCCTAGACTTCTCCCTCTCTTCAAGGTAATGTCACCACCACTGCTGCCAGAGCCCAGCAGAGCTGCCCGTGGTGGCAGTTCTGCTCTACCTGCAAGCACGAGTCCTCACCAGCTACTTTGAGACAAGTCATGCTTCTTTACCACATGAGGTTTTTCACCTTTGCTCTTCACTCACCAGGAGACTCACGCACTTGCTAACAAGCTACAATTGTATTTATCTCTGTACCTTCAATGCCAACTAGATGAATTCATATGTCAGGATTCAAATCATCTTTTCACTTCAAGTGCCTTCAGTAAAAACTAGAGCACATACACAACTGTCAGTTATTAACAGTGACACAAACTCTACCTTTTTTCCAATCACTTGCTACCATCCCTCCCTTTATAACTACCAAGGAACAATTCCACTCAGCAATTTGCCTTACAGGTCATTAGGAAACAAAATTAGAACAACTTCCTCTTATAGAGGACTCTGCTGCTCACCAAATCCCTCAACAGCCTCATCACACACAAGAAAACGGATAGGGCAAGAATAGCACACAGAGGGAAAATTCAAAGTGACCCACAGCACAATGTATTCATTTTTACAGTTCAACTGGCTGTTCTTATGATTTGGGAACTCAAGCTGGTATACGTGACATGTTTGCTGATACCAGCATCTTTCCCTCTGTCTTGCAAGAAAGGTGACAGCCCTCCATCTAGTCAAATCACAGTAAAATGCTCAGAGTAGTGGCCATGCTGACATTGCTCCATGAGACCTATGACTCGCTACCATCATGCTTTTCACTAACGAGAAGGGAAGCAAACATTCACATTCTGAGCAAAGCCACCAGGCATGCCAGTCTGCAGACAGTCCCACAGGGGTGTATTCTCATAAGCATGAAATGCCAAAAGGACAACAGTAACTCCAGTGCAGAGAAGAAAATGCTCAAGAGAATCCAAGAAGATAGAACAGGATGTTTATGTATAAATGATAAGACAAGGTTAGTCTAATCTTCCATTAGGGAAAAAACGATATTGCACTATTTCCCTGCTATGGCTGAAGACATCATTATATGCAGACATTTCTGGTCCAAACTCGTTAGTGGGTATTAAATGCATGCCACATCATTTCTTTCAGTGTGGACAGCATCCACATTAGGTACGAAGGTTAGACATTAGACTCCAATCATCTTTGAAAAACTACATACTTTGCTGCAAAGCAGTATAGCCATGTCTACAGAGAAGGACTCAGTGGATTTTCAACAGAGTACATGTCCTACATCTTTAGAAAAATTAGTGGATATGAGCCAAGAGTGAAACCTGAATGTGAGAAATGCCAGTGCAATGAAAAACCGTAGCGCCAAGGAACAGTGGTCAAAGGACCTACTGAAGAGCATGTCAAATACCGTCTCTGATCAAGCCTTGCCAACATGCACAGCAACAGAACAAACTTGAAGTAACAATATCACATCTGGAAGGGCAATTCACCAACTCCAACTTCAACATGGTTAAGAACCTTCGAGAAGTAAGATAACATATAGGTGCAGGAACAGTCCATCCCTATGAAAATTACAGCTGTTCTTGCACTCACCAGTGCCAACTACACACAGAATCATAGAATATCCTGAGCTGAAAGCAATCCTCAAGGATCATCAAATTTCAACTCCTAGCACTGCACAGGACTGTCCCCAAGAGTCACACTATGTGCCTGAGAGTATTGTCCAAACACTTCTTGAACACCAACAGGCTTGGTGCCATGACCACAACTCCAGTGCTCAACTACACTCTGGTGGTTTCCTAACATCTGGTCGGCACCTTCCCTGACACAGCTTCAAGCCATTCCCTCGGGTCCTATCACTGGTTACAGGAGATATCAGTGCCTGCCCCTCTTCTTCCTCTAGTGAGGAAGTTGCAGACTGAAATGAGGTTTCTGCTCAGTCTCCTCTGACCAGCTGATCACGACAGTCACAGCAAGCAAGAGTGGAGTCCCACATACTCAATCTCCTACATGTTTGCTGTATACATTCCTAAAAAGCATAAGCTTTATGGATGTCCTGCACATAATACCACTATTTACAAGTCTAATGCTAAAGAATCAGTACATCCAATTTTAGGTTCAAAGGCTCTAACAGCCAGAACTCTTCTACTGTCAGCCATAATTCATACTATGCAAAATTAGCCCTTTATCTTTCTTTCATAACCAGTTTACAAATTCTTCTAATAAACCAGCATTTGAGAACATTATCCATGCCACAAGCTTTGCCTCTTAAAATCCTACACTGGCAAGAGGTGCTCTATTGGGAGAAGATACAGGTGTCACAGGATCTTTTACTTCAACCAGCCAACCAAACTTCTCAATTTTTTCGCCTGTAATATAAAGGTACAATACATCTTAAACTGCTTTAAGGCTCAGTTCTTTTAATCTCTTTTCACTTGCCCAATTCTACACTGCTGACATACACAGAGAGCAATTCGTTGAATTTGTTGTAGCCTTTGCTGTGACCTTCTGGAGAATATTTTAATTACTTGTTTTTGCAGCCCTGTGTTAGCTATGCTAGAACAAGTACTCAACTCCACAAGTAATGCAGTGGTAATGTTTGACACATAGCCTTAGAGATGCAGGGGACAGGGGGATGAGGAACACACGTATCTCCCATACGTGACTAAGTTCACTTTGAGACACACCTCATTTGCAATTTGCAAACCATCTTGCTCTACTCTCCGTAGCCATGTACTACTGGTACCAAGCTCCTGGCCTTTTAACTTCAGTTCATTATCCATGATAGCCTTCTTCCAGATGTTCTACCACTTCATTCGTAACATTCTTGTCATCAGCTTCTTTATTTCAACAGACAAGCTTTACAGCAAGAAAGCAAACATAGATGCAGAAAGCCAATAGGGATACACAATAATTATGTCTGAGACAACCTAACAAATTTCATATCTAAAATGACTGCTCACCAAGACTAATGTCCCATCCCCTAGAAGTCTGTCTGTCCCACTAACACACAGTAAAAGAAAAAACACATTCCTCCATCACTCACTAATCCTGCACTTCCATCACAACCACCTCATGCATGCAGGTTTGGGGAAGAGTGGCTGGAAAGCTGCCAATCAGAAAAGAAGATGGGGGTGCTTGAACATAAGCCAGCAGTGTGCCCACATGGTGAAGACCAGTGGCATCCTGGCTTGCACCAGAAGTAGTATGGCCAGCAGGATCAGGGTAGTGATCATGCCCTTGTACTCAGCACTGGTGATGCCACACCTCAAGTGCTGTGTCAAGTTCTGAGCCTGTCATTACAAGAAGGTCTTTGAGGTGCTGAAGCACATCCAGGGAAGGGCAATGAAGCTGGTGAAGGGTCTGAAGCACAAGTTTTATAAAGAGCTGCTGAGGGTACTGAGGTTGTTTAGCCTGGAGGAAAGGAGGCTCAGGAGAGACCTTATCAACCTCTACAACTACCTGAGAGGAGGCTGCAGGGAGGTATGGGTTGGCCTCCTGTCCCAGGCAGCTGGCAACAGGATGAGAGAACACAGCCTCAAGCTGTACCAGGTGAGATTCAAGTTGGACATCAGGAAGAATTTCTTCACTGAAAAGGTGGTCAGGCATTGGAACAGGCTGCTCAGGGTGGTGGTGAAGCCCCCAACCCTGAAGTGTTCAAGAAACAACTGGACTTCGCACTTAGTGTTTAGTTGGCATGGAGGTGGTTAGATCAAAGGTTGGACTCAATAATCTTGGAGATCTTTTCCAACCTTAACAATTCCAGGAATGCGTCAGTAATCATAAAATAACTCATGGTCACTGGTGGATCTGACCAACCATCTAATGAGCAAGTAAACTGCATACGTGAGTTAGCTTTGATGCTTGCAGGCCTCTTACCACAAACCCTGTGCTACTACTTACTATCTGCTGTAAAGAAAAGCTTGGAGATGGTCTGACAGTAAGACATAGCAAGTGCTTGATTGACAACAATGTCTGTCTATACAATTCTGATCAGAAAACTCATTATCCACTTCAAAACATACACATTTCAAGACAGCTTTAACAGAGTTGCTTAGATAGAGCCCATCTATGGCTTATATAAAAGCAAAATTGTTGCTAGTAAGAACTTTAAGGTTTTCTGTACCATTTATATTAAAGCAAGTCATAGTTTTTGTTTAAAGAAGCATGCAGGTCTTTCAAAGAGTCTGTATTATTCTCATTGATGAAGGTGCCTGAATTACAGGTTTTGTTCTACCTTTAATGCTGCATCCACAATCTTCTCATCAGAGCATGCATTCGGAAAAGGAGTGGCCTGCTATTTGTCTTAATTACAGGTCTTACCATCTCTTTCTCTTTGGACACAAAGCTTCATAAATCGAACAAACAGAAAAAGAAACTGCATTCAGATTATATAATGAGGTTAATGTAAATCACACCTATAGCCCAGGGTCCTGAACTTCAAAAGCATTCCAGCTCCTGTTACCCCTTGGACCACGGCCCATTGTTTTGTCTTTATTTAAATAAGTTGGCATGGCATCTGGAGTGCCTGCAGATGAGAGGAACCGGTTCAAGTGGCTGTTGCTGGGTTTTGAAAATTACGACTACAATTCACAGCCTAGTAAAGCTGAAGATTCCCATTGCTACTGCACAAGACCAGGAACAAGTAACAGCTGCAGAAGGACAAATTTACCTCTGGCCCACAAAAAAATACCGAGTTAAACTCAAAATTTTCTCCATTTACACAATTTCACTTTCCTTCTATACGCAGAACTAAGCTAGATAAAACTGGAGAGAAAAATCTCCCAAACTCGGTATTTTGAATCAATATGTAAATAGCTATTCTTAGCTGTCAAATAGAGGAACGTAGTCAGTTGAGCAATGAGTATTTTCCACATCCCTCCAAATAAGTCAATGCCACATGAAAGAAATTTTACTTCCTCATCGACAGAAAAAGCTTCAAAGAATAGGATTCTACGTTGTAAAATTAAATTACCCTTCCCCCTAGGAGGTTTTTTTCTTGATGTAACAGTTCATTTTTAAATGTAATGTTCTCCAAAGAATAATTTTTGCCCCCTAAATAATGGGGGAATGAGGGAGGAATGGGGGCACGAAACCGCCTCAGAAATTATGCACCATTCCCATTCTTACACATATTGAACCACACCCACAGCAACAGAAAGTTTCAGCCATCAGACCCAAGGGTCAGGACTAGGTAGTTAGTTAAGCAGGGAAGCAAGAGGAATCTTGTTTGTTGTAACTAGCACAAAGAAAAAAAGACTATCAGCTTATGTAACTAAACAATTCTATGCGACAGGGCCCTAGTGACGACATCCATGGTGACTTACAGACAAGATTCCAAAGGGCAATTACGGTCAGTGCTTTTCTAAAAAGAAACCGAACACCACAGTGGGTGTGCCAGCACAGACACCACTTAAAACTGGTTCTACTCCTGATTTTGCCTACCTGGAATCTTGAATGGAATTTCAGCAAGACACTTCATTTTTAGTTATTTACAACTCATATATATCCCTCTGTGCTGTTACAACAGTGTCGTAGTTTACAGGAAAACTAAACTGTCTATACGGTTTAGGAAAGGAGCCTCTTTCCCAAAAAACCACCACACCTTTTAAAATTAAAACACTTTAATCAGAGAATGTATAGAAAAGGGTAACGGTTCGTAACTACAAATATGTGTATATATATATATATATATATATAACCAAAACGAGAACAAACAGCAACACTGTAACCAAGACTTTCCAATGAAGTTCTGTCCTTGCCCTCTTCAGTGTAGTTCAATTTACAGACAGCGGGGGGCGCTGTCACGCCTTGGGAGGCCGTGGCCACGAAAATCACACCAGTGCTCCAGGGGAAACAAAGGCGGGACTGGGGGAAGGTCCTCGTTCAGAAAAATTCACGTGGGAAAAAATGGCAGTCCCAAGGGGTGGGCCAAAACCTTTCCCATGGCCAGTGTAGAGACCCTTTTTCCGTTGTTTGTCTGAAGTGTGAGGGGCGGGGGAGGAAAGGCAAGATTCAGCAGCAGCTATGCAGGATTCAGCAGCACCTCTGCAGATGGTGTCGGCCCTCGGCAAAATCCAGATAGCGGTGACTCTCTCCCTGAAGCACAGGGCGCCCAGAGCTGGGGGGGGCCGAGCCAAAGGTGCTCCCTCTACAAGATGCTTCCACCAGCCCAGCAAAACCAGCGGCTCTCACTCACACCAAAGCCAGAGCAGAGAAGTGTGTCCAGCAACAGAAAGAAACCTCTGTCCCTCCCCTCCCGCCCCACCTCCCCCAGTCATTAAACTGGAATGCACAGGAATCAGTCACCCTTCTTGTTAGCTAGCAGTGGGGGGTTGGGTTTAGCTCCCAAACTCTGTGTTGGTAGGGAGAGAAAACATTCCATGAAAGATTTCGAAACTGTAACAGACAGGTGCTGCATTCCAATAGGCAAGTGATGTCTATTCTTTGCATGTAACATTTTTTCATACAGCACACATAAGACAAAAAGTAAACTAAAAGTTAAATAAAATACATCATAAATAATAATATTTAAGTTTAAAACTCTCCAATACTTAAGATGGCTTCAGTATGTAACACCACTCAGTGGGAAAACATTCAAGTAGACTTTGCCACAAGTTATTTTTGAAAAACTCTATGTTAAGATATCACAGTAGATAAATGTCAGCCTAATTGGAAAAATAATGAATCTACGATGAATACAAGGTATTTTCTCATGAAAATTGTACAAATTCTCACCAAAAAGGTAATGCTGTAGCTTCTATTTAAGAACAAAAGTTATACACAGAATTAATGAAGGCACATTGGAGTGAAGCACAAAATTAAAAATTTTCACAGAAATTTTCTGACAAAATTTATAGGGCTTAACTAGCTCAAATCTAAACACAAGTGTGACATTACCATGCAGTTGTAATTTTAACTTACGTTTCCAATCCCTCACACGATTTTCATAAGAGAGAAATTATTTCTTATATTTAAAATAAGGACCATTGTCCTGTGAAGTTTCTTAAACGTCCTGTGAAGAGCTTAATGGTCAAGAATTTCTGTCTTAAGAGCCAAATCTGTAAGTTAAGACACATTAATTTTTTTTAATAGTTTACGAAGGTTGGTGGTTGCATTTCTCTTAAACATCTCTGAGACAGGAAAACTAAGGAAAGAATCACATCTAAGACAGCAATGCTTACAAACAAATGCGTATTTTGGTACGCTCCACCCCAACCCTTTTGAGTTAGTTTCTCCACACAAACTGCAACAGATTCCAAACACAGAAGTCTGTTCCATTTACATACACACACAAAGATATTTTACAAAAAACACCTCAAAGGTAAATGCACCACTCAGTTAATGAAGCTATTACAGGGCTACTCCAAACATGGCTTCTCAGAATGCAAAACCTCATTTGAGCAAAAGTTCTAAAATAGAGCAATGAAAATGACTCAAGGGAAGCTGCAAACAAGTACACAAGTACATTTATCTGAACTAAAATGCTGGTGTGCCCCATTCCTCAAGCAGTGAAATAATGAAACACTGAAGACTAAGTCAAACTATCTTTGTTTCTACTGTCCAAGGAAAATAGGTCAGTCCATGGATTCTTTTTCTCCCTAAAACCAAGATACTAATAGCTGAAACCGTTACTCAAAGTACCACCCCTTGAACACAGAGGACAATGAAGCTGAAAGCATGTGAAGTACAGGTTCCTTCCTGTTGAGTTGAGTGTAGCAAGTAGCACTCTCCAAGATTTCCATCTCTAAACTTCTTTTCTATGAAGTTCCATATGCATGCATTTTTCAAATTGACTTGCTCAGGCAGGTTGTCTTATACTTGTCTCTTTTCCAGAGGATCACTTAGATAACAAAGAAATCTCTCTTTACATTGTTTTATAAAACTACAAAGTAGGTTTTGGTAGGTAAGAAGTAAAAAATGAAAGAGGAGGAGAGAAGGGAGAGGCAGAGGAGAAGGAATGCTGCATTCTGTGCTTCAAAAGTGAAGAATTTCAGCTCCTGGAACTACCAATTTAGATACTACATATTTAGTATATATTATGTACACCATGCTATACCCTCCTGTGTTGGTACTTCACACATACTTAAGTTACGGATGTACAACAGAATTTAAAAGTTGCAAAAACCACTGTACTTAACAGCTGTCACATACCAAAGCCCAGTGGCAGCTGCACCAGCATAATCTGCACGGCTCCTCCTGCACAGGAGAGGCTGCTGCACCTTCCCAGTCCCCCTGAAAGCTGCCTACCTTAGAAAGACCCCATTCCAAGAGGAGATAAGACAACGGCTATGCACATGAACAGGTGGAGCCAGCCAAAGGCACTGCAGCCATTCTAAACTTCCCTGTAGAACAGGACTAGAAATGTCACATTACTTTGGTTCCAACAAGGATCAAGCTTGGATTTAAACGTGCTATGTAAATGAAATGTGAGAATTTCCCAAAGAAGCAAGTTTTAGGTATTCTCTTTGCAGGAGATGCCAACATATAAATGATTACTAGTAAAAGAATGTACACCTGAGTCACATTAGCAAGAAAAAAAATCAAGATCATGGCAGCCCTAGGCAGAGGTTGGTTTTGGTTTCAACAAGTTCACAGAGACCTCTCTTGTCCAACCACACCTGTAAAAAAAAGAATCCATTCACATTAATATGACTTACTTCCTTTGATGTTAAATAACCTATTGGATATCAGAACTAAGTCAGTGCTACACAAGCAGCTCTTTAGGGCACAGCTCTTCTCACAGCCTCAGGTAAGAGGCAAGTCTGTCTTTGGCACACTTTGCCCCCCTAAAATGACACTTAGTCACCTTCAATTGAACTCATCAATGTATTAAATAGTTCAACTGAGTTATTCATCAAGTAGCGCAATAAGCAGCCAGCAATTCAACACATCACATTCCATAAAGCTCTGCAATTCTAGGCCTACAGTGCTTTCACATAAGAGTAAGCATCTAAAACCATGTAACCGTTCATACAGCTGGCAGTCTTAGTATGACCCCAACTACAAGGTAAACTTTTTTTAAAGAAGACAAGCAAACAATTGTTTAGATCATTGCAACCAATTTTGACACTAAATCTTCCCACCCTTATCTTTACACTGGACAGAGCATTTCCTATAATGTACTTTAATAGCAAGCCAGATTCATTTTCCTTACAGCTTTCTAAAAGGCCACATGAGGCAAAAAGACCTCTTCCCCAAACAAAATCTGACAGCCAGATGCAAAATTAACACCCCTAATCACATCCAGCATTTCTTAGTATTCTGCCTACAGGCAACCATCTACTGAAAAAGTTCTATATTTGATGACACTAGCAGGTGCAGAAGCCCTTTGTCATGTCAAGGAGCAGAGAATTTAATGGTGGCCAGGTGCCAAAATCAGAAAAAACATCACCTTTCAGTACTAAAGCAAAAAAGCCTCAAACACCCATTGTACTGCACCAGTCTTCAAGACCAGACTCATGTTACTCGTGTTCCTTGCCATGCAAATACTGCAGAACACAGCACTGCATATAATTCCATGCCTATTTGTGATCTAAAGTCTCGAAACAAGTAAGTGGTTTAGCAGTTTTGAAATTACAAGATTGGTGTATTAGTCTTTATAATTTGCATGTAGAAGTGAAATAGAAGTCAAGGCCACTGGGACAATTATTTTTACATAACAATAAGGAATACTATAACTTGTTTGCAAGAAGTCTTCTGGATCACAGCCACTCTTAAGGCTTAAGGAAGAGTTTAGTAAGTCTGACCTAATTGGTCTCCCAGTGACGATGACTGTAATTGCACTATGGATTCTTAAACACTTCCATAACTTAACATGGTATCTCAGCAGAAAGCTATTTAACCATATTCTTTTAAATAGAAATTAAGTATTTCAAACTTCGAGGATGGTATCTTAAGATAGATTTTAACACAGAGAAAAGCTGACATGCATGACCAGTCATTAATGCCCAGTTTTGCTCAAATTGATGTTACAGGGAGTAGGATCAGCCCCTTAAAGCTGTAAGGGATTTTGTTTCAGAAATGCCTTATCTGTTTAATGCTCAGAGTCAGGACACTGAAGAAATCAACCACATTCACACTGTTAAGGTAAAAATGAGAAGAAATACCAGAATAAACATGCACTAACCACATTCTTAACAAACCAAGGCAACATAAAGGAAGCACTTTTACCCTCGTAGTGTCTTATTTTGGTTTTGAGGGCTTATAAAAGACCAGAATTTCATTTACAGAATGTCTGTCGACTACTACTTATTAAGTAAAGCTGTTTTGCCATAGCAAAAAAATCTGATTCTCTCAAGTTCTCCTAACAACTATTTCTTCAAACTCTACTTCCCAGAATTCACAATAGAAAAAATTATCAGCCTACAGCAATCACTAAAATTATTTAAATTTGGAATTTGTAATGTTAAGTTTCAGTAGAGAATATTCCAGTCTTAAAACTGTCTCTCCACAGAAATAAAAAAGCCCCAAAGTCATCACAGTACTATCTTCTTCTCTTCCCACTCCAAGGGGATTAGGTGAAAGAATTCCTTTTAGGAGGGATGTAATAAATCCAACCTAGGTTTATGCCATTTCACATCAGTACAAGACCAGGACCACCAAATCCTACTGACACAGCTTGCATGAAATTGTAGGGATAGAGATCCTAGCAGGTCTCTATCCACTGGGACAACAGGAAATCACTGTTTGAAAGCTTTCCTTAGGGTATGATTCTGTAGGATCATTTATTTAAAAGGTACTTCTCCTAAGCAAAACACCTAACTGTAGGGCCAAAAAAACCACTCACCTTTCCAGTGCAATTTGGTGTGTATTCTTTTTAAATGTTTCTCCTTCCCTCTCTTTCATCTTCAGGGCTATGTGTGTGTATAAAATAAGGAAGCAGAGATAACTTGCCAAGACAGTTACATAAAATCAGTATGATTACCTGTCAGTAATATTCTCTTAGATGTTTTTGGCTGGTCTGGTACATTAAGCACCACAACCTTTCTATAACAAGGACCTAGGTGATCACAGGTGTTTTAAATGTTCATCACAGATTCCCTCAAAGAGATAAGGTTTTCAAAAAACACTTCACTTTTGAAGTACAGAGGCATAGTTCTTGGCATATGAACTTGCGTAACAAATGTGCATTAATTTGATCCCATGTCTGCTCACAGAAATCCCGTCTATCGAGCAGTTTTGGACACAGAAGTCTGAAGTGCAGGAGCTACGTTAGCAATCAAGTTGCAACACTGAAATAAAACAGACTTGGAACACGCTCACTTAGCATGTATAATTAATCATTTAATGCATTTGAACTACATGCAAACAGGCTTAACCGCATGTAAGACTTCGCTGTGTTTCCCAGTTGTGTCTTCTTTAGAACACATCCTGTTGGAAAAGAAGGCACACAGCTGTCCCAATTTAAAACACGTGTGTGCATCCCCATTTAACAGTGGGGAACTGAAAATAAAGGGAAAAACATCCCTCCCAACATCACCTGCCGACTTCCATCAGCAGCAGCACAGCAGAGAAACACAACAGACCCTAATCACCAACTGCAAAAAGTATTTTAAGCTACTTCCTAACTCAAATGTATCTAACCTATTTCTATCAATTCCTTGAAAAAATACTGCTTCTGCACTCATTATGCTGGGGTCACTGTACAATCCAAAAAACCTGAGGAAAAACTGAATTGACCACTTGCCACGACTCCCACATTCTCTTCTGAATAAAGGGCACTTATCCAGCATACCGCTCTCCTTCCCATCCCACCATTACAGACTGTGACATTCAGCAGAATTCACTCGACAAAAGAATCTCTGTATTTTTCAGAGTTAAAGCACTGAATTCTCACGGTTCATTGAAGGACCACTCAGCTCAGTCAACCCAGCAAGGGGATGGATGGCATTTGCTACTTCGCTTGCATGACCTCATCTCTGCATATCATATTTACTTATTTTACAGGAAAACTTGCTAGATGTTTGAATGTGTACTTGGTCATTAAACCATTTCTCCTATTTGAAGAGATAGACAGGGCAGTTAAAACCCAAGATGTTTCCAAGGCTACCGTAAGTATTTTACACAACCAATTCAACTGACACACCAGGTTATTTTTAAACCTCTCTAAAACAGTAGAAGGTTGCATAATTCCAACGTGGGAGCTAACTTTTCCACCCAATACTTCCCAAATTCTGTACTGCAGGTTGTAACGGCAAAGCTTCATTAAAAAGCTTCTCCCTTTTCATTATAAAGGTTTTGACCACCCCGTTTCCAAAGGGTATGACCTCTGCTTCCCTACTTTCCTCGCTTACTGTCTCCATCTCTCAGTGAAGTCCCACTACTCTAACAAACGAGAAAAACTAATCGCAAGTGGTACCAGCACGGAAAGCCAAGGGCAGGATTCTGTTTGCAGGAATGCACGCCTCTCAGCTCAAGCATCTACTGTTACTTCCTGCAGGAGCCAAACTGCGCAGGTTCCCCCTTCGGCACGGGCCGGTCGTGCCCTCGCCTCCACCACGCCGACGGGCGGGAGGGGCTCGGTGCACTCCGGAGGGAGCATGCCATTTAATTAAGCCGTGAGCGAGCTGCCGGCACCTCCCAAACATTTGGAACAGCCTTCGACTTCCCGTGCGCGGCAGCGGCACCGATGCAATTCCTCGTCACTACGGAAAGCAGTAGATTAAGGCTGATTTAATCTCGAACGCCCAATGCCGCTGCTGGTAACAGTAAAACAGCACACGCGCGACCTCCATTACCCAGACGCTGAAGGGAGGAGAGGCTGCCTCTGGCACGGTGCTGGGGCAGCCTGGGCGCCGCTCACACGGCAGCTTCTCCCGGCAGCCGGCCCGGGGCAGCTCCTTCCGCCGCCGGGGACGTCCCGGCACAGCCCCTCCCCGGCGCGGCGACACCCGCGGGCCACCCTTCCCGTGAGAGGGGACAGACCTGGGCCGGCCCCGGGTCAGCCCCGGCGCAGGGGCAGGGGCAGCGCCCAGCGGCCCGCACGCCCTGCGCTCACCCCGGCGCCCGCTACCGGTGTGGTGGGCGGCCGCCCCTTCCCCACGGTCGCCCGCCCCCCCGGCCCCGCTCACCGGCATAGAAACGGATGAGGCAGCCGGTCTCCGAGTCCATGCCCTCCTCCTGCACCCGCCACAGGTCCCGGAAGCCCAGCTGGGAGAGGTAGTCGTTCTGGATCTGCAGCGGCTTCTCGTGCGCCTCCAGCCGCCGGCTGGTCTCCCCGTGGAGCTGCACGTACAGGGCAGGCGGCCCCGCTGGCGGCTCCCGCTCGCCGGCCGCGCCCGCCAGCAGACCCCCTGCCCGCCCCGGGGACAGCTCCCCCAGGCAGCGGGGGCCCCGGCCTAGCCCCGCACCTGTTTCTTCCACCCCGTCGAGGGGCGCTGGCTCCACCTCCAGCTCCTCCGAGGAGGATGAGCCGCCGCCGCCGCTGCTGTAGGGGTCCAGCCGGTCGGAGACGCTCTCTCCGCTGGGGCTGAAGCTCTCGGTGTCGGAGCCGGCTGGCCCCAGTTCCCCCAGGAGGGAGGGGCAGGAGAGCGGCGGTTCCGCAAGGTACAGTTCGGCCGGCGGAGCCCCGTGGCTGAAGTCAGAGGCCGCCAGGCTCGGCCGGCCGCCGGCGAAGTCGCTCTCCTCGGCACCGCTGCCCAGCAGCAGCCGGTGGGGCCGCGCCGCTTCCCCGCAGCCTCCTCCGGACAGCCCGCTTCGCGTTCCCGGCCGGCTCCTCGGCCTCTCCTCCGGCTGCGGTCGCAGCCCCTCGGCCGCGGGCTCGGGCGGCGCCTCGGCGGGGCCCGCCGTGGGCTCGGGTGCGGAGTGCTGCGGCAGCGGCGGGCCCGCCTTGCCCAGCATTCGCACCCCGCTGCTGCCGCCCCGGTGGCCGAGCTGCTGCAGCCGGGCAGCCACCTCGGCCGCCGTGGTCTCCACGGTGCAGAGCACCGGGCGCAGGTAGCAGTTCATGTGCCGCTCGTAGACGTGGACGCAGCCTCGCTGCAGGTCCCGCCGCACCCAGTCTCGTTCCTGGGGCTGCAGGGGCTGCAGCTGCCGGGGTGGCTTCAGCAGCAGTAGCGCCTTCCTGTCCAAGCTGTGGGTGCCCAGCGAGGGCGCCGGGGCGCCGGCGAGGGAGGGAGCGGCGGCAGAGAGGTTCCTCTTCAGCCTGCCCCGCCGGAGGAGCAGGGAGTTGGCATTGCCGGCCCTGCCGGGGCCCGCCGGAGTCCCGCAGGCCGCTAACGTCGCGGGAGGAGCGAAGCCGCCAGCTCCCCCTCGCCTCCGCCGCGGGCCGCCGCCGCCCGACGGCTCCTCGCCGCTCTCCGCCTGACTCCTCTTGCCCGGGGAGCCGCTCTCCGGTTCCCAGGGCCCGCTTCCCGCCGCCGGGTCTTCTGCCGCTCGCTGCTGCGCGGGCTCCATCGCCCGCGGGGCCGAGGATGCCGCCGCCGCCCTGCTGGGAGCGCCTCTCGGCGCGGGGTGGGGCGGATCGGAGCGCGGCGCCCAGGGGTGTGTGATTACGTAGCAGCGGCGGGGAGCATTCCGCCGGTCCTCGGCTCAGCCCCGCTCCCTGGCTGTCGCCAGCGCCATGAGGGAGGGAGGGAGGGAGGAAGGGAAAGAGGGAGGGAAGAAAGGAAAGAAGGAAGGAAGGAAGAAAGGAACGCGTGATGCCGCAGCCGTTCACTGCTCCCCGCTGGGGCGCGGGGCTCATGAATATTAATCACCCGACAGAGGTTCGCGAAGGTGACGCCACCGCTCGCACGGCGGGGTGGGGCCTCGCCGATAAACACACGGCGTGATTCCCGGCCAGCCTCGGGATGGGCGGGAATGGGGCGGTGGAGGCGCGCAGGGGCCATTGGGAGCTGTAGTCCTTAGCCGACAGCACGTCCTGGCAGTCCCGTGGTTCCCATCGGCGCCGCGGGCCGCGCAGGCCCCGAGCGAGGCACGGGTGCCGGGCCGTGCGGCAGAGCGGGACCCCGGAGCGTGTTGGAGGTCGCTCGGGTTGGCCGTGCTGACCCCGGGAAGCCGTGGCGTGCCGCCCCCGCTCCTCACGGCAGTTGGCTGAACCCGTGTTAAAATTATTCCAGGACTTTGTCCTAAGCTCCGTAGTTGTACCCCTTATGTCTGTCAGAAGGTTTTGCGGGTCCAGTGACCGCACTCATAGCCCTCTGTCCAATCTGACACGTTCTCCCCTTTCACTACCTTGGCGCATAACCCAAGCACTGAGCCTGCTCAATCTTGGATAAAGATGATGGCTTCAGTTCCGAGATGGAGAGAAACATGAATATGTGGGTGAGAAACAGATATATGTACATACGCACAGATACCAGGAAAGAGATGCTTTGTGAGTAGACTCAGAAAAAGTTTCAGTGCTATTGGTCTGTCATTGTATCTCAGAGACTAAAATTACCGATAATACTTATACAAAATTCCTTAGAAGCAGCAATTAAATAGAAACATTTTTTTAAAACCCTGTGATTTTAAACAAATAGCTGAAAAGGAAAACTACAATCAGATACTTTCCATTAGAAGTGTGAAAATGTGAGTTTTCATACTGTAAGGATGCCATACTATGGAACTCAGAGAAGTCTCTTGGGAATGTTTTAGCTGAGTAATGCTCATTGGATAGCGCTGTAACTGCCTGACATCCTTCCTCTTTAATACATTGTGTAAAATCACAGTGAAGCATCTTGCCAGATATTCATCAAAAATGTAATAGACTGCAATAAATTGGGAGATCTGGCCAACTGACCAGTTATGTCAATATTAGGGGAGACAAATCATCACCAAGAACCCCAAGATAAACTCGTACTGAAACATTATTTTTAGTTGGTCTGTCTTTTTAGTGCCTACATATAGGCAGAACTATAACAAAATTAGTTTACCTCTCCTAATAAAATGTTTCTCCACACATTACTGTCTTCATACCCCCTAGAAGCAGGTGAAACACAGCACAGAAAACAGAGGTGTTCTCCAAGGAACTTGCAATGGAAACATAGGTACCTTTTAAAAGTTTTCTTCTAATGACAAAGCTGATGTTTTACCTTTATGTGAAAACCACACGCTTTCTGTACAGAACAACATGAAAATTAATGATGGTCATGCAGTTTGTGCTGACTCATACTTAGAGCTGCAGTCACCAGCAAGAGCATCTCTGGAATTCAAGAGCATGGACTGACAGAGGATGACAGCAGCACTTGGCCATTAAAGGCTTAAACTGGTGCCCAAACCCTCCTTTGACATTAGCAGCACACATGACGAATGCAGCACTGAGCACACAGAGCTGTGGTTCTGTCTGCTTCACACATTCTGGTTTATTTCTACTGCTTTACACCACCCATGTGCCACCTACTTCATGGAGGTTGCTCCAGGTCTCCTGAATTAAATGTGTGAGAGAAATGTTCTACATGCAAACATGCACATGCATAGACACACTCAGAAGGAGACAGCAAATTTTAGGGACATTATTGTTAATGGTAATACTTTAAATAAGAGCATTTATAGAAAACAGTTTCCAGCCCTTTTCTTCTTTGATGGGAGCGGGGAGAAAGAAGATCTAGTTGTCTCAAACTGTTCAAATATCTGAATATTCATGCACACACAGGGAAAATCCAGAACACAGAACTGAAGAGAGGTCTCCTGAGGCTTCCAGTTTTCTCCTTTGTGACTGGACATACTGCATCCTACGTATTAGTGAGGTCCTCTGCCCTAACTGGAAATCTGTCCAAGGGCAATCCTGCCTTCACTGTTGGGAAATTCCTTCCAATTTTTAGCCTGAATTTTACACATGGATAGTCTATGCACATTTGCTTACATGCCAGCATTGCATTTCCCTTTAACTCAAATAGCTTTTATTTTTTTTTTTTTTGACTCCAAAGGGTTTACCCTCTAGGTGCTCAGAGGCAGCGATAGTATTCCCTGGCTGGCTTATTTTTCTCTCTTTGGTAGACTAAATATGCTCTTTTTGTCTCCTTTGGTGAGATAGTTTGCATAGTGTAGGAATACACAGTTAAGGTCATTTGAATAGCCTTGGGTCAGATCCTCCATAGGATGGACTGATACAGCTCCAGCTCTGAGTTTACACAGCAAGTCTGCACAGAGCAGCTGGTGTCTGTGATACAACTCAGAGAGGTGGCTGGAGACTGAGCTGACCTCACTCTCCCTCTTGCCAGGCTAACTCACCACTGCCAAAAGCCTTGCTAGTGACAGGCTTTATGCAATTAAAAAACAAAATAGCTGAACTCCTGAGGGTGGGAAAGTTGTTGGATTTATGGCTACCCAGTGAAATTTGTTCAGGAGCAGCAGGCAGCAATGAGGCTTCTGGCATTCTGTTAGCCCTGAGTTATGCCATGAGGAGGAAAGGGACCACGCTGTTGCTTTTTCATGCTTTACTGAATATGAAGGCAGCAGTTTCTGTAGTGACCTAGCGCCTCTAAATGTTAGCTCTCCCCAGCCTGGTTATTTTTGCTTTATGCAGGGAAGTGTGCTTGAAATCTCTAAGGATATGCATATTTAAATTGAACTTTCAGGCTTATGAGAAAACTATGCTATTTTCCATTTCTCAGTAACTGATATATACTCTTAAACTCTCCTGGAATTGTGAATTTTGATTGGCATTAACTGCTGTTGTCAGACATGGGAATGAAGTTTATGAAATTGATGTTTGTGAGGAGGAAGTGGAAGGGTGAAATGCACATTTCCCTTTTCTAAAGCTGGATTGATGAAGCTGTTTGGACAGGTAACATGAAACAGGATGGCTTGCAATCTGCAGTTTTCCACCCAGAATCTGGCAGTCTTGAGGAAGAGTCTTCTGATTACAGGAATTGTCAACAAAAAATAAGGGAATAAAAAGGAATTTATTGGATATTACTACAAATTACCCCATACCAAAATTCTTTATACTGAATGAACAAATTATTCACTCCTGCAGACAGCGGCCGGAAAATGCCACAAGGTTTTGAAACCACAAGATGACTTTGTAAGAACGATGTTGCATCCAGAGTTATCAGACCTTAGCTGAAATCCTCACAGGGACTGGAGCTGTTGTGATCTTCTCTGCCTACATCTCTGCTGACAGCTGCTACAGCTACAGCAGGAGGCACTAGGCTGCCAATGTGCATCCAAGAAGCTGACTGAGTAACTGCAGTGGTGCTTAGTGTGTGTTAACTCCTGTTCAGCCTCTTCTGAATTCTGTCTCCCACTCCCACTCCTGTAAAGCCTTTGGGGATACACTGTGCTGTTCTTAGATGTTTCTGTAGGGGAAGGGACAGATTATGGGCATCAGCTGATGTCTGCAGTTTTCCTTACTCTTTCATTATGAATGTAGAAGTGAGGACCAGGTCCAGCTTTGATTCATATTACTGCCAGTTCTGTTCTGTTCTTTTCTTTGTTTACTTTATACCATTTCATTTCAAGTAACCCCTTGGTTTAGCTAAAATCAATATTTTGTTGGGCAATTCAATGGTGATTTATTGGTTCTGTCTAATTTTTCTGAAATGTCTGCTGCAGTGGGATAGTAAACAGCCTTTGTAGACTCAGTTTTACCATAAGCTATACTCAAAAAGATTTTTTTAATTATATCAAATATGCAATGATGACCCGGTTTCAGTTTTGTTTTCAAGGACAACGTTGCAGAATAGTTTGCACTCATTAAAAAGGAATTGCTTAATTCCCAGTCCTTGACTACAGAAAAATTGACTGACAAGTCAGTTCTGGATCAAAAGCTGAGATGAGTGCTGAGAAATACTAGTGTGAGAAAGATTATATTTATACTTTCTCTGCTCTAAGTCATAATCAGTGGTGCTGTTAAATGTGTATCTCTGTTTTAAGAAGGTATGAATCATTTTTGCATCTCCAGTGAAGGTGGGGAGAGAGCTTAGAGAGAAAGAATTTAATGTCCTTCAACCCTGCAGAATGTTAGGAAGCTTACTCAGCTCTCTTCTTTAGTAGACTGCTTTTCTATTAAGGGAAAATTTCCCTACAGATGACAAAGCAAGAGACTTATTTCAATTTCAATGTCAAAATGCTGAAGCAAGAAACAAAACATTTGCCATTGTACAAGTAATTCAAAACCCAGGAGATGGATGAGCAAAGGGACCATTTCAAATTAAACAATATAATCATAATATAATTGTTTGTAAAGGGAAATTGAATGTTATCGTTCGGAAACTGTTCTCAAAAATGTTCCCTGCATCAGTAGGGCTTCATTTCATTTTGTGAAATGTTAGGTGTGCACGGATATCCCTCATCCATATTTGCAATTGCCACAGCCGTAGGAACAAATTTGATATGCAGATAACCAGGTACTGAAATTTTATGTTGACTACTGCTCCCGCTTGGGCACAATAGCATGTGTATGTTCCATGCTAGTTGTGCTCATCTTGGTGTATAAGGCCTTCAGTGTAGTAAAGTATTTAAGTTGGTGCTTATTCAGGGAAATTCTTAAGTTTAAATGTGTTTTTAGTTTGAGAATGTGACTAAGAACTGTTCTTGAATTTGGAAGTTTCCATTATTCAATGCCTGAAATATAATTTAAAGGCTGCAAATTATCTTACAGTTGCCCTTTTGTTTATATGTTCAGAAACATTGCATTTGTATGATCCAATAGGTTATTTGTACCTACAGGTCCCTAAATAATTTTCAACAAAGGTTTTTCTGTATTTCTGATTCCAAAACCACTGCCATACAATTAATATGGACCTGTTCTTCAGCAGTGCACTTCAAAGCATGTTACAAATGTGAGTAAGTTTAAATAGTTGCATAAAACAGAGAGAGGAAAAAAGAGGCAGGTACCTTCTTGACTGTGCATTAAACCCCTTTCAAGGTAACTGGCAGAAGTCAGGTCCCTGTCTTCTGAAAGCAGAGCACCAGGCTGTGAGGCTTCCTTCTTGCTAAACCAGAGTCCTGTCCCAGCCTCCTCTGGGCAGAGGGGCTGGAACCAGGTGCAGAATCCCCGTGTAAGGTTGTTTGACTGACAGCGATGCTCACTTGCAGTATGTGGCCACTTGAATTTCAGTTTCTGGTAGAGCTACCTTTATGGTTTACAGCAAGGTAAGGTTCTCCTAAGCCATCGTCACTGGTGTGGTGTGAAGATCCTTTGACTACGCAAATGTTTCCTGTTGTGACGCGCACAGGCTGTTGTTGTAGTTTGGAATTATTATGTAAATTCTCTCCCCTGCCATTAACTGTCCATGCCAGTAGTTAACAAAGA
>JAWWEV010000083.1:67592997-67608627 GCA_035583235.1 Hafferia zeledoni
CGTGATTATTGAGGAGGAAGCCCCCTCCTCCTCTTGTGAGTAAACATCTTGGTTTTTCCCCTCAAACCAAGACATAACAGCTGTCATGTAAGCATTGCAGTTAAACAGCCAGGAGGTGCAGCTTCCTTAGAAAAGTTTGGAATTTCTTCTGCAGCATAAACTTCTCATTCCCATCACACATGAAGAAAGCAATTTACAGAAGGAAACAGCAACATCTCCACTGCAATTCAAGGCAATGAGCAGCTGATACTGAGTTAACCATATGGCTGAAAGCCATGCACAGAGCAAGCAAATTTGAGGAAAAGAAACTCCAGCTTTGTTATCTGGATTGATTTACAGGTCTATGTTACACATTCTAGTTTTATATTAAATACCATATTAAAATTAAACCAGTATTTTACCGATTTGAGTTCTAATTTGTGTTGATACTATTCACACAGCCAGACCTTGTAATTGCCAGTAGACCAGCAACTCCATACGCTAATCTTCTTACTGTGTCTTCAACTCCCATTTTAAGCAATGTTTTGTTTGTTTGTTTTAAAGAAAAAGAGTTTCATTGCCTGTTAAATATTAATGCACTAAAAGATGTCTTCCAGAACTTTATAAATCCTTCCTTGTAATTATTTCTTTTTATCTTTCATGCTCATATGGCATCTTGAGCCCTTTTTCTTTCAGAGCCCTACAACTCCTCAAGGTACAGTATTCATCACTTCTGACAGGGATGGATTAATCCAAGTTCATTAAGCTGCAGTCAACACAGTGACTTGAATGCGATGGTTTTACATAGTACCCTAAATAGTATGACTGGTGTATTTGAAGTGACACAAGAGATTCCAACATTTTTGGTATCAGCTTTTCATGAGGTTAGTCATCTCCCATAAATTCTCTTGTAAATGTCTTATAGGATACTGTCTGTTGTTAAAAAGGCTGTGCATAAAGGCCTTTCATGCAAGGCATAGGATATCTGTAGGGAACATATCTGAGCTGTCTGATAAAAATTACCAGAAGGAGTTAAATCTAGGAGAGCAGATTGGGGGTTTTTTGTTAGCTATGCTAGTGACAAAATGCCCATTGACTTCTAGGCTGGCAGCCATGAACCTGAGTGCAGAATGACTTTCGCAGCACCTCAGCATGGCTACCAACAGTGCCTCAGCTTAAAATCTCCACCCCTTGCACACTCACTCGGCCATTTCAGCCATGGCTGTGTAGCCATAGGACTGTGACACACTATTGCATGAGATTAAGAGAACTCTTTGTAATACACTGGAATGATGGGAATGAGCTCAATATTCATGGATGAGGCTAAGCAAAACTTGCAGGAAAATAAGTCTGGTATGTCACTGCCAGGTCATCTAACAGGTCATATGGCAGGTCAGTGACTCTGTGGGGATCACTGTGAGGCCTTGTTGCCTGCTCTCT
Organism: Hafferia zeledoni; assembly: GCA_035583235.1. Classification (NCBI taxonomy): domain Eukaryota; kingdom Metazoa; phylum Chordata; class Aves; order Passeriformes; family Thamnophilidae; genus Hafferia; species Hafferia zeledoni. The sequence continues at coordinate 67,594,417 of JAWWEV010000083.1, forward strand.
GCCAGCCTGTGCAAAAGCTGGCCTTGGACTGTCAAGAAGGGAAGCCATAGAAAAGGGAAAACAAGCTAATATTTTATCATCCAGATTTTGCTGAGGTGAAAACCTGCATTGTTACATTTGCAGATGTTGGTCAAGATACAGCAAAACTACAGTCATGTATTTAGTTGGCATCCAAACTCTTCCAGAAGCAGCAGCATCATGCTCTTGGCTTTTCAAATGTGTCCTTTGTTGCTCTCTAAGTGCCAAGAACAGATCTGAATGCTCTGTGAGACGCTACCTGCTCTGGTCAGAGCAAGGATAAACCAGATCCTCTGAACTGATATGAATTCTCATTCCTAGAGTAGAATAAGTTCTTACTTTTCCCAAGCACATACATGCCTAGGCACTGTCATTTGTAGCATGTTCTCCAGGGTATTCAGTGTCCATGACCTACCTATTCCACAGATCAAGACATGCCTTGGGTTTAAATTTTCATCAGCCTCTTGATAAGACAAGCAACGAACATTGCTTGAAAGCCCATTGTGGCCCATTTGGCAATGCTATGCTTTGAAAGTCAACTGGATTTTTAGGAGTGTTGTTTCTGCCAATAGATACTCATAACCTATTTTCATAATAGTATAAAAAACTTCACCTTGCAGCAACCTAATACATTTCTTTGCCACACCAAACATCTGTCCTGCATCAGTAGTGAAGCTGCAATTGCATACTGCCAGGAACCAAAGCTTTCATGCAAAAGCTTTCTGACAAAGGTGTTGCCTGGAGTACATAGTGAGTTTTCTTGCGTAGTTGAAGAGGTGGAGGGGTGCAGCTGCCTTGGTACCTTGACTGTGAGCAATCAGGCTTTGAAAGAACCACAACAGCAATAGTGTTTTGTCCCTGTGGCTGATCTCTAGTACGGCACACAAGACCTAGCTGCAGAGCTCCTCTCCACAGTGTTTGCAGATGGGCTTCTGGCCAGGGTTCACATCCATCATGGTTCAGCACAGCTGAGCTGTATGTGTTTTGGTGTGATAGCCAGATGTTTTGTGTCCTACCATTCTTTGCTGCCCTTTTATATTTTTTTTTTCTATCGGATCCCAAAGTGTATAAGGAACTTGCAGCAGATTCTTAGGTGACTGGCAGAAACCCATTTACCACATTGTTCCCCCAATGGTGGCATTGCTTGCAAAAAAGTATCTGCTCACTCACAGTGTGTGATACTTCTGCTGCCTTCAGAAAGCATTTACCATCAGGCATGACTGCTCTTTATCACTTACCCCGAGAATGAATGCTCTTCTAAATCAGACAGACCATGGTAGCTTTCCAAGACTAGCAACCAAACTCAGGAGCTCTCAGGGAAGCTGTGTAGGAACACGCAGAAAGCAGCAGCTAAAAAGGCTCTGATGACTCTCCTTCTGTCATCAGAGGTGCAGGCCAGCTATCAAAGGACATGGTTACATTGCTCTGGAAGTAAGGTGCATTGCAGTGGGATGACCTCTGGACTGTAGCAATGCATTCTCAATATATGGCATGGAGAATGTCGTGCAAAAAATGGGCTGATGAAGAAAATCAGCCAGCTACCAAGAATGCTTTAACAACTGATGTTCTTAATGTGGTTTGAATGTATTGAGTGTAAAAATTGCAGTGTCACTGTCTTCTTCCCAAAATTCCCTGCCAGGCCAGGGGGTTGGGAGAAAGACTGTGACCTCATGTTACCTGAAACCCTCTCCCATTGAATGTAAATCCCCTTACTCTCATTGGCCCAAAGCCAGACTCCCCTCTTGTCCCTTATTGGTGAGTTTGTATCACTCCAAAGTCCATATAAACCTGTTCCCCTGAATAAACTCTCTCTTTGCTCCTGTCCTGACCGGTGGTCCCTGTGTGTCCTTTCTCGGGGGCTCTCAGTGGCCACATGGTTGGGGTTAGCAGAGAGTACACACTTCTCCTAGGTTAATGGACTAATAATCCAGGACCAGGAGAAGCACCATATCGTTACAGATTTCCTTTAGCACACAGCATCAACGAGGCTACAAGAAACCAACCCTCATACTGGACCTCCTCTGGAGGTCATCCTTCTCAAAGCAGAGCAAACATCAAAGTGAGATCACACCACCCGAGGCCTCCTCATGCACAAAACCTAAGAGTCAAGACATTGAAAAGATTTGTAAATAATTTTCAGGATTTACTACCTTCATCTTTTCAGGAATATAAGTGGATTAGACTGCTGGTCCTTCTAGATAGTGTCCTGCTGCAAAGGGTTTATTACCATACACTTCAAGGAAAGACGAAAGGAGAGTGATGGTAGATGGTGTGGAATAACCAGCCTCAGTAGGTATTTCCCAAAACTGCAGTAGCTGGATTCTGAATTTGCTAGAGAAGCATGAGATTGTAAAGCCTTCTCAAAGCTCTTGTTTATTCTTATGCTTGTGTTAGCAGTCCCTTTTCTAGTCCTGCTAAGATTTTGGTTGTGATGCTTCTAGGAAGGAAGGGATCTGGCTGAGAAATTGCATGCTGTGCAAAAAATTTTTTCCCATTTTATCAGTTTGAAATGTGTCCATTTTCAGCTTAATTGAATATTCCCTTGTGTTTATACTGTGGAAGGGAAATTAGCAGAATGTATTTGAGAGTAGATTTTCTGGACAGAGGCCAGGGTTGTTTTCCCACTGCTTAAACTGGGGAAATCACAACAGAGTAGAATAAGCAAATTGAGGGTTCTGTTTAATCACATTCAATAGTAATTTGCAGCAGAAGGAAAATCTTAGGAGAGTTAGTCCTTACAACACACCCAAATTTTTTTCTCTGCACTTCTTCCCCCTTTTTCTTTCAGGAATGATTCAATACAATATCTTATGAGAAATTTATACATTTCTAATTAAGCAAGCTAGTGGAAGGTGTCCCTGCTCATGGCAGAGAGGTTGGAACTAGGTGATCTTTAAGGTCCCTTCCAACCTAAACCATTCTGTGATTCTATGACTAAAAATTAAAGCAAAAATCAAACAAAAAGCAATCAAACACCTTAACTCTAATGCTTTTTTCCAGCTCTAAAACAGTCACAATAACATCCCTTACTAAAGGAGCTAATTAAGTACATGTTCCCTTTTTCCTTCTTGTAAAAGTTGTTGAAAAACAACCCAAGCACTGTCTTTGTTATAGTTTTGCTGAGAAAGTTCCTTCTTTAGCAGGGAAAGGGTAATTGTGATAGAAAGCTGCTTCTGTTCCCAAATTCCCTGATGTGCTGGGGTCACGTCACATGTTTCCACTCTGCTTTAATAAGGAATAAAAACACAGACAGAAGGGCTTATTTTTGCTATCACTATATTAGAGCAGATGTTATATGCTCAATTATCCTGGTACTTGAGCTGTAACTTTCCATGATTCTCTAAGCTCTATTTCTTTGACTAAAATTATTTTGTTGGAAGACACTGCTTTCTCGAAGCTGGTGCTTCTGCTCCCCCATTTAGAACAGCCTGGCAACTACCTTCAGTAAGCAAATTTATCATTTTGGGTTGCTTCTGCACCGTAGCTACAAATCACATTGAAGGTACTGCTGAACAAGACATATTTTATAATGTGGATGATCTACCCATTATAAGAGTATCCAACATTTTAACACAGGATCATTGACCATCAACAGTAAATGGATAGATTATCAAGTCTTGCGTATTTCCGTCAGTGTTCAAATAAACCACACTTGTGTAACACCGAAGTTCAACATTCTCACAGTATAGGTGAGTATCTCCATATATAACAACATTGTGAAACAGAAAGATACATCCTGTGGCTCCTGAATCACAGCTTTGAAATGCAGCAGGACAATTATTTCATTTTTAGGCCAATGGTGATGAGCTCTGTCAGCATGGAGAGTAATTATAAGAAATAGGGATCACTTGACTCATCTTTTCCTCCTGCCTCTGCCAAGTCTTTAAACACACCATTTTCACTATCTAAAGCCTGTTCTATTCATTTACTGCATCATCTTGTGCTAGAGTTATGTTTACGAAAAAAGAATCTACATTTTTAATTTAAAGGTTTTTTCTCTTTGAAATAACAAAAACATTTAAAATGCTTTCTGAAGAGCAGATATTATTTAGAATGTGTAAATGGAGATGAAAATAAAATAATGAGTCAAGCCAATAAAACTGGCAGAGGAGCCGGCCAAATGATAGCTCAAAGAGGGTAAATCGCATACTTTAAAACGAGTTGAATCATTTTCTTTTAAAATCCAGCTGGACACAAAAATCCTTATTTCTGTCACCTAACATTTGCCATACCTTCTATGTTATGAACACATGCACTTTGCTTGGTGAAAAGGCAGAATCTTTCACCGCAATGTATAGCAAGATGTGGCAGCTTTATACTATTTCCATTATTAAGCAGGGTTATATCAAGAGGGGGCTTGTTAAAATTTTTGTTATTTTAGCAACAGCATTCTCCAGAAAAAAAAAATACTAATAAATATCCAAAACTCTGACTGTCTTAACAGATTATCCAACAATTATGTATTAATTATTAATCACCCAGTGCTTCAGAAGCCACTCCATGGCTCTGGTGGAGGAACTCTGTTGGTTTTGCAACCTAATGATATGATTTTCCTAGTTGTGCAACCAGACAGAAGGCTAATAACACAGGAAGCAATAAAGTTATATGGATGCCTGCCTCACCTCACTTGGAGGAGGTTATGAAACACTAACCTAAACAAATTCAGCAGCCAAAACACAGAAAACTAGTTAGATGAGAGATTACAGCTAGAATTGGAGTAAGCATATGTTTTAAGTGGTCTGTATAGGGATTAATGGAAATACCTGAAAATAAACAAATAGGTAAGATCTTTTTCTCATACATTCCCCAAGAACAACTTTTCTGACTCCATGTTTAAGTGGCAAGCCTGAGAACTGTGATTTGCATTATCTGTACACATTCTTCACTGTACATGGTTACCATGCAGGAAACCAAGATTGATTTCTCATTCTCAAACACATTTATAATTTCTGTGCAAATGAATGTAGGGCATATCTTTGCTGGATCAATATTTATGCAGCCTACTTTAGAAAGAGCAAGGGAGCTGCTTCAGAGCAGCAGGGCATCTTATAATTTCTTTTCCTATGGTTAACTCTTTTCCTGTGCTGGTTTAAAGGTAAACCTGCAGGAGAAATGAACCCAACACGAAAGAGATTATGTCAGAGTTACAATTTAATAACAATATTACAATTAATGCAATGACACAAAGAGAAATTGGTTTTAACCCACAAAACCCCAGAAGTATGACCCAGCACCCTAAGGCACAAACACAGAGGGGTTTGTTAGCCCCTGTGCTGAACCGCATGTGGCTCCCCCCAAGTCCAAAGTGAAAGGAAATGAAGAACCTGTTGGTGCAGCTGATGGTTGCGGTCTGGTGAAGAGTGGTGGTCACATTCTGGTTGAAAGTGGTGGTCTCCTCCTGTCAAGGTTCTGGTCTTCCTCCGGATCTGACAAGTGGTTCCCCAAGTCCCAAAACCCCCAAGATTATACCCGCTCAGGTCCAGGTGGGACTGCCCAGTACCTCCCCCAGGGTGGGGAGTTACGCAATGAGTAATCTCACTCTGTGAGTCATAGGGTATTTAAAATCACTGATGGCCCATGAGCAGGCATGACACCTCAGGCTGGGTGTGGAGGTGCTAACGACTTCCTGGAAGGAAGTTATCACATCTCTTATCTCGCAGGTGTCTTTCACACCCAGCTCACACCATGAAGGGTCGTGTGTGCCCTGGGCAGCTCCTGCAAATGGTGCATTGTTAACAGTTCATGGGAACTGAATAGAGGGTGTAGAATACACAGCTTTAGTCACACCCACACAGTGATAAACTGGTCCCACCTGCTGAACTAGGACATTTCCTCATTTTCAGTCAAATTTGTTTGCATAATACTCCATGTTTGCTGACAATTAAAGGGAGTTTTAATGAAGGAAGCCTCACCTTGTCCCTCCAAAGGGCTGAGCTGCTACAGGCAACCCAAGGCAGTGCTAGTGACTGGGGAACTGCTGAGGTGGAAGAAGGTGCGCATGAGCTTGGGGAGCTGCAGCTCAGGCCCATCACAGCAGGTTGGCCCAAGGAAACGTGGTTATGGCACAATGTGCGAAGGCACTGAGGGTTTTTGCTGATCCCCGTGGGGAGGAGAGATGTGCTGGCCAGCTGGCAGTGGAGCTCGTAGCTCCTGCCCCATACCTCTTACTCCATCGAGCCACTTCTCTTTGACTTTGCACACTTCATTCCACTTTGAAAAGAGCAACAATTAATTATCTTAATTAAATCTGACTGCAGAATATTGAATACTGTGGGTTTTTTCATACTTTCAGGTTCACCTCTTTTGTGCACACATTCCCCATACTACTTGTCGCAGCTAATCTCTTTCATTCATTTTGAAATGGCAGGGAGGTGGGGGGGGAGAACAGAACGTGTAATAAATCAAAAGACAGTAGGAAAACATTAAAAAGAGCCAAGCTCCCAGCACTCTGCCAGTATCTATGTTTAAAAGGATCCTCCTAAAGAGCAGTTTTCTCACAGCACAGCTTTCATTTTCTTGATGCTTAGGAGGAGGTGACATCCCTGACCCACAGACAGAAGGTGGCCTTTGTCAATAACCTTTACTCGTTATTCTGTCATATTTACCAGAGACACCTTTTTTTTAAACCTGACTTGAATAAACTCAAAGGTCTTCAAATGCCTCTTGTGGTGTAGGTTTCTGCACAGCGATGCATGTCCTTAGAAATTAACTGGGAGATGATTACCAGTAATTTTACAGTATTAGTGTCTGCTGATTCACTATGTCAGTTTAATTTGCCATCCATTAAAACACATTTTACATATATAAAATGTTTCCTGGAAGTGTTATTTTTTTGAAAGAAGCTCCACTACAATGCAAACATGGCAGGCTTTAGGCTATTAAATCATCTTGATTTCCATGGCCATAGCACTGAAATGTAGCATTAGCAAATAAAATATATTGAATGCCTCTTGTAAATAATTCAATTTTTCCGAGTAACTAACTAGGCCATAAGAACCCTGTCTCTTCTGTGTTGACAAATTACCTTAGTTACTGAGTAACTATAGAGGTGTTTCCCTTATGCTTGATGTAATTATCAAAATGCCTTTTCTTAGCTGGTGAAAGAGTAATTCCTAGAATGTAGTGCACTGTTTGTTGCAGGGACACACAAATCAGAGCAGCACAGGCCAGCTATGTATCCAAAGCTAAAAAGATCTTCAATTTCTTTTTTCTTGCCATCTGCCCCTTGAAACAAACTGAAACATCTGAGGCTGCCCTCCAAATCAATTTTCAAATTTCGTCAACCTCAGGCACATGGGGAGGAGAAGAGACAACTGCATACATCCTATGGCACAATCACAAATTACTTTGTCTCCCTTAAAGCTCCAGCTCCTGGAGTTCTGTGAGATTAGGTAAGGACATAAACTGCATTTGCTTGTTCAGAAAGGGGGATGAATTTGTGCAAAGCTTGCCCTAAGAGCCCCAAACCCAAAAGTTTTGCAAACTCCCTCATCTGTAGAAAAGTTTTTCTTCATGGTCCCCGATCTGTGCTGTTTTAGTACTTAGGGGTGATTCAGATTTTGCCCTGCTGCTGTTCAGTCTCTACAGACTTGCTGGAGCCTCTGACAGGACCCCAAAGCTGCATGTGTCCTGTGGCCTGAAAAGCATGTACTCTGCTGCATGCACTGCGGTGGGAGACATTTCCTACTTGGCATTCATGCTGTGCTCTGCATGGGTGTTTTTCTCCTACAAATGATGTGTAGCATGTAGAATTTCAGTCTGAGCTGTGCTCAATGAAAAATGAAGGCTGGAAGGGATCCCACTGGGATATTTACTGTCTCTTACTAACTTCCGGTATTATAGATATAATACAAAAATATTACTTGCAGCATAATGTCAATAATAATATATAAACTATATCCACATTGTTCCAACAGGTTCCTTTTTAGATATGTGGTGATGGAGGCTCCATCACCTCCATGGCTGTCTGCTGTCTGTCCTCTGCCTCACTGACCTGACCAGCTGTAATTATTTCCCAGTGACTAACCCAAAACTACCTTGCTGCCTCACAGGCAGAGAGCAGAGTAATTGCCTTCCACTTTGCAGCCCCACATGTTGAAATACTCTCTTTCTTCAGGCAGAAAAACAGCACTACATTTGGTCTTTCCGCATAGGTGATGTTCTCCAGACCCACTGACCCCAGCACTGTGTCCAGTTGGGGTAGTCTCATTCTTGGAGCACCATACCCCAAAACCAACTGGCTGATGTCCAGCAGGGTAGGGGAAAAGAGCTTCTGCCAGTACCTTGCAAGCCATACTCTTGTTTGTACATCACAGCATGGTGTTTGCCTTTGTCTCAGAAACATGGTGCTACCAGGCTTTAACTCACAAGCCAGGCTCCTGCCCAGCCATCTGCCAACCAGGCTACAGGCTGCCTGGATTTGTTCATGGTTCCTGCCTGATAGCACCATCTCATACAATCTTGTTCCTTTTCTGAATTGCACCATGTGTTTTTCCCCATCCCACCCTTCAAGGAGGGGCACCAGACCAGCATGCCATCCCCTCAGTGGTACCAGTGACAATGCCAAGCCCTGGCAGCCTGCCCTGCTGTTCCTGGTACATCTCACCACTGTGCCTGCTGCCACTCACCCTCTTGCTACAGTTTGACAAGCTTTGTGTCACCATCTCGTAAATCTCTTTGGAGCTTATTTATGAACGCCATCAGAGACACTTTCAAAAGTACTCGGAAGCCAAGATATGTGACATTTACTTCCTCTGTCCTTTCTGTAACACTGATGACTAGCTGGAAAAAGAAATAAATTTGCTTTAGCTCATTTAGTGCTCATTCCTTTTATCACCAAGTGTAAACTAGTCCATATTTAACTATTTACTCCAATATTTTCCAGGGCATTGAAATGAAGTTGGCCAGTTTTCTCCTTTGCCCCCCGTTTTAAAGGCAGGCACCCTATTTGTCCTTCTTGACAAGTCACAGCTTGAGTCATCCTCCATCAAGTCTCACAGACAACTAACTACTCATGGCCCAGAAGTGTCATTAGCCAGGTCTTCAAGTATCTGAGGTCAAAATATCACTGGCAATTTGCAAATAATTAGCTTCTGCATGAACTCTTTTCTTACCAGAGTTACTTATCTTACCCACTGGTGTTACTAGTATTTGTATTATGCACCCACATGCAACTGGTATTCTGGAGAAGAGAAGTAGAACTAAAAGACACAATGCTTCTACGGAAAGGAGAATGATGAAAAGTTTCTCATTTCAGGGAGTAAAGATCATGGAATCATAGAATGTGATTCCTGATGTGATTCACATAGAACGTGATTCCTGATGTCCCTTGATAATCCCCTCTTGGCTTATGCCTCAGCCTTTGCTTGTTCCTGCATGTTGAGGTGATGCTTCGTACATGCTGCCTGTTGGCTCACCAAGTCTCTTCCTAGGCATTTCCCTCCCACACTGAGGATGGAAGATACAATTGAAGAATAAAAGGTGGAGCGCTTAGAGAGTAAATAAGTGAGTTACCTGTTACCTGTCACTATAAGTAACATCAAGCAATAAATCAGCAGGTTACATGGAAACAGTGTGGCCCAGGCTTTGCTCACAGAGCCAGCACAAGAGATAATGCATTCGCAGATAAGCACAAACGTGGCCATCACACGCATGCGTGTCCCAACCCAGCTTGCAGGACCAATGAGGCAAATTCCTCCCAATGCTATTTCATTGAAAGGAGCTGGTTCAGAGTGAAAACCACTTTTCAACAGCATAAATCAGCCCTAAGGAAACTCTGTGCTCAACGATATGATTAATGCCAGAGCTGTAGCACCACTTCGAATTGGGGAGCAGGGACATCGTGGATGCAGCACAGGGAGAGGTGATGTGTGGGTAATGGGAATGCCAGTGTACAGGTATTTGACATCATCTTTGAAAAAGATCAGTGGCTGCTCTCTGCCACTTACCCACCATTTCTTTCTTCTCTTTGGCTCACCAAAACCCACCAACAAAACATGCTTTATTGATAATTAAGAAAAATGGCTCTTTGCTGACAGAGTTGCAGCTGTGCATCCCCAGATGTGCCACGAGCAGTTCCATTCAGTAGATCTACGCTTGATTAAAATCAACCCTGGATTCTGAAATACTGGAGCAAGGCCATTTTGGGACATCAACCAGTATAACTGTCATTTATTTCTTATTGCTCCTTGTCTTTTTTCCCTGATTTTGATAAGGCTGGAGAGCACCTTGGCTCAGTGATGTCTGCTCTTAGTAGGATGAGAACTGTGCATGGACTGACCTTACCGAGGTGCATATCACAAAAAAACCCTTCTGCCATCTGGAGTCCTGCATGCATTCCTTTTTCTCTCTCCTTCATTAATGTTTATGGTGGCAAAACTAGATAGTCTGAATTAGTATGGAACTTCAAAATTTTACAATGAGCAATTTCATATAAAATGAAGTTCCTTAGCAATTCTTCCATATGTTTGTATCAATAACATTAATGCATGTGCAGTTCCCAAGGTGAAATCAATTTTTTTTCAGGGATAGAAGATTAATGTGATTGTCCATACACTTTCATCCCCAGACTTTACTGTTTTCCCCACTACTGAAAAATGGTGATAGTGCCCTGCCACTCAATTTGTATTTTCTTTTACCTGTGTGTTGCTTTCCTCTTCCTAGGGTTGTCTCTTTTACCTTCCCTTTTTGCATCTATTTTTTTATCTCGTATCTAAGATCATTGTCTTTTTGCAAGACAGGGTCTTCCTCAAAATGCATCAACAATAGAGAAAAATTGAGAAGCCAGTCAACACTGAGGTAGGCAAAGGGAGTAAAGTAGGTTAGGCAGTTAGCATTCATCAAATATTTAGTGAGTGATAGAAGCGGAGGCCAGCTGTGTGGGATCTTGATATGTTTCTTTGTGCAACTTGGTTAGTCCATTTCACAGGTCCCTGCAGAGCATCCCAACTTGTACCTGGGGCCCTGACCTACATTTTGCATGGTGTATGGGCCTATCTTTCCCCAAATGGCAAAGTCCTGTTTCCAAGAGGGTTTTGCTCCCATGTCAAGGTGCCTGCAGCCGTGCACAATCAAAAACCCAGCATCTGGCCCCTGCTCGCCTTGGCTGTGATGTGAGCTGCTGCTGTAGGCAAAACCCTCCTAAGCTCTTACTGTAAAATGGTATGTGTGTTTCCCCTTTTCTTGTTCAACACTTTCCTTACTCTATTTTTTTCTTCCTATAGCAACACCGCTCTGGGAGAAGTCAGCATTTCCCAGTGGTAAGATCAACTGAGCCCGCATAATTTTTCTAAGGTGCAGTGCTGAAGGGTTGGCATTGGTTGGGTTTGTTTTGTATTGGATTTTTTTTTCCAAAGCACCAGAAAACCTGCTAAAGAATTATCCTATAATGGCCAGGGAATGGGCTAGCAATTCAAAAAGGCTTTAAGATTCCCAGGGAGATTATCCTAGTTCAGCAAACAGGACCACTGTGTGGGTGTGACCAAGATGTCTATTCTCCACCCTCTATGTAATTTCCCATGAACTGTTAACAATGGACCATTTGCAGCAGTTGCCCAGGGCACACCCAACCTCTCAGGATGTAAGCTGGGTGTTAAAGAAGCTTGTGAGATAGGAGCTGTGATAACACCCCTCTGGGGAGTTGTTAGCACCTTCACACCCAGCCTGAGGGGGTGTGTCTGTTAATGGACCGTCAATGATTCCAAAAATACCCCATGACTCAGAGTTAGATAACCCATTGTGGAACTCCCAACCCTGGGGGAGGTACTGAGTTTTCTCACCTGAACCTGGGTATATATAAGCTTGGGGTTTGGAGACCTGTGGGACCACTCATCAGATCCAGAGGAGGGCCAGAACTTCAATAGAACTGCGACTGTCATCTGCACCAACAGGTTTTTCCCTTCCTGTCACTTTGGACTCAGGGGAACCAAGGGAGATCTCAGCACTGGGGCTAACAAACACCTTGCGTTTGTGCCCCAAGGTGTGAATTATACTTCTGGGTTTTGTGGGTTTCTCTTTGTATCATTGCATTAATTGTAATATTTTTATTTAATTGTAACTCTGACTTATAATCTGTTTTGTGTTGGGTTCACTTCTCCTGCTGGTTTACCTTTAAACCAGCACAGAGATGAAGCACTGTGCCACACCAAGCTTTGTCACATGACCCTCAGTTGCCATGCACCATGGTCCACACAGTGCCCATGACTTAGAGCCAGGTTCCTTCTTACACTGGGCAGCACTACAATGCAAAGACATATGCCTGTCAAGAATCTGTAGATGCAAGGATCTGGAACAAACCAACTGCTTTGTGTCATCCCTTTAATCCTGCAGCATGCCCTTTCCACTGCCAGGCTTTTTTTCCCTGGCATCCTTGGTGTAGGTGTACTGTACTCAATGACTCTTTGCTGACACATGGATTCCTCTTCCTTTACAGTGAGGCTGGGGCTCCTGATAGCTCCCACAGTTCCCAAGGGCTCCCATGGGCCATATTCTCCCTCATTTTGCTGCTTGCCAGGAACCCACCCACCTTTTTGGTTTCTGCAGCCCAAATTCGAGGGAGAAATGAAGATGAGTGAGATTGCAAAGCTGGGTTGACTGTGCTTTTACATTACTTGTAATTGTTCCAGAAATGACTTGTCTAGTGCTGTTGTTTTACCTTTTACCTTACATTAGGTATGCACCTCAAATCATTAAAAGGCTGTATCAAGACATATAATTTGTTTACAGCACATTGTTTTCCATTATAATAACAATAGCATAATACAAGCCAAATCATGCTGGCATTTTGGTGGCAGCATGCAGTCGTGCCTTCTGAGGGCAGCTCATTGCTTGCTGAGAGCCCAGTTGCAAAACACTGTTTAGTCCTGTTAGGAGTAATTTTGAGGGCAGACTGGGGTACTCCAGTCTTCCCTTTGCCACAGACAAAACGTACCCAGTTTAAAGTTGTTTCCTTCTTAATTGTGGGTGAGCAAAGCACGGGCGCTGTTCTTTCCATAAGGGTCACTTAGGGTTTGAAAAGAAGAAAATGAGGGAGCCAAGTAATTATAACATGGGTTTTTACCTTCTTCCACATACAGAGTACTGGTGCAAAAAGCATTGTCTGAAAGTGGTTCTCTAACCTCTCTATCCCAGTTGTAACACATACCATCACAGAACTTCTTTTGTAGCAGGAGCAATGCTTCCTGCTCCTGGCAGAACCCTCTGGGTACCTGCTCAGAGGATTACTGCTTTCCTTGACCACAGTCTTTAAGCTGAGCCAATGTGCAGGGATGACGAAAGTTGTGAGTCAGCTCAAAAAAAAGACAGAAAGGGAAGCAGAAATTGTATTGCTGGCTGAACCTCAAGTGCTAATGGGAAGTTGGCTTGCCTGAGACATGGTGCAAATTTGGACTGGGATGCTGTAAATTCTGGTCATGTCCTCCTCTGACATTTGATGCTTCTTCTGAAAACAAAAATTCAGATCTCAGAATTTGGAATAGGGTTTTGCACTTACTTTATTTTTCAAAAAAGTCTTTAAAAATGCAGGAAGTAAAAATGATTGAAAGCTTTTGCAAATTATACAGAAAACTATTTCTTTTGACCACCTTTAGTAAGTGCAGCCATGTTCTGACTGAGCAGCATAAATGCTGTTTTTCGAAACAGAAAAAATTTTCCTAGTAATTTATTATTCTCTGAACTTGTCATGAGGCACAGAGCAACTGTCAGTAACGTGCCCTGTGAACACAAAAATATCTTGGATAAAATCTATCACAAGATTTTGCCTTTCAAACATTCCTCATTGCAGCGAGTGCTGCTTTTGCCAAGACAGAAAAGATATAAAGAGAACAGGTTCTGTTTGGTACAGTAGTAAGTCTAGAACAATTATTTTGTGGTTATAGAATAAACCTTGTTGTTTTCGTTTTGCCTCATGAGAAAAATTCTTTCTTGCCAAGAGATTTTATGAGAAGCACAGGCTGTGCTACAAAACCAGGCTGTATACTTCATTTAATCACAGGTTGCTGATATGAAATGCAGGGACTGAAAGCAAGAGATGAAATCTCACAATTTTGTGTGAACTCTCACTTGTGGCAGAGGACAACTCCTGACTTTGGTTTTCACTGCAGCAATGTGTAAGTCCTGACTGTCCTAGTTTAGCAGGTGGGACCAGTTGGCACTGTGTGGGGATGATCAAGGCTGTGTATTCTACCCCCTCTATTC
>JAWWEV010000083.1:67608727-67625639 GCA_035583235.1 Hafferia zeledoni
AAAGCAACTTCCCTTTGTGTCAGTGTATTTACTGTATCATTATTATTAAATTGTAGCTCTGACTTATAATCTCTCTTGTGTTGAGTTCATTTCTCCTGCTGGTTCACCTTTAAACCAGCACACTGACACACACTTTCAATTCATGGTAGCTTGCACAAGTTTCACATTAGAGCTGCATGGGCAAAAAAGCCTCATATCATAGCTGTGAACTTCCTTGTCTTCATGACATTAGCTCCTTAGCAGGGGATTTGGTGGCTGAAGGCTTCAGTTAGGAGTGTGTCATCTTTCTTGGTCATTTTTCCCACCCCAGTCCTGATACCAAGCTCTTCCTGGCTTACCATGTATGGCAGAAATCAATTTCTGATTTCCTTGGAGTCATAAGTAACTTGGGACTCTGTATTTTTGGTTTTGAGGTGTGGTGGGGGTTTTTTCGTGCTATATCACCAGATTTATATTTGCAGCTGGGACTGCCTTGCAGGGGGATTTCTGCAGCCAGGGGAGAGGCTGTTGACACTGACTGTGGCAGATATGGTGCATTTGCTGAAAGCCTTGCAGTGTACATTATGCAGAGAAAAGACTTCAGCTCTCCTAGTCTGGTCTTGTGGAGCTCCAAGACAAACTTAGCTGTCTCTGCCTGGAAGTGGTCGTCTTCTCAGAGAGTCTACTTGTGACACATCAGAAGATGGCAACTTTCTCCATCTCTCAGAAATAACCAAGATGCTGCGAGGACAAAGACTTACAGCAAGATTTTTCTAGAAGAAAAGGGAGAAGGTGTTATGGTTTAGCTTGGCAAAATGCCAACTGCCCAATTCAGAGTCAAAGCCTCCCTCCCTCCCCCCCCAGCCAAGAAAAAGGAGAAAAGGGAGGAAAAAGACCCTAGAAATGGAACTTTAAAATGGCAGGGTTTTTACATTTACACAGAAGAAAACTTAAGACATAGTATGATATAACACGTATATATACAAATGTGAAAAGAAATAATAACACCTTCACGGAGTCACCCAACCTAATAATACAGATTCCAACCACCCAAACCCCGGAAAACCTCCCAAAAACTCTTTCAGAGAAACCTCCCAGCAAGAGAAAAGAGAAATTAACAAGAAAATGTTCACCTCCCCAGATAAATACAGTGCGGATGGCGGCAAGGCAGAGCAGCGCATTCTGACGGGGGCTGAGGCAAAGGCCAAAAGACAGAAGCTCCTCCTCTCTTTATGCCTCTTGATGCTTCTTGATGATGTCAAATGATATGAAATACCTCTTTGGTTGCTTAAGTCAGGTGATGCTTGTCCCTTCTAATCTATGTCACATCCTTTAGGCCTGCTGAGTTAGGCCTATCTGGAACTAAAGCCAAAACTACCACAGAAGGATTCTAAACCGGAGCTCACTGGGATGCTTCTTCTAAAACATCTCACTTTCTATAAACCAGATTAAGAGGAGCAACTAACTTATTTTTTTGCCTAGGATATGCTCCTGTGGCAGCATGAGTGGTCCTGAATATGTCTGGTATACCCTGGGGAAGGCAGGTTTCACAAGGATTGCTTCACCTGACTTTTCAAAGTGGGAAATTTGGGCTTCACTGTAACCACATGCAGAAGTGTGCTTTATGAAGTTGTCACCACTATCCAATGCACTTGGATTTTGCTGCTGTTTTGACTTTTTGTCTTGTGGAAAGCTATTAGACACCTTGCATCTCTTACCTTTTTTTCTTTAATTATGCCAAGACATTAATATTGATGCAAAACAAATTAAAATGTTGTCATCTATACTGGGACAGTTTGCAGGGGGGAGATGTCCACGTAATGATCCAAGCTTCCAGTGTCTAGGGTGTGCTTCAATACCTGAAATCAATTAGTTGGAGTTTCTTGATCGCCAGTACAGCATCCAAGTGTTGTGTAACTCTGAAAAAACTTTCTGTAGTTACACAATATTGTTTGGGATCACCTCTATCTATGG
The DNA here is from genome assembly GCA_035583235.1 of Hafferia zeledoni. Classification (NCBI taxonomy): domain Eukaryota; kingdom Metazoa; phylum Chordata; class Aves; order Passeriformes; family Thamnophilidae; genus Hafferia; species Hafferia zeledoni. Next base: position 67,610,681 of record JAWWEV010000083.1, read on the forward strand.
TACAACTGTGTAATCAAAGTTGTATTAAGAGCATGAGCATATTTGTACACCACACGTACATCTTCCTGCCCAACTGTATGCAAACATACACAACAAGCACCCCTTTCTTGTTTGGACAAACAGGCAACAATCCTCTTTTTCCTGCAAAGTGTGAGGGAAATGAGGTTAGACACTGTAGTAGGTTTGTGACAACCATGATTGTTTACTTGAACAGCATGGGTGGATGCCATTTTACACACTAGAAAGACAACCACCCATTGCCTTAAAGTACCAAACTGCTACATATCCCCTGCCCAAAATGAGTCTTGCAAATTTAAATACACATTGCCTGACAGGTCTGTGGCTTCTGAGCCAGCTCTGCATTCCGCTCCTGATATTTTCCGTCTGGAATTCATAAACCCTGGGTCATTCCCATGTATGTTACAAGAAAGAGGAGGAGAAAACCTGCTCCCACTGCCCACACACAAGCACTGGCCAACCTTTGTACCTTAGGTCAGCAGACTTATCGCCATGTAAGATGTTTTGCTCCACCTGGAAAGGGAAGTGAGTAGGGCACCACTGTACATAAGCACATGGGGCTCACTGGTGCTGCCCTGGGCCTTAGGACAGAGCCAAGTAGCAACTTTGCTGTGGCCTTCCGCGGGGATAGGAATGCGCAGTCTGATATTATGACAGGTGCTTTTATTCTCCTCAAATTCAACAGTTTGGGGGTTCTTTTTAATAATAAAGGAGGGGACAGTGAATTTATGTACCTTCTACCACACATGCTGTGGGTGTGCGCAGAAGGATAAAGGGCCATGTACGGAATGGGGCTGTGTGTGGCCTGGAAAGGCCCTGCTGTCAGCAGCTTCCAGCAATCTAAGGGCTACGGCACCAGTCACACAGCATGATGAAGCATTTCAGCCTCATTGCCGCCCTTGGTTGCACCTCACCAGAGCCATTAACATCAGTGTCTCTCTTTATAGCCACAGACTTCAAGCTGTGGTCAGTAACTCTGGATGGACACAGATGAAATGTGGACACCAACATGTGGTAACTTAACTCCTTATAAGGACCTTCAGAAGAGAGAAATAAAGATCATAGCTCATCATTTTACAAACACGTAGGGACTGGTCCTCATCCCAGAGCTCTCGCAACACCTTGAAGATAAGCAGGCAGCAATGAAAGAGAGAAAAACCAGCAAACATCTCCCAATGGTCTTTAAGTCCTCAGCTCCCACTGAAATTGGAAGGCAGAAGTCAGCGTGGAAGATCTGGCTTAAATGAAGCAGGACATGGTCACACTGCAGGTTGCACAGTGGTAGAGAGGTCAGCAATCCTAAAGTCTTCTGAGTCCCAGCCTTGTGATCTTTCTTCCCATGTTCATGAGTTGTTAATCTTCCAGAAGCTTACGCTTAAGATTTCCATGTTTGTTTAAAGTTTTAAAATGAAATCTAATCTCCTACACGGCTTTTTTTTTTTTTATTCCAGATGCAAAACAACCCCAGACCTTCTCTGAAGGTCTGCTACTACAGAGATGAAATATGATTTTGTTAGTCTTTTTAAACCCCTTATTGGGTTTTTTCCTGGGTTGTGAAGGGTTCACAGGTGAGAGTGTTGGTCCTTCAAGTGTGACTGTCCATTTTAAGTGCTGCCTTCTGCATTAAAAGATTTGAGGACAGGTTGCAAAAAAGGGCAATATGGACAGTAATGCTGGAGGGCTTGCTCAAGCCCTAGAACCCCACCAGCTTCATTTGAAATATAGTTTTCAACTGATGTAGTAAAAGGATTACAGAGGGTGTCGGGGTCAGTTTTATGTGATGGTTTACAGGCACAGATGCAGATAATTGAAAACAGAGGGACCACAAGATGACTACATATCCCAGAAGCAAGTGAGGCTGACAAAGGAGGAGTGACTGACTGTGTATGCCCCCTGAAGGAGCAATGCTGATTGGTGGAAGGACTGTGTGAGGTTATTGAAATATGTTACCACCATCTTCCTGGAATTTCTATGCTCTCCCATAATGGTCAATAAACAGATTATGTGCTGGCAGTCATGAGTCTCACTTCACACACCACAAGAGGGGGTTGTGGTGGTCGCAGCCATTTTAGCCAAGCATAGTGTCCTTGACTTCAGAATGCAGTGAATTCAGAGCAACAGGCCTTCTGAGAGTGGCAAAAGGGAAGGACCCACTTGCTTTTGGATCTACTGTCCCACCATGGTTTGTAATTGACTGATTGATCTTGACACCAAGAGGTTGGATTCTGTCCCTGATGTGCAAATGCAGAGCCACCATATGAGACAGAGGCACCAAATCTGGGGCACCTTCTCTGGGCATCAAACTCTGGGGGCCGGGTCAAGATTTTTGAGATGTTAGAGTGGGGGTCCCACCAACACCAGCAGTAGTCAGAGACACCCACACATGCTTTTGGTGCCACTGTCTGGAAAAAAGGACTGCTACGGAAAGGAGACCCAGGAGCTGAGCTCAAGCGTGGACCTTGATCATCCACATAGCTGGAGCATCAATCACCTGATAACCCTGTAAGCCACTTCTGCTGGAGATGCTGCCTAGTTTCCAAGCCACCAGCTAGCTCTTGGCCATGGCTTTTTCAGAAACCTTGTTCTTTGAAATAGTTAAGAGCATGTAAACTGGAACAGCAAAGGAAAAGAGATTAACATACTGAAAGAAGAGGTGCTGCATGAAGAGCTTCACTGGCAATTTCAGTGTAAATGAATGACATCTGGTAAAACGACAAGGAAGTGAAAATGCGATTTTATTATGAGAGATGTTGGATAATGGTATACATATAAATTAAAAAAAAAAATCAGGTGTGCCTTTAACGAAATGTAGACACACACAATAAATAAGGTCAAAAGAGACTGTCTGGCCCAATCCCTACCCAAAGGACAGCCACCTTCAAAGCCAGAGTAAGCCTTTGCTGGGAGAGCCTTGCACATCCCTGCAGGAGATCATTTGACCAGCATCCGTATGAAAGTCGTTTGCTAATGTCTAATTGGGATTTCCTTGTGTATAACTTCTGTTTGGTGGCTCTCATCTATTCACTGTGCACTTCAAAGATGACTGTGGCTCTGTAAGGTAGTGTCAGACATCAGTAAGGTCTCCTTTCAGCCTCCTCTTCTTCAGGCTGGACAAAGCCAGCTCTCTTGTCATCTCCTGGTATGCCATATCATTCTGTTGAACTTGATCTGTTACCAAGTACTCTACAACTAGACATGGAACACTCAGATGTGGCCTCACAAATGCTTTGTGTTTCCTTCCAGAGAGGCTGATAATTTGTTTGGGTTTGTTATATTCTAAGTTCTCTAAATCTAAGAGATCCTGCTTTTCCTGTTTAAATACACTACCAACTAATTCTGGATACTTAGCAGGATCCTTCAGCTGACTACACATGGCACCTCCCATCTTCTTACCTGGTTTCTAATCATCACAGCAAGGAGGTTCCTGAACAACTTTTTACTGAGGGAAGTAGGACAAAATCCAGTCTAATTACCACTCTAGCAGAGCTAGAGCAGTCTGAAACAGAAGTCTACAGTGAGCTGTGGGTGATGGTAGAGAGTGCAAGCCTTTGATGATAGACTCATGATGTGTCTTAAGCCCCTACATTCTTCACCATTTTAAAACACAAAACCTGGGGTTGCCCTTACCTCAGTGCCTGTAAAGCAAAGCACAGCCTGTGGCAGTGATCTCAAGCCATACTTTGGTGCCACTCCTCTTTTCCTCCAGCCAAGCAGCTTCTCGCACCCACTTTCCTTGCTCCTCCAGGCATGAGTGCTTTTTTTTCTTTTCTAACAAGTTCCACCTTGTCTCTGCAAGAATGACACGGGCTTCAGCCCAGCACGGTGCATGGTCCAGTTTTCGCCACACATTTTCTTCAGGGTGGCCACTGTGCATTGGGAAAACATGGCAGTAAAAGCTGACCAGCACTGAAAGCTGAGCTGGCTTTTATTTCACTAAATAATCAGGTCACCTAAATTCTGTTAGATACAATCAGTTGCATGATCTCTTCAGACAAGTACTTCAGTAAGCAGGGCAAATTCTTCAGTGCTGTGCTTCATGGTAGAGCCAGAGCTTTGCATGGTCCATGGCCAAGTCCTATTGCATTTGAGGCAAACACATTTGCATCTGGGCAGGCAGGCACAGGAGAGCAGGGCAGGGGCACTGCAGCCAGCTCTGCAAAGCCTGACTTGCTGCTCTCTACCCTTTCCCCAGGACTCTCTCCCTTGTCCAAGGCAAGCTGAGGCACATGGCCAGCCTCTGGAGTAGGAGCCAGTGCACATCAGCAGATTTCAGCCTCAGGATGTTTCCCTTTGAACAGCTTGACAGCAAAAGCTTTCATCCTGGAGAAGACTGTCTTGCATCTGTGGCTTGTCCATCCATGTTACTGGAATTTGCACACAGTGGCTAAAACCTGGCCTTGGCTTTAGGTCAAGAGCTTGAGCAGGGTGGAGCTGTCAAGGTGACTTTCTGCCCCAGTTTCAATCTCCCTGCCTCCAAGGTCTTACAGGACAGCCCCAGATACATGGAATGTCTTATAACTGAATTTCACCTTGGCAAAGCTGCTTTGTATTCATTCTTTGGGGCCAATTGCTTGCTATCGTACAGAGCAGGGGCAATTCATGAGGAAGAAAAGGCATCTTTATTAAAAAAAAAATAAAGTGGTTGGGGTTTTTTTTTCCCCTCCAAGAAACTTGCAAGGCAGAGTGACAAGATGCATAAAGAGAACATTTATGCGGAGTAGCAGCATGGCCTATTTAAGAGCAAAGTGAAAGAGCAATTATTTTGCAGCTCCATTCTGATGCTAACCAAAATTCAAAAAATGTCAGGATTCAGCAAAAGGACCACACACAGCCAAGGAAACCACACTGGAAGGCAGGGAGTTATGCTGGTGAAGGGACCCTGAGTGGGAAGCAAATGAATGCTGAGGGTCCCACTCACAAAATCGCCAACCTAGGATTTGCAGGAGTAATTGCCATGAGTGAGAGCATTAAAAGCACTCTGAGAGGCAGGCTGGAAGCAGTACAGAAATAAAGCCAGTTTCTGCTGTACTTGTTTCCCCATGCAGGAAGCCAGGGCTAACTATGCCCTCTATTTCTGGCCAGCTGAGCTCACACAGCCAACACTGCACCTCAGACAAAGCTCATGGCAAAGCTGCCTGTACATTCTATAGGCACAACCAATCAGCTCTTAAGAAAAGATTTTGGAAGCCTTGGCAGAAGCCACCACCAACTTAGGGTGAGAGAGCCACCACTTATGCTTACAAAACAGCTATTTTCTCATTTTTTATTTTGTCTCTTAGAGGAGATTTTCTTTTTTCAAGTTTCAGAGAGGAGAAGAGAATATTAAGCTACCTGATTTGTTACACATGGAGTAGAATCATAGAATCAATTGGGTTGGAAAAGATATCCGAGATCATCAAGTCCAACCCTTGGTCCAACCCTTTACCAGATCATGGCACTCAGTGCCATGTCCAATCTCCGTTTAAAAACCTCCAGGGATGGTGAATCCACCACCTCTCTGGGAGGCCATTCCAATGCCTGAGCACTCTCTCTGTAAAGAATTTCTTTCTGATATCCAACTTAAATTTCCCTCAGCAGAGCTTGAGCCTCACCAGCACTGAGTACAGGGAAAGGATCACTTCTCTGGTCCTGCTGGCCACGCTATTTCTGATGCAGTCCGGGATCCCACTGGCCTTCCTGGCCACCTGGGCACACTGTTGGCTCGTGTTCAGCCTTCCATCAATCCAAACTCCGAGGTCCCTTTCTGCGTGGCTGCTCTCCAGCCACTCTGTGCCCAGCCTGTAGTGCTGCATGGGGTTGTTGTGGCCAAAGTACAGGACCCGGCACTTGGCCTTATTGACCTTCATCCCATTGGAATCAGCCCATCTCTCAAGTCTATCCAGATCCCTCTGCAGAGCCCTCCTGCCTTCCAGCAGGTCGACACTCCCTCCCAACTTGGTGCCATCAACAAATTTGCTGCTGATGGTCTCAATCCCCTCATCTAAATCATCAATAAAGAAGTTATCTCCTGCAAACCTCAAAGATTTCTGAGACTTGCTCATCACAGCAGTAAAATATTCCCAGATGATGCCTGGGAAATTGAAGTCTACCATAAGAACAAGGGCTATGGACTCAGGCTTGTTTCCTAATAACCTATAGAATAACTCATCCGTGTTTTGTTTTGGTGTGTTTGTTTGTTTTATCTGAAAGAGGGGATCCACACTCTTCCTTAAACTAGCATTTGGCCTCTAACTCAGGTGGTCTCATCCCCTCCCTTCCTTCCCTTACTTTCCCACTCCCCCACTTCATGACTATATCAAGGACATAGAGATGTACCCACATGAGTCCAGGACATGCACAAAGGACCCTTGTTCACCATCAGTACACACCACAGCATCACCCCATCAGAACCCAGCTGCATCTGCCCAGGCAGTGGTCCCAGGAACAGCATGGGCAGATGCCCAAGAGGCAGCATGTGGTGGCCACTGTGCCCTTTGGGGCAGCAGAGTCACCTGCATGGGATCAAATGGCACTATTGAGGCCCATCCCATGGTCAGCAAACAGGCCTGATTTAGGAGCACAGGTGTGATGCCTAAGGATTTTAATGTGATGCCAAAGAGGTTTCTGATTTTTCATTTTTATAGATTTTAGGAACACAGTAACTGTAGCAAATGTAGATTTAATGTGCTAGTATTCTAGCAACCTAAGTTCATTGTTTATGTATCATAACCCTTAGCTCAAATTCTTTTAGCTATTTAGACTCTCTTCAAGGCAGAAAAGCTGAAGACTATCAGAAAGGTCTGCAGAACAAGACCAAACATAAACCAACAACCTTGAGTCTAAGAACACTGGAAGAACTCCAGAGACCAGAGGAAGAGAGGAGCTGATGAAGACAGAGGGTCCCACGACCCCAGCCCCAAATCCTGGGAGTGGAACAGGGGTGGGACTGGGGCTGGACTGAGAAATGTGTAAAGTAATGATTGGGTGAGCAATATTATAAAAACCATGGAAATCAGTGTTCGGGGGCACAGAGATGTCATCATGTATTCCAAAAAGCCCTAAGCCTAGACATTAAAGAATGTACCTTTTTATCTTATCCCACACTAACTTGGCTCGGAGTCCTGTTTTTGGGTTCACTCACGGCATCAATGTGTATTTTATAGATTTTCATAGAGTTACATGAGTTAAAGAAGTTTTTTTTTAAATCTCTCATTTTTTAAGTGGCATTTAGAAGTTCCTGAACATTTTCTCACACATTCCTGAAATTCTGTTAGACACACCTTACCAAGGGCATGCTATTTTGAAGAACACTTGCAAGAACTCCAACTGAGACAATAAGATACTTTGTAGTCAAAACAGGAGAGTAAGCTCAGAGCCCTTGGAGGGGCTCCAAGGGACAGTTCTTAGGAGTTCTGAGGGTGGGCACCAGGGGAAAAAGGTATCACAGGTTTGGTATAGTCATCAAATATGTTACTTACTGAAAGTTATAAAAACTGTAACATTTGGCTGACCGTGGAAGCACTTGGAGGCTTCTAATGAAGGGCTACTTTATCTATGTATCTCCACGAGTATTGTTTTGAAAGCCTTTTGCAGGATTAGGCATCAGATGTAGCCCTGGGCTCCTAGCACCAGTTGAATGTGTTTCTCCCAGAGCAAATGCCTGCTGCAGGCAACAGAATTTATGCTTTCAGCTTCATACCACTGTTTATAATCAGTGCAATGGGGGACAAAAGCACGTCTGTGTCTCATGGAGACATGGAAGTAATTCTTAAGAATTCTTAAGTGCTCAGATAACTTGAATCTTAAGACCCCTCTACATCCTGTAGGCATGTAGACCTCCTTAAGGCATGGTTTGTAAGCTCAAAAAGAGGAGGAAAAAAGCTCTGTGCCATAAAGATCCCAACAGCTGGATGCTTGCAGAATAGGAAGCTTCCCCTCTGAGCAGGACAGGGAGCAACGCACATGGCTCTATTCATCCTCTCGTGAGGGACATGTTCAAAGCAAACAAAGAGCAATAGAAGTAGGAGGGAAGCACATAGCACCAGAGGGAGAGGGAAGTACCATCAGAAGCAGTGGTGCCAAGCTCAGCTCTGACTTCAAGGGGTGTTCCTGCTTTTGGATAGGATTCTACTTGTAGCCAGCACAACAGAGAGGAAAAATTGATAAAAATTATAATCAATTGATATCAATTGATAATTGTTAATTTTTCCCATTGTTCCCACTGTAAAGGACATGCAGCAAAGGCCTCCTTCAGCTACCTGCACCTGGGTGTGTCTCTGCCAGCCAGGCCTCCCACAGCTACTTGTGGCAGCAACACAGAGAGAGAAAATAAGGCTCAAGACATACAGGAGGCATCCATATGCCTGGAGAGGCAATTGGAAGCCTGCTGGGGTGTGCCAAGTTCCTCAAACAATGCTAGACTTCTATGCATAGGCTACTTGAATCAAGCCCCCTGTCTACAACAGTAACCAAGACAGCATTAAGTAGGGCAGGAGAAGGCAGAAGCTCATCAAGCAATTGCGATAATGAATCTCAAAGGTGGATGTCCTATTAATTCTTGTTTTGCCTGCTTACGGAGGGCACTTGTATGTATCAGCAGTGGAAATGAAAGGCCATCAGCTGAAGCAGGGTTCGAGGAAGTGTCCAAGACCTGCAGTACTGGCAGCACTGGCTGGCTTGGGGAAGGAGATGGAGACATATTCCCAACTCACCAGCATTCACTTGGAGGTGCAAGAGACATAGAATCAGAGTATTTTGAGTTGGAAGGGACCCACAAGGGTCACTGGGATACACCAGCAAAAGCCTTGAAGGCAAGGATAGGAAAGCAGTGAACTGCATTTCTTACCTTGTGATTCATCTGCATATGTTAATCTGGAAGCTTTTTGCAGCTGCATGGGTTTCAGCTGGCATTTCAGCATGAGGATGTGAACTCTTAGAGGAAAGGAGAAGCACTCTCAGTCTCTCTTCAAACAACAAGTTGTGGTTTTGTTTACATCAGGAGAAAGCAATAAGCCTATGAAGGGAGAAGAGCCGCATCACTCAACACTGATGGTGGCTTCAGAGATCCTTTGCCCCAGGCAGATGTCCCAGGCACCTCAGGGAGCAGAAAAACATCAGTTTCCAGGCAGAGGAAGCAGGACAAGGGCACTGCTGAGCCACTGAGATCTGCCTGTACTGTGTGAGATTTCCACACTTGCTTGTGTCTAAGCCTCGCATTTCCCATGGGCTGCTTTGGTCTCATGGGTAGCAGAAGGATCCTGAATACACACGCACTTCCACTGTGCTCCATGCCAGTCTAGAGGTTTGCCATCCTCCTGGCACTCACTTAGCTCTGATGACCACTGAAGTGATAACCTCACCTACACTCGAGTTTCCACTTAAATCCCACAAGGGCCAGAAACCACACCAACACTTCAGTCCCATGTTCTGGACACAGGCAGGCATTGTCTGCCCTCTGTAACTGATGCTCCCCACAGGTGACAAGACTGCTTGATGCTCAGAAGAAAATGAATCTTGAGAGAGTTTGATTACATTTTCTGAACTTTCAAAACATGACATCACCCAAACATAGCGATGCTAATAATAAACGACACAGGATAAAATTACATAAACTCATTAAAAAAGAAATAACTTACAGCCAGTGAAATCAAAACAACAGGATGGAGCAAGGTCTTTGTGGTCACACTGAGACACACAAACAGCAGCATACAGCACACCAAAGGCAATGAAGCAAAGGGAAACCACAGGAAAATGGCATAACTGGAGAAGAGAAAGTACTGTCCAACCCACTGTCCAACCCATCCAGTGTCAGGTCTGGAAGTAGGAATTTTGTGTCTGGCCTCATTGCCTCACTGGGAGCAAAGTGAGGCAAGAACTTGAGAGGTGGCAGCACAGTAGGGTTTGTAGCCAAAAATTAGATAAGATCCAACAGAGGCAGCACAGTGGAAGTGGAGATGAAGGGAAAAATGACCTTGTCTTTCATCTGGATAAGTGTGCACAACTGAACCCTGGTTGCTCCTCCCAGGTGCTAAAGCACACCCCGCTGGTGAAAGTCCAGCCAGAGCTGCTCTGGTCTTCTCAGATAAAACAAAGGGCAGGCAAAGCCCTGATTGCGACCAAGAAGCCTGTAGGATTGGAACATCTCTGAAAATGGAACAACCCCCACTCAATGCATTTGCATTCACCTTCATGAGGCAGCACCACGGGATTATCACTGCTGTTTGTCTCAGAGAGGGAAAGTGGCACTTCAGACCAGACCACAAGTGCTGACAAATGCAGGCAAGTGAGTTTTTAGCTGAGACTACAGTATCTATAAATTAGAGAAATGTGTTTTGCTTCCTTAGATAAGGCAACAACAGTCTGGTGCTGGATCTGCACTCTTTCACCTGCCTAAGTTGCACACTGTAATACTTTATTTCAATAGGTCTTAAATGAGTAGTGAAATCCATAACCAACACAGTTTAATGACTTCCACACTGCTGCAAAATTTTTGTGTAAAAGTGTGGCTGCAAAGCCCTGTTTGCTTCTCTGGAGGGACCCAGCTGGCTCAAGCAGCACTGTGTTGCTTTGGTTTTCCATTTGTTGCATGATAAATTAGAGATAAATTAGTTCCTGAGTACCTGGGACTGAATTTGAAACTCAACCAGCCTTAGACAAACAATATTTACTGACTACATTTTAGTCTGCCTTTTCATCTCTTTTTCCCTCTCCCTAACTGTGTTTTGGTCTTTGGCTTTGCTATAATTGTCAAGCACTTGAAATAGTGTCTTCTGCAAACTGGATGATCTCCATCCTTATTTGCCATGTGCTGTCTTTTGGCCCACAGCTGTACAGAACTAGGAAGAAGGAAACCATTACCTGCCTGGAGGAGTTTTCAGACAGCATGTTGCAGAAGACACCTAACATGGGATGAGGAGAAGCTTGACAGACAGATGCAGGAGAATGAGTCTGCCCCTCAAGGGAGGGGGACCCTGGCCATCCCACAGCTCCTTCAGCAGAGTCAGGAGCTGGGCACAGGTCCATCAACAGCCCCAGACTAAGTGCAGCAATGGGGCAGGTCCAGGGACCACCCAGCGGGTCTGGGTGGGAGCAGCAGGAGAGGGAGGCAACTACAAAATGGGTCTAGGCCCACCTGGGAAGTCCAAGTCATCACTCAGCTGGGATGAGGCACATGGACAGCATTGCTCCAGCAGCACTAAAGCATCTGGCTGAACCAGGGCTGCTGGGCCCAGGGTAGGGTGGGCAGAGGGCCCATAGGAGGATAAGTAGCCTTGTTAAGGCCTATTAGTGCTTCCAAGGCTCTGCTGATGCGAGCTGTTCATTTTTGCATTAGCTTTACCTTGTTTTTCTCTCATCCTTTATTGAGAAAACACCCCACTAGTGCTCTGCACGGCGGGTTGGTGGAGCACAGCTCCCCACCTGGGGATGGTGCAGGCATCTGCAGTGGCTCCCACACCATCACTCCCTCTCCCATGTTTACACTCTCATGTTTCCTTCCATCAAAGGCACGGCCAGCTGTAAAAATAATACCTGGCATGAATGGGTGATACGCAAACACCTAAGCAGAGCAAAGCAAAGCTATGTATGGCTCAAGAGACAGAGTGTGTGAAGCAAAATAATTTTGTTTATTAAAGAACCAAGGGCCCTTCCCAGCTTTTAAGTGGCAACAGGAGCAGTCTGACATGCCCCTCCATCAGAGGCAGAGATGAGTAGAGCTCATGGAGCAAAGCACAGAGAGCATATAGAATGCATCACCCATTTCTGTCATTGAAGTAAGGAGCTTTAAAGAGTTCAGAGAAAACTAGATACATTTCCAAAATAAGGCTGAAAAGTAGGGGGTGACTGACAGTGTCCAGCGGGGAGCGTAGAGGGCTTCCAAAGCCTTCCCTCTGACTGAGAAAGCCTGAAGCACTAAAAGTCTTTTGAATATAGAAGTTGTCTAAAATTGGTTAAATAAGTGCACTGAAGAGCTGAAAGATGAAAATTTAAGGCATTAATCAAGAAAGTTTATTTGGGAAATTAAAAAAAGTAAGGGCCCAAAAAAAAAGATTAAACTTTCTAGGTGTCCACACTCTGACTATGTACACCATAGGTGATGTTGGGTTGGTTTGACCCACTCTGCCCCAACCCTCGCTCTACTTTGCTTGCAAGAAGACTACTGGCTAGGAAGGTTTTTGCTTTTAAAGTAGACAAAAAAGCAGAAAAAAATTGAAGCTCATAAATGAAGTTTCTGCAGCACAGATGATTGTTAGAGTACACAGTAGGTGGTGGCAGCTGATAATTAATGAGGGCACAGCTCACAGGTGTCACACACAAAGATAGTTTATTAAATCACTCCATAAAGAGAGGAAAAAATATGTAAAAGAAAAAAGCTAAAACTAACTTCAAATTACACAATATATATTCTTAAATCGCACCCATAGCCTCGTCTTATAGGTTGAATCACAGTGTCCATAAAACTCATCACAGCTTTTAATTGGATGACACTCTTGGACAAATGTTCACTTTACCATGAGACTCTTATCTCCCCAACATTCCATTCCCATGGGCAGGCTGACCCCAAACCTTCTTAGCTTCTTTTGTTTTTCCTAGCTGTTGGTCTTTCTCACAGAACTAATCCAGCACCTGCCAGTAGGCCCCAGAACCTGCCTGCAATTCCAAAAACCCCCTTCTCAACTCAAAAATCCTTCATCTCCACAGATGACCATCAAGCAGTCCTGGTCCCACCATGGCTCCTGACCACAGCACCCACTCCTCTGCCATTGGGTGCAGCAGGCTACTCACCCCCACCCATGCACAAGCCCAAACCCACTTTGAAGCTCTTATAGCTGCTGTGCATGTCACTTGCCACTGGCCAGGAGGTGACACTCCCTCCCCAACAGGATCCAAGGAACTCTGGGAAGAGCAGGAAGGTCAGGGCAGATCATCAGCTAAATGCAGGTGGAAACATAACCTGTGAGTGAACTGTACAATTTCTGCTTATTATCTTTGCCAGAAATGATGGGGCTGCCTGTGCAAATGAAAACACAGGTCACTGGGGTGCCTGAAAAAAATCTCAGAAATTGAACATCAGCATTCTCTTTCTTCAAACTCCTATGGCAGGTTTTGGGCAGCAGACCCTGTGTCCTTAGCCTGGAGGCTGCTCAGGAGATAACTGCCCTGTTCCTGTGAACCTGCCAGGTCTGCACCTTCCCACCAGTTGTACAATGGAGGCATCAGCATTAGAAACCTGCTGGCAATAGATGACACTAAAAGCATTACAATATTCCCTTCTACAGTCAAGAACAAAGTTTAGGAAAGTGCTGTCATTAAGTCTCTAGCAACTTGGGTAGGCATCTCTGGCTTGGACAAAGCAACAGCTACATCTCGGGGCAACTGCTCTCTCCAGTGGTGCTGGAAGTGTGACAGACTTTGGGCATAAAGCTTTAGCTGTAAAGTATCCCAGTACATTCGTTTTCCTGTGTAACTCCAATTAACATCCCATTCTTTGCCTTCTCCATCTGAAGACATGCTAGAAATGAGATATCCTTCCTCAGAAAGGAAGAAAAATTTGATGGTTTCAAAGTGCAGAGCAAGACCCCTGCTCCTATTTAGCTGCCTTTGCAATGGCAGGCACCAGCACAGGCTAACACTCTGACAGTTGCCCTCTTGCACTGCTTATTTTATTTTGAATCAGCAAGTTCTATTATCATTTGGGAGTCTGCATATGACAGATTAAAGCATTTCAAATGCCCCTCTATCATGTGCATGGTTCTAGCATACTTCTGAAAGAGACTTTAAAAAGGCTAACCAGGGCAAAAGTGAGATGAAAAAAACCCCAGGCAAACACATAAATTAAAAATGGAAAACAAATCAAAGGGAGAAAACACTCTAAAGAGTGTCTTATCTGTGTAGCTGTGATACTTATGAACATTGTAAGGTTGTAAATTTATTGTTCTAGTCTGTTCCATGTCCATATAACTCAGTCTTGTGTAGATTGCTAGGGCGCTCCCATGGTGTAAGGGAGAGCACTCTGGACTCTGAATCCCAAGGACCTGAGTTCGAGTCTCAGTGGGGACCGTCCCCTGGCAGTTAAAACCTCCCTGCCATCCGATCCTGTCAGATCTTGGATGCTCAGCAGGGTCAGCCCCAGTCAGTACCAGGTGCTGTGACAGTCCCAAGGACTTCACTGTCACCGTCCAAGCTCGCTCGGCCATGGCAGATGGACCTCAGGACTTAAACGGTGGGGCCAGTCCTGCGCACGCTGTGCCTCACCTAAAAAATCCACTGTGCAGGCTGGAAGGGCACGTGGGGAGAGCCCTTCCCAAAGCTTCGTTAGTGAAGTCTGGCCATACATGTAGATTGCTGGTGGTGCCCCTCTCTTGGTCAACTGCACTGTGGTGATATGCAGGATTCTGCTGGTTTTGTACCAACTTGATGCAGTTGCTCTTTGAAGTTCTTTGCTATGAAATTGATCTGACCTGTGGTAAGAAATCAAGTGATGTGTGAAAATTAGTTTCACCCCAATGTCTGTTCAGATTTTTTGGTGCTGGTGTTGCCTTCCCTTGCCCTCCTCTCCTCATGTAGTAACATTTTTGATTTTCATTTTGTATGCTGACAGGCCTTACACACCCAGTTTGAAATACTCAGGTGTCCTTGTCAAGGTACACCTCAGAGCCAATCTGGTCTTAAAGGAGCAATTAAGTCCCATGATGTTTTGATGCAGAAGTCTTGCCACTGCTAAGCTGTCTGCTCTTTTGGTGGTGCACAGATCATAGAATCATAGAATTGATTGGGTTGGAAAATACCTCTGAGATCAAGTCCAACCCTTGGTCCAACTCCAGTCCATTTACCAGATCATGGCACTCAGTGCCACGTCCAATCTGTGTTTAAAAATCTCCAGGGATGGTGAATCTACCACCTCTCTGGGCAGGCCATTCCAATGCCTGATTACTCTCTCTGGAAAGAATTTTTTTCTGATCTC
>JAWWEV010000083.1:67625739-67675032 GCA_035583235.1 Hafferia zeledoni
AGGCCAGGATCCCATTGGCCTTCTTGGCCACCTGGGCACACTGTTGGCTCATGTTGAGCTTCCTGTCAATTAGTACCATATGCATGTGCATATCCTGTAAAGAATGTTTAAAAATGAACATTTTTATAGCAACACTATTACTTTAATATGTTTTATTACCTCTTCCTAGACAGGCCATCAGTTTCAAATCTTAAGTTTCAGTCAAAACAAGAAAAACATCTGAAGCTGTTGAAAGTGCATCAAACGACAAATTATGTAAAATAAGATCATTTTAATATTTTATAATGTAAAATGCATTTTAGTATCTACCATACAGGGCTTTTTCTAAAAAGTTCTTAAGCAGGATTTTAACACCAAACTTATGTGGCAAATAAGTTTTTTAATCAACAATCTCTATCTTCTGTTACTCACACCAAAGAGCATTAGTAAAGGCTAACTCTTACCTTTGTATCAGTCATCAACATCCTCTGCCTCAGGAAAAAAAACATACTTTAGAAGTCAATAAAATGTTGGACATTTTAGATCAAAGAGGAGAGAGAATGCACAAGTGGTTAAGATACAGCTGTTCTATCTTTTTACCAACTTCAGCCCTTCTTTTCAGTCTGTTTTTGTACCTTGTTTTATTGACCCATTCATACCACAGTGACCCTCTATACTAATCAGGGAACATGTATCAACATTAAAGACAGTGGTTTTATTATGTTCCATCTCTTGGGCAACATATTCCCAAGCATGAGATATTCCAGATAAATATCTGATCTTTGAGCCGTCAGGCTAAGTAGAGAGAGGTAAGTAAGAGACATTACCCTGAAAGATCACCAGACTCCCTCAGGAATGATTTTACTTTACAAAAAAAGCTCCATGGTGCTCACAAAGCATTTCTCATTCTATGAATATAAGCATCTAGAACCATTTCAATGCTTGGTAGTTCTTAAGATACAGCTTTCACATTTGGCTGCAATTCTGTGGGTCTTCAATAGTCACTATGACACTTGGGCTATTTTAGCTCTGGTTTGGGTTGGAAGGGACCTTTAAAGGTCATCTAGCCCAACCTCCCTCCAATGAGTGAGAACACCTTCCACTACATGAGGTTGTCCAGAGACACATCCAACCTGACTTTTGTTTTTGGGCATAGGGCAACTACTTCATCCCTGGGCATCCCATGCCAGTGTTTTGCCACCCACACAGTAAAGAATTTCTTCCTAATATCTAAACTAAATCATTCTTCTTTAAACTATGGCCCTACTAAAAAGTTTGTCCCCACCTTTCCTGTAGGTCCCCTTTCAGTATTAGAAGGCCACAATGTCTCCCTGGAGCCTTCTCTTCTCCAGGCTGAACAACCCCAGCTTTCTCAGCCTTTCCTCATAGGAGAGGTGCTCTAGCCCTCTGATTATCTTTCATCGACTTTCACTGGACTCACTACAGCAGGTCCACATCCTTCTTACGTTGGGGATCCCAGGCCTTGATGCAGTACTCCTGGTGGGGTCTCACCACAGTGAAGAACGGGGAGAATCAACTCCCTCAACCTGCTGGCCACACACTTAGAAGGCTTTTTTTTTTTTTTTTTGAGACAACAATTAGTATGCTCTTCAAATGAGAAAATATATAAACATGAGGAAACCCAACAGAAAATAACATCTTAGAATCCCAAGTCAAAGGTTTCTTAGACAGCATGAAGATGCTACAACCAAATTAAACTGAAGCTCTTATGTGGTACCTCTGAAGTTCCCCCAGATTCCACTGGTAGAGTTATGCTGCCACCTATTGTGAAGATGAACCTCAGCCTGATGTAATTTTGCTAAGCAACTTATTTGCAATAGTTACTTGTCTTTCTCTTTTTTGTATTACAAGTACTTTCTTCTGAGACAAGCTGTGGGCATAAGTGGCCTTTTGACCTGACCAAATACAGCTGTTCATACATTTTGATCTCTAATCTACCAAAATATACAGTTCAATTTGGCTCAGGAACATGATGTCCATTGCTGTCAGCTCAAAGGCTGGCCCAAAATGACAACCCTGTTTCTCTACTCAAATTAGTATCCAAGGAATGCAGCAGCCATGGGCAGGGAGGCAGCATGCTCTCCCTGACATAATGCTCCAAGATGTGCTTGTTCTTCCTCTCTTGTGCAAGGAGCACAAGATGTAGATTAGTACCTGGAGCCTGTTCCATGAAACTGAGACAGCACTTGAACTTTATTAGTATAAACTCATGACTATGCCTTTACAACACCTCTTCTTCCTCCCAAGCACAAGGGCAGTCCACATGGCCTTTTGTGCCCAATTCCAGCAGTCAGTCACCAGCCCTGAGCAGGAAACTGTTGCTCAAAGCTGCTTTTTATATGCACAAAATTCAGACAACCTTACTTAGGAGAGCAGCCCCAGGAGGCCCAGGCCAGCACACCCTAAAAGGTTCATATCATGAGCAAAGCAGACACAAGCTGTGATGGTACTTCCACCTCTCTAAAGCTGAAGTAGCTTGGCACTGCTCAAGTTTTGCAGTTCTCAAGGTATCTTTCCTCACTTTTTAACTTTCCATTTACCTTGCCACAATGCATGTAGTCTCTTCCTTCACCTCTCCAGTAGTATCAGCTAAGCCAAGACCTAGGCATTAGGCCACCCCTGCGATCTCGACTGCCAAGGTTGCTTAGCAGGGAAAACAAGGCCATCTGTCCACATTTGGCAAGCAGTGTGAATCATCACCTCTCCCTTATGCTCCCATCTTTCCAATCCTCCCTATGGTCTGCCTCGTTATTAATTTTTTCTTCCAGCTTTAGGAACCAAATGGTTTGTACAAACAATAGGTTTGTACAATCTGCGGTACCACTGCAAAGCAGCAATGTGGTACTCAGGAGTCACTCCTGGACAGCTTGGATGGCTGCTCAGGACAACCACCTAGTGGGATTTTCTCATTTAGGTTTAGGGTATTCAGCTGCTTCCAAACTACTCAGCTGGAGTGAGAATCTCTCTCTTGAACTGCACAGACAGTAGTGGTGCAGCAAGAGAGGACAGCCTGGTACAGGTAAAAGCAAACAAGTATAAGAAGAATGAGGTATTTCATAGTGTTTGCTGTGCCTACCTTTTTGAATTGATAAATGAAACCAAGATCTGACAAAGTCAAGGCTGCTTGCAGCACACAGGCAAAAGAGAGTATCAGCAACTCAAGACTGCACTGTAAGTAGCACAGTGCATTTTCAGAGTAGTAGCATCCTTTATGAACTCCTTGGACTGGTGTTTGCACTCCCTTGCATCCAGTGGGGGGACAGGATGCACTTGCAGCAATGAAACCTTTGTCATGGTGTCCATGACACCTGGGCTCAACACTCCACCATTATTATGGGAGTTGCCTGAAGAAAAGAGGTTGGGTTCATGGGCAACTTTCAGCCTCCTCATCACCTTAGTTGGTTTCTCAAGAAGTTGGTTGGGATAAAGATCCAAGATAGTCTGTGGTCCCTCAGCTCCACAGATAAGCTGCAGCAAAGCAGTAGGAATTAGAAGCACTGTACAGTAAAGTGAGGTGACAGAGTCCTCAGTACCCTTCTCTTCCCAAGGACAACCCAAGCACATTCAGATTGTGCATTCCTGTCAGACCTTGAAGCTGTAATCTGCACATTTCTAAGCTTTTTCTCTACTCCCAGCAACTCCTGTTGCCCTTCCATATATATTAGAAAGAGAAGGATCTCACTTTCCAGTCACTACATCACTTAGGACACGCATTATTTACATGTCAGTTGAAAAAAAGCATGTTTAAACTGGGTTTTAGCCCAAACTCAGGAGCCATCACATTAAGATAGGCTTAACTGTTCTGAAGGAGCAGAGGTCCAAGTCATTGGGTCCATCACACAAGATCAACCTCTCTCCCCCAAGAGGTGTAGGTATCTTAAAGAAGTTTAAATCAAGATATAGTACCCTGACTTGAGACACCAGACTGAGCTCAGTTTAAGTCAAATACTCTCAGCTTTGTCTCAAAAGTGACAGATTCCAACCAAAACGGTGCCTTGTGAAAACCTTCCATGATCCCATCCCTACACCCAGCAACAGCCATTCAGCATTCTCAGTGACAAAGGACAATACATGCACGTGGGTACTTTTTCTTTTTTTTTTTTTATTGCTGTTAATTCAAGGAAAAAGGTTGCATAAAATCCAATCTCTTCTAGAAATATAAGTGACCTTTCCAGTACATTTCAAATATCAAAGTATATGGTAAACATACAAATAAAGAGAAGGTAACATACCTCCTATTTACAGTACAGTATTTTAAATCATAAAATAAGTTCCATAAAGTACAACTGGCAGGTAATTCACAATACAAGTCCATTGGTGGTTTAACACCCTCACTTCAACTCAAATGCAGTTCATTCATTTCAAGTGGTCCAAAAATACCCAGATCAAATAAAAATTTTAATCAAAATAATTTTCATTTACTACCTAAACTTTTTTTTTCCTTTTAAATTAAAGCTTTCATCTACCTCCCTCCCCATTCCCCCTCTCCAAGAAAAAAGTTTCAAAATGTACACTGGTGCTATAAATATAAATGCTACTTATGAAGAAATGTAGTAATCAAGCTTTTTTTTTCCTTCAAGTTTTTTGTTTGTTTAGCAATTTATAAGACAGACCAACCAAAGACTGATTTTTATTTCATCCCTCTACCAGACACTGGGTCTGATTTTAAGAAAAAACATTTCTGCCATGAACTGTGAGGAATGCCAAACCCTATGGATATAGTGGTAGTTGTTGATAGGTGTTGAACACAGCAGTCAAAAAACACACTCGTCTTCCAGATAACCTCAGTGCACTTTAGGAAATCAAATATTACCTGGAAGCAATTTAGTACATATATTGACTTTTAAAAATAAAAAATACAGCAGCATTAAACTTACTTACTCATGATACTGACATGTTTAATACCATTTTAACACTCATTTCAGTCTTTCACATTATATCGTAATTACATATAGTGGTAAATCGTTATAAAATAGTGACTTTGCTATTTGGTAGACAGGTTCTAATATTAATACCTGACTATTTTGTAAAAAAACATAGCTTTTGTTCTGTTTGAAATAAAACATTTACATTCTAAGTACAATGCAACATTGTAATAGTTCAGGAAAAAAATATTCAATCAAGTAATGTTCACTCTGTGTTGACACGATGTAGAATAGCTTTAAAAAAGAAAAAAATGCTGTCAACTTTCACTACAAATGCAAACACACGGAGTACAACATTCATACCATTTTTTTCACCTTTGTTGCTGAACATACAGGCTAAAAAGCTACAAGGGAAGAAAAATCTGTCAATTCAATCTTGTTCATTTTTCTAAATCTGTTTCAGTCCACACAGTTTCAGCCCTTCCTGCTCTATGTATTTTCATTTATTTGGGCCTCTCAAGGGCTATGTATATATGTATTATTATCAGATCTAGCACACATACAGTACTGTGTTTTCCTTTGGACTCTACTAATAGGATGTTTGAACATCTCCCCTCAACTCATGAGCATTAAACAGAGTACGGGCAGGGTCTGTATGAACTGCTAAACACTCATGCAAGCCCAACGAATCCACGTGGACAACAGGGAAAGAAAAGAAAACAGCAGCATAAAGGAGAATAGGGAGGGAGAGAAGAAGATTGTGGTGGGGAACATGACCAAGTTTCTTCTTTCACCATATGACTGTTCCACCAGAGATGTCAGAGATCAGAGGAAATTTTTTTTTTTTAAAAACTGCAGTAAACATTGCACATGTCTCAAGTCTTCAGTGCAAAAGCATGGTCTGAATGCTCTGTCTGATTGTTTGGCTGTGTGTTTGAATTACATGCATTATGCGAACCTTTTGTAGAACCAGGAGGACACCAGAGACTCAGCTTTCTTCCTTTGTACGGAACAGAGGTGCAAAAGCAATGAAAAATTCCAAAAGAATATAAAACCCGGAATGTCCCAAAATGCAAGACCAGGCCCCCCTCCCCCCCTTCCCTAGTTTCCCAAGCTTCAGCTTAAGTAGGCAATGTTTACTTGTTTCAGTCTGCAGGATCCAAGGTATCATTGGAAGGGGGAGGGGGAGGTGCGTATCTCAGTCTGTAAGTGCCTAAAACAGGAAAGAGAACTACTAAGTCACTGCTCACAATTAAAATGGATTACAAAACCACTACAAGGTATCAAAATGGACATGCTCTTCAAAAGGCACTATCATCCTCCAGTCCTTCTAAAGGAGGTCCTTAGACTTTACCCTATTTTCTTTCATCTGCTTGCTAGAACTGTAAGTTTAAAAAAAGATATAGAGTGTAGATAGGGAATTTGAGCTTTACTAGAAAAATGGAAAGAAAAGATGACCCCCATCAAGGTTCATCTTTCCTATCCCAGTCCAGTAAGTCAGAACGGGCACAAGTACAAGAATCAAAAACAGCTTATAATCCATGCACACACTGCATTTTCCCCATTTTTCTGGACAGAGAAAGAAATGGAAGCCATTTATTTGATTTTTAGTTCCAATTGGTTTCTGCCTTTTTGCTGCAACTTGTCTTGCATGATGGGGCACAGAAGGGTGGCTGACTGTGCAAAGGTAAGCCTTAGTTACATTATGAAATACTTTTTTCTCTAAATTCTTGCAAGTTTTAGGAATCCATGGTCATATCATAGACTGTGCAACTGGCATCTTTTACTTTTCGCCAGCAAATTCTCTCAAAAAACACCCCATTGAATGGAAAAGGAGAAACTGAAACAATATGCAAGTCATTTTGACATAATGTCAAGAACAAACCAGTGAAAGGAGGACAATCTAGGACTAGTATCATTTGACTTTCCAGCTCCAAATCATCCTCATTTTCAATGTCACACTGTAAACTCCATTCCCTTGCACTGTTCTACAAGATTTTCAGGCAGAGATAAGATACTATGCAGTTTTAGAGCAGGTCACTAGTGCACAACCATTTACACAAACACACAAGCACGCACACCTTTCTGCAAGACCAAAACCAGCACATTCAGAAAGGTAAAGAGAAACTGCTCAACTCAAAAGCAAGTCCGCTGGGAGTTATCATGATTACCTTGTTGACTGGCCTCCATGGATGACTGCTTACAGTCCTGCGCATAGTGTCCACTTACACCACAATTGTAACATGAAACATTCCCATTCTTCTTGGGTCCCGACCCATTTGTGTTGGCAACTACATTAGGTGCTGGATATATAGGGTAGAACCTTGAAAATCCTGCCATCTGCTGCATACCATAGTTGGCTTGGCTCCCCATCACTGGGTCATGCATAAGCCCGTTTGCATACGGAGACTGAGGCAGGAAGAACGGAATTTGTGTTCCATTGCTTTGATGTGCTTGATTGAGGTAGCTGCCATTGCAAAGTGATGGCAGAGTGAAGAAAGATGGAACTCTGTAGACTTGTCCATGAAGTGGGTTAGGATAAAAATAGCTATTAATCTGAAGGCTGCCATTGGTCCCACAGCTACACCTACGTCCACAAGAACCACAAGGACCAGATCCCAACTGTTGTGGAGGTAACATTGTCCCGTTAGTGTTATTATTCCCAACAGCGTTTATGTAGGATGTGCTGTCACTCTGTGCAGTGCTGTGTGTTAGAGCAGGGCTCGGGCTGGGGGCAGGGCCGGGTGTATGTGTTGGTATTGCAGGAGGAACAGTGGACTGGACCTGACCAACACCTAAGCCAGCAGATTGAGGTGGCGAGGAAGTTGCTGCAGTGTTTAGCACGTTTGTATTCTGGCTGGGCAACACACTGGCAGCATGAGGACTGCCTGGCAAAGCATATGAAGCTGGTGGAGGTGGTGGTGGTGCTGCTGCTGTAGAGAGACCAGCTGCTGGAAGAACTACCTTTAAATTGGCAGGCTGAGGGATTGCTCCTGGATTTCCCTCAATGTGAGGCACCATTTGATTCAGTCCTACCATTTGGGATGCAGGTTTTGTGATGGGATCTGTAGTAGGAACTGGGGATCCTGGGAAACTACCTGGATTGTGGACTGGGATAAAGGCAGTATTTGGTGATCCAATACTTAAGTTGCCTGTCGGCTGCTGTGGTCCATTAACTGTGCAACTTTCCGATGATCCCTGTGGAGAGGGCATTTTCAATCTATGTATTGCCAAATGCAAAGCAGGGCTACCAGGCTGGACAGAATGTGGAAGGAAAGTGGATGGGACTGGCAAAGGGGAAGCCATCAGCTCAAGACGTTTCTCAGGGTCACCAGAGATCACTGGGCCCATTCCACCAGGCGAGGAATTCGCAGACTCTCTCACTGGTGAGACAGCGACAGGTGTGGTAACAATCATTCCCATTGTTTTACCATCTGCAGATATGGGTGGTGGGACAACTGCTTCAGGCTTTTGGGCAGCACTGTGCATCACACAGTGTAAGGCAGGCATGAAGGAAATGTGTTGAAACTTTGCATTCAAACGATCTTCTGAAAGGCTCCCATTTTCATTATTCACTGGTTTGTTCATACTTGATGAACTGATAGCACTGTAGGCTGTAAACCTGGTTGTATTTTGATTCCCAGAGTCCTCAGAATTGCTGTCTGTATCTGTGGGGACAAAAGCATTGCTCAGTCAGAAGAATGAATCTCCAGCGATAGAGAATCATGCCCTGGCCTCAGTTACCCATATAAAATCTCCTAAGTTTGATGACATGAATGACAGTTAAGTCTTCCCCAGCTGTAATAACTTTGAGGTTCTTTCCATTCATCCAAATTAAGCTAGGTTGATCTCCTTCACTTGCCTGTGCCCATCTGCCCAACTAGCTACTTATGTGTATCTTCAAATGTCAAGAGCTGGGCACAGAGTGAATTAGGAATTTTTATCTGCCTAGAAAGACATTAACATAGCTTACCCAAATTTGGAAGAAGTGGCAAACTGTCAGTGCAAAAACACAGAGCTCTCAGACATGACACATAATTTGATAAAAAACCTTTCATGCCAGTGTTTTTCACATTACTATGTTGTGAAAATTTTTCAAGAGAGCTGTGCCACAGAAGTCAAAAAATTACTACATACATGTAGTAACCTAAAACTCAGTGGTATTCAACAGTCCTGCTATCTGCTAGAAGACATCAAACCATCCTGTCATGAAATCCAGAGAGCAAAATGTATTCTGTGGCTAGTTCAGAAAACAAATGAGCTAATAAAACTGAATAACTTATTAAAATTAATACAAGAAAGAGATTAGTCTAGGAATGTGCACACTTTCCATAAATACAACCTCTGTCTTTTTCTTCTTCACTATCAAAGCTTTCCCTCCCATCATGTTGTGGACTAGAAGGAGAACTGTAACTTTCAGATGACGTTTCTCCACAAGTATCATGACCAGATCCAGCGT
Organism: Hafferia zeledoni; assembly: GCA_035583235.1. Taxonomy (NCBI): domain Eukaryota; kingdom Metazoa; phylum Chordata; class Aves; order Passeriformes; family Thamnophilidae; genus Hafferia; species Hafferia zeledoni. The sequence continues at coordinate 67,635,064 of JAWWEV010000083.1, forward strand.
CCAGATTCAGATCTAAAAACAGAAGTTGTCATTTTTATTTTTAATTTCAGTGTATGGAAGTGAGGTTATTTTGGTTTGCTCAAATTTCATGCTAGTTCAGACTTTTGTCCGCTCTTACTTAATTGCATCTGTCCTCTGTATTCCCAGCATTTCCACCCCCAGAATTCAGGACTGGCCTTGTCCCTAATTTGTGATGACTGAATCCTTGGTGTTATGGAAGGTGATACTGAAAATCGAAATTTATGCAAAGCAGTGAAAAGAATGATGACCCTTCATGACTTCTGTGATGCTTATAGCAGATTGTACTCTACAACAATGATTTCCTCTAAATGGTGGCGATCCAACATTCCAAAAGCTGCAATACTCCTTGGTCACACCAGCAGAGGCAGAAAGCTAACTCGGCAGGCAATGCCAAAACAATACACTATTTTACAATTCGCTCTTCTAGAAAAGGCTTTATAAGCAAACTCTATCAACAAATCCTGTTTAACGAGAAAGAGGTGAACTGAGAAAGTGTTGAATTGTTTCCTGATTTCTGAATGGATCATGGGACACTCATTTGCTGCAAACCAGATTTCAGAGTGGATAGTTACCACGGTTTGGCTTTCAAGTTCAGCCTCAGAAGGGAAGAAGAACGATAAATTCACACCCTCTCAGAATATATGTCAGACACTACCTTCAAAGAAATGTCAAACCCTAAAACATCAGTTGGCAAAGTTCCAGGACCTAAAAAATACAGGTGGTGTAATTTTTTATTGCTACTGAAAGTTTAACAGGTTGGGATGGGTCATCAAAAAGCTGCCTTGATGTTTCAATTCTTGAAATAATTTCCTGGATTAAATCCGTATGTTAAACTACTTTAACAAGTGCTCTGAATATCTAATATAATCTGGAACCCCAGTGTCAAGCGCCAGTCACTAAAAGCCAGCATCTAAAGTGTTAGTCACAAAGTATCAAGTCTTAAAAGTTACCCGTGTATCTGACACCTCAGAAAAGCTAAATATAGGGATGAAAAATGGACAAAAACACAACGCAGTTAAGAGCCATAGACTCAAAATAGGGCATTTCAAACCAAGCCTGGATATATAAAACTAGGCAAATATTCAGACTGCAACATTGTGGTAGTTTTGGCTTTAGTCAGCATAGGGCCCCATTTAGGCCTCAGTTTTTAGTAGGTCTCAAAGGATGTGACGCAGATTAGAGGGGACAGGCATCACCTAACTTAAGCAGCCAAAGAGGTATTTCATATCATCTGACATCATCAGGAAGTGTCAGGGAGTGTAACAAGCAAGGAGGGAGGAGTTTCTCGCTTTTTCAGTCCATGCTTTCAACCAGGAGGGTTCCTGCTCCCTGACTCCTGAAATTAGGGCCCTGCTGCCGGTCTGCGCGGTTGGTTACCCAGAAACGTGAACATATTCCTGTTAATTTCTCTTTCCCTCTTGCTGGGAGGTTTCCTTTGGGGAGGAGGTTTGGTTGGTTCAGAATTTCACTTATTAGCTGGGGCGACCTTGGTGAAGGTGTTGTTGTTTCCTTTCACTATGTGTTATTTCATATCCTGTGTTAAGTTTTCCTCTTTTCTGTATAAATATACAAACCTCACCGTGTTCAAAGCCTGGTTTCTGCTCTTTTCCCTCACTCTCCTTCTCTGGGAGTAGACTTTTTGACTGGGTACCAGGCAGTTGGCATTTTGCCAGCTCAAACTATAACAAACATGATTTTTTTCATTAAACTATGTCTCCATTAAGATGTCAAAAGACATTTTGAGATTTATAAACAGGTAGAAAGCTCATCACTGAGCAGGGCATAATGGCTTCTGTGGGTTACAGTTTCTTCTTGAACCAGCCAATAATCCCACATCTGTAGAGTGGTGGGCAAACTCAACTCCTATGGCAAAACAGTCTCTATTTAACTTTGCACTGTGACAATTAAAATTGCACCACCTCCCAACATCACCATCAGTTCATAAAAGCTTAGTGCCTGACAACAAAACACAGGAATCAATTAGAAATATAACCAGCAAAGCTCTACTGTAGAGCATGTTTTCTCCTTAACTATAGGTTTGCAAAATTGTTCTGGGTTTTGCTAAGTTTGCGAATTGTGAATTTCTAAAGTTTTAGTCAAATACTGTTTGCAAAAGGTAAAAACACTTTCCCATAAAACACATCTCAATAATTCAGAATGAGATCCACCTGGAACTCCCAAATGTAAGAAGTAGAGAGAAGAAAAAATGAAAGCTTAACCAAGACTGTACCACAACTGGAAGAAACAGAAAGACAAAGCACTTTTAAGAATCCTTTCAACACTTTTAGGTGTAAGAAAATATAAACTCTTTGTCAACCTTCTGTCATGTAAACTACATATAAGAGAGGCAAGGCTGCAACTGATATTGGGAACTCAGAAAACACTGCGATGGCAAAGTCAGTGGGTAGCAGAGACCATCAGAAATCTGTAATAAAGCCTGTAGACTCAATTTACTAAAGGAACACAAATATAATTTTGTCTTACAACTGACTAATGCAAATAAATTTTGGCCTAGACCCTACATTTTGCTGGATTACTCAAACCTGAAACCTCTACTAGTGCAGCATACACAGTTCTGTGTTGTAGCTCAGCAGTCACTCAGTTTACACACTACATTTCATCAGCAGTTTGCACCAGAGGTTTTTATAAAGGTGCCTTGTGGGCCACTTCAGAACAGATAAAGGTACCGGTTGGCTGCAAGGAGAACGCTGATGACAAGATGCTGGGGCTCCACAGGCTCTAGACTGCTACAGTTCATATAAAAGTAGCCCAACGGTAACTGTTTCTGCAACTACTACACCACATAAACCAGCCTATAGAGACTTCAGCGGTATTTTGCCACCTATGCACAAAAAGAAACACACCCTAAGCAATTGCATACAGAAGACTGAGTCTAGTGTGTTCCATACAGCAAGTCGAAGCGCAAACTACATGGCCAACATGCTGATTTGCACCAAAATAGATTTCACCCTTCTGATTTCCCCTTCACAGGAGAACCTTGAATAAATCAGCAAAGACATTAAGTTCTGTTTGTCACAAAAAACTTGGAAAAAAACACTTACCTTTTCTTGTGCCAGTATGGATGTGCTGTGATGCTGCAACTCGAACTCCATTGCTCCTGTTATTTAATTGGCAGTCAGTTTTCTTTGCTTTCTCCCTGCATAAATAATTTTCATGGTTCTTTTGCAAATGCATGGGCACAAATAACCAGCCATGAATGAACATATAATGTGACTGTAAACAAAGGCAGTGACTTCAGGCCAGAAATGTGTATTTAATAGATAAACCAACAAATTTAAATCATAAACAAATAAGTAAAGGCTGCTGGTGCAATAAACCAGGAACTAAGCTGCAAGCAGTGTTACTAAACACTATGAATAAAGATCTAAATAAAAAAGGACACACAAAAGGAAATCATGCAGCTGACACCTTACATCAGTCTAGTATAAAAGCAGCTGGCTGTAGAGCAACAAAATAACACAAACTCAGAAGTTGGCAGAGTATTAGGTAAGGGTGGAAGTGCTTTCACTTCTCACATGGGAGGGTCGTGTAGCCTGCAGCAAGTTCTGAAGCCCTCTGATGTGCAAATTATCTTCATTAAAACATGTCAGCCAGATAGCGTTTACTGCATTATGTTAAAGGCTGCTGTCAATCCTTAATTGATGTTCAGTATTTTGGACAGCTTTACACCTTTTAACTTTCAAATAAATGTAAAGGGGAAAAGGCAATTCAGTATTGGTTAAAGACCTACTTCTTCATCTTTTGGCTAAACGACAAGTGATATTTTGAGAAATGAATGCATTCACTTACATTCTATTTTTCATGTTACTTCTTTACAGAATATAAAATAAGGATTTTTATGTAACCTGGCCTCACACTATGCCAACTCTTGTTCCACAATAGCAAAAGAAAGAACCTAATTGACTGTAGACTCTGTTTATCAGAGTCAACGCACTACACTTTGCCTCTGGATTATTGGTTACATTGAAAACCTACTTTTCAAGCTGCGACTTTCCTTTCTTCTTGCTTACTGTAGACAGACTTCGTTTTTCCACTGTATGCTAGACAGAAAATACGATGATGCCAGTCAAACAACAGAAGTGCTATTGTGAAAGCGAACAAAAATATCCTTCTAGACCAACAGGTCTGTGAGTCTAAGACTAATGCGCTCAAAAGTGCTATAACCACCTAAACAAGTATTTATCCAGTGCACCTGGGCCTCTAAAATAAGGCATCTTGTCTTGTGTTTATGCCATTATCAACAAAACACTCAGCAAATTGCTATTTTAGAATTACTACTAGCTGTTAGTAATAACTCATATTTGGTAAAGGTATCAATCAAATTATCGTTTGCAAGCTGTCTTTCCTCCTGGGGATAAAAATAAATGTGTTTCATCACATACCTGCTAAAAAGGCTAATCACTAGGCTTAAGGAGCTACAAAATTTATTGATAAAAATGGAATCATTTGATAGGTGGGGGTGGGAAGTACCTGTCACAAAATTATTTCTACATAGTGACAAGGAGATGTCTAGCCCTAACCTGGAGGTTTAAGCTACTAAACTCTAGAATACAACCTAGAAGCACGTAAGAAAACATATAACATCTACACAACTTTTAAAGTATGCTATTACTAATAACTTATATTTGACAAAGGGGTAAAATTCATGAAAACTCTGGAATAATATGTCCAAATTACTGTATTTGGGCTTCTTTTACACAGAAAACAGCTTTTCCTCTGCTTTCATAAATTATTCTTCTCAACTATGTTCACAATGAGATTGAGCACTGAGGAGACACAAAGCTCACAAAAAGTGTATATGTTTCTATTAACTTTTTTCAAAGATTCATTATTCTTAAGTTACGTAAATAATGCAAGTTAGAGAGAAAGAAAACGTTTAACCTGTTGTACCACCTGTAGAATTAATATGATTTAGTTATTAGTACAGTTTTTTGTTTGTTCCTCGCAATAACAAAGCACCCAGGGGCATTCTGAAATCCTCTCTGATGACACTACAGTAACAGGAAAGGGCCTGATTAGAAATTAACATAAGACTTTTCTGATTACTTGTACTCTACTGGGAAATTTTACTTACAAATTCATAAACAAAATATGCAACTTTCTGAGATAGTGGTAAGTAACTATGAGGTGTTCTCTAATTAAGCTAAGTCAGTAGCAACTTCAACTTCAACACTTACATAATTTTAGCAGGACTCTTCATCTTTTAAAGTTCATCTCCTCATTTGTACGGGATGGTCTTCTCAAGTGTCTTGGAATATGGCTTTGAAGAAAAAGTAGCAACATACCTGGTCAAGTAGATTTGTACAGTGCTCTGGGTGCTGCTGGACAATACAGTTTTTCCTTCTCCAGTCCATTACTCCATTTTCCTCTGAGTGCTGTATGTTAAGGCTATCCAGTGAAGAACATTTTGCACTGCTAGTGCTGTTGAAAAGAAAAAACCCTCAAAGTTATGCTGATGCAAACAAGCTTGCAGGCTTCATTTGCATCAGAAAACCCTTGGAATTATCAAGAGATTTAAAACAAGTAAATTACAAGAGTTCTTGTGCTCTAAAGTGATAGTAATGACCTGACCATAACTCAAGTTCCTTTTTCACTTGTCTACTATAATTTGACGCAAAATTCAGAACAACAGAACTTGTAGAGAACAGTAATTGAGAGAAGTTTCCTTAGGTATTTCTACAGACAAAGGCTTTGCATTTTTCATACTTGGCATGGGGAAATTTTCCAGACAGAAATGTATTTTGAATTCATTTTCTTTCTTCCTTATTGTTAATGACAAAGTTGAAATTACTTTGTAATCTCTATTTCGGAATTCATGAGAGATTTAAGAAAAGGAGTGTACAGTTCCATATAGATCACACTGCAGCTGTTTTTGTTTGAATGTCAAAGTAGTCATCTTGCTTTGTATTTTTATCTTCAGGACTGCTAGTTTTGAGTAGTGCTGAGAGGAGGAGTTGCATTTGGCATTTACTTTGGACTTTATAATGCCTTCCACTGAAGCTCGGCTCTACAGCAGCCAGTCAGAAGCAATATTTAACTAGGTCTAAGGCCACTGGTCCTCAAAAACTGCTGAAAAAACAGTCAGGGTTCTGACAAAGTCAGTAGGGCACATAAAAATCATGCCTTACTGTTGACTGGATTTAAAAAAAAAGAACTATCACTTTCAAATTCTTATCAAAATACTCGTTGACAATTAAATGTGACATTTAATTCAGAGCTGTTGGCAAGTTACTTCATGAAGGTTACTACAATATGAAATGTTACTCAGATCCCATGATGGCAGAAATCCAGCTTACCTGAAAGCACAAGATATGCTCAAAGTCCAGTAGCTACTTACCAAATAACTCTGTAAATAAGTGTTCAAACTACTTACAAGATGTACAATAGAATATAATAAAAATAGTTGAAGAAAATGGTGAGAACCCAAGAAGGCCCCAAAAGACAGATATAAGCCCTTGATTACAAAGATGTAAGCAAGGTCACTATAAATTCCACTACATGGAGATAAGTGATTTCACTGCCAAATCTACAGTCTTTTCATGGAAACTGTGAGACTAATAAGTTTTTTATTTAGGATGTCTGATCTCATTCCTACCAGTAAATTTCTGGACCACAATTTCTGTCTGCAGTACTGAATGAAAACAGGTAGACATATGCACAATGTACCGAAGCTATTTGACATGAACTGATCTCAACTCTACACAGTTTCATGCATATTTAAAAAAGAAGAGTTTCATTCTGTGCCATTTCTTTAGAACTCACAAACAGCAGGCACAGATTTTAAGAAGACAGACACATTACAGAAACAGGAGAGGAGTAACAGACCTCTAGTAGTAAAGTAGTAAACACATTTTCCCCTCTTAAATGAACAGAAAATACAAGCTAACTAAAGGAATTTCTTTCACAGAACTTTGTAGAAAGGTCTGTCCTTTTCTTACCTGAAAGACAGATCCTAAACTACAGTCAGTTAGTGTACTTCATTATACAAATTTCTTTATCAATAACTATAGGCTAAGTTTGGATCCCGCTCTTATAACTTCATAGTAGGCTGTATGATCACCAGTATAATCACACATTTTGTCAAGGTGACATTCTCTTCTTGACAAAATGTAAGTTGAAAGTAGGACAGTTAAAAAACAAGGCACAAACCACTAAGTTGTCCAACTGGTGAGTTCACAAGAATTTTGTCTGTTAAAGATCTGTGCACCTTAACCAACACTGCTTTGTACTATGTTTGTATTCTAATTATTGCAATTCCAAGTAAATTTTCACCACAAGATAAACACATTTTAAAGATAAACCAACACAAGAAAACTGCAAATCTCAAATTTTGAATCAATTTTTTCTCTTCATTTAATTGAAGTATTGCACAACTATGTGCAAATATATCCAAAGTTTCTGGTCAAAATACATTAATGGGTGAACTCACATTAGATGCTTCATAGATTTGAAAGCACATATAAACTACATTAATAGGGCTAAGAATTGCTTCCACTTACAATGGGACAAAAACCAACAAGCTGCTAGTAAGTAAGGGAAAGAACGAACTATGTTCTCTTACAAGGTCATCTTTGAAGATACTTAAGCTTCAAATCCACAACACTGGAAATTTTCAGTGTGAGCATGGAGGTGTGTGCACACAGTAAAAATACATGTCATACAGATAGATTTTAGTTACTCAGCTTATAAATACAAACCAAAATATCAATTCAAATAGTGAAGATGCACAAAATTTGGGAAGAGATACCTAAATAACCTAGACCTACCAATTTAGAAATTGGATCTTATGCATTATTTTTCTAATACAGATTAAGTTAATAACAACCTCTCAAACAACAAAAAATAAGACCAGAACACTCCACCCTAAAAAAACCCCAAACCCAACCAAACCATAAACAAGCTTTAATCTAGAAGGACACACACTCTCAAAGCACTAAGAAATGAAGTTCAGACATGTAGCATGGCCACATTACATCCCAGTACCTACTTGGCAACAGGACTTTTTCCATTATGTTTCTTGTGAACTGCTATGTGTTGCATTATATCTGGAAAAAAAAAAGCATAATTTCAATAGCAATTTGCATTTCTTCTTTTAGAACAATCCAACAAATTCATCCTTTATGGCAAAAGAAATCGCCATTTAATAGAGTAGACTTAATTTAGAGTGCTGAAATAAACAGGTGTTGCATAGAGGACAGATCTGTTTGTACAGATGATATAATCAAGATTTTTTTTACCTTTGATTTCACAGAAGAATGAAACAGAAAAAGAGGGACTACAACAACTGTTAATAGCTCTACATTTAATCCTAAAAAATAAATGCATGATTGAGTATCGGCCAGTATGAAAGAATGGAGAGAGAAGACAGGAATGAGTCAGAAGAAATACAAAATTTTCCAATTTTTTCTGAACTGCTGAAATTAATCTTAGAAGTATGTCATATTCTGGATAGCAAACAAAGATAAACTGTATACAAAAGTATTGCATTCTGAACCTCAACATTCACTGTGCAAGTAAAGCTTTACAAATTAGATCTGACTAGAAGTGATACTGCTTCAAGGTCAGGCTGGATGGGGCTCTGAGCAACCCAGTATAGTAGAAGATTCTCTGCCTGTGGCAGGCAGGTTGGAACTGGATGATTTTTAAGGTAACTTCCAATACATTCTATGATTCTATGAAACAAAACTGAAGAACTTTAGAGACCTGGTCTGCCCTTTTCTTTACAGCAACTGTTCTAACAAAAGCAACTTTTCTTAATTCCAGTTGCTGATGATCTTAGTGTTCTTGCTAGCTATCACTTTGTCTGCACTACGCTCAATGCTACACATAAATCTAAATTATGCTTTAAACATTTAAGAAAAAAACCTACTATTTTTAAGCTTCTGGTAACACTTTACTAAAATGGCACAAATGGTGTTCTGAAATCCATTTGTAGTTTCAGCAGGTGAAGAGATTTATGTATTTTTAAGGACAGTATATAAAAAACTATTTCCACAATTTCCAAATATATTGTAGAATTATTTGGTATGTTCTGAATTCTAAGAAAGACTATGTTAATATCGTTTTTCATAAGAAAAAGCTGTTTGAACTGTGCATGTGGATTACTGTTTGCACACAAGAGAAACTGCACACTACTTGTTAGTTATTAATGTGCAACAGGGTAAGAGTGCTGCCATTCTGTGAAAGCTCGTAAGAGTTCAGTTGGTCTGTGTTCATCCATCAGTCCTCCCATGTCTCGTCTTTTCCACCTACCAGGAGCTTTTACCTCTTGTCTACCAAAAATAATGTAAAACTGGCTGGCTGTTGCTTTCAGAATGAAACTACTTACCAACCACTAGGCTGCTGCTTCCACATGGGAACTGTTTTTGAGCTACTAGAAAAACACCAGCTTTCAGACTGTAATCAGTACTCACTACAGTCCCAAACTGATTAACAGTCCAAAGTATAAAAGTAGCACAGGTTAAGAATAAGAAGAGGAAAATCTGAACATCCTTTCTGTGTAAAACTAACAGCTAAATAAATTGGGCACATTTAATGCAAAGCAGTCTGCAACTCTTGAAATGCTGCACTCAACTCTGAACCCTGGTAACTGAAAAATAAATAGGTAAAGACTGGAAAAGCTACAAATAATCTTGGCTCAAGTAAATTGTAAAGTATATCCTCCCGGTTGTTCAACACAGCTGTGAACTTCTGCCTTTGAGCTGTGAACTTCTGCCTTTGAGTTCATAGCCAGCTTGACTTAAAGAACTTTAAGCCACTCCTTGACTTAAAGAACAACCTCTTAAGGAAACTGCTGGAAGTATACAAAAATTAATTTGCACATCAGATTTCATTCAGATCTCTCACTTTGTGTATGGTTTCCAGAATTGAATGTGGTAAAATATCTCAAAGAAACACCTTTGAGTACACAACTACCTTCCTCCTGACTTGAAGCTTCTGAACTGTCCTCCTTGAAGTGTTCTGGTGTCTTAACCATCCTTGAAGAGGGTTGTAAGTTACCTGCAGAGAATAAAGTTCACATAGTAACACTACAGATCTTGAGTAACTTGACAGTTCCTAAATGCTTGCACAGAAGTGGAAGCTAAGGAAATGGAAGACTGAAATTACTGTTTTGCATGTGGCAATAATGCCTCCTTCAAAGCAGGCCACCTCCAAAAGTAAAGGCTCTTTAGAGATACTTTTATTTTGAAGAAAATACTATCCAAAATAATTTTAAACCTAGGGTGCAATTTCAAAACGTCTTGATGGAGGTAGTACCAGAAATACTCCTATTATGCTGCACTTCGCATTTTTCTTTATAATCTTTTTGTTTGACAACAGGAAATGGGAGGAGACCAATGATAGCTCTACTGCATCAAATTATACTCCTCCATTGTCAAATCATTCACCTGCCAAGAGACCTAGTTTGGGCTAAAGTCTCCTAGTGCCCTTAACACAGTCATTACACACAATTTTTGTCTTTTTATGCCAGCCGGGATGGAAAAAGGAGGAGGAATAATATTAACAATAATATTAATAACAATGTTAAGTTTTGCTGGAAAAATACGACTGCCATGCTCTGAAAAAGGACTTAGTTTGGTAATTAATCTAATTCCAGGAGTCTATTCTTTCCCTCTCAGCAAGCTCCAAGCTAGTGCAGGCAAGGCATCTGAAAGCTGTTGCTTAGGAGCTTCAAACACTGATAGGAAGTTCCTTCTGATATTGTCTGCACTGAAGATACTAAATCCCCAAAGATCATGCTCTAATAAAGTCTTTTGGAATCAAAAGTCTACTCCAGGCTGAATAAATGTCTGAACCACTCATGTAAGGAACCATGAGGGAGTTAATTGACTTCCTCCTTAATGGAACCACAGCAGCATAATTAAACTTACTGAACATATTGTTCAGTGTGAGATCTCAATTATTATTTAATGTATAAAGACCTTTCACCAAACATAGGATTTACTTCCATATAGGTTTTGCTATATAATAATATCACATAATATAATAATAATTTTGTATTTCTGTGAGGAGATACTTTTATCCCCTACTCTATACAGGGACTAAACATCATTTAAGCTACAATGCTTTGTGTGTCAATTAATTCTGCACTTCTCATTTGAGAAATATGACCAGATTATCCTTAAATACATTCTTCCTTCCTCAACATAACACTGTCACCACATTCAGAACATGCTACTACAGGCTAACTTGCAACCTCAAGTATCACTGCTTAGCAAGATTCCAGGAATCCCAAACACTAAACCTAGAAAAACACAGAGACCAATAATAAAAATAACCCTCACAAGCCACTTAATTGAGGTGAATTTGGCAAGAGGCGGGGTGAGTACTTTTGTCTTAGTACAGCTTCCATTAGCCTGTACCACAGGAAATGTGACTGTGAGCTACCCCAAACAAGTCATCCAACTGCCCTCTGAAAACAACTATGCTTAACTTTATCCCACTAACTCTCTTCACCAAACATTTTCTTAATATCTGACTTAATGTCAGGCCTCTGAACCATGCCACTGGCTTTGCAACTCTTCCCCTGCCCTCCCAAATCCTTCACCTGCCTGTGCTCAAGATCCAATCTGATATACTGAAATTTTGCAATTTGGGGTGTGACTGCTGGGAAAAGAACTGGCAGATGCCTCATCCAGTGCCTCTGTCCTTTGGGTTGGGAGCCCATCTGCATTTGAGCCCAAGCCCTTGCCTGGGGTGCACTGCAGGCATACCTGTGCCCAGCCATGTACCGTGCTCATCTTGTTCTGAACCCTGACCTGACTTGCTTTTCTGCCTTGACCTCAGACCGGCCTCACTGCTTTGGACTTGTCTGTTAATCACCCAGTTCCTGCCTGCCCCTAATCCTCATAACATGTTAATCCTAGTGCTTTCTGGCAGAGAGAACAGATCATCCTCTTTACATTATGACTCTTTGGTATTTGAAGACATAAATCATCATCCATTTGAGTCTTTCATCCTCTCCTCATCCTATCTGTCATACATTCTAGATCTGGCAAATCCTCATGAACTCTCATGTACCAAATTATTTATTATTATAAAAATTATCTCACATTTATGATCATTTTGTAACCTCTAATACTTCCTGCAGGATTCACATTTGTCTATTTAACCCTTCTGATCTACCTACCCTGCAGATCATTTCTGGCCTGCACTAGCCCAGGTAACTCTATCTTGATGAAACTCATCACTGGTTCTTTTTCAAACCATTTCAAATTATAACCCTGTGCAACAATGCATTTGCAAGGCCTTCCCATCTAGATGTAGTCTACAGCCTAAAATACGCACACACTCTTCAGTGTGCCTGTCATTAACATGAACCTTTCTCGACTTTGAAAACTGTTTCCTCCCCATGCAGCCGTTCAGTACACCAGAGTTGTCAACTTTCACAGCACTTAATTCCAGCCAGTTCCACAATCACCCTGGATATTATTAGTTTAACATTTTCACAAAACTGCCATGTAGGAATCTACTAAGTGTTACTAAAAAAAGTCACAAAAAACCCTACAGCTTCTACCCTAATCAAAATGACTCATCATGGAAAGAATACATTTGTCGCAAATCACACACATAATTTGAAGTTAAAGTCAGCTGTCATTCCCTTGTTTTTTCCAAACACATTTCAGCAGCCTGAAATCTCCAACTTACTCAATTCTTTACTGAGATCTGCAACTTCTGAGGCAGCCACTTCATAGTCAATGCCTTAACTATTACAGTGCACAACATGCACTGGAAGAAGAAAAGATTCAACAGAAAGATCACATCCTAAGGCACCCGTGCAGAGAGAAGCCAGGCTTCAGTCACACAAACAATTTGTAATACACAAGTAGGCAAGAGGTCCACCAAAGAAATCTCTGCAATTCAAATGCTTGGAATACAATTCTGTCGGTTCTGAAATTAGGGCCATCCCATCACTTATGTACTATGTACCACCAAAAAATCTTAGTTTAAATATCAAGACAGATGCTTAATCTACAAGAGAACAAACGAAAAACAGATGTGACTTTTTGAGTCAGCTCAAGCTTTTTGTTCCAAAGTTTACGATAATGTAAAAGGAAGAAGTGCCAAACTGTTGAACGTACTCAATTCATAATTATGTCTTTTCATAGCATGATGGTACAGGTGAAAAGAAAGAAAGAAAACAACACAAGCTGATGCTGCATAGCATGTTCCCATTGTCAAACGCCAGAGTATCTGCTCAAGCACTATTCATTAGCCAGAATTTCCAATAAAACCACTGGAATATAACACAACATGAACACAAAATTATAAATCTGTAATTAGGCATGGCTGCAAGACTAGTTTTTTATAAACTTTTTGTTATATAAAACAGTATTAGGATATTTCTTACTGTGAGTGTGCAAAGATTCTGATGAAATTGATTGGAAGAAGTTGTATACTCTCTGATTCTGCAGAAAAGCTTGTGATGGATTTGAAAATAGCTGCCTGAAATTTAAGCAAGAGTTTGTTAAACTGTAAATAACAGAATCATAGGAAGAACACAAAAAATTACTGCATACCATTTAAAAGCAAAATAGGCAGTTCTTAAGAAGTCTAAACATTTCAAACTGCATGTTCAGCATACGCAATTTTAAATGCTACTTTGAGCTTTGCTGTTCAGTGCTAGGGTAAGGCTGGAGTACAGCCAGTACAACAAATTGGTATGATGACTTTCTGTTTAATATAAAAAGGTAGGTGCTTTTGAGCCAGCCCAATTCAAACATTTTAGTCACTTGTAGTATTTTATCAAGGAGGAGTTTGGACTGAGTTCAAAAGCCCTGGAACCCCATATTTCAACTCTTTTTTTTAACTGAGAACACATTTAATTTCCCCAAACATTGCATCTCTTTCTTAAACAAATTTATGTGGTTAAATACAAAGCTGAATTTACCTATTATGTATTTTAATTTCATAACTATCTCCAAGAGTAAAGGGTGGGATTCTCAATATTGCTCTGCGCACTGGTCTGAGTCTGTTCCCAAGAGGTCAGTGACAAATTCTATCAGCTTCAGATAGGAAAACAGGCCAAGAATGAATGGTTTTCACTTTCCACACACCAAAGTTCCAGTTATTTGCCAGGAAGCACTACCCAGTTCTCTTTCTTTGGAAGAGGGGCAGGGGAGAGCAATTTCTGGCAATTGGGCACATGTTTAAACCCCCAAATTTATGCTAAAACTAACAGTGAAAGAAAATGGAATTTGTATACAGTAATGATGTTCTCTTGAGATTATTCACATAACATTTCTGTACACTCACAACATAACTTGCAAATTGCAATTATAGTTGCTTACTATAACACAGTGGGGTATGTTCAAAGGTTACCTTCAAAGGGAGTCTCTTGGGTTTTAATTACTGAGTAGTGAAGCTTCACAACCTTTCTGTATTACAACACATTCCCTTCAGTCAACCTCTATTTAACATGTTTAATGATTTAAACCCACCAGGTTTATTAGCCAAAATTGTTCACACAGATTTACTTTTTGGCTTGACAAGCAAGCCAGTAAAGACAGACAAATACTACAGAGGAAAATCTTAAAAAAAAACAACTGGGAATGGGGTTGTTTAACTTTAGGACTAAATGTTTCAACCCACAGAACATTACGAGTTTGAGAGGCAGTGGCTGACTCTTCAAGTAGCCCAACTCAAGAGACACCAGCAAACATGATGAATACATTGTTTCCAACTAGGCTGAACAATCCTAACAGAAAAGGACAAACATAACAAGGTATCTGTAGCAAACAAACAGAACAGGTAGGCCTGCCCTAATTCACACTGCTGTTCTGAGTTACAGGATTTGACCAACACGGCCCACATCCCAGCAAGCTCTCTCATCACTAAATAGCAGGTTATGAGGTATAGGCCATCTTACAAATGTGTGAGCTGCTTCTAAGTTTATAAACACTCTTCATTATTACTGTTTATTCCTTTTAAATCCTGTTCTGTCATAAAACACATGCACTCCTGAGTTACACTTTCTAGTATTTCTAAATACTTACTTGTATAATGGAGGTAATATCCTTGCAGAAGTGCCAATCATTGCTACATAATGCTCCTGAATTGCTTCTGAGAAGTAATTCTACTGAGCTTAATAAAAGTTTCAATTTAAAGAAAAAAGAAGAGTCAAGAGTATCTATTTCATCACTGCCTTCCCATTTTCTTCACAAATTGTATTTAGGCAGCAGAACTTCCACAGAGTCGTGTAGTTTGACTTTAAACACTTTTCAGATGATATATTTCAGGCTATTTGCTAAAACATTTACCTGATTATGGGCTCAAGATCAGCATACCTTCGTTCTTCCCTCTTCTGAAAACCCTGATTTAGTGCTCTTAAAATAGTCTTGTCAAATGCTTCAGAAGACAGTTCCTTTGGAAGCTGACAAAAAGGTTAATGTAAAAAATGAGTAGTTGATATTTTAAATACAGTATTTGTTCACTATAACTCTTACACCTCTTGGTATCAACAAGAAACTGTTGTTCCAGTTTGAGTAATGTACTTTACAAACCAAGGGTACAACAAACCAACATCATTTGGTTTTCCAAGAGGAACACACTGCTGTCAATCCTCTTGGCAAATCCAGGCCTAAAGCTGTTTAAAGCTTTCTATTTCAAAGAATTACATTCAGAAATTTACCAGTACTATGTTCTTATCCAGGATAGTTTATAGCTCTTTTTGATTTACTTCTTTTAAATCTTTCACACAGAGAAATTAGTCTGAAAATAACATGAAGAAAACAACCAGAGAGGGCTGAATGCACTGTACTCACTGTCATCACTCACCTAGAATAAACTATTTTAAAGGAACAGGAGTAGAAAGGAGACTGTTTCAATTATATAATACACCAGACTCCAGCGGGCAACACTGAGATTAACCAATAGCAAGTCCCTCTCCAGTTGCTAATAACATAGAAACTTTTTATAAAAATTCATTTTAACTGTTGCCAGTACTACAAAGTGAGGTCTGCTGATGTTCTAGCTCAGAAGGCAAAATCCTTGCTTCTAAAGGGCACGTCTATCTTAAAAGAAAAATATTCCCTAGAACAAAGTTTTTTCACATTTACAACTTCCAAAATAAGTACATCAAAGCTGCTCAAAGCTGCTCATCTACCTTTAAAAAAAAAAAGGATTTTAATTTTGAGGCAGTTAAAAGTAAACTGCCTTAGCAAAGATGCTTTTTTACTAAGGTTCAAAGCTATTGCTAATGTGGTTAACATCTGTCACCGCTTATGATCAACAGCACTAAGCAATTTACACCAGAGCAACATCTTCTTCTTGTCCATTTGGAATACACCTGATTCAAGAGTGCCAGCTGGATATTACATCCTGTTAGTGGTACAACAGCAGAGGGCTAAGTAATCCTTGCATTGAATGAAGTGCTACTAACAGAGGGACACTGTGTCTGATGTAGACAATGGCGAGGTAACATAAACAAAAGGGACTTCTGTGGAATCCACACAGACAGGTGCTGTTAGTATTGGACTAGTACAGTGCTATAGCACCTGAAATGTCTTAGGTAAAAAGTCAGAAAGAAGGGTTGAAAGTAGCTGTTCTTAACAGACCCTTTGGCTTTAACGTGCGCCACTGAGGAACTCTGAAGAACTAATCAGTATTAACTAAAAGGTACCAGAAAGTTCCCGCAGAAGTCTGGGAACGAACAAACCTCCTGTCCTAGTGTTTTGTATCTAAATTTGTCTCTGGAAACTTACAACTTATTTTCTTTAAAAAGTTTCATTAAGAGGAATGTAATTCCTTCTGCAGTTAAAGATTCAGTTACACAAACCTAAGATTGGGTACTTAACTTGAGCTAATGAGCTGGCCTTGTTACTTACAAGCTTAGTCATTTCACACATATGGTTAATTTCCTAAATGCAATGAACTTTTCATGCTTATCACCTAAGAGGTGTTCTTCAAATACAAAGCATCCAAGTTATCACACTTACTACCTTAGTTTTCCCACCAATGCTACCACTCTGAAACTATTTTTACAATTATTTTACTGCTATCACAAGCAACCTTGGAATTTTCCATCAAGTATTTTGACCCTGGGAAAGTGAGTGTACCTCTTAACAATGCAACACAGACTGGAAGCAAGAATAACAAAAAGCCAAACTGCAGGTGCATATGAAGTGGACAGCATTCATACTTCACGTTTTTTAAAGCAAGGTGTTTAATCCTGCTTTATTTAACAATTCTCTGTCTCTTCTATACTTATGGCTCTTAAACCAACACAAACCCAATACATTTTTCAGCTGTGCACTTTCTCAACAGAAAACCTCAGCAAGCTCACAGCAGCTTGTGGCTGTCCTCCTCTTGTTCTGCCATCTCCTATGTATCTAGATTCTGCTGGAGCAGCCAAGCCAGCACACACAACACCCTACATCTTCCAAACAGGACAGCTCTGCAACATCTGGGATCCTGTCTTTTTTCCTGGCTCCTCCTCCTGGCAGCAAGTAGGTTCCAGGAGCTCCATTTCAGACACTGGTGTTAGTCTCACACAGGTAGGAGAACATGAGGAATGATGTTGAATGCTCATCCCAGAGCTCCACGCGGTCCTGTATGACAGTCCTGCTTTTAGGGTTCTCTTCAGAAGCAGATGTATGTATGTACCCTATGTAGCAGGATAACACATCTGCAAGTAGACATGCTATCCCTAAATCAAATCCTCACAAATCAAGCTCTGTGAACTCTTGGAACTACATATTCCAACTAGACTAAAGCAGTTGTGAATACTCACTGCTTCATTTCTACAAAGCTAGGAAACAATGTTGATCATTTAAACAGTGAACAAGTCAATGACCTTTTCCAGTCACCAGCTTTCTGCTTGCATGTTACACTTCAGTTAAGAACACCAGATGCCATAAAAACATGTCCAAAGCAGATCGTTTTCATTACTGCCCTGAAAAGGGAAGAGTTTACATATAGAATTTCCCAGAATAGGTGGGACCCAAAATATTAGACACTGGCAATGAACATACAGTTCAAGGTCATCATGAAGATGGGGTCTGCACACAGCCTATGAACACAAATGCATTCCCTGCTTGGGGCAGGGGGGAAAACAATAGAGAGAACTTTCAAGTTTTTTGAACAAGCACATACAGGCACATAGAGTTGATACATTTTCCTTGAATTTAACTCCCTGTGATAGTAAACAGTCCTGTCTTTGTTCTACTGAAGAATACAACTGTTAAATTACAGACTATTAGGCTTACGGCTCTGCCTCACTAATTAAAAACAACAAATGATACTCTTCAAGGTCATTCTCACAGTGACACAAATAAGCAAACAAGCAGTGCTTGTACCTAAACTTGAACTCTGTGAGGAGTATTAAAAACCCATTTGACAGTTTTATGGTAGTTCAATTAAAACTGTAAGAGCTATTTCAGATGAGACAATCTCCTCCCTGGAAACTCCCCAAACATTCTGCAGAGCTGCTTCTTCTGTCACGATGCTCCACACAACAATATACGTGATTTAAATGGTTACTACAATTGTGCAGTACAAAAATCTGCCAGCATCCTTATGTTTGTGTTATTACATCCCAGAAATCACAGCTCTCCTAGACTACTTCTGAAGTTATGAACTTCATGTGTAAACACTACTTTTATATTTTCAATACATACTTTTAGCAGGAATTCCTGAAGCTCCTGGTGTGTTTTTGTTACACATGTTACCGAAAGATCGGACCAGGTTACCTGGTGAGGACAGAAAAGAGAATGAGCTGAAGTTTCTTCTTCCACATATCATACCAATTAGCTGATCTGAACAATTCCATAAATCTGACAATCTTAACAAGAGATAACACTTGCAATTAAGTAAATACTAGGCAAAACAAGGGTAACAGTGTACTTCTTCAGATACACACACTTACTGTGAGTGTACATTTTAGACTTGCCTTCATGTTATTTGCAGCTAAAATGGAGCATGAACAAATCCAGGGAAATGCAATACAGGCTACTGGCTCAGAAAGAAGCCAGGCAGAAGGCTCTGTAATTGCAGGACTTGTATCAGACATCATTAGCCACAAAAAACAGCTACCAGAGAAAAGGTCTGTAGGTCAGATAGAATGGATAGAGCTCTTGCTACTATTACTAGGACTCAAAATAAAACAAAATAAGAAATCTCTGTTTATATTACCTATAAAATAATTTTACCTGACTCAGACTTGAATCTCACACAATCATATAGAAGTTGTTGTAGGTTACAAGTCATAAAAAGGACTGCAAGTTACTAAAGAAGTTACTCACGAATCAGACAACACTTTGGTATATGCTTGTATAAAATTTCAGTAGCTCATTGTTCTGACACAACATGTAAGTAGTAAAACAGCACCTTCACATGCATATTTTGAGAAAAAATGAGTAAGCTTGGTTAGATGAGTGCTGCCCGACTTCAAGCCCCACTTCGGGGCTAAAGCTTCCAATTAGTTACATGGGAAGATTCTGTGTAACAGGAGTGGGCATGACAATTATAAACATTCATTTAATCACAATAGTGAATAGAATAATGTCAAAAACCAACTGCCTTCAACTTAGTCCCCAGCAATGCCAACTACCCTCAGTGCCCTCAGCTGGGAAGCTATGACTGCAACTGCTGTTATAACCTTAAAAAAGCAGTGTCTGGACAAGGACAAAATGATCTGCAATGAGGAGCACAGGACCTGCAGAGATGAGAAGAGGAAACTCTTTCCTAAAAGAACTGACGTGAAGGAGTTTCGAGATTACTTAAATACTTCCCAGAATATCTCCACATTCCCCCTTTAACAAAGGAATTCAAAACCACTGTCAAATCTGTCTATATGCTCCATTTTCAAAATAGTAAATATTGATAATCCGTATAGGTTTTCTGCACAAACTTCTCCTGTTTACTACTGTATTCTTCCTAGTAGTCACTTCATAGACTATTTAGAAAAAAGATCTATGACATGGTTGAAATATTTGGGCAGCTGAAAGACTTTGAAGGCTCCATTACACATATTACTGTCTTCAACAAAAGAAGAGTGCATCCATTTACAGAATACTATAGCAAACTCTGGGATTGACACATCAACTGTCAGCTCAAATGGCTTTATATTTTTTTAAGTTTGCCTCTTCATCTCCCATAAACCATGTCAAACATCCAGTTAAAATGTTTGATGTAAAGCCTTCTTTTTTGGGTGAAAAAGAGGAACATTTAACTTTATCTTCAAATCTGGTACACTATCAGATTCGCACCTACTGGCAAAATGACTTATAACGTTATCAGCCCTTGCTAAGAAAATTACTACTTTGATTCAATTAGAACATCATCACCAACAGCCTTAGCAACTACTATTTAACATCTTTAGTCTTTAATACCAGACCTTGATACTGAAAGTTTCTCTTACACAGTAGTAAAGAAATAGTGTTTCAAACTGCACCCACTCATTGTTTCACACGCTGCCCTTAACTATTACACAGTGCATGAAGACTGTACCAGGTAGGCCTTCCAGTTTGTGGCCATTTTCCAGCTTGTTTCCTTTTAGTTAAACAAAGTCCAAAACAAATAAATGAACCAACCTCCAATTTTATCAAAAAGCACAGGAGCCATCCTCATATGGTAAACATTCAGAAACAAGATCCGTATGACTCCAAGCAATACACAGCTACAGACCTAAGACCTGTGTTCCTGTGTCACTTGAACAAACAAGTGACTAGTTGTAGAATCTTACACTGAATTAGCAAAAGCCAAGTTTCCTGCTGTGATATCACATACCCAGCTATGGCTGGTGTTTTTACACCTTTCCACCTTGTATTCACAATTACATAAAACTCCTGATTTGCACACAGAATTCGAAAGAATTATAGGCTAATTCAAAGAATCTCAAAATTGCCTTCTGAGCAGATATTTGAAACCATTTTACAGCACACAGATATCATGAAGACAGCTAATTAATATTCTGGAGGTTATTTGCTTACTTTGAATGTGTACTCCAAATGTTTGTCAGCCCTTTTTCTTGATACATCTTTCAGGGTTATCTTCTCAATGTGTACAGCTGGAAGAAAAACACTTTATTGTGCACTCCAAATGACAGTTTGCAAACGTTTCCACTTCCACAGGCACTCCAAGCATTCCTGCAGCATTTCCTGACTCACACAGCCCCACCTCTTCCTTAGGAGCTGTTTTATTGAAACAAACCTCTGGGGGCAGGTAAGAAACTTGTTCTCTGTATTTCTCTGACCTAACCACAACCTATTCAGGGCAGATCATGGGAATCTGTGCATTATCCAAGAGCTTATTTAGACCAAAAATCACATAACTACAACAATATAACCACTATAAGTGAAAAGACAATGAAAGGAAGTAGAATTGCATCTTTACTCCAAGTGCTTTACATAAGTGCTGATAAAAAAAGCAAGAGACAGTGTCTTCCACACCCATATTTCTGAAACATCAAGTAATAATGATGGCAAACTAAGGCCAAATGATCACATTTCTGAAGGGCACTGAGGTGGAAGGGAAGAGCTGAGGAAGGCCCGAAGGAGACAGAAATGAGTATCAGTAAACAGAAAATGAAGAGAAGCAGCATAAAGATACTCCAATCACACAGTGTCATTAAACTCAACTGAAATGGAAGAAAGGTACTCTAAGTACTTGCTACTTTAACATTCCTTTCCCATAGCATACTGTACTCAGGAATAGGCAAGTTCTGGCTGTGACTTGGCAAGCAGCAGCACCATATGGCTTTCAGGGCCTGGAGATTTTCTTGAGGGCACACAGCATGGTTAGATAATATTCCATATAAAAACCATTACACAGCTGAGATGAGCTTTGCACTTTCGCTACTATGCTGGCCTAAGAATTCAACAGAACTTTATTCCAGTACAAGCCTGAACACATCTTTACATGTAACCAAAATTTTTTTAAAAACAGCTCAGCCTGTCGTACACCATCAATGCTTCCTTTCAATGCTTTTGAAAACCTTTTCTTTTAGAGGAAGGTGAGTCAAGTTAATTGCTAATGTTTTCCTTTCAACTGCATGTTTACATGGAATATACTGAGAACTATTCATAACAACAATATTTTTTCTTAAAAAAATAAACACCCTGTAAGTGTGTTACACAGCTTATTCTTGGATATTAGCTAATTACCATCTAAAATAAGGTAAACATTTTTTAGTGATTTTTTTTTAAAGTTACAATTAAAGTCTCATTCCCATCAGACATGCCATTTCTAAGAGAACTAAGTACTGGCAATTTCCTTAAAGGAACAATAAGCCAGCATACAAGCCTAGCAATAGTGCTACAGCTTCCAACTCTGCTAGTAGGAAGATAAAGCAATACTGGATGTGTTGGTGTGCACTGACTGCAATCCCCTATCGGGGAGTTTGGGAGCTACACAATCACTTCACTTCTACCAGTTAATGAAAACCAATTATTACAAAGTAAAGAAATCTGAGAGGAGCCAAGGACACCAGACAGTAACATACATCAATATTCTATGAAAAGATGAATGTTCAGTGACCTTAGTTTTGACCTGTCCAGTATAGATTAAAGCATGGTTAGAACAAGTACCATCATGTAACGTGAGTTTTGGTGCAGTAGAATTTTTTAATGGCTAATGTTAAAATTGATACCAGAGTTCATATTCATAAGATAATTAAAAAGTTGATTCCCATGACTGGAACTGAGAACAATGGTTTAAATTGCATTCCACAATATGCATATATTTAGCATACACAATTAGGAAACTAAGACCATTAACATTCACAGACAAGCTTTCTTCCTCTAATGAGACTGTGCTTATTTTAAACTATTGAATGATGTTCTCAGTGCTAAAAATTTGCCCTTGGGTATAAAAAAAAAAAATTAACCCAACATAGTATTTTCAACTCCCTTAACTTCCTTTTGCTGCTTTTGCATGCCTCGTTGTAATACGTGACACAACAGGTAATTACACTGTTGTTGCTGCACAGCTTCAGCTCCACAGGTTCAACAGACTGCTTTAAAATTCTGCTTCCACAATCACATTTTAAATATTCTGAATGGCTAGACCAAGGAAAAAATTGTTTGAATATATAAGCCATGAAGCGTGTTACATCTCTACATCTATTCTGGACACAAGACATGCATTCAGGACAATTAAGTCAAGCATGAACACGTGACGCTGCTTCCACTGTAAGTCAGAGGCAAGATTTTTAAAATTCATATTCATCACAGCTGACAATAAAAAACAAGTTATACTATCAGTGGTATTTCTAACCTAGTAAGGAGATTTCTGTAGCGGGGACTCTGTATCACATAACTGTGCAGGAAATATCAAAAAGCTATTCTGATCACTCACTGAGGCTTCTCACTGATGATACTAATGCAGACAATACTTAGGATCTTTGCTAGATTAAATTATTCAATTTTTCTGTGCTTCTGTTACGTAATTTAAGAGTGTTACTAAGAGATTCTCCATTTTGTGTTTCTGTTTCATGAATATGAACACTTTGAACTCTGTAAAAGGATTTGAAACAGGTTTGTTGTTTGTAATCTGCCATTATCTTTCACTGTTTTTTTTTTTCTTCAAGGAATCAAAGACTCTCGGATTACCTGCCTTCAAAGCACAATTAAATCTCCACAGTAGAGACTAAAGGACACTTATGAGGACAAAATTAATAGCAATCATCCCCATATTGTCAACTCTTTACTATCTGCAGACTATCTGTGGACTAATTTTGAGTAGACAAGTGACTTGCTAATTGTGCTGGAGAATAAATGGTAAGAATAAATCTGTTTAATAAATAATGTTTATTCTTCAAAGAGAAGAAATTGTGCTGGCAATTCCGTATTAGTTTTGTTTATGCTCAGAAGCCTTATTCTCATTCTCCCCAACAGAGCTCAAAGCCTCTCACTTCTCCAAAATGCCGCTTCTGTAAAACCTGCTAATATGTGTTTGGGGTTTTTTTTATTCATCAGATACGACTGAATCAAGTAGCAAAATTTATCCATTTTTTCCGATTATGACATATTTAGTTTTGCTTAGAAAAATCTAGACCCTGTTAATACAATTGCATTAAATATTCTTGTTTTCTCCCAAATCCTATCCCTTTTTTACAGCAGGAAGCTGTTTTGCAATCAATTTTTCTGCATGCATTCTCTAGTATTTAGCAGCTAACACAAATGACAACTATTTATAACAAAGGAAAGACCCAGTAGGCAGCAGAGAAGTTATTACACTTACCAATCATTGCAGCTTCTTGTTCAGATGAAGAGCGAGACACATACAAGATTCCTACAACTCCAGGCAAAGTTTAGTGTTGCCTAAAACCCAAACTTTGAAAGTGTTCCTCAAAATGAACACCAGACAACGTACCTTCCCGCTGAGGTCTGTGGGAAGCCATCGAGAGACCATCGTGGGGGGCTGCCGTTCGTTCCAGCAAACTGGTCTCATTACTTGACACGCAGTCACTATGGGAAAAGTCATTCTAAATTGAGAAGAAGAAAAAAGGAAGTGTCTTAATAGAATGGCCATTATTAAACCTTACTCTAAACAGTAAATATTAAAAAGTACCCTATAAATGTAGATATCCTTTCCAGTAGATTTATAGTGAAGAGGTTAGAGCTTATTTCCCTCAGGAACGCTTTCTGGACTAAGAAGCAGCACCTTTCTCAAAGACAGGGTTATGTTTCCTCCTGCATTTCAGAGGAAGCTTTCAGGCTCTCTCTCTGGTAAAAGGAGAAACTCTCACAGATGTTACAAGCATCCGTGTTGGGGAGGGCTTAGGGAGAATATAAAAGTCTTGAAGAGAGCCAGAGGTGTGCCTTTCTCAGGCCTGGTGTTAAAGCACTGAAAGGAATTTTCCCTTCTCATATGCTTGACTTTGGAATAAATTTTCCTGAAATCCTTCACTGCCTGGCATTTTGGGAGCACATGTATCTTACTTCATATGCACTGCAAAAAACCAACAAACCAAGCTTTATTTGGTGTTCTATAGGAGAAAAAAAAAATAAGTTCCTGACAGTGTCAAGAAGATGGTCATTAGCCATTTCAGTTCATTCCTTCTTTATTTATTTATCAAATGTCCGTTATAACCTCCAATGTTTCACTGACCTTATTTTAAAAACTGAATAGGGTGGCAGACAGAGTATCTCAAGCTGGAGAATTCAAGATTATTAGCTCAGAAATTCAGTGATAATCTACTATTATTATGAACTCTTTCAATTACTAAATTGTTAAGTCATCTCCTCACTATATTCTAAATACATTCTCCTCAAATATATTCATGCCCTGTACCTTCAACTGGCCACATCTTCTGTGGAATCACTAATAACTGATCTGGACAGTCTGTCAGGATGTAGAGTCCTAACAGCTCAATCCATGCATCTCTTACTAACTAAACATTCAGAAAACAACCAGTTGCCACCCACAACTTCACTTCCATAGACAAACCAAAAGCTTATCTCCCCCCACATTTGCACGCAGACTTCAAAATTATATGCCAAGAATTACCATTGGTTTAATACAGTGCGTAAGGAGGGACAGAATGGAGAACCATACAAGATAGATAACATGGACAGGTAAGTAAGAGAAGAAAGAACAATCTAGGATAACAATGATAAACAAGAAAAAAGTATTAGACAAGCATGGACTTCAAGTGGTTTCTCTAGCGTAATAAGTGTCTACATAACTTTTTCCAAATTAAGATAAAACATTAATGTATCACATTACACATCCTTCAATGACCAGGTCTTGTTAAAACAAAAGAGAACAAATGAAAAAAAACCCACCCAAACGGACCAACCAAACTAAAATTCAGAAATATTTTAAAACATCCAAGTGCTTTTGTCAGTTGGCCAGTGTAATTCCATGTTTTGAGGAAACAACACATTGCCTTAAAAAGATAAACCCACAAAGAACTACAAAGTACTGGAAGTTAGTAGCAAGCTTCTGAATTAATCTACTTTAAGTGAGGCATCTATTTATCTGTAACAAGTAGTGCAACATATGAGCTGATTAAATACCTAAATGCCAGCAATACGCAAATACCACATTGGCAGCAGCAGCAGCGCAGAAGGAAAGAAAAGATGGTTCTCTGTTTAGCACGACAAGTCAACCAAATACTGGAGTTTTTTATTAAGCACTGGAAGCTAAAACAGAGGCTTGGTTTCTTGGGAAAGCTTTCAAAGGATGCAGGTTAACTAAAGAACACTGAATGCACCATGAATATTTAGGAACTGGTCTGCATGAAAACTATAAGGCAAATAAGTATCTATGCTGTGAGCAGATATATAAAACAAATAAAATTCAGGGGAGAAATTAATACTTTTTGTAGTAGATGTGTATTTGAAAGTTTAAATCTGTTCCTCTCATTCAGAATGAAGAACACTGCTCCACTGAAGGACCATAAAAGATGTGTAGAGGAAAAATATAAATCTCCAGACAGTACTCTTTATTTTAAAATACAGGAAGCAAAAGATTCTTAAAAATAAGTGCCCGAATATATATGATTTTTCTCTCCTGAAGGACTTGTGCAATGTGATGAGACAAACCATCAGCCAAGACACTATTTATGCCATTTGTTAAAGGACCCCAAGACTGTCAGAACAAGGATGAGAATGAGGAAGCACAGAGGCAGCAAAAGACATCTGAATGCCCAGCAGTTTGCCAATTCTCCAACAAAATTTGTCAGATATGACAGATATGAAGCTGGTTTAGTAAGATGCAGGTAGCTGGTACATCATCTGCAGCATGTGTGCAAACTGTGGCAACTCCTAACAATACCCACGCAGATCCAGGAGTGGGCACACTGGTAACCTAACTTGGATCAGTGACATCAATGGCAGTGCACAGTTAACAAGTACCTTTAGACTGCACTGCAGATGCTCTGAGAACTGGAAGATGTTTCAGCCGTTTCACCCAAACCAGTGTATGGTTTGTGCTCTACACTGAGTGTTGGTAATTTCAAGTTTCAAAGCCATCAGATTTAAAATATAAAGCATACTTTGTTTACTGAGTGACTGGGGACTGGTGTGGGTTTTATCTTGAAGAAACAATCTCAATAAACAATTAATAAATTATGAGTGCAATGTCAGATATGGAATAAGTAATGATAATAGCTGTATGTCAATGACATTGCATTTTAACAGCTTTAGCAAACTTCCAAGTTTATTTTACCAAAAAAAAACACCAAAAAACCCAAATAACAAACACCACCGCCACCCCCCTCCAAGCATGCTCTGGAGACAATCACTTTAAGAACTCCTCAAAAATTCCACTGATACTGTTTTGGCAGACACAACAGTGGAGACAACCAAACCAAAGTGCTTCCGCTTTTTAAGTGCTAACTCCTGGTTACAAATTATTCACAGAGCTGTTGGCATTTAAGCATTAGAGCTATCCTGTTAAAATTCTAATTAATTTAAGACTATCCATAAAAAGCACAACGAGTAACTGGCTATGTCCCAACAAACAAGTTTAGCACATATTTTGGTCTGAGAGTTAATGTTTTTCTGTCATGAAATCAAACAACTGAACAACATTTCTGGTGAAGACCAATGTCAATTCTCTGGCAGAGTTAAGGCCTTAAACTTGAACTACAGCCACATGCTTTGCCAAAAGCAGCTTTAATATCTTGCATACACACTGCATGAAGAGTTCAACAGACATCTGGATTAACTCTGACACAGAGACTCTCAAACTGTTCTATTCATTTTAGTTTTCTAGGATTTCCTTTTCCATCTCTGCAATCATCAGCATAAGGGTTGAAAGCACTGCCTCATTCATCCCACCTAATCACCTCTCAAAAAATTCACAAACAGATCTAAACCCAATCAAATTTACAGTCAGACCTTTTTCTGCATTCAAAGTCCGACTACTTGTTTTGATTAACAAAAAAATAAGTTACAGTCTGTTCTACAAAAATTATTGCTAGTTAAGAAGTCAATGAAATTGTGAGCAGTTTTTAGGAGAGGCGCAGAAATAAAATTTATATCAAACAAGGCCCCAGGCAGACAGCAGGGAAATCCAAGGCCATCACTGCTTTACCGCACAGCTCACAGCCTGCAAGGACTGTTCCTGTGCCAGCTCCAGATCCTGCCTTAAGCTGCACTGTAACTCTTTGCTTTTAGTGGTACCTACTGTGACAATCCTACATCAAATGCTCACAAGTAACTAAAATACAAGCAGCACTGTCACAGCAGACAACTCTAGCACTCAACTGACTGGAAAGTCTAGGCAGTCTGAAGGGCAAATGAACATTAAGAATGACATTGTGTTTCTACCAGTCACACCACAAACACAAGTACTTTAAAATCACTTATGCTGATGAGGAGGGTCATGCTGGATGGCACAACTATGCCTAGTCATTTCCTGTCAATGAATAAAAGGTACTCTGTAGTCATACAACACATATAAGTGTAAGCTTAACTCGCGCTTAAGCCTTTGTTACTGTAAGGCTTTCACATGCGAGGATTTACTTTGGCTCACAGTGCTGCTGCTAATGACTAAAATACAGTGAATGAAGAAATGTGGGTGCCCTCAAACCAGTTGCCAGATAATAAATTTGGTAATCACACAGATCCTTCTGCTGGGCTGGAGAATTTACTATTTTTCCTTGAAAGTGAAATAAGGTAAGAACACTGTAAAAATTGCCTGCTTGTATAATCTAGACCAGAATTTTGTATCAAACAGATCTTTCCTCATATGGTTGAAAGCAAGTACCATATTCAAAACCCAATCTTACCACTTGTTTCCCAGGACTCTATCACAGAATCATAGAATGCTTTGGCTTGGAAGGGAACTTAAAGATCATCTGGTTCCAACCAGCTTCCACGAGACCAGGTTGCTGCGAGCCCCACCCAACCTGGGCCTGAACACTTTCAGGGAGGAAGCATGGACAGCTCCCCTGGGCAACTTGTTCCACTGACCCACCACTTTCACAATAAAGAATTTCTTCCT
Organism: Hafferia zeledoni; assembly: GCA_035583235.1. Taxonomy (NCBI): domain Eukaryota; kingdom Metazoa; phylum Chordata; class Aves; order Passeriformes; family Thamnophilidae; genus Hafferia; species Hafferia zeledoni. Next base: position 67,664,002 of record JAWWEV010000083.1, read on the forward strand.
AATATCTAGGATGCAGTTGGATTTCTGGGCTGGAAGCACAAATTGCCAGGTCACATTGAGCTTCTCCTCAAACTACACCCTCAAGGCCTTCTCAGCGCCGCTCTCAATCCATTCTCCCCCAGGCTGTATTTGTGCTTGGGATTGTCCCGACCCAGGTGAAGGACCTTGCACTTGGCCTTGTTAAACTTCCTCAGGTTTGCACAGGCCCACCTCTCAAGCCTGTCAAGGTCCCTGTGGATGCCATCCCTTCCTTCCAGTGTGTGAACTGCACCACACAAACTTGGCATACTTAGCAAACTTGCCAAGGGTGCACTCAACTCCCCCTGTCTGTGTCCCTGACAAAGACACTGAACAGCACCTAGTCCCGGTACCAGCCTTTGAGGACACCACTCATCACTGGTGCTGCTCTGACCGGTGAGCCATTGAAAACAACTCTTGTGAGTGTAGCCATCCATCCTTATCCACCAAGTGGTCCATTTATCAAATCCAGGTCTCCTCAGTTCGGAGACAAGGCTGTCATGTGGGACAGTGTCAAATGCTTCACTCATGCCCAGGCAGATGATGCCAGTCGCTCTTCCTGTATCCACCAGCGCTGCAACCCCATTGTAGAAGGCCACCAAATTTGTCACGCATGCTGACTGTCACCAAACACCTCCTTATTTTCCGTGTGCCTTAGCATGGCTTTTAGGACAATCTGTTTCATGATCTTGCCAGGTACAGAGGTGAGATGGACCAGCCTGTAGTTCCCCAGGGCTTCTTTATTTCTTTTTAAAAAGGGATTATGTTTCCCCTTTTCCAATCAGTGGAAACTCTACCAGACTGCCATGACTCCTGAAATATGGTGAACAGTGGCTTAGACACTTCAACTGCCAGTTCCCTCAGGCCCCATGGATGCATCTTATCAGGTCCCACTGACTTGAGCATCTTCATGTTCCTTAGATGGTCTCAAAACCATTCTCCTTCAGCTGGTGGTTCACCATGCTCCCAGTCCCTACCTTTGCCTTCTGTGACTTCAGTGATGTGGGCTGGAGCACTTGATGGTGAAGATTAAGGCAGAAGAAGTTACTGAGTACCTCAGCCTTCTCCATATCCCAGGTTACCAAATATCCCATTTAATTCTGGAGAGGTTTCACAATTTTCCAAGTCACCTTTTTATCACCAATGTACCCACAGAAGCTCTTCCATTTGCCACTGACATCCCTGGACAGATTTAGTTCTATCAGAGCTTTAGCTTTCCTAACCTGGACCCTGGCTGCTCAGACAGTTTATCTGTATTTCTCTCAGGGTACCTGTGCCTGCTTCCACTCTTTGTAGGCTTCCTTTTCATCTTTGAGTTTGTCCAGGAGCGCCTCATTCATCCACGCAGGCCTCCTAGTGTTGTTGCCTGACTTCCTCTTCATTAGGATGCATTGCTCCTGAGCTTGGAGGAGGTGATTTTTGAACATTAACCAGTTTTCTGGGGCCCCTCTTCCCTTCAGGGCTTTATTTCACAGTGCTCTACCAACCAGACTTCTGAAGAGGCTGCTGTCTGCTCTCCTCAAGTTGAGGAATATTTGTGTCCTGAGGTCCAGAGGTGCTTGCCTGCAACAAGTGTCTAAAGTGGAGATCCCATTGAGAAAGATGTTGCTCTAATGTCATGTGAGCTGAGCAGATCTCATCCAGCCCACATATGACAAATGTCCAAACTCTTGCCTTCTATCAAGGTAGATGGCTGATAAAAAAATGTCATGCTGGCATTGGTTTGGCAATATGTAATAAAATCTGTTATTGGATAGCCTACTAATCATCATGAGCAAGTGATTCATGCACACAAGTCTTCTGATATCTGCACTGCACTTTCATAAAAGAACTACTCATTATCAGCTCTGATGAGCACTAACAAGTGAAACCTGCTTGCAGCAGCTGGACAGCTCGATTAGTTCTATATGGCCAAATATAGAAGATCATTTTTCTGCAAGACTACAGTAAATGCACTATTAGGAACAGCACTTGCAGATGAAAGCTGGCACAGCTCGTTCATTCATGTGGCAACTGGGAACTGACAAGCAAAACCAGACAAAAGAAGGCATCTTGGAAAAAATCAAGGTCTAACTCATGATCATGAGTTATCAACTACAGGATCTGTACCTTTGAGATTTTGAGTGATGTCAGAATAATCATTAACAGATGCGGTACCAGTTAAAAGACCAAAACCATGATTTGCTTAACACAAACCATCCCAGCTACTGCCCTTACTGCTTCATTGCTGTGATACACAAATCACAACTACCAAGATAAGGTGGCAAAAAGGCTGAACACATCACCTCTCCAGAAGCAACAACCGGGTGAGCTGCGGGTGTACCTGTGTGTTGCTGGACCATCTCTTGGTGACAACCGCAGCAGAGATGAGTTCTTACTCAACACTGTGAGCAACTATGTCTGCAGCCCATCACCCAATTCTCGCTGTGGCTTGGATACAGGGATAGAACAAAATTCATACCATCTTAAATGGAAACCCAACACATGCATTTAATATTCACAAATGTAAACATACAGGGCAGCAATGCTTCAAAGCCAGTTTCACGCTGACCACTATTGACACAACAGACTGTCTGCCATATAAAAAGATCCAATATGGTGTCAGACCAGCTGCGAGGCAAACACAAGATCAAACTGCAGACCATTGCCCAGCTGACACTGCTGCTAAGCCATGCCTCAGTTTGCAAGCTTTGGCAATGGCACCACCCAACTGATTTGAGATGAAGAGAGCTCTGCAAAGACCGTGAGCAGAATCAGCCTCAAGATCTAAGACCAGAAAAATGTACCAAATTCTCTCTCTCGTGGCTACAATCAACAAACAACTCAGATATTTCAATGTTTCTCTGTTAATTTATCTTTTAAGATGCAGAATCAACCTCCAGAACAATAATGCTTCTTCCACACAGAACCACAGCTGCAGAAATGGGCTGACAGGAACCTCACAAGTTCAGCTTGGGGAAGTGCAAAATCCTGCACCTGGGGAGGAACATCTACAGGCACCCCACAAGCTGGGACCTAACCAACTAGAAAGCAGCTTTGCAGAGAAAGACCTATTCACAAAAAAAGTGTATACACACACATACATACATGTGAAAGGAGAGTGCAAAGAGGATGGAGTCAGGCTCTTTTCAGTGGCAACCACTGACAGCAGCAGAGGCAATGGGCAAAAACTGAAACACAGGAGGTTCCCTCTGAAAATCTTGAAATCTTTTCACTGTGAGGGTGACTGAGCACAGGTTGCCCAGAGAGGTTGTGGAGTCTACACCCTTAAAGATACATAGTCCTATGGAACCAGCCATACATGGCCCTGCGTGAGCAGGGGCACATGACACACAAAACAACCTTCAGAAGTCTCAGACAACCTCAGTCCTTTTGCGGTGACCAGTGACCAGACACAATCCCATAATATGTGCAATAAAAGCCTGACTGGCTGAACACATGGTTCAAACAGACTACATGCAACAACTCTATTAACGCATTATCTAGTCAGCTGGACTGCACAGAGAGTGTATGCACAGATGACGAAGAGTAATTCAAGGCACGTTTGTTTAGTGGAACTATTTTAACAGCTCACCTGTAAGAGGCAGCAACAAAACACTACGATGGAGACAGAAACATTCTGACAAAACATCAGCTGATTCAGAGAAGAAAAGTACACCATGTGACAGCTTCAGCAATCACAGACTGACTAACCTGTAGCACTACAAAATCATGACAATTTTGAGACAAGGAGCACACCAATCTCTTACATAGCACTAACAACTTCAGCTCTCAAGGCCTGTGGCAATAACATTTGAAGTACTACACATGCCAGCTACACCAATGACTTACAGGGCTGGGGGAAGAGCGTAGCCCATGTTTGATAGAAACATAGTGTGTTTGTGCTCTAAGTCTCACCTGCATCTGAACGTCTAATGGGACCTAAACCACAGTTTCAGTCCAACCTACCCATCCAATGATAAAATAGAGAACTTGAAGGTATAGCCAGCGATGCGCCACTTGGGGTGTGATTGTATTGCCAGATGGATGCTCATCCAAAAATGCTGTGTAACTTAACTGTGTAATTTACTATTGTCTGTTGAATGAATAAAAACAAAATTACTTGAGTGTACCAGTTCAGACTAATACAAAAAACTATTCTCATAACATTTTAGAGTGACAGAAAGATTGAAAAAACATTTGCCCCTTAAGAGTGACTCACTGAAGTACAATCAGTCCTGAGAAGAGGCTGTGCCTTCATTACTGTGTTTACTACCATCAGAGGGTAGTATGTTGTTTTGTCCAATCCTTGAGCTCCAGCAGAGTTTAAAAGTATTGCCATATATGGCAGCTCTGAATATCAGAAAATCTGTCTTGTTATCTCACTCTTAAGACACTTTCCAAGACACTAAATCTTCATTAAATGTTGGAAGTACTTTTACTTTCTTCTCCCAAAAAGCACAGCATTAAGAGCTTGAGGAAGGGCAAGAAACTCACACAGGAATGCAGCTTCCAGCCAGATCTCTGAGAATGCCTTCTGCAAGTTTGATGTCTGGAAGTATAAACTCTCAGACGTGGAGGATACTACAGAAATTCACCAAGTCTTGAAGGAAAAATAGACATTTTGTATTAATTACAGTTCATGAAGAATCAGCTGTAGTGTTTTCTAGTGCAGTTATGGCTAGACACTGATACGGGCAAGTAAATGACAGAGATTTAAGCTCACAGATTCCTACAGACTTTAGAGGTTTCACAGACACAACCATCTTACTGCTGCTGTATGCATCCTTTCCTACAACTCTTCATAAAAAGCTGAAAGTCCTTGGTACTCCAAGCCCAGTGAGATCCTGCTACCTACACATAAGTCAGCACTGGGCAACACTGAAAACCAAACCATGGCATAAGTACAGCAATCTGAGTATAATCATTAGGAAATCACAGGTATATTTTCAACACCCTCAGTACTCATTTACTATGTTGGAGAAGAAACTGGCAGGGAGAACAGCAAGAGGCCAACAAGCCCTGGGGTAAAGCAATTGGGAAAGGCTACAAACTTGCCCTAACACCAAATATTTAGAATAAAACCACTAAAACAACTCAAAGCAGTGAAAGTTTTGATTCTGCAATTTCCTGGAGCATTAGCACACATATTAGACAGAACTCTTTCATTTTAGGCATTGTCTTTTATCTAAATATGACTTCCTTTCCAGAAAACTTCTGGTAACGTTTCTGGAAATCCTTAAATCCTCTTTGGAGCCAGAGAAATTCCTCTTCAGAGACAAGGTTCATTGAGGGAGCTGGAATACTTTTTATCTCAGTATGCAAAACCTGTAAAACATTTGTATTTTCCTGGAGTGCAACACCACTTAGAAGATCATTGCCAAGAGTAAAATGACATTTTTTTATCTTTGTCTCTTATTTAAACCAGACTCTGAAAACACACTTTTCCTTATACTCAGCTCTACGACACTAAAAACAGTGTCCTGCAGCTTTAAATTGAGATTGCCAGTACTTTTCTTCCCAGACAGAGCTCTTAGATTCTTAAATTCTACTACCTTGTGGTACCCGCTGCAAGTGACTGAAGATCAATTATAAAAGCACTCTTAATTTGCAGTCAAAATACCCTATAAGTAGAAGCATAGAAAGAAAAAAACCCTCTGCAAATAGGAACTTTCCCTTAGTTTGTAAGTAGAGACTTCTTTTCTGTAAAGAATCCTCCAGCCAGCTAATTATAATGCTATTCAGCAAACCATTACCTCCAGGAGATTGCTTATTTCAACAGAACCTCGGTTCTATTGCTGTCAATTATGCCTGACTAAATGTTCCAGTGCCTAACACAAGCCACATTTATTATGCTTGCAGATATTCAGAGTTCCTTCAGTATTTCAGCATTTTGATCTCAGATTTTGGATGAGATGGCGCAAGATACGCAACAAAGTCAAACAGCTTTGATAATGATGCACTTATTAAACACGAATAATCAACACATGCATTAAGCCATCTGCTCTGTTACTTAAACCAATCAACAGTGGTATCACCAAAATCTTTGCACATTAATGCTTGTTTTATGACCACAGATGTGAATGCTACTGATTTATTCTTATACTCCAACTTTAGATTCAAAGTTCATATTCTGCACAGCTTAATGTGCCAATTACTTTTTTTTCCAAAAAGTGTTACTATAAACTATATCCTAAATTAAAAACCTGAAAATAGTATCAGGTGTTTCTATTTAATGTGTAAAAACTCCAAAACCTTATTTCAGAACACTTTTGTAAGGAAATAAAATTTATGCATTTGTTAAAATGTACCACTGAGAATTATCAGGTTCTTAAGGGATCATTTAAAAAAGACACCAGAAAGAGCAACAATCCTATTAACACTTTGCCATAAAGCACCTTTAATGTGAGCTCAATCTTATCAGAGAGCACACTCCCTATCCAGAAAATATAATCCAAATAATGGGAAAAAGCAAACTGCTTTATGTTCTAGTAAATCACCCACAAATTCTTTGTCCATGAACCTCTCAAGCCTTTGCTGTTCACTACAGCCAGATGTTACAGCTCCTTGAAACCACAAACCGGGCCATTTTGTTAGATATGCCATGTGCAATAACACTGTCCTTGCCCTAAGGAATTCAGAATCCAGAACTGACAAAGCATCTGGTTCAACTCCAGCTCTGAACTCCATCACCTCTGCAGACTCACTTCATATCCCTGTTGTCAGCCACAGAACATGTTGTTACTGTACCACGGCCCATGTGAACAGCTCCGCGCCTGCCTTCAGCCTGGCCAGCACCCGGGAGCTGAGAGGGGCCGGGAACGCTCAGGGAGGCCGGACCAGCGCTGAGCCCGCGGCCTCTCGGCACCAGACAGGCCTCGCGACTGATCTGCTCGACAAACCGTGCACAACCCAGCCCCTCTCGGGACAGGCCCTCCCGCAAACACACGGGCGCTTCCCAGCGCCCTCGGGAGAAGGTGTGCGGGGCGGGATGCGGGGGGGGCGGGATGCGGGGCGGCGGGACGGGAGGGGATGCGGGGCGGTGCGGCGGGGCGGGAGGGGATGCGGCGGGATGCGATGCGGGATGCGGGGCGGGGTGCGGGGCGCGGGGCGGTGCGGACGGCCGAGCCCCGCCCCATTATGCAATGACGGCCCCGCCCCCTTCCCGGCGGGCCGGGCTGGGCACCGCCCCGCGGACACGTGACCGGGAGCGCAGCCGCCGCCATATTGGACGGGGGCGGGAAGCGGAGCCGACCGTGGGTCGCGGCATCCCAGCCCGGGGAAACGGCTGGGGGAGCGACCCCTCCCGCCCTCACCGGCACGGCGGGGCAGCGGGACTGTGCCCTCACGGGGCGGCGCCCAGCCCTACCCACAAACAGAGTGGGGTCACCCTCTTCCCCGGCCGTTCTCCGGCCCGTGAGAGTGTTCGCTGGGTCAGGGCACCCGTGTCCGCACCTCCTTCTTCCCCCTGCCGGCCTTCTGCCCTCGCCGTGCCCGGCTGTCCCCGTGGAGACAGTCAAAGCCCTCCCCAACCGCGACCACCCCGCGGGCTCCCGGGAAGCAGAGCTCCTTGGGCTGCCCGGTAACAGAACAGGTTATCACAGACAGGGAGCCTCGCCCTTCTGACCCGAGCCCAGCTGAATAAAAATTCAGAGGTCTTTATGAACCGTTCGGGTTCACAAACGCAGAGCCCTGAAGACACTCAAATTTCAGAGATTAAAGTAGGATAAAAGACCTGTGGACACCCGACAGAATTTTAAATCAAGACCAATTTAACAGTAGAGCAGCACTTTGCCAGGGAAGTCTTTAACCCTGCTACCAACTCCACTTCCTCCAGCATCCTACCTGCAAAGGGTCCCACTGTCCGTGAACTGAAAATACTCAGCAAAAATCCACTGATACCTCTGTTCCCTGTCAGTCATTATTTCCCAGAGAGGCTCTAATGTATTCACAATTAGCCATTAAGGAAGCCTACAGAAGGCCCGGCACTTCACTCCTGTGTGGACTACAGAGTATGTGATGTGCATGTTCAGCCAAGCTGACTCTCATGTGTTCCCTGAGCAAACCAACCAACCACAACCTGGAAGCCGGCTTTTACACTGAAGCCAGACGGCTGCACAAAACTGACTTCAGTTCAGGAGTTTCTCAGAGCCTGATCTCCTAAACTGCATTTGATGGGCCACAATGAGCAACTCCAGCTGCTGAGCCAGGTTCAGGCAGGAACTGTGCTTCCGGTTATACTTGCACTGCACACCCAGAAAGAGCAGTGTCCAGTCCTACCATTTCCTGAAGTTTGATCTTTGCCCCGGAAAGATGGACTTTGAGAATTAATTGTGGGATAGAGCTGGACTCAATGCAGGCCAGCAAGCCAAAAGAAACATTTTCTGATTTCAGTACCGTAACATCTACCAAATTAATTTATGGCCTGCCAAACGTGCTTTGGCCTTTAAATGATCCAAGCTTTTACTTAGTGTGTCTGAAGGCCTAGAAATTCATCCTAGTCCTCTCCGAGTACTCCTCAAGGGCATATCCCATCTTTAGCAAACAGAAGAAGGAGCCACTCCTTTCGTATGGCAGGCAATGCAAAAGAGTTTTCTACAAGTCGTGGACTGCACTGTAATCAAACTTAGAAACAAAATCCCAAACCCCTTACTGCTTTGTACGTTTTTCTGTCAAGTACCTGATGAAAACCTGATGTGTTCGGTGGAACAGTGCTATAAACACACATCTTCCAGCCCTTTCTTCCCCTTTCAATGAGGCCCTCTATAGATGGAGCAGAGCTCCAAGAAGATGGCTTGGCTGCATAAATATGGGGCAGATTTTAAAGCCAGTGTTCGTCAAAGAGGGCAGTAATGGATGGCACGGAGGGAAAACCTTCACTTAAACAGAGCTACAGGCACAGGAGAATCCCCGTGTCACTCACAACTCCTCATTCTTGTTGACAGCCACCTCCTAGCAACAAGTGACACATCTGCTTTCAAGATGTGCTTTGCTGTTTCGAGACAGACACCCGAAAATCAGTTTTCCTCTGAACAGAAGCTCCAGTTATGACATTTTAATTGGCTGCTTTAGTGGAATCATTACTACCCCAACCCAAACGGTGTCAGCCACCTCACTGAGCGTGGCTTTACAGAAAATCAGCTTTAGAGCTGGTGACCCAACTACTGCCCTGATGCTTGCAAAGTTTGAGACCGTGTCTCATTTTGAGAGCGGACAGGAGAGCAGGATCCATATAAAAATTATTTCAACGTGTTCTATTAGTTTTAAGCCCCTAGAGAACACTCTCCGGTCTCTATCTAGCATTATTATTATAAATGCTATTTTTACAAGTTTAGTCAACCTGTGGCTTTTACTCCTGCATGGCACGGTGGCCTACAGCATGAGAGGCAGGCAGTTCAGTACTGTGCATGCTGCACTCCAGCACGCCAGTTCCAGGAAAAAAGCAGTGCTCCACAAAGCATGGCAAGCTAGAAAAATCTGCCTTCCCTCTCTAACATGAATTCGTAATCGACACTCGCACGTTGTGGGGGCGGCGAGGGCAAACACTGCTGGAGTGGGGGAGGACAGGAGGGGCCACGTCCCAGTGTGCGGAAAGGGAACCGGCCGCCCCCAGCTCCAGGAAAACGGGAGGGAGCAGTGGAAGGAGGAAACCGCCCGCTGAGATGGCGCGGCAGGAAGAGAGGAGGACGCGGCGTTACCTGGGCTGGGTGGAGGCCGAATCCCTCCTCCTCCTCCTTCTCGTCCCTGCACAGGGCAGTTCGCAGCCGCTCCAGGTGTTCCCGCAGAGTGACCCGCTGGTGGAAGGAGAACGCCGGGTGCAGCGAGGCCATGGTGAAGAGCAGGAGCAGCTCCTCCTGCGCGCCGCAGCCCAGGCCCTGGGCGGCGGGGAGCCCGGCCTGCCCGTTCTTCGCGGCTCCGTCCATCACCACTACGACGTCCGTCTCCTCTTCTTCCTCCTCCTCCTCGTCGTCCTCCTCGTCCGGGCCCCGCCGCGCCGCCGGGCAGCTCTGCAGGATGGAGTCCACCTGGGGCAGGAGGCGGTGCAAGCGGCCGGCGGCCTCGCGGTTCTCGGAGCCCAGCAGGGCTAGATAGACGATGAGCTTGGAGCGCACGGCGGGGTCGCGGAAGTCGCCCAGCTGCCCGGGGTCGCTGAGCCCGTTGGCCTTGGCCTCCGAATCGCGGAGGCAGTGGTAGTCCTTGCGGGCCAGGTCCTCCAGGCAGGAACCCAGGAACCGCAGCTCCAGCGGGTTGCACAGGTCCAGCAGCCCCACCATGAACTCCAGCCGCTGCGCCGAGCCCAGCACCAGCCCGAACCACTCGTACACCGTCTCCCTGTCAGTACGGGCGGCCGCCGGGCCGGGACCGCCGGCGCCCGGAGTACCGAGCGCGACGGGGTGGGGCGGCGGCCCGGGCCCCGGCCCCAGGCCATGCAGCTGGCTCGGTCTCTCCAGCCCGCACCCCCTTCCCGCCGCCGCCGCGGCACGCCCGCGGGCCCGGGGCACCTGCTGCTGCAGCGGGAGATGACAGTCCAGGGCACCTCCGGGCTCCTTCAACCCCGCCGCCGTCCCATCTTCCGCCGCCGCTGCCTTGTGGTTCGTCTGCTTCAGGGGCAGCTTCATCTTCAGCATCCTCGGGGACGGTGCGCGGGGGGGGACGCAGCGCCCGCCGGGGTCGGGCGGCAGCGGGAGCTGGGGGGGGGCGAGGGGGGGGGGAGGTGCCCGCGACGCTCAAGCGGAGCCACGCATGGCGCTCACGCGGCCCGGCCGGCGGGGGAGCAGCGCGCGCGTGCGTGGGGAGGGGGGAGCAGAACGGTCCCGGCGGGCGGGGCGGGGCTCGCTCGCGGCGGCGGCGATTCACCGTCTCCGCCTTTGCCGGGCGCGCTCCCGCGGCGGTTCCCCTTCTCTTCTCCCCGCCTTTGCCCGGCACCCGCGCAGAGCCGGTGGGGAACGGCGGTTACGCGCTCGCGGCCCGGCCCGGCGGACCCGCGATCCCAGCGGGGGCGGGATTGCGGGGGGGGGGGGGGGGGCGGGGGGC
>JAWWEV010000083.1:67675054-67692080 GCA_035583235.1 Hafferia zeledoni
AGCAGAGCGCGCGCGCCTCTCCGCCTATCGGCGCCGCCTGCGTCAGCGCGCGCTCGCCGCCACAGCGGCCAGGGGGGCCGCGGAGGTGGGAGGGGCCGCGGAGGTGGGAGGGGCCGCGGAGGTGGGAGGGGCCGCGGGGCGGGGCGTTACGCGCGGCGTTACGGCGGACTGCGCGCGCAGCGCACCCCGGGCGCGCCGCCCCGCCCCGAGCCCGCTCCGAGCCCGCCCCGAGCCCGCCCTGCCCGCCCGCGGCGCGGGGACGGACGGTCCGTGTGGGAACGGGTCGGGGCCCGGTGTGTGCACGGGGACTTTCCCTGCTCGCGCCGATGGGAACGGCTCGGCAGTTCTCCTGGAACCAGTCCAGAAGCGAGACTCCCTGTTTCCTGGATAAGAGATTTCCCTGCGCTGGCTGATGGCTCTGGTGTGCTGAGCCACGTGGATTTGCCCAGAGCCGGCAGGAGCAAACCCAGCGCTGTGCCTGCCGGTGATGGAACAAAGCTGACTGCAGGAACGTGGCAGCTACGGGCCTTTCTAATTTATAACGTAACTGAAACTGCTGTAAGAGGTCTCCTTTTAAAAATTACCATTGTTACAGCATCCTGGCTTTCTACCCAGCTCTTTTTACACTAGGGAAATCTGGGTAATATTGCAGGAAAAATAAAGGACAGCAAAATGGCTTAGGGATGCGCTGTTAGGAAACAGCAGGCTTTGTCCCTCCATTCTGTTCCCAGCTGTTGTGATCCACGACGACGAAGAGCCTACTACTGGGAGATCAGGCAGTGCTCTGACTACTCAGAAAGTTAAGATGCTCCTTGCCTTGATTCCTGCACGGTTCCATAAAGGCAGTGTATTTGAAAGCAGAATCCAGTCTGTGGCTTGCAGAACAACACAGAGAAGAATAAAACGAGTGTTAAGTACAGTTGTGCAGAGCAGCATCCCTGAACTGCTTACAACGTATAAATGGCCAGAGCTGACTCCCCCTGACTTGTCTGTCCAGAAGCCAACAGTGCTACAATGAAAGAGTTTATCAAACAACTAAGAAAATGTCGTGCAGACTAGGACAGGCTTGTTTGCATCACTCAGATTTGCCACAGAGCAGTCTTAGATGGTGGCCACAGACTATACCATATCGTGCATTTTTATGTATGTGCAGCATACATACGTATTTTATTCTGAAAGCACTAACTTGTAGGTAGTGGATGTTGGGGTTTTATGTTCCTAATGTCCACCTGGTCCTCTTGTAGTGACACAAGCAGATTTGAACCTGACTCATTGCAGCTCTCCTCGTTCACTGGTATCACAGCATCTCAGGAATGGAGTGGGGTGTGAGTCAGGTTAAGATCTTTCATCCCAGACCAGCAGTTCTTTGGTGGTACCAGGACCAGGAAGGTGAAGAAAAGTCACACGAAGTCTCATAAACTTGTTTTATCCTCTTTTATTTGATACTGTTTCCCTGCTAGGTCCTGGCTGGACCTGCAAATGATTCCAGATCCTTGCAGTCATTAGTCAAAGCAGCTGTCATAACGCCCTAGTATGATACTGTCAGTGTGAAGTAGTAGTTTTAGAATGACAGCAATTCTTGTCATATTATCATTATATTTTTTCCCAAAGAAAAATTACCATGACTATCTCTGGGGAAGTGCCAGGCTGGAATTGTGGAAACATAGAAACAAGGCTTGATGTTTCTGCTTAGTAGTTTGGAAAGATATTTAGTCTGAACAGAATTTGCAAGATCAGAATTACAATGATTTGGTTTAGAAATAACATTTCCTGCTTTAACAATCTGTGATTCACGTAAAATGGGACATAGTTCCAAACAGATAACACTGTGTAGAGTGCAGAAGGAATTTAGTTTTGAGGGAAGGGAAGAAGGGGAATGACAGAAAGAGAAGGTCTGTCAGTTCATTCATAAATCCACAAAGGTGAGATAAATCACATACGTATTAGGGCAGTGGTGGAAAGTTCACTCCCTTGGTAGAGAAAATACTTGGAGCCCATCCCTATTTGTGACAGTTCCAAGATGATCCTTAGTTTTACAAATAAAGCTTAAGAACCAGATTAACTCAACTCTTCTTGATTTCCCCTTCTTAATGGCTTAAACTATGATACTTGAAGAAAACAGATGTGGAAGATGGGCAGTCAGCAAAGAAAAAAAAAAAGAAGGTAAACGAATAATATGAGAAAGTAAAAATAAGACAAAACTATTCCAAGCTGACTTACAAGTATTGCAGTAGCTGAGAGAGCCGTCAGCAAGGGAGAAGGCAGTGAGGAAAGAGAACTGAAACTTTAGTGCTCAAAAGAAATGAAAGTGAAACTCAGGCCTGTGAATGGAAGAGGATATGGAGGGGAAGTGCCCAAACAGTGACAAGGTGGTACAGTGAGAGGTACTATGACATTATCTTGCCTAGGGTAGGTGCCCTGGAGGTTTTTTCACCTGGTTTTCTTAAAAAAATTTTTGACTTGCATAGATATTTAATGACTTGGGCCCACAGTCAAGCTGACTTAGGGTGAGCAACAGTACAGAGCCTTAAAGGGAAAAATATGTCTGTAATCTCTGTCTGAGCTGAAAGCCAGATGAACTCTGATGCAACACACAGCAGGCACAGGAGCAGGCAGGACAGTGCTGCTTGTTTGGGAGCCCCACAGCCCCTCTCTGAGAAGTGGCTCTTGTTGGGAGTACAACAGGAATCCAGTCTGACACCTCAGGTCAAGGGCCAGAAATTTATCACATGAAGCAAGAAGCCGTGTCTGGGAGAGCTGCTGTTGCCGCAACTGGATTTGCAGCAAAAGGAATAGTGGCTATTCTGAGTCTTCCCCCACTCTCTGCCTTAACCACTGTTCAAACTATTCAAGGCCCTGACCTTCCAGTGTACACTGAGGCTTCATCGTGGGTCTAGAAGTGTTACCCTTACTGACAGATTCTTCTGTGAACCTGGTTCCCACTGACTGTTACCTCAGCTTTTCTGCCTGGCTGTGACCATCACTTTTGGAATACATGAGCTGTGGAGACCAGTAGACACACAAGCCAAGAAGATGCCGTTTCCTGTACTGGGTGTGTCACCACACCATGTGCAGGCAGCCACAATATGTCTTTTGAGTGAAACATCCTCCTTCACCAAGTTCTTCCAAAGAGGTCATCAGCATTGTGAGGGGTTTATTCAGCAGGCCTAAAGCTTCCCCAGCAATGCTTTTAAAAGGGGGAAAGCACAGCACTGGGACACTGGGCTGAATGCTGATGGTAAGGGAGGAACTAACCAACCTTCAACACCACCCACATACATTTCTTTGTTTTTTAAATAATCCTATTTTTTTCAATATTGACTTCTCACCAAGGCAGTCAAAAGATTTCCCATTAATTTCAGTAACATATATAACCAGTTTCACAGTCTCAGTTTATTTGTTCTTTTATTGCTACTGAAGATCTCCTAAAATTGTTTTGTAAGAATGGGAATGAAGTTAATCTGTGGCCTGCTTAAAAATCAGCTAGGAATGCTGTAGGATACACAGATATATATTTCATATATCAGGATTTTTTTCATGTTGATACTGTTCACTGGGTACTGTGTTTGCTAATAAGTGTTTTCACTTTTAAAAAAAGCTGTAACAAATCAGGATCTCTGCATGGATTCCCATAATACAGGTTAGAAGATACATAAATAAGGAAACAAATCTTATCGTCCCCTCTTTTATTCCCTTTTTTCTCCTTTCCCAGACTGTAGGAAGATCAACTGCTTTTTTATACAAAGTTTGAAGATGTGTTTAATCCACTGTCAGTAATACAGGCTGTTGTGAGGTCTTTAAAGCAGCCAAACTCCCAAGGTGTAAGGGAATTATTTCAGGGAATGTCAGACAAATGTCACACAAAAAAGCAACCACCTGGAAGAAAAGATCTGTTCCCTGATAGAGCTTTGCAGCAATTTTGCTGACTCATGATTTGTCATTTATCTCATGACAGTTGGCTTACCTTTCATAAAAATGGGAGGTATTTATCTTTTAGCCCTGAGATCTGGAAGAAAAAGCCTTGAGAATGTGACAACTTGAAAATCACTACAAATAAAACCTGTTATATTGGTAGGTTGTTATTACTTTTTTAATTTTTTTTTTCTGTGATGGATTTTGAATATTTATTATTCTTTCAGCCTCTTTTTCAGCAGGAGTTGTGGAAGTTTATGTTTGAAAACTGAAGATATTTTTAAGGAAAGACTTTTTTTAATATTCATGTCTGGAATGAAGACAGACATATTTAGGACTTTATATTCAATATGAGTAGTAATATGCAGATGACCGGTAGTCCTGAATATGTTCTCATCCAGTGTAGGAGCAAACATACAATTTTAAGCACAGTTTAAATAGTTTAAACATAGTTTTCGATCTATAGTTACTGAAAAATAAGTTCAGTGTAGGCAGAGGGTGTGTTCCCAGGATCAACTTGATTATGAAAGATTATTTCTAAAGTTAAATTTGTTGGTTATTCATTTGCAAAGGTCACCTACCCCAGACCTCTTTGGCAAGATTGCCAATAAAGGTAGTTATGAAACACGGTTGCAAATTTCAGCTCCCTGTTCAAGGGAAGCTGACCTAAGGCTGCAGTCTTTCTTTTATATAACTATCAAAGCTGAATTATTACTATTTTCAGCTGGATGCAGCTCTGAAACCTACAAAGGATGGAAACATTACTAAGCTGATGAGACAGGGAAGCCTGTTTCAACTTCTGTGCAAGGGGAGCAGGTTCCTTGCCTGTGTGGCATTCCAGCCCGTGGTACACATGGCAGTCTGTATTGGTTTGCTTTTCTCCATGTAAAGCTGTCAGGAGAATTTAAGGAGAGTTAAGTGTTTAGAAGCATTGGAATATTCTTATCCTTGAATCTTCTGGCCATCAGTTTCCTTGTTCTGATGGAAATTCTCTGTGGGATTCTACCCGCACAGAGCACAGCTGGCACTGACTCAGATCACCCTGCAGTCAAGCCAGTATAAATTGTGCAGCACCAGGACACATTGTACACAGAAATGAAATTTCCACAGAGAACTACTACCCAATCTAGATGACAGTTCTGTTTCCAGGAAGAAAGCAATGGGATTTTCAACACCATTCAGCTTCAGGCTTTCTAATGTTTCAGCAAGGACAGTGGTGAAATGCCTGTGACTCCAGGGTGTTTCAGGTGAACCATCAGTGTGTGCTTTCACAAGGAGCCTCACATGGACTCATGAATGTGAGCAATCTGCAAACACAGCTCAGCCAATGCCAGGGCTTTGCTGTCGTAGGAAGTCCCCCTTAAATAAGGCCATTAGAAGACCATTTAAGCGCATTTCCAAGCCAGTCTCTGTTCTAGTTAGCAGTGAAGTACATCCTTTAAATGTAAAGCACTGAAATTTAAACACCTACACAAAGAAAAGACTTAGGCCACCTTAAACATCTGATGAAAGTTAATTCAAATCTAGTCTGAATTGAGATCTTGCAGGAGGAATGTAGGTGTGGCTCAGGCACTAGGTCTGCCTGATATTAGTCATGTGCATGACAATTATGTATGCAAGGAGCACCTGGAGTCAAACTGAGAGGTTTATTGGCTAGATTATTTCATAATCTCTACATTTGGGCCAGGAGGAGGAGAAGAGCAGTCTGCTGATTAAACTGTAAGAAACCATTGTGTGCACTAGAGGTTCTTCATAGCAAAATTCTCACCTGTATGGATTTAAAGGTACCAGGGAAGAAGCTCTACATCCTGGCCTTTAAAATGTGCAGTCACAGTCACAAAGACCAAGAGGTGTCAGTGTGAGCTGCAGAACAGTCATGAGTCACTTGTGAGACTTGTGTTAAAGAAGGAACACGTTATGCCTTTGCTCTGCTGGTAGTGCCAGTCTCTTTCTGTCTTAAATGATCCATCTGCTGCTGCCCAAATTAGACACACAGCTCTCACCATCACTGTGCAAACCCATCGCCAACGGTGCTCAATGCATCGTGTTCTCTGTAGCTCAAACCTTGCTGAGTATCTCACCTATGGCCAGGGAAACCCCCTCATGTCAAGTATGGCTTATGTCCCACTGAAGCTCTCAAAATAGGAACTGTAGCTGCAACTGCCAGAGCCAATTTGTCAAAACTGGGACCCTGTAGGTCTTTGACAGCAAGTCCAGTTGAAGGGGAAAAGGAGAGATCTTTCTCTGAGGTGGGAGTTGCTGCCATGAGCCTATGGATGAGATAGTCTGGTGGAAAAATGAACACCTCAGCTGCACAGCTCAGTGCTATTGGATGTGTGAGGTGGTTAGCTGCTACTGCTCATTTGTCTTCTGCTCTAGCCATTGTTTTGGCTCCAGGCACACAACATCACTGTTCAAAAAGTGTTAGAGCTTCTGCTCACCTCAGTACACTGTTGCTGTTTGTTTGCATCCGCTGCATGCATTAACCTGAAAACAGTGCAGGAGTGAATACCAGAGCAAGTGTTGCACACTGACATTCAGTTATTGTGAAGTAGGTTGTAAAAATAAGTAAATCCCAAGAAACAGCCTTCACTTTCCTCATGCTCTCTTGCACAACATGTATAGTTATACTGAGGTGCCTGTAGTTCAAGTGTCCTTGAAATGCTTCCTATTTGCCCTTCAGGAGCATCCAGTATTCAGTTGTGAATCTCTGCTTGTAAAGCAGGAGTTCTCTATCTGGCAACCTCTCAGGAATAAAAGAAGGAGTTGGAAATCTCTTGATGTGTAGCTATTTCATTCTGGAGGTGTTTCTGGCTTTCTGCATCTGAAGAATGAGTAGGTTGCCTTGAAATAATGACATTTGTGGAAGCTCTGTAAGTCTGATCTGTATTTATTAGGACTTTATAGCATGTGAGTGGGATAGGTTACAATCTGAGGTGTATGAAGAAAAGCATCACAAAATTTATTCTGGAATAAAGAAGTAATTCAGTAAATCAGTGTGCTGGTTTAAAAGTAAACCAGCAGGAGAAATGAACCCAACTCTAAAAGAAATTACAAGTCAGAGTTACAATTTAATAACAAGATTACAATAAATACAATGATACAGAGAAAAATTAGGTTTAACACACATGTATAACCCAGCACCCTGGGGCACAAACAGAATAGTGTGTGTTAGCCCCTGTGCTGAGCACCATGGGGTCCCCCTGAGTGCAAAGTAAAAGGAAAGGAAAACCTCTTGGTGAGGATGATGGTCACAGTCTGGTTGAGAGTTGCAGTTCTGTCGAGGTTCTGATCCTCCTCGGGATCCGACAAGTGGTACCAGAAGTCCCCAAACCCCAAGATTATATATGCTTAGGTTCAGGTGGGAATGCCCAGTACCTCCTGCAGGTCGAGGAGTTTCACAATGGGTGATTTACTCCGTGAGTCATGGAATACTTTTGGAATCATTGGTAGCCCATTAGCAGACATGACCCTTCAGGCTGGGTGTGAAGGTGCTAATGACTCCCTGGAGGGAAGTTATCACACATTGTTGTGAAAACAAGGAAATACTCCCCCTTTTTCTAGGGTTCTTTAACATCCACCTTGTAGCCTGAGGTATCAGGTGTGCCCTGGGGAGCTGCTGCAAATGATCCATTATTAACAGTTCATGAGAAATTACATAGAGGGTGTAGAATACACAGCTTTGGTTACACCCATACAGTGATAGACTGGTCCCGCCTGCTGAACTAGGACAATTAGTCGAGTCGATATCTCCTATAGAGGGAGCCCCTTATACTGAGCTGGGCTGTGGACTGACAGTCAGAAAAGCTCAGGCACAGCAGACATCAGAAGGCTTGATCAGAAGGCTCATAACTTAGGGAGTTTATTCAAGATAGATTCACAGACAGATCTTCACAGCTCATAGTAGAAGTTAGTTCCTAGAAGTTCCTATTACATCAGTAGATCCACATCTCACGCAGTAATAACCACACCTTTTATGCACTCTCACATCCAACATGCTACTACATAATTGGTTCACCAATTCACCTTGCATACACCACAGCCTCTCATTGGTTACAAGCCACCACACATACTCCAGGTAGGTCTGTTCTCTTTAAGGTAGAACTCTGAACAGCTTTCCTTAAGGGATGCACTTACACTCACCCCTACAATCTCCTACAGAAGAAACAAGAAACCCACATAAGCTGTGGTTGCTACTGAAATTAATAGCTCCACTTCAGTGGTTTTTTAAGGTCCAAGGCATCGAATTTGGTGTCTAGTGTCAAAATCTCAAATCCTGAGCAAACCTGAAGTAGGGGACCATGGTACAGAAAATACGTAAAGCACGTATGGGCAGCTTGAATCGCTACTAGTGCAGCATATGGGAGTGCAGGACTACCCTCTGTTCAGCCAGTCTCTTGCCTCACCCTCTGGGGCCTCATAGACTCCAGCTACAAGACCCTTCTCTGGTTGGGTGGTTTGGCTATTTGGTGATGCCCAGGCTCAGGAGCAGTTGTGATTCTTTTTCATAAGGAAGAAGAGTAATTTCTAAGTGGAGAATACAGGACATCTTCTGTACTCATGAGGTGAGTGGGTGCTCACCTCATTCCCACTCCAGTTCAGCAAGGGGACACCAGCATATGCTTAGCTTGAACTTGCATGTAAAAGTGATGATGTTTGTGATTTATTTAGGTGAAAGAGATGTTCCATGTGGATAAAGCCCAAAGGCTTTTTTTTTTTTCCCATCCTCAGCTACAGGCTGTCGTTAATAATTGAAGACAAGGGAAGGGTCACAAATCACCCCATTTCATCCTATCCCCATTTCATCCTTGCCTCAAGGGATGTTTTCAACAGGATATAATTATCATCCACAATCATCTACCAACTCTTGAAATAACAGTTAAGTCATGCCTAACTTTCTCTAGTATATATTGAAAGAGTAATGAGCATTTAAAAGAGGAATACCTGTTCTTTCCCAGAAATCTGTAACGTATAGCAGGCTTTGAAGAACTAAAATGTCTGCCTGAGAAGTCAATAAGGTAGTTTATAATTGTGTCAAAAATGTTCTTAGCTGCTTCTCAATTGAGCAATTTCAAGATTGTTCTTCATTTATCCCATTTTTTCTTCTCTCTGTGCCATTTTATTTACAACAGCTCTTCTTCCTAAAATACTTGCCATTGGTTATTGATGAGCCTCAGAAGTCTTTTGATGGCCTTTGAAATTCATTCCATTAATACATCTGTTCTTAGCCCAAATGTGGTTTTATTGCTGTGCTCTGTTCCAAATCTCTTGATCGCTCCGTTCATCCATCCCTTCTTGCAACATTGACCAAACAATATTGTTCAGTGTCTTTCCTGCAGAGGTTCCAATATTGCCTGATGCAAAGGAAGACATTGCTCATAGAAGTCAAACTGCCACAAGAACAACGTGGATGGGTCCTAAGATGCTTTCAAAATGAGTGGAAGAAATTTATTTCCAGAGCTAGCCAACTTGGAACTAGTGGGGACTACTGTGTTTGCCTTCAGTCCCCATTCAAAAAACTTCCTTTTCTTTCCTGCAATACTTCTACATCCATTTTGGTGATAAACTCACCTGGCCATGACAGAACCTTCTTCTGCATTTGTGCAGTGGCTAAAGCACTGATCAAAGCCTCTAGAAAGTAATAAGATACACAATAAAGTAGTAATTAAGAAATCCTCTCTTAGGGACATGTGTTGCTTTCTGCATCTTTAATATGGCTGATGTACTTTGAGGCACTGAAAGAACAGCAAACCATAATGCCTTGAGTTTGCCTGAAGATGATGAGAAAGCCTGATGATAGGAGGCTCAAACTGATAAACGTGAACACACAGTCCTCAATGCAGCACTTTTATCTGTCATGACAACATGCTTTATCACCTCCCAGAGAAAAGGTGGCAAAGTCAGTTAAATCAAATAAATTGCCATTGCAGTCTTTTGCAGGATCTCTAAAAAGGCACTCCAGCTCCTTGGGAAATGATCCGCTGGGTATGCATTTTAAATAATTTTGAGAGTTTCATTTTTTACCCATTTAATTACTGATCAGTGTCAGAAATCAGTTGCAAGATAATTTTGCCCAGTTCTTTCTTTCTCTGCCTTTCCTGTTTTAGAGAGTCTCTGGGGATTGCCCTTCTTTAGTCCTGAACACTGTTTAAATATTATTTTTAAAAAATCTTTAAATGAGAACATCTAGCTTAGATATGTAGTTTAATTCTGGCATCTAATGAATTCCAAGGGGTTCCCATATCCCTTGATTCCTCTGAACATCACACTCTGAGTAGTTTAAAAATTCTACTGTCCTAGAAGCTCATGTTTTTTAAGTACTTAGAAGGCATAGTAATGAGCACAAGAGAAAACCAAAAGAATGTGACAGAGACGTGAATTTTAAACAGCAAGTGCCAAAAAAATCTGAACATCTCTTTTGCTTTCAAATAAGTTTGCAATTGTAAGAGAAAAAATAAAATAGTTATCAAAACTGATTTGAGACACAGAGCTTAACAAGAAGTTTTCCCTCACTAGATCTCTGGAAATGCTTGGACTTCTTTTGCCATCTGCAAAGTGCTTTTCAAACATTGTTTACTTAATCTTAACCTTCTCATAGAATCATAGAATCAGTTGGGTTGGAAGAAACCTCTGAGATGATCAAGTCCAACCCTTAATCCAACCCCACTATGATTACTAGATCCTGGCACTAAGTGCCATATCCAGTCTCATCTTAAAAACCTTCAGAATCAGAGAATCCACCACCTCCTTGGGCAGGCCATTCCGATGCCTGACCACTCTCTCTGTAAAGAATTTCTTTCTGATACCCAACCTGAACTTCCCCTGGCAGAGCTTAAGCCCATGCCCTCTTGTCCTACTGTTGGTTGCCTGGGTGAAGAGATCAATCCCTACCTGGCTACAACATTCTTTCAAGTAGTTGTAGAGAGTGATAAGGTCTTCCCTGAGCCTCCTCTTCTGCAGGCTAAACAACCCCAGGTCCTTCAGCCTTTCCTTGTAGGACTTGTTCTCCAGTCCCTTCACCAGTCTCATTACTCTTCTCTGGACTCACTCCAGCACCTCAATATCTTTCTTGAACTGAGGGGCCCAGAACTGAACGCAATACTTAAGGTGTGGCCTCACCAGCACTGAGTACAGGGAAAGGATCACTTCCCTGGCCCTGCTGGCCACACTATTCCTGATGCAGTCCAGGATCCCACTGGCCTTCCTGGCCACCTGGGCACACTGCTGGCTCATGTTCAGCCTTCCATCAATCCAAACCCCCAGGTCCCTTTCTGCCTGGCTGCTCTCCAGCCACTCTGTGCCCAGTCTGTAACGCTGCATGGGGTTATTGTGGCCAAAGTGCAGGAAGGACCCAGCACTTGGCCTTGTTAAACCACATTCCATTGGAATCAGCCCATCTCTCAAGCCTATCAGGGTCCCTCTGCAGAGTCATCCTTCCTTCCGGTAGGTCAACACTCCCTCCCAACTTGGTGTCATCTGCAAATTTCCTAATGATGGACTCAATCCCCTCATCTGAATCATCAGTAAAGATGTTAAAGCTGGGCCCAACGCTGACCCTTGGGAGACACCACTGGTGATCAGCTGCCAGCTGGACACAGCCCCATTCACCAGCACTCTCTGGGCCTGGCCAGCCAGCCAGCTGGTCCAGACAGACCACATCCACAGCCTGCCCCTCATCCACCAGGCGGGTCACCTGATCATAAAAGGAGATCAGGCTGGTAAGATAGGATATACCTTTCCTAAATCCATGCTGGCTGGGTCTGAGACCTTGCCCATCCTGAAGGTGCTGTGTGATCACACACAGGATGATCTGCTCCATAACCCTGCCAGGCACTGAGGTCAGGCTGACAGGCCTGTAGTTTCCTGGGTCCTCCTTGCAGGCCTTTTTGTGCATTGGTGTGACATTTGCCAACTTCCAACCATCTGGGACCTCCCCAGAGAGCCAGGATGGTTGGTAGATGATGGAGAGTGGCTTGGCAAGCTCTTCTACCAGCTCCCTCATCACCCTAGAATGGATCCCATCTGGTCCCATAGACTTCTGAGAATCCAAGTGTTTTAGTAAAACACTAACTTTATCCTCCTGGAATTTAAGGGTGTTATTCAGCTTCCTGTCATTGTCTATCAGCTCCAATGGGCAGTTGTCCTGAGGGCCACCTGTCTTGTTGGTGAAAACTGAGGCAAAGTAGGTGTTAAGTACCTCAGCCTTCTCCTCATTCCAATGAACTATGTTCCCCCTCGAGTCCAGCAAAGAATGGAGATTTTCCTTGCCCCTCTTTTTGTTATTGATGTATTTATAGAAGCGCTGTTTGTTATCCCTTACAGAAATAGCCAAATTAACTTCAGATTGTGCTTTTGTCTCTCTAATTTTCTTCCTACAAGACCTAACTAAGTCCCTAACCTCTTCATGAGTAACCAGCCCTTTCCTCAACATTGGTAAGCTCTCCTTTTTCCCTTGATTTCCTTCACAATCTCCCTGTTCAACCAAGCCGGTCATCTTCCCTGCTGGCTTGCCTTTCAGCACACTGGGACAGCTTGTTCCTGTGCACTCAAGACTTCCTTCTTGAAGTACGTCCATCTCTCCTGTACCCGCTTGTTTTCAAGGGTTGTTTCCCAGGGTATGCTCCGAATCAGACTTCTGAATAGGCCAAAATCTGCCCTCCGGAAGTCCAGCGCAAAAGTTTTATTGATGGCTCTCCTCGCATCCCTGAGTATTGAAAATTCTATTATTTCATGGTCACTGTGCCCCAGACAGCCTCTGACTACAACATCTCCCACCAGTCCCTCTCTGTTTGTAAACAGTAGATATAGCAGGGCCCCAGCCCTGGTAGGTTCATTTACCAGCTGAAGCAGGAAATTATCCTCCCTCCACTCCAGGAATCTCCTAGACTGCCTCTTTGCTGTGTTGAGCTCTCAGCAGATGTCTGGCAGATTAAAGTCACCCAAAAGAACAAGGGCAGACTATCTAGAGACATCTGCCAGCTGCTTGTAGAATAATTCATCCCCTTCATCATCCTGGTTGGGTGGCCTTTAACAGGCCTCCACAAGGATGTCAGCCTTGTTGGCCTTCCCCCTGATTCTGGTCCACAGGCACTCTATTGTTAATGACCTCGAGTTCTACGAAGTCAAGAGGCTCTCCAATATATAGAACCCATCCCTCCACCTCTCCTACCCTGCCTGTCCTTTCTGAAGAGCTTGTAGTCCTCCATAGCAGCACTCCAGTCGTGTTTCTGTGATAGCAACTATGTCATAGTTTTCCTGTTGCACTATGGCTTCCAGCTCCTCTTGTTTGTTTCCCATGCTGCGTGCATTGGTGTACATGCACTTCAGCTGGGCCATTAATTTTACTCTCAACTCAGGCTTTACACCCTTAGGCTTATCTCTGGAGAGCCCGGTTTCAGTCCCTTCCCTCCCTTCTCCTGGAAGATCAGTGTGAAATTACTGTGTTCTTTGTCAAGGTATAGAAATTGAAACAAACATGGTTAAGCCTCGTCATTTGGAATTCATTCCCAGTGGAATTGCATTTTTGGGACTGATGGCTGGACAGAGCAATTGGAAAGGACTAGAAAGGGGAAATGAGAAAATTTCCAGTCGAAGGGATCTTTAGTGGTGAATAGAGATTAAGGAAGAAGAATATGAACTGGAATCATGCTAGGGAATGGGAGTGGTTATTTGGAAGCCCTGTAAAATGTTTGAGAGTTAAAGTAAAATCCGCCGGCCTGGTGAGGCAGGGGGTGGTGAAGCTTGTGCCTCAGAGGAGCATGTGTGCTCTGAAGGATGCGAAGCCTCAGGCTGTGGCACCAACCCTCTCTCATCTCTTCCTGTCTGTCAGTGAAATGGACCTAATACTTAAGCAGATTTCCCCAGGCAGGAGATGAAAGCACAGTGAAAACACTGAATGATGTTTAATGACAGAAGTGAGAAATAGAGCTGCACTTCATTGCTTCTGGTTAGCCACCACCATCTACCGTTGCCGCTGCAAAGGCACCCTCCAGTACACGTTTTAGCACTGTCAGTTCTCTTGTTCTGTCTTACACCAAGATACGTGTTTGCAATAAAAAGACCTACAGGTTAAAAAACCTTGACAGCACGACTGAAGGACACACTCTTACTCTGCCATGCAACATTGTCAGAATAGCAGCGGTTTACTTGTTGGCTGTAAGACCCGGTAGGCAACATCCAATAGCTTGCTTCCCACTGACTTGTCTCTTCTGTGGCCACCTCAAAGCTTTAGCCTGAGAAGGCTGCAGAATTGGTCCATAGTGTGCAGTTAATTGCAGACTAAAACTGCAGATAGGAACTTTGCCAATGAGATAATGTGAGACAGCATGCTTAGGCACTCAAGTAAGCTGATTTATCCCTAAGCAGTATCTGCCCTACTAAATATCATCAGAACAGTCAGAACTTTTGACTTTAACAAAAAACAAACAGAAACAAACAAACAAACAAACAAACCCCTAAAGGCAGGAAAAAAGCAAAGTTTTTGAAAATTATCTTGCATTGCATTCAATGTGAATTAGTGAATGATGTCAGAACTGAAAAGTATTGCTTTTCATAAAAAATATTATTTATAATAAATCCTCTACCAAATTGTATCAAAAGGGTGGCAGCAGAAGAAGGACATTATGTTAGGAATTCTTTATTCTTACCCACATTGCCTAACCCTGTCAACACTCAACATGAAGATCTATTTTACTACACCATAGCCATATAAAACAGAGCTTAAAATGGAAGTAAAATGATTGGAACCAAGAACATCCAACAACATGAATTTGCATTGAAAAATGTTGTTGTGTCAAAGCTGAAATGATTTGTAGGGATGCATTGATTGTGATGAAGTTCTTGATGGTCTCCGAAAACTAAAGCATTACCTTCTTACTGCTGACCAGGACAAAACAGAAACAAGCACTGGTATTTTTTAAATCTTGCAGTAGATGCCTCAATACAATTTTGTTCTGCTGCATAAAAATTGTTTCAAAATCTAGTGCAGCATGATAGCACATTTCCAAATGGTGGAAGGGAATTTGTGTCCTGAGGCTAGCTACAAATTACACTTGTGTCTTCTTTAGAGCCCATTTACAGGACAATAAGGATGTAGAATTGCTGTTGTATAAATGAGTCTCGGAAAATGTGAAGTTTAATCTCAAGTAGAGTTTGCATATATACCCACAGTATAAATATTGGACATTGTTTGCTTTCATAGGTAAGGCTTTCTGTGCCAAAAAGCCTATAAAAATGACCAGTATAGGTGTCATCAAGGAACAGCTAAAAAAGTAAGAACTGTGGAAAGAAATAGATCCTGCCTCATCCTTTGGATCATCATTATATATATCAGAACTCCTGTCCTTCTAGAAAGTCCATAAAAGCAGGAAATTCTGGGTACTGTTTGTTCTATAGCTATGATGGGCAGGCATGTTTTTTGTGGAAAATGCTGCTTTCAAACTACCAAAGCCCAGACCTCAGCACAGGGAAAAGCAGCTGACAGGAAAGCACGATACATGAGTTACCGGAGGCCATGACGGAGAAGAGTTGGAAAAAGCAAAATGCAAACCAACCAGATTTCAGCCCCACCAAGAGAGAAATGATTGAAAGCTTGTGAAGGAAAGCAAGGTCAAGAAGAAAGCACAGGACAAGAAAAGCTGCCAGTTGCTTTACAGTGCTCAGGAGAGAGTCCTGACCTCTGCTTCTACGTCTGAGCCATTCATGTACATCAGGTATGTAAGAACGAAGGACAACAGTGTCAACTGCTGGTGTTTTCCTAATCCCACTGCAAATTGGTTCAGGCATCTGTGTGAGCAAAATGTTACTGGATTCCCCCCCACACCATTTCGTAATTTCAGTTTTGTGTCTATTAATTTTCTGGTTTGCTCTTTGAATTGTCACACTGTGAGACAAACATTGTGTTTGAGCATAGCAAACGCCTGACTGGAGCTGTGCTTATTCCAGCTCTTAGACCAGCTTCAACTGTCATGGCAATATACCGAAGATATTTCCTAAGCCCAGAGTCAAATCTGCAGGCTTGGGTCAGTGGTAGTTGCTTTTGAGTTATTGCTAACTGTACATTGTGAGTCTCTTTAAGTTCAAAACTTGTTTTTTCACAGATACCACCAAGCAGACATCCCAGGCATAATAGTAATTAGGTATCACATTTGAGCTTACTTAAACTAGCAATGGATTAGACAGAGACCTCATTGTGTATTGCACATACTTTGAATTATTCAATCTCTCTTTTCAATGTCCTTTTGGTTTTGAAGGGAGGTGTCTTGTGAAAATCAGTCTGCAGGAGAGTTTGATCTTACTTGTGGCAATTCAGTCACTGTTTTTTTGGAAACAAGAATTTTTGTGGCAGCAGTGGTGGTTTTAGTAACTTGCATGTCTAGCTTTGGTCAGCACTTTGGGCATCTGGCCATGTGCAGTGGTGATGCTGAGTTGATTCTCGTGGCCATGATGGTGGAGAAATGGCTGTTGTAGCATTAATGTTTAAAGTAATGAGCAGCGCCCTGGGAAGTTGAGCCCAAGGCACGTTGATGTTTCCTCCTCTGGAGGAGCCAGAGCCAGAGCCAGAAAATATGTCAGTGGCATCATATGACACCGTATCATTCCCATCTGGTGGGAAGAGCACTGGCCAATCTGTGGTGACTGGTGGATTCATAGGGAGGAGTGTGTCTGCTCAAAGTTCATGGCCTTCTTTGGGGAGTTTTGGGATGCTGGAGGGACCTGGCAGGGCTTCTGATCTCAGGGAGAAGATGTGGGGAGATAGGGTATGTGTGCATGTGTATGTTAAAAATCACCTGAAGGCTGAAGAAAGGGCAATCTATACACTTCTTTGGTTAGGTGATTTCTACTTTTTCAGACCGTCTTTCTTTATGCTGTTGGGTGGAGCAACATAAGAAAACCCTCTGAGTTGCTCATTATCTGCTGCTCTGTAGTGATGCTTTCTGTGCTCTCCTTTCTGTTTCCTTCTATGAGATTCTTCTGTTTCTGAAGCTGTGGAAATAGAGGAAGGAAGCTCATCTTCCTAGACTCAGGTGGAGGAAGGGGGGTGTTATGGTTTCAGCCAGGTGGGGCCTAAATTTGGGTTTTAAAGTTTGGACTAGGCCTGAAAATTGTCAGGTGA
>JAWWEV010000083.1:67692180-67704136 GCA_035583235.1 Hafferia zeledoni
TGGCTGGTTGGGGGGGGAAGGCACCCTTTTCACTCTGTCTTCGGGCAGTTGGCATTTTGCCAGCTCAACCCAAGACAGGGGGGCTGATTACTTCCTCAATTCTGATAGGAGAGAAGGGAGAACTTATTCCCATTCTAAGTTTCTCCAGAGAATTTGATTGGTATCAAGCCACAAACTTAGTACAGTGTCACTGACACTGTGGGATGACTTCCTGAATTTGTTACTACACAGCTTTATAACACGGTGTATAGGTATGGAGTTCCTTGAAATCAATACTTGCCCAACTGCAGCCAGATTATATGTACAGTGCATTTTATGTGTTACGTGACATGAGTAGAGAAACCCTTTGACTATTGTGAGATCATTTTTGTGGTAACTGTTGTATTCATCTGATTGAAATAACCAGTAATCTCAGCTGTCTTGGCAGAGCACAGGCAGATCAGCAAGGATGGATGGCCATCCATCAGGAAAAATTGGTGTAGGAGGAAACCTGCTGGTTTGGGGGGGTTGTTGTTGTTTTTTCTCTTGTGGTGTTGGGGAACTAGTTTGCTCTGGTCTGTTTACAGTTATATCTATACCTACATAGATAGATAGATAGATAGATAGACAGACAGACAGACAGATATCAGTTAAGAACAGTTATCCTTCTTGTATCCATTTTCTGATTAAAGTTCCTTTTCTTAAATTTGATAAAGAGTGGCGTGATTATTGTGGAGGAAACGCCCTCCTCTGCTTGTGGGTAAACATTTTGGTTTTTCCCCTCAAACCTAGACATCCCCAGACTTTCACACAAGAACTCTTGAAAGTTTCTCACAGGACTCTTGAGATTCACCTGGGAACCATTAGGATGTTTTATCAAAACACTGGACTTGTGAGATATGGAATATAACCAATAAGAAATGTTGTTTTATGGTGTGAAAATTACTATAGCAAATTAGCACATAGCTTTGACCCTATATAAACCACTTGCAGTGTATCAATAAATGCATTCTACCTAAAACCATATTCGTTCATCGTGTGATAACCTTTGATCCTCCGCATTATGCTCTTTTTTTCCTCTGCTTCTGCTTCCCAAAGTAGTAGCAGGATTCTGTGTGTTGCCTGAGGATGGTGAAAAACTTTGAATCTTCTTTTAAGGTGACCTAGTACCACCAAATGAGGAAACAGGGGGATAATCCCTAAGGAACTGGGAAATAGGGTTGAGGTATGGGTAGGAGGAGCAGCGAGTGAGAACTGGAAATGGGCTGAATGTCTGGACCCAGCGGGTGGAGTTTATCGGGGCAAAGTCATCTAGTTGGAGGCCACTAACCAGCGGTGTAGCCCAGGGAACTACCCTGGTCTCAGTCCTGTTGAAGACCTTTTTAACGATCTGAATGTTAGGGCAGAATGGACTGTCAGCGAGTTTCTTGACAACATTAAACCAGGAAGAGAAATGGGTGATAATCCAGAGGTAATACAGAGGGCTCTCCTGCCCTCCTCGACAGACTAGAGAAATAGGGTGACAGGATCCTTGTCAAGTGCATGAAGTGCCAGGTTCTATATGTGGGGAGAAACAAGCCCAGGCACCAGCATATGTTTTCTAGTTGGAAAGTAGCTTGGCAGGAGGGGGCATGGAGAAGGGGCTGGCTGGTGACCTTAGGGTTTGGTGCCCAGGACCTGAGGTTGTGGCAGTGGCTAATGTCACTGTGCTCATTTGCACGTGGAAGCCCATTGTCTACAGCACTTCCCAGAAGCTTTTGCTCCCTGGCACATTGTTCTTGGAGCTGGCATGTCACAGGGGCCTGGGTTGGCACTTGCTTACATTCCTGGAGCAACTGCAGAGGTGGGAGGAGGTGAGAGGAGGTGGCTGTCTGGTTCCTGCATCCCAGGAGCTGGAGGAGCTCTTCCACATGTCCTGTGACATCACCAATGTGGCATCTGCACCTCCAAACAGCCTCAGGAGCCATGCTGGGCAGGGCAGGGCAGAGGAACAGCCACCCTAGGCACGTCCAGCTCCTACTCCCCACCAGGGACTGGTGGGATGAGCACCAGTGGGAGAGGGAAGAGGCTGCTGCCACTGAGCTGTCAACTCCAGTGGGTTCTGTCAGTGGCTCCCCATCTGTCCTGGAGGAGCATGGGCATATTGGCAGAGATGGCCAGCCACTCCTCAGGCAGCATTGGTAAAAGAGGTTTCTTGCTCCTCTGTGTGGATCGTATAAGGCCTGCAGAGTGAAGATACTCCCTGGGTGCAGGCCCCTGGGCTAAGACAGCCCCTCACATGGAGATACCCACCATAGTGGCCCCTGGGGGCCACAGCTCTGGGAGAGAACACCTTTCCTGGCAAAGACAGGCCCACGGCTTATTGACCCTCCCCAGCATACAGGCGCCCTTCCTCGCCAGGGTATACAAGCTTTTTGCAGAACCTGGTTTTTGTAGTTTTGATTTCAAATTTTGTGACTGGGTGTCTATCTTAATTGCACCTTTAAAGGAAAAAAAGGCATTTTATTTGTTAGGTGACATGAGCAGAGAAATCCTTCTTTGCTTGTTGTGAAACTGTTCTTGTGGTACATGTTGCATTTATCTGTTTGTTAAATAACCAATGAAAGAAATTGCTCAGCCAAAAGACGAAGCAAATAAAGCTTTACAAGCAACATGGTGGAGGTAAAGTGGCAGCCCATGTGCTGAGGCCGGGGCAAATTGATTCCAAGCAAATCCAGAATCTTCTGAATTCCAGCCCACACGTAACACTGAAAGACCAGAGAACTTTAAATATTTTCATTTGTGCTCCCTTTTCAGACACATTAATGTAAGAGCATGGATATATACCACATTAATATATGCTAATGTAGAGGTAAGTTATCCTGCTCTGAACTTGCTGCAAGATGCAGTTACTTGAATTGGGTAAGTTATGAATGCTTATGAATTCCTAGGGGCGTTTCCTTTGTACTAGCACAGTAAAACTTATTGCACTCTTGTCTGAATAACCGTTTTCACCTACCAACACACAAGGAAGAGACTGTTCTGACACAGTAATTCTCCAGTGGAACTTGAGTCTGATCAGTTGAAAGCAGGAATGCTCACCAAACTCAGGAGGCTGGTAGGAGAAGTGGCCAGAACCAAGTGACATGGATACACATCAGGGAAAAGCATAAACTAACTGAACAATCGGATAGAAGTAGTGGATATATCCCACAGAGATAGAGGGTGAAAAATTATACAGGACAGAGGGGTGGAGTACTATCACAAAATGGTTTGGTCCCAGTCAATGGTTTTCAGTCACATTTTAAGCACACAATGTGAGCACAAAATGCTTCCTACCACTCTCTTTTGCTGATAGTTGCACTAGTTATTGACTGGTGTAAATGTAAGTGGTTACAAAAAATGCTAATCCATTAGCAGCACTCAGAAATAAAGGATTTTATGTTCCTGCAACACCTATAATCTATCACACAATCTTAGAACATTCCCAAGAGCAGTATGGTAAAGCTCAGAACATCGTAGCCAGCAGGGATTTTCCCATCTCATATTGCAGATAGAAGGTTGAGGTGCTGAGAGATGTTAAATACCTGGTTTAAACTTGAGCACAACTCAGACCAGTAACTCCCAACTCTGACTTAGCTTAGGAAAATGAGAATCCCTCCTTCCCTGACATAATAGCTTGCAAAAGGAAACAAAGAAAAGCAGAAGAAAAAAAAGCTGCTTTGACCAAATTTTAAGCTTATTTTTTAATTAGAGTGATTTGGTAATGGAAACATGGAGAAAAGGATAATAAATTGTTTGTGAAGGGGAAGCATTGAAAGAAGGTAAGGTAGGGAGAGATGGTGGGATTAAACTGATGAGATGGTTTTCTACTAGCTGTTACAATAAACTGTCCAGCAAGAGCATAAAGTAAGCACATAATGGTGTGACTGGAATGTATATACACATGGGCAAGCTCTAATCCTGCTGCCCCAAGTAAGGAGAGTAACAAAAATGCAGCAGTGCAGACTTAGAGAACCAACAACCTGGCGGGGACTTGTTGCCTCCCAAGGCGACTAATACCGCTCAGTACCTGAGGGAACTCCATCCACCACACGGCTCCAGGTCTCGTTGTCAGTTGGCGCATCACTACATCGCAGGTCTCTGCATGACCCGTCATTACAAGGCTGGGATGTGCTCTCAGAAACGGGCCCAGGTGTTGACCTGGCTTCACTAGTTTTGCTGATGAGAAAATGCAATTAAGAGAAGTGGGGGCGGGGGGGAGGGGGGTTCTGCATTTGACGAATCCTTGCCCATTGCTTTTTATTAGCCAAATTATAATGGTCATTGTGTTCTGCATCTCATTACATACTAGGAGTCTGCTTCAAATATTACAGGGAAATTAAAGAAACCGTCTTGATAAGACTCTTCCTTTTAACCAGAAAAAACATGGTTTCTCTTCACTGAATCAAACCTTCGTTTCATCCAACCTCATTTCTCCCCTGCATTACACCTTTCTATAAATATCGAAGGACTTTAGTGGTGCTGTTTTCAGGAAAGAAAGAAAAAACTAAAATAAAATCAATAGATGGACAGACCTCTTCTACCAGGCGTGCTGCTTTCTCACTCTGACAGCTAGGAAGTTGTAGTTTTGAATGATAATGTAAATTCTCTCCTTCCCACTACAGAACAAAGGAATAGCCCAACCACTTTGAATTCCGAGTTGATGACCTGAGTTAACGCTTGGGGGCGGGGGAGGGAGAAAGGAGAACTTTTTCACGGGACTGGGGACGAGACCGGCGCTGGAGTTGAGCTGCTCTGGTTCTTTTTTTTTCTCTTTATTCCTGTTTTTTGGCCATCTATGACCTTCCCTCAGCTCTACGATCCCAGGGGGAAGCGGACCACGCCTGTCCAGTTCCTTCCCTCGAGAGACGAGGGCCAGTGTAGGGTTTCTCCAGGCCTGCTGCCTGTGGCTCAGCTCCGGAGCTCCGCCTGGAAGCCCCGAGCCGGCGGTGTGGGCAGGCGGGGGCGGCGAGACTGTTGTTTTGTGCTTGTCAGAGAGAGAAGGGGAGCTTTCCCATCTGTGGGGAGAGAGGTTCTGCATCGCCTGCTGGTTTTTCCTCGGCTTTCATCTCATGCCACATGAGTCATTTCGGCGAGGTCATGGGCTGCTGACTGCTTTGCCCCGGGGGAAGCCGCACGACCAGCTGAGGTGTGGCAGCTCTCCCTACTGTCTACAAATATAGTTGCACCAGTGAAAGAGCAGAGACAAACTCAATTTCATCTAAAGGTTTTGTCATGTCTTGTTTTGTTCTGATTTGTTTTTCTCATTGCGGGTACGGTGTAGTTGTTTTATTTTTGTACTAGTTTTTAGTTATACATATACGTACAAGAACAATTATCCTTCTTATATCCATTTTCTAATTGAAGTTCCCTTTCTTAAATTTAAAAAAGAGTGATGTGATTATTGTGGAGGAATCCTCTCCTCTGCTTTTTTTGGTAAACATTTTGGTTTTTCCCTCAAACTAAGACAGAAGGATGTTTGAGTACTGCATAGGAGCTGTCATACAGGCATCAGTGCAAATGTACATATGACGGAAACAGACTCCACCGTTCCACACTGGTCATATGTTTTCTTGCTTTACTATTGCTCTAATGAAAATACAGATTGAAACTTACCTAGATTAGAAATGATTCACTGTAATGCTTATGTTTGTATACAAAAAGCACAGGAATAACCTGTAAATAAAAGACTTCCCAGTTTGATTTCTATATTGAAGTCTTAAAGGAGAGCACTCTGGACTCTGAATCCCAAGTTCTGAGTTCGAGTCTTAGTGGGAACCATCCCCCTGCAGTTAAAACCTCCCTGCCATCCAATCCTGTCAGATCTCAGATGGTCAGCAGGGTCAGTCCCAGTTAGTACCAGGGGCGGTGACAGTCCCAAGGACTTCACTGTCACTGTCCAAGCTCGCTCGGCTGTGGCAGATGGACTTTAGGACTTAAACGGTGGGCCCAGTTCTGCGCACGCTGTGCCTCACCTAAAAAATCCACTGCACAGGCTGGAAGGGCACGCCCACATGGGGAGAGCCCTTCCCAAATCTTCGTTCCCGAAGTCTGGCCATACATACAAACTCCAGCCATAACAAGAGTTGGTAATGGATAAATTTCAACTACTCTTCCTCTTCTTAAATATTTAATTATAGAAAGCCTTTGTCATCTCAGTGAAGGGTGTGGATCCCATTGTACTCAGCACAAATCCAGAACAAAAGGATGGAGAGTTCACAGCACAGATATTAAGCCAGATAGAGTGGGCAATAAATGGGGAAACACATGGAACCGATGAAATTATATTGGTCTGTGTGCAATGTCCTAGTCTCAGCACCCTGGTGGCTTAGCCCTTTTATCAACACCTTAAAAAAGCAGGGTTCTTTAAGGTAGCTAGTGAAAGCAGTTAATAAAATAGCCCTGTGCATGCCTTCAGTAAACTCCTTTAAAGCAGGAAAAGTGGCATCAGAGAAAACCTGTTCAGAAAGTGGAGACTGCAGTAGTGACTAGTGAAGACCAGCTCAAGGGGCTGTCCTTTTCATGGGGACAAGGACAGTGTTACTCAGAACATGGGCACAGGAGATGGCAGAGAAAGGGAGAAGGGAGCCCAGAATCAAAATCAGGGAGGAAGGCCAAAATGGGAGCAGTTAGAGATGAAAGACTGACAACACATGACATAATATTACAGGGGATGGAAAGAAAATGCTGTGTTGTTGAATAATAAAGGAAAAAAACGACAGAGGAGAGAGGTCAGGTGGGGCAGACCCTGGATAGAAGCCCAATTCTTCCAGTACATTTGACTCTGAAGCAAAGAAGGCACACAAGAAGATGTGTGCAAAGTCATTAATCACAGAGGCTTCTATGTTGCATGAGAACCTGGGAGCAATATAGCTGTGCCTACGTGGGGCACTCTCGCCCCCGTATCTCTGTTATTAAATACAAACATACTGTTTACTCTGTCTTTCCCTTAGAAATACCAAGTCACCTTGGGAAAATACAGTTAAGCTTTTATAGAATCACCAGCATGCTGCTTGGGAATTTTATTCCCATGTAAGTCTTGGTATGTGGTTAAAAACCAGGCCATGTGCTTCCAATTAAATCACAACACTGTGTCCCAGCTTGAAAGACACATCACGTTCAAGTGTCCACACGCCAGTAGGTTTGATGGGGCAGCAAATCCAAGACCTCCATGACACTAGCCACTTGTTTATCAGTCTTGCAAATGTGCAAATAAGATACAGGTTTGTCAATAAAATATGTTTCAAATTCATTTACTCCAAGGCAGAAAAATAAGGCACATAGGAAAAAAAATAATTTTGGTGCCTGAATGTCTATCAGTTTGTTTTCAAAATCTGCTTTTATTTATCCTCTGGTTTTCATTGATCTCTGGTGATAAACATGCCAGCTGAAAGAACTTAGTTCTAACAGACAGTTTTTCTTCCCTCTGCCAAAAGTGATCAGGTTTCCTCTGTGAGCTGTGCTCAGGAGTTGAAATATATCTAAATTCAGTGGATTATAATCAAATTAAATATAGATTTGCTCCAAAGGATTTAATTTTTTTAGGGCCTTCAAAATGAATTTTGTTTCCTTCTCTCTCTAAAACACACAGGTTTATTGACAGCATGTGCTGTCTCTGAAGTTCAGTGTTTCCTACTAAACCTTATTATGAATCCCTTCTCTCATCTTTCTTGGCCAAGCATCTCCCCACCTGCCAGCTCTCTCCTTCCCCTCCCATTTCCAGACCCAAACCCTTCTCGACAGCCCTAGTGGTGCTGTCACTTTCATGCAGCCAGACATACAGGCCCCCAGCATAGGATAGAACCACTGAACACACCTGTGAACATCACTCCACAGTGGTTTTCAGCTGGACTTTGTGGGCTCCTGGACCACCTTTAGATTTGCTGCTCAGGGGCCTCCAAGCCCCCTGGCAGGAGGCAAAAATGAGCTACTCTCAGCTGTGCAAATGGAAAGAGGTGAGAAACTTCTGCTTCAAACCAACCCACTTCCTCCTTGCTGCTGCATCCCTTTTCCTAGGATGCTTTCCCCAATTTATTTCCTCCAGAGCATTGTGTGAATTTGAATATTTTTTTTCTGACTGCAAGCATCTCAGAGGCAGCTCTGATCCATCCCAAAGAGCTGAAAATCCCTTTTACAACATAAGATTTAGTTCAATAGGAATTCCCAGGAAGCAACCTATTTAAACATTGTTTAATTGTGGAAAAGTACTTCTCTTAGCTTAGATTTGATGCATCCATACACTCCAAACATACACTCAGTGGTTGAAACACCTTGATAAGGCATACACAGCATGCCAGATTTGCACTGTGAATACTGACACTTTTCATGTGAAATACTGGGAGCAGTGAGGCTACTTAGTCACACTTCTCTATTTGCATATCAGTACTTCTGAGCTTTCACACAAGAACTTCCAAATTTCCCCTGTGACTGACATATGTAAAGCACAAACATGTCAAAAGCAAATGCATGTCAAGAATATATTTCTACCTGTGCTTGCTCCAGTTGGTCTCTCTTTTCTCCCAACAATGAAACCTCCTAGCCCATTTAAACCAGAAGGGAACAGATTCATGGTTCAAACAGCCAACATAAAAAACAAGGGGTAAATTGAACCTTGATTGTGGTTCAGTAAATCAGGAGTTAGTTGAAGATAACTAACAATGACCTAGTCTTTACCACAGAGGAGCTGGTAGCCTGAACCACAAAGGGGATGAGGACTTGTAAAGAAGTGGTTCTGTTTGCAGCTCTATTGCCTTTATTGTCTGGTTGGTTAATATTGTTAGTAGCATGAACCAAATTTATTTCATTTGGTGATGGTGAAATAATACATCTATAAGTAATGTTGAACACCTTACATAAAAATATTTAAACCTGAAAAATGGCATCACATTTTACCTTTCCTGAAATTTAACTTCCTGTCATTACAGAAATTCAATTCTAACATTCTGGTGAAAACCCAGCAAGCAAAGCAGTACAACTGTTATAAACAGGTTAGAAAAAAATTCTTGTGACACCAGAAACGTTTCACTTTTAAATGGGAAACACCTTCTACTCACAACTCAACTATTTGCTTCTGTTTATTTAACACCAGCAATCTAAATATCCTGTGATCGAGGCTAATGGGGCTTTTTGTATGCAAATTCCCATGGCTCAAGTAAGAAAGTGAAAGTGATTTATAGTATATTCTGCCAGCTGCATTGAGCCTGAGCCATTGCTGGGGCAAGTTGGATCCCTAAATCCAGGTAGAGCCAGGCATGTAAGGGGTCCCTCACCTCTTGGCTAGCAGGGCTGATGATCAGGGCACCCCAATTGCAGCCCCATGGCTAGCAGCAGGATGGCTACTGCTCACAAGGAGGAGGAGGAGGAGGAGAAGGAGGAGGAGATGGGACCAGACGGCAGTTATTTAGCTTGGCCATACTCACCTCCCACAGCAGCCAATCTCTCTGCCAGCATCCAGCCGTTCCCACAGTAAGCCCGGTCTTAGACTGGGGTGCTTGTGTTCAGGTATTACTTTGGATGTAGTTGAAGTTTTCCTGGGAAGTTTGAGCCATGGTATGGGAAGCACAGGTTTCAGTTTACAGCCTGGGCCACAGCGAAGCGGGATTTCTCTGGCAGGAGGAAGAAGGCAGTTGCTTTGCCTCAGGCCTGTCTCCTGACTGGATGGTGAGGGTTGGTGGCAAGGGAGGTAGGAGAGCTCTCCACAGAAAGCCACAGGAATCTCCTCATGGAAAGCCTTCAGCTGCCTAAGACACTGGGCTTGGGCCAGGTAACCTGGAAGTGAAAACAACTGCTTAACAGTTTCATAGCCTTTTTTATGTTTATTTGTAAAGAACTTTGCGACAGGTGAGTTAACATTAACTTCCCTCCACAGAGAGCAGGAGCAGGCAGAGATGTCTAAAAGCACCTGGCAAATTAATGGCAAAAACATAAAGGGAAGCTGAGGCATCTCATTCATAGGCAGGCACAGGGAAAAAAAAACAGAGGAAAAAGAAAAAAGAAAATTGAATACGTGGAAGGTAAGAAAAGCACATTTGTCTGTAAAAAAGTTTTCATAGGATCCCTGAGCTGTGACTGCAGCTGATGTTGTTTAAGTTTGTGAGCAGAGAGTGGCTTTGCCATAAGCTCTCCTTCCCTGAGGAACCACATCAGAAAGGGTCATTTGTACAGAAGGGAATGTGGCTTAGATGCTGACAGCCTGACTTCATTTGTTATAGCAGGGTGACATAAACCTTCAGAGATCTATACAAATTACATCATAACTTGCTAATGATGTGGTAAGTTACCACACCTCCATTTTGTTTAAGAGATATAGAAGTCAAACTAATGGTCTAGTTTATTGTTCCTTGAAGAAAAACAAGAGTATTTTCATCCATTTAAAAAATTGAGTATCTTAAAAATAATTTCAATAAAATTTAAATAATGGGTAGACTTGTGTCCTTGCTTAAAGCCCCAGAACACAAAGCATGTACACACATACACACACACTTAAAAACCTGCAAAATGATGCAGCAACTAACCCAATGCAAAGTATCATCAGCAATGGCTCTGAATGTCCAGGGAAATGCTTGTCAGAATCACCCTAGAATAGGAATCTGTGGCTGCCCTGCTCTCTTTATTGCCAGTGACGCGTTTGATGGCAGTACAGTCAACCACACTTTTATTTGTTGCATAGTTCTGCAAATGTAGTCCTGCCTTATGTCACTAATTTGAGAGTGGAGATACCACACTGCCCAAACTATGGGTGGCCTTGCAGTACCCGGAGTACGCCTGTAGAACTGAAGGAATAACTTCACTAGCTCTGCCAGCAGAGGGAACTGCTAATCAGCACTGATTGCTCACGCAGGCCTGACAGATACCCTGCCAAGTAAATACCCATTAAGTCGTGATGCTTCACGCTTTCTAGGCTGTATCTGATTGCAAATGACCCAACGTATTCCAGCACCAGGATCTCCCTCCACAGAACACTGCTCCAGGCCTTCATTTCCTCTCACTTTGACCTTACGGTTTTCTCCTGCAAAAAGTTGTGAAACTGTTTTTCACAAAGGCATTTTTGTGTCTTTCTGGTCAATTAAGTACTCAGCTAAATTCAAATCCTGGCTCACACACACAGTCTTTTCCCTCTCATGTCCTCTCTTACTCTCCTCTAGTTCTTCTCCTGTCCCAGATATATTCTGCCAAACAGCAGCTGTACAAAACAAGGGTTAAATCAGATAGCTTGTACTTAACCACAGCTTAGCAAAGCCAGAGGCAGGTTTGACCCACTCTGACTGGCTTCATAACCAGCCTGTGAGCTTGTACCACAGCACCACAGCCACAGTGCTGCAGCCAGTGCTCTGGCAGGTACTGCTTCTCCAGGGTATACCTTGTAATTCCTCCCAGCTTTCCATATGGGAAGCATACACATAAGGTGCAAAACACTCTTTGTTTAATAAGTCACTTCAGAGGCATTGTGGTTATCAACAGCTAATCCCTTTCCTTGCCTCACCCCAGGCTGAGCCTATGTGCTTCATGTCTTCCAACATGAAGCACTTTCCAGTGACATCAGTTGGCTTCCAAGAGGGCAAACAAAAGCAATCCCTTATGCCATTTGTAATAAGAGTCCAACTTACTTTATCCAGTGCTTCTCTTGGTGTTTTATTTCTCTGCACAAGGTAAAATAAAAGGTGCTTGCAATGCTCTGTCCCCACCAACAGCCGTAGCTCCCATTCTAGCAGGAGCAGTCCCACCAGTACAGTTGCACAAGCGAGAGTGGGAAATGAAAAATCCTCCATCAAACCCAGGCACTCCAAAGGGGATCCACTGCATTGGGAGCAAAGAAGGCATGCTCCATGATACCAAAAAACACTGCAAAAAAGAACTGCTAAGAGAAAGTTTGTATTCCATTAGCAGCAAAGGTATTTATTGACAACGTTGGAGGCAAGCCAGTTCATACTGGGCAAAAACTTGCCTAACTTGTTTG
>JAWWEV010000083.1:67707501-67813792 GCA_035583235.1 Hafferia zeledoni
GCCAGTTCATACTGGGCAAAAACTTGCCTAACTTGTTTGTGTAAAATGAGCCATTTATAGTCTTAAGTTCATAGTTACACCTTCCAATTTCCATATTAATGACTGGGTGAAATCTTGGGCAGAGCTTTTCTTTTGGCCTTGAATTTGGGTAGTGGTTCCCTGACTTCATCCCTCAGGTGGTCTTGAAGCGACTTGATCACTGTTGGACTTATGCCTTTTCTTTCTTCAATGACATGACCTGTCAAACTTGTAAAATCTTGGCTTTAGTTCTACAAAACCGTGGATCTTTACCATTTCATCCTATTGAAGTGTCTAGCTTATTTTAATGTATGACTTCTAATACATGGTACACTGGTCTTCATAATTGCTAGACAGTACGTACCAGAACAAAGTGACTCCAGCTCTTCATGCTGTTCAGCGGCCTTGCTGTGCAAACATTTTGCAGAGCAGAATTAGAAATTTCACAAACTAGGGGGTTTTTGGTCTCTTTTCTCTT
Organism: Hafferia zeledoni; assembly: GCA_035583235.1. Classification (NCBI taxonomy): domain Eukaryota; kingdom Metazoa; phylum Chordata; class Aves; order Passeriformes; family Thamnophilidae; genus Hafferia; species Hafferia zeledoni. The sequence continues at coordinate 67,707,998 of JAWWEV010000083.1, forward strand.
TCACTGCAGAAACCTCATTAAGTAAATTCTGATGACCTTAGATCGTGGAGCCCATTGATACATAAGAAACAATGTAATTTTCTTTTTGCCAGCTGAGTGAGCTCCTTTATCAGGTGGGAACATGGATTAGCCACCTAGTATTTTGAGTTTGACAAATTTAGTTCTGAGAACAGCACCATGGTCGATGACCCAGGAGTCGCTGGTTCTCCAGAGGAGGCAGTACTGGTTCTCCAGAGGGGCAGTACTTAGAAACTGGAAACCACCTGGCTGACTTGTAAGCATTTTCTTATACCAAAAAACCCCAAGATAACGAGATAAATTCTGATTTTGTGACTAGATTTTTAGCAATCTGAATAAAATCAGGTCATGGCTTCCAGCTCAGGACTAACTATAAGCAGCCCTTCCTCCCCAGTGCCACATCCTCAACGTGTTGTGAGCCCAGAAGTATGTCCTTGATAAAAAAGCAGTCCCACAGCTATCAGTTCAGGGGAACAGGAGTGGGGAATCACTCCCTCCCACTCCAGACATTAGGACATTGACAGATCCAAGTAGATGGGGAAGGAAGATAGGAATAGGCAGGCAGGTTTTATCAGAGGAAGTGGCAAATTACAGAGCCAAGAGAGAAAGAGCCCAGACTGGCTTAACTCTGACAAAGTAGTTCAAACACTTAATTAGTACACTTGTTGATGCTATTTCAGTGCCTGTGTCTGAAACATCTGGTTGCCTTAGATACATAAGGTAACTATGGCAACTAGATATTACAGGGAGAAGTATAAGAAATAGATCAACACTACTGAATTTAGTGGACTGTAAAACAGCTTCTCCATAGAGCAGAGACAGCTGCAGAGGGTACAGCAGCATCGTGGAGCAGTGAATGGCAAAGGTGGCCATGGCAGGACAACCCCCCGGCATTAGGCTGTGTAAGCATCTAGGTGTGTTACCCCTTTACATCTGCTTGCAGCAGAATTACTGGCCAGAGAATCATCCTGTGTGTGATCACACAGCACCTGCAGGATGGGCAAGGGCTCAGACCCAGCCAGCACAGATTTAGGAAGGGCAGGTCCTGTCTGACCAGCCTGATCTCCTTTTATGATCAGGTGACCCACCTGGTGGATGAGGGGCAGGCTGTGGATGTGTCTGTCTGGACCTCAGCAAGGCCTTTGACACTGTCTCCCACAGCATACTGCTGGAAAATATGGCAGCCCATGGCTTGGACAAGGGCACTCTCTGCTGGGTTAGAAGCTGGCTGGCTGGCCGGGCCCAGAGAGTGCTGGTGAATGGGGCTGTGTCCAGCCGGCAGCTGATCACCAGTGGTGTCCCCCAGGGGTCAGTGTTGGGCCCAGCTTTAACATCTTTATTGATGATTTAGATGAAGGGATTGAGTCCACCATTCACAACTTTGCAGATGACTCCAAGCTGAGAAGGAGTGTCGACCTTTAGTCTGGAGAAGAATAGGGTCAGGGGTGTCTTCATCACTCTCTTCAACTAGCTGAAAGGATGTTGTAGCCATGTGGGAGTGGGTCTCTTCACCCAGGCAACCAGCAATAGGACACAAAGGCATGGGCTTAAGCTCTGTCAGGGGAGTCTTGTGGTTTGAAACCTTGGCAAAACACCAAGTATTCAACAGAGCAATGCAAGCCCAAGGGAAAAGGAAAAAAAAATTGAAACTTAAACCAGAACTGGTTTATATATTTACAATGAAGAGGGAAAATTAAAAGTAAAATGCAATATGACACATATACACAAAGATAACAATAACTGCTCAGTCCTCACTGACCAACCACCCCAATAAGGTTTATTTCCAGAGTGATATCTGAGCAGAAATGAAAGTTAACAAAGTATTTACTTCCCTAAGATAAAATAGTGACAGCCTGTCCTCCTGGGACAATGGCCATGGAGAGAATGAAGCCCCTCCTCCCTATTCCTTTTATATCTGAGATGATGTCAGAATATGGTATGGAGTATCAGTGGCCAGTAGAAGTCAGCTGGCCTGACCCAGCTTGAGTCAGCTGATAATCTAAGGCCTACTCTAAAAACCAAAGCCTAAATCTGGGCCTAACTAAACTCATGACAGGGAGGTTTAGGTCAGATATTAGGGAGAAATTTTTTACAGAGAGAGTAATCAGGCATTGGATGGAATGGCCTGCCCAGAGAGGTGGTGGATTCACCGTCCCTGGAGGTTTTTAAGATGAGACTGGATGTGGCACTTCGTGCCATGCTCTAGGTAATCACAGTCATGTTGGATCTAGTGTTGGACTTGATCATCTCGGAGGTCCCTTCCAACCCAGCTTATTCTATGATTCTATACTGAAACGGATTTGAACACAAAGAAGCCAATCAAACTCCTCCATGGGCATTAAGTGTTTGAGGCTCATCAGCCTGCCATGAGATACCAAATGCTTCATCCCAAGCTGACTTAGGAAATCAGAAAAGATTTTCAGCAAGAAAATATTTCTGGTGCTTTTGTCTTTGAACGATATGCATGTAACTTTGGGGAAAACAGAGAAAAATTCTTTCAGAATGAATACTTTTTGTTTAGAGTCCTGTACTATATAAAACATTCACTCCTTAACCATCTATGTAATGCCTTTGCTTTTTTAAAAGCTATCATAGGCAAACCCATGTTCTGTTTGTGTTGTTTTTAATGAAGTTTGAATCTATAAACAAATACTCTACTATTTTTAACAGTGTGTGTGATAGCTACTACTGCAATGAAAACCTACCAGGATATTATCAGGTTACTGATATTTGCTTTAATAATGAAACTTTTTATAGTAGCCGTGTTGTATTTCCAGGCTTTTTTTTTTCCTGCTTTATGTAGTCTTGGTTCATAAATTTACAATCTTATATTAATGCTTTGCTTTTTAGGTTATAAGTATACTCTTCACATATAACCTAGATTCTAGCCATACATCACACTTTACAGAAATGGCAATGGGAAAATACACACCCATGGATTTCCTATTTAAAACCTCGTGTCATCGTTCAGACTCAAAATTGCAGAGGTTATAGTAGTTACAAAAGGAATCATTTTCTTTATGTTGAACTTATTAAACAGAATGCAGTTCTCACTTCAGCAAATGTATGTCCAGGTTAAACACAGCAGGAAAAAAAGACTTCCATATTGTAATTTTCAATACAGTAAATTTGATGGCTTCTTTTTCTCTGTTAAGAAAAGGATTTTTTGCCCTCCAGAATTTCTCCTCTCAAAGGCAGCTCAGAAATGAGAAGACTTCTAGGAAAGGACTTCAAGTGGAAGCAACTCTTGTCCCAGTACAACATGAGTCAAATAAGAAAGCTTTAATTGTAGCACAAAACAGTCTTTGACTTCAAAGTTTTAATTTCTAGCTGGCACAGGACCAATAAAACCAATAATTTCCTCTTTAGATTTTGTTTTCTGACTGAATGTCTGCTTCTGTAAAGCCTGTTAGTGAGTGGCACACAGTACTGGCTGCAGCCCAGCTAGCTGAGCTCCTGAGTTTATCCATTGGTAATGTACATAATTATGTACATTTTGTAGGCAATTAAATGCCTTCCTGACATCCGATCCCATCAGATCTCGGAAGCTCAGCAGGGTCAGGCCCGGTTAATACTTGGATGGGAGATCTCCTGGGAGTACCGGGGGCTGTAGGTTCTAGTCCTGAGCACTTCACTGTCACCGTCCAAGCTCACTCGGCCGTAGCAGATGAACCTTAGGAGTTAAAGGGTGGGGCCAGTTCCGTGCACGCTGTGCCTCACCTAAAAAATCCACTGCACAGGCTGAAGGACGCACTGACATGGGTAGAGCCCTTCCCAAATCTTCGTCTGCAAAGCCAAGCCATACATATACATACATTTTGTTCATGGAGACCAAGGTACCACTAACTTTGACAGCTGATAAGATCTCATTTTAAGACCATCAGCATCTGTTCATAACTTATTATTTCTCCCATTCAGATTTCAGTTACATTATTTGTTCCAGCTGTTTATCCTCCTTGGCTAAAGATTTCAAAGCAGCTTCAGGGATTAAGATACATTTCCAGTTTTGTGTCTATATTTACATTTCCTTGAAGAATCCTGGTTACCCTATTTATAGACCCTTGTTAAGCTCCATGGGCAAAGCAATCTTGGGGGCTTTAGGCACAAAATTTGTCACTTTAAGAATTGTTCAATAGATGAAACAGGCTAAACTATATATTTGAAGAGCCCAGGAATAAAATACTATGTGTATATTGTGGCCTGAAAACAAGAATACAGGCTTGAACTAGGGCAGCAGTGACCTGATTTAGACATCAGGAAGAATTATCAAGTGATAGAGGAAGTGACGTGTAGGACTATGTCGCTATAGGGTGCTGCAGTGTTTCCATCCTCAAAAGGAGTGTGACTGACTTCTTTTGAAGCTGAAGAGGGGTAATTCTGCCCCTCTGGTCCTCTGATCTCACTCTGGTGAGACCCCACCTGGAGTGCTGTATCCAGCTTTGGGGTCACCAGCACAGGAAGGATATAGACCTGTTGGAGCAAGTTCAGAGGAGGAACACAAAGTTGATTAGAGGGATGGAGCACCTCTTCTGTGAGGAAAGGCTGAGAGATTTGGGGTTGTTCAACCTGAAGAAGAGAAGGCCTTGGGGTGACCTAGTTGTGGCCTTAGGAAGAAATTCTTCACTGTGAGTGTGATGAAACACTGAAACAGGTTGCTCAGAGAAGCTGTGGCTGCCCCATCCCTATGTGTTCAAAGCCAGGCTGGATGGAGCTCTGAGCAACCTGGTCTAGTGGAAAGGTGTTCCGGTCCAAGGCAGCAGGGATTGGATGATGATGATTGATGATCTTCAAGGTCTCTTCCAACCCAAACCTTTCTACGGTTCTGTGATTGTAAGGGCAGGTTAGGTCATAGGGTATTTACACCCAGCTGTGCCTCCTTCCAGGCTGGCTCTTCAAGACCGCTCTGGCTTTGTGGCTCTGCACTTCCGTGTACCTCGGAGGGAAAGTTGTCCGGTGCTGAGGTGAGGTGAGGATTGCTGAGGGCAGTGGGGGCAGAGGGAAGCGTGTCAGAGCTGCGGGCTGTCGGTCGGCGTTAGCTGTCTGGGCCCCACTTCCGAAGCCATACAGCAAGCAAGCTCTCCCTGCTCGCTGTCGGGAGGCGAGGCGAGGCGAGGCGAGGGCGCGCCCGGCGTGGGACGGCAGCCCTTGGCGGGAGGGGCGGGCGGCGAGCGGCACCTTCCCCTCCCCCGCTGCTCCGGGCGGGCTCCGCCCCGGCCCCTCCTGCCTGCGGCGCCACCTGGCGGACACGCGGCGCGTCCGAGGGGATCGCTGGGGTGGTCCCGGCCTTGAGGCACCGTCTGCGTGTATAGACATATACGCAGACGGCTGCTAAAGATGTTACGTGTGCCTACCCGTTAGCAAAAAGCGATCTGCTTATTTCCATGCGGCGCTGTCCGATTAAAAGTGTCTTCTCTGATCCCGCGCGCAGTCAGGAGTCCACAAGCTATTACACTGCCCAGGAGAGCCAGCACCCACAAAGGCATCGGTCGAGCACGCCGGCAGCACGGAATACATACCACACTAGGTATCCATTCTGATCACATTGCTCAAATATGAGAATGACTCACCCACTGTACTGAAAACCATGATCTTTGTATTTACACCAAAAAAGGTGTAACCTTAGGACAGGGAAAGAAAACTAGAGAAAATGAAAAAAAACCCCAAACCATCAAACCCCCAAATCCAAGCACGTCTTTGCTCTTTGAAACACAGTCAGCTGCTGTTATTCAGATGCAAGCTAAAGATGTTGTGACTGCAATTGGGTTTGTTTAGTGAATCTGCCTGAACTCCAAGGAAATCCAGTCAGCTGCTCTGCAGTCCCTGAAGCAGGCATATTCTCAGTAAAGCTTTCTGAGTCCATTTACCCAGTAAAGGAACCATGTGGGATTTTTTTAAATTTAGAAAGAGACTCCATCTTTGATTTAGAGCAATCTGGCTCTTCAGTCATTACCAGCAAAAAAACCCCAAAACAAACAGAATCACAGAATATGTTGAGTTGGAAAGGACCCACAAGGATCATCAAGTCCAACTCCTGGCCCTGCACAGGACCATCCCCATCATGTTCCTGAGAGTTTTGTCCAAACACTTCTTGAACTCTGGCAACCTTGGCGCTGTGACCAATTCCCTGGAGAGCCTGTTCCAGTGTCAAAAGGTGAAGAACTTTTTTCTAGTATCTAACCTAAACTTATGCTGTGAGGGAATTGAAGAGTGCTTATTGTCAAAGAAACCAAACCACTGGAGATCCAAAAGGAAACAAGTCTTCAAGACTTTTAAAAACGGTTAATAGGACAGAATTCTTAAGTGTGTTTTTGCATCTCCTCCCAAGGAAGGACAAAACCACTAAGCTAATTTCTAGTATTTTTCATCAGCAAATTAACAGCTGTAACATTCACTACAGAGCAGATAAAGGTGTAGTGTGGAAGACCCAAATGGGACCTGACAAAGAACATGACTTTGAAAGGAACAGACTCAAAGCATATGAACATTTAAATATAGTAGGCCAACCTGACTGACAAAACCTAAGCATTGAAATGGATTAATTTTTTATGCCTCTGTCATACTTAGAGGATCCTTTCAGAGTAAGGGGACAAAACTCTTGCAGTGATTTTTTTTTTTGTGTAAGTGAGGACAATTAACTGGGCAAGTTTCTAATGTATCCCTGAAGTGTTGCCCATCCAACAGACAAGTTGGATCCATGGACTGAGGATGAAAAGAACAAGGGGCCCAGGTCTCATCGGATAACACCTGGTACTGGGCACTGGAAACAACAAAGCCTCTGGATGCTGCTGCCTCCTCCAGAGGCAGGAGTCATCTCCAGCAGCAGCAAGTTGCTGTCTTCTCCTCACATCTCCACAGGGCAGTGAGAACAGGGAGCAGAGCTCTTTCAACCTCTGCTCCTTGCTCCAGCTCCAGCCTTGCCTCTCACGCTCCCCTTCCTAGAGGTGAAAAATTGGAAAGGCCCATCCCCAGGCATGAGATAAAGTTTTTAGACCTATAACCAGCCAAAGAGGCAACAGTGGGGAACTGGGTGAAATGTTGGGGGTGTTCTGTCATTATACAAACTGACTGAGAAAACAGCTCTATTAGAAAGAAAGAAACAGCTTCTGAGCTTTTGAGGAAAGAGAAAAGGTGGAAGAGGAGAAGGGGTTACACTCTAAGTAAAAGAGTGATTTGAGGATACGGGCAAGAGGACAGGTCAGCTGAGTGCCTTCAGGTCGAAACCAGGTGTCACCACCAATGCAGTTTGGTGGAGCTTGCAGTAGCTTGTGGTAGGTGTCTGCTATGGAGGACCTGACAGAGAAACAGACATCTTCTTCAAAGCAACTGAAGACTGACAGTGAAAGCCTTGGCTACAGTGATAAGATTATCCTAAGGAGTGTGAAGAAGGTGAGCAGCAGAATAAAGCCCCAGACAGAATAAAGCCCCAGGGAGCTGTTATGAGGCATCCCAGAAGGGTCTGCCTTGGAAGCCAAAGGTGATCAGGAGTATTAGGAGACTTTCAGAGGCATCATTCTCCAAGCACAAGAGCAGTCCATCCACCTAAGAAGGAAAAGGAGCAGGCACAGGAAGAAACCAGCTTGGTTGAACAGTGAGATATACTGAGAGAACTGAGATGCAAAAAAAGGAACATGAGAGTGATGGAAAAGGGAACAGGCTTCCAAAGCAGAATATAGAAATACCGCTAAGGCATGCAGAAATGGGAAGGGGGGTAAAAAGCCCAGCCATTGCCCAAACTAGCAAAGGATGTCAAGAATAGAAAGAAAGTACTAACAGACTGTATGTATGTTAGCGAGCATAAGGACAAGGAAAAGGTAGGTCCACTATTGAGTGGGGTTGGCAAGTTACAGAGGGAGGCCTAAAGATTTTCCTTCATGCCTTTGTCTTGATCTTCATGAGGAAGGTCATTCTCTCACATCTCTATGGAAGCAATGACGAAGCAAATAATGAACTGCTGACAGTGGGGGAAAGGCTGAGTTAGGTGAGGGATGTGTTGGCTTCTCCCAGTTGCCTTCTCCTTCATGCCCAGAAATAGCTTCCATGAGGGCCCATTCTTTAATTTTTCAAGGTACTCAAGTCAGATTGACTTATCTGTAATTTTCCAAATCTTTTTTCCCCCCCTTTCTGTAGATAGGTGTAATATTTTCTCTTTTCCAGTCAGCTGTCACTTCTGCTGAACGCCATGACCTGTCAAAGATGTTAAAGTGTGCCTTTGCAGCAATGCTGGCAAACCCTCCCAGCAGTCTCAGATGCATTCCACCAAGTCCCATTCACTAGTATATGTCCCACTTGTACAGGTGGTCTCAAAACATCCTGAGCATCTTTGCTCTCCTTGGAAACCCTTCTAGCAGTTTCCTGTGAAGCTGAAATCAGGAGCAATTTCATGTATGATTATCTGCATATATTGCATAGAAATGTGAGACTGCCAATATAGAAATATGATGCAACAGACCTGTCAACGTTGATGCAAGTAAAAACCAGTTCAAGGACTGATAAAAGAGTCAGGCAAACTAAGGAATGAACAAGAAGGGCTATGGTAATCCTTAGCCAAAACAAAGAAACTATAAGCCAGCTAGCCAAAAGAAGGAGGAGAAGAAAAAAGGCAGTGTTAGAACACATACAATCAGACATTCCGGCATGCTCATCTACCTCATCACAGTTCCTTAATGTTATGCTGTCATTGCCTTGTTCATAAGCCAGAGAGAACTGTAATAAAGCATTTTTTCCCTAAGTTCATGCTCATGTATGCTCACATTTTACAACACAACAGATGTTTGACAATGTGAAATGTGTGCAGGAGGGCCTAAAGCCAAGACTGGAACAAACCTTGCAGCAGAGAGGACACACTCAACTAAGAGGACACAACCTACTTTGTTCCCTGGCAGAAGGAAAAACGAAGCAACCACGCTAACAAAGTGAGAGCAAGGGGAAATACAGGTATATGCTGGGGTCTGCCAAGGTGCTGGCAGAAGTGAATTCTCCAATTATTGTAGATTATTTTTAAGGAGAAGGGAGTGGGTGAGTGGGATGGTGAAAGGGCACTGCTGCCTAATTTGAATGGAGGTATCTGATAAAACTATAGCTCTATTAAAGACCTGATTAGCACAAAGACAACATTCTGTAGGATTCTGTTTTATGACAGACACAGAGGTGTGATTGCTCAGATACCATCAATATGATAAAAGGAAGGGAACTGAATTATTTCCAGTCTCTGTGTGAACACATAGCAAAGTACACAGATTAACAGCAGTTATTATCAGTATTGATCTTTAATGCCCTATTGTGTTTCATGGGGATAAGAAGGACCGCTCCAGTGCCCTCAAGCAAAAGATTGCTCCTGCTTTCCCATGGCTATATGCAGAATTATTGCTGTTCTTCCAGGTCTGAAGTGGCTGAGTTTCAAGAACACCTGGTATATACACCGTGGATACGGCATGTGACTCCTCATACTACAATACTTGTAAAAATGCATGCTGTGCAGCAGGAGACTTCAGGAATGTGTTGGAATCAGTGTTTAATAAAGCATTACCACACCAGATCTATGACAGCTCCTATTTAGTTCCATCCATGTGTGGAATGTGCACTGAGGAACATACTGTGGAAGGGAAGCAGTTCTTACATACAAAAAATGTTACACAAGCCTAACCAAGAATATATGTATAGTCATGTTTGGCTCTTTTTTTTTGTCTTTTTGTAAAGTAGGCACATGCATATAATAATGTATTTTATTTTTCCCACTAATTCAAATAAAAGCTTCACTTTTTCTCAATTGGATCTTTCAGATTTTCATTATCATCAATTATGTGTATTACAATAGCAGCCAGAATGCTTCAACTTAGTGCCCATGCATAGGTCCCTGTTGTACAAATAGATGATAAAAACCAGCCCCAGCTCCGAACTGATGACAAACGAAATCATGAGGATAAAAAAGTCCCTTTAGGATCCATGTCTAAGCCAGGGAACAAGTAGCATGCTCATGGCTGTGATATTGTTTCTTCACTTTTGGGTAGATTCTGGAGGAAAAAAAAAAGAATTGGATCTGTTGGTTCATCACGTTTCCCATATGGGATGCATTTCTTCATGCTTGCTAATGATCCCAGTTTCAATCCTTCCTCAGGAGGAACCTGAAATTCAGTGAGTGAAAAATGTGTACTCACTGAGGACACATAGTAAATTCCCATTGTCTCTTCTCAAACAAGGATTTTGAGCCTGGTCTCTGGTGGTGGGTACAAACCAAGGGGAGAAAGAAGCTCCAAAGGGACGAGGAGGAGACAGACTTTCAGACAGGTTCTTTACCCAGAAATGAGCACAAGAATTCAGTCCTGCCTGCCCTGCAAATGGGGCTGGTTGAACGCTTTCCAGCAGGACTGATGTCCTAGAGAATGCTTTCCAGGAAAATACAACTGAAAAAATTAGGATAAAGTGGGAAAATACCTGCACCACCTTGCCTGAAGGTGATGATGGCTCTGCTTCCTTGTCCCTATTGCACCAGTGCCTAGGGGATACAGAATTTCTCCAGAAGCAGCTAGAAAGATGTTGTACAAGACCCAGCAGGAATACCACAGATAAGAGAGCCTCGTTAAGCACCTTCTGAGAGGCAGAGGTAGCTTGGGCCATCACTGAATGGGACAATCTACCTGTCTGGCTGAGTCTAGGCTAGGGTAGTCTAGTTTTCTGAAGGCCAAACAGAGGTGAGACTGGTTGCTCATGCACCCTTTTTGTCAGCCATCCAAGACAGTGTCTAACACATCTGTACTGAACTTTACATCACAGCTGTATAAAAAAATGTAGAATTATTCTGAGAGGTGAAGGTGGCTAAGCCCATCTTTTTGGTTTATGCATGAGAAGGTCATGATACAGTGGTCACCTTCTCAGCTTTACAGGTGCTCTTCCCTCACAGAGAATTACTATTGCAAACAAACCAGCTAATATAGTGAACCTCTCAGCTTTAAAGCCTTCCTGGGAAGGAGCCCTTCTACCAGAGACCTGTTTCATCTGGGAAGCCAAAACTACACTACATAAGAGGTCCTTTTGCTGTCTGGCAGGAAGCACAGCACTTGCCCTCCTGAACTGAACGCTCAGGCTGCACATAGGTTCCTGCAGTGCTCACACGAGCAGGAGAATATCAGAAAACTACCCCTTGTCAGGAAATAATTAAAAATGTAATCTTTTTGCCTTGGGAGTTCTTTGAGACTCTGTTCTCTTCACCTTTATCACTGCAGTGGCTGCTGGACGAGGTGGAAGGATATTGGACCTGAATCGAAGTCAACTGAGTATCCGAGACACTCTTCTAAATACAACTGCTGTTATTCTTTAATGCCAAATCTTTTGTCCCATTGCTCATCAGCTCCCAGTGTGACAGTGGCTATGCTCTGACTTCAGCTCATACAGGCCAAGTTCTGAAAATAGCTTCATGCTACCTAAGTAAGTCTCTGCTTATTAATGAAAATATCAGAGGGAATGACAAAATTGTTTGGGCAGATGAAGGAATGTGTGTTTGACCCTGACCAAATTCTCCATCTTTAGGTAACTGCTCCCTCTCCTGTCACTGAGGAAATATGTACACCTTGTTATCACAGATCCTTCCTCCATCTGCTAACAGCAATGTGTCTCAAACTATAGCAATGTTATTCCTGCAGCAGCATACCAGGCATACGTCACTCTCATCTCCAGGGTCTGAACTCCTCTGGTGAGGTGCAATAAGCCAGAGGTGAATCAGGGTCACTGTAAATACTCTTTGCTTGAGATTAATCTGATATGCTTTTTAGGAAAATATCCTCCGCTTGGGGCAGCATTACACACACCTATTTATACCCACAAGTTAATAAAGGGCTTGGCTCTGGCACTAGTTTGAGACTGGAGCGTCTGCTTCCTTGGGTAAAGATGGGAAGGGCTGATGCCATCAGCCAGATCACCACAGGGCGGCAAAGGTCAGCAGCAGGACCACGGCTTTGTTCCACCACCAGAGGCACCAAGACCCAGCAAAATGGGTACAACTTAGCTGTAAAAAGAAAACCCCAAGGCAGAGCCCAGGGGACCATCAGTCCAGTCCTCTGCCATGTTGTCCCCTCTCCAGGAGCTGGCCAGCAGGGCTCTCCTCCTCACATAGTCCCCAGTCTGAAGGATCTCAGCTATGGGAGACCATCACTCCATGGGGGAGAGGAGAAAGCCCTGCCACTGCCTCTGCAACAGGGGCAGTGTGCTGAGCTTCACATGCGTACCGGTCCCATCGGTCAACTCCCTAGCAAGAGCACCACCACCACTGGCATGTATGTCACAAGGGTCCTTTCCAGCTATAAAATTACCCATGAGACACCAGGGGCAGCAACAGTCTCCCTGTCTGTCATGACACATGGGATTTTGCAGCATGGCAGCAACCTCACACCATGTCGAGGACTGGCTGTCAGTGTCCTGGCCCACAGTGAACACACTGTTTCCCCTCAGTTCAACACCTTTTCTGAGAAGTGTCCCAGCTTCCCCTCCTCCTGCACTGGCTGTGAGGCTTGCCCACTGCAGGATGGGCCGTGCTCCTGGGCCAGGGCTACATCGGGCCACCGTGGCTCCCTATTCCCCAGGGCCGGGCAGGTGCCCTGCAGCTCTGCACACTTCTCCTTGTAGTGCTGGGCATTGCCAGCAAAAGTCTCACAGCGGCTGAGGTTTTCTTCCTGCACGGGGCTGCCCACATTCTCCTCACTTGGCCCCGAGGCTGTTGCTCCCTCCTGAGAGTTTTGGCTAAGGTAGACAACGATGATGTCGCCCTTGAAATTCATTACTTGCCCACTTGAGATAAAGGTGGAGTTACTGTTTCCAGTCACATTTCCTAGGGAAGAAGGGGGGAGAAAAGAAGACAGACATGATTAATATTTTCCCCTCACAAGGTGGACACTTAGTGCAGTGAACCTAATCTGCTGTGGTGGCTTTACTTGTGTCATTATTTTTCCCCCCATGACATGAGGATGCACTTACAATCAATGCCTTCCACCGGACCTTTTCATTATTTCCATTTTTGTCTCCTCAGGACAAAGTCTGTCATATACAGGGAGTCTGTCTGGAAGGCTTGGAAATATTTTCTCTCTGGGAAGCAAGAGAGAGTGGGAGGCTCTCATGTTCCCTGTGCTGCCCAATGCACAGGCTGTATCCAACCTGCCTCTGTCTGCCGTTTGTGATGTCATTATTTCTAATAATGAGATTTATTAAAGTCACAGAAATCACACTGTTTACCAAAGTGGAAACAAAACCCCAATCAATCCTTTCATTTGGGGTAGGTAGCGGGCTTACTGAATAAATACTGAAAGGCTTACCATCAGATCAGAGTCACACAGTGTCCAAATGACATGGAGCTTATATGATTATCTTATATTGCCCTGATCCTCCATGTAGGTACACTCTGGTATTCATCCAGCACCCTCATGGATTTTCCTGGATATATGCCAACTCCAGTAAGGAGACTGAGTCTATATTAGAGTAACCTAACGCAGTTATAGCTTCAGTCAGTCTGTCTGTGGTTAGAGATTTTTTCAGTATAAACTCAATCTTTCTGCCATTTCAAGGAATGGGTGGCTGACTCAAGTGACAGGAGTGGGCTTTGCGAATTAATAAACTCCCCTCAGAGCAGAAAGAAAATATCTGGGAACAAACTTTCAATATCAAACTAACAAACTTGTTAAAGTTTGAAAACTAAAAACAATGAAGAAACCAAGTAAACAAAATCTTCCTGGCCTGTGAATATCTTCCTAAGAAATGTTTTTCCTGTTGCACTTCACTTAATCATTACTTGACTGACCTGATTTTGTGCCTTTCCTCATTACATTCCTTAACATTTCAGACATTCCCCTTTTCACTGCAGCTAAGTGTGGCCCAGCCCAGAAAAATGCTGTTTGCACATCAGCAATGGACACTGGGCTCTAGCTGTGCAGAGTTAGGACCTGTGCCTGCTCATAACTGGATCTGGGTAGCACTTGGGCATCTTTCTAATACACCCTCCTTAAACAATCTTATTTATTTCAGAAGCATACTAGCTTTTTGCTTTCTCAGTGTTGTTGATTAACATGAGGTGTCCATAAGAGTGTTCTCTGCAAGGAGTTTTTCCGTGCTGGTTGTTCTCCCTGTGTTTCATTCAGCTTGGCTGTTTGCCATCAACAAAACTCTTGGGCATAATGGGAGTACAAAAATAACTCACAGGAGGTGCTGTGAAGTTTACCAGTGCTCAGTGTGAGATCAAGAATTTAGAAATATATGTGGCAGTGGGGAGGGAAATAAAAAAAGTCAGATTAACACATTTATAATCTTTAGACGAATGTGGCTGGCAAATCTTCAGTGCTTTCTGAAGACATCATGCTGAAACAAAAGGATATTTGATGCTCCAAAAAAATGGGCACAAGAGCTTCCTAGACTGCACTACTGAGGTTGTTCCAACCTGAAAAGCTTAAGGGACACCTTCAGAGTGAAGGCATCATTCTCTGCAGTGTTTCAGCCTTTTGATCTCTTCAGACTACCTGATGATATTAATTATAATTGTTCACTAAGAACTGGGACAATGCAGGTGAATAATTTTCTCTGAGACACTCTAGGTGGTAAGAACTGTTTTTTGCTGCCAAACCAGGCTGGTTTGGAATCTGGAAGTGAAAGGCTCTGCAAAACTATTCCTTACTGTGAGTCACCTAAGTCTGCCTCACTCATGCTTTGTGCTGTAGCCCCTACACAGGACTTGAAGTGGATGTGAACCGACACTTTATGTTCTGACTGGCTTGTGGGGTTTAAAAGACTGCTTGAATGCTTACCTTGCTCTCCAGTGTGACCCCTACAAGTGGCACCTGTCCAGAGGTTCACTTTGGTCCTCTAGGGTTGTTTCACAGGATGGACAGAGTTTGCCATTTCTGTCATAATTTTAAGTCTTAGGGAACTAAACTCAAAATTTCATGGAGTTTCCTTTTCCTTCCCATTTTTCACTGACCCTCTTTTGTACCCTTCTGTCTTAGCATGACTGTGTGCAAAGCCTGGTGACTTAGTTGCTTTGAGAAGCTTTACAGAAAGTTATTTTACATGCAGTTATTCCATCTGGACATTTCACAAGGCCTGGCAAAATGACCGATGCTGATGTAGCTCCAGGTGCAGCCCCACTGTGGCTGGGGCATTTTGGAGTGGACTCTATGGTTAAACCCTGTCCCAGTCCTCATGCAACTGGCATTGTCAGCAGGGCACAGCCATCCAAGTGGACAGAAAAATTACTCTGCCAGCAAGACACATTAGCTACAAACTAACTAACCCACACTCTGATAGTGCCCACAGCTCAGTCAGCACCTCCCTGCAGTTGTGCCTAAAAAGCAGATTAGGAACACAGCATCTGTGCTCAGGTTTCACCAGATGGCACTGTAGCATGTACATATCTGAAGGCACAGACACAATTAAAATCTCATATAAAGAATTATGCTGCAGAGCTAAGATGGCACTTTCTAGCATGCCACTTAAATTCAAGCTCTCCTGTTTGCTCTGTTGTTCCTTAACATTTTGTCTTTCTCTTTGCATCAGATTTATAAAAAAAAGGAGTACCAAATACAAGTTTGACTTTCTGTTGTACCTCAGGAGTCACCTTCTAACAACAACAAAAAAGATAATCTGTGTTCTTTTTACTCCTGCTGCATTTTTGCACAGACCAGACAGTGAAACTGTGTCAGGATTTCAGGAAACTGAAGCAGCAGAAAGAATTTGTGCTCTTCAGAAGATGAACACTACACACTTTCAGATTCCCATATGGCATGCATGTCAGAGGATGGGCCTTCAAGTGTGTTGTTTTGGGGCTTTGGCAGACTGACAAGAATGTCTTCGTAAGAAAATTTAAGGCCTGACATGGTTTTAAAGAAGGACAACAGCTTACAACTGCTGTGGGTGTTACAGTAATACTTGGATGTCCCATTCAAAACTAAGGTCTCATTATACTTGGCAGTGCATGGATAGAAATAAAAATAGAACATCTGACTTTTAGAGATTATAATCTAAAATTACTAATAACACATGACAGGCAGATTGCAGACTTTTATACTGAAAAAAAAAACTAGAGGAAAGAAGGTTTCATCCAGACAAGGCTCATAACTTCCCTTCTGCTAGTTTTGCTTCAGTGACTTTTTTCCCCTGCTTTCATTTCATGATTTTGATATACTTAATTAATAAATTTGTAAACAGTAAATTGGCATCAGTGTTTCAGATTTGTTTAGGGGACAAAGCACCTGTGTATGGAGAAGCAGTGTCTGTATGAAACTATTTTTATGTGAATGCTCATATCCAATGAAATTAAAATGAAAGAGCTAGAAGCAGAAAATTGTACATAATCTCTTAGACTCAGCTGTGGCCAACAGGTTACAGCTCCAGCTGGAATTTCCCTGACCACTGTATAAAAGTAACTGGAATTAAACCTATTAGCAAAAATGTGCATGCAGACTGTTGAATGGAAAATATCTGTCTGACCATTATCCACCCTTCTTGACTCAGCCTCTAGGTCCTGATATTTTCTTACTTCTAAGTTTTCTGCAAGACCTACACCTGCTAACAGAACTACCTGTCCTCTGCTGTGACAGCCAGAAGATGAGTTCTGCACTGCTGGTTAGATCAGGGCAGGACAATGGTCCCTCACTGGGTTCATACTATTTGCAGAATTCACTACAACCTAAATGGCCTTGGTTTGTATTCAGATTTGTTTTTCAGATGAGCTTTAGGGCAATCAAGTAAAAAGGCATCATTTTATTCTTATCCTAAATCAGATCCTTTGAATACTACTGATCTAGCACCGAGAATAATCCTATACAATGGTGTATGGGTCAAGCCGAATGGGCTTACCAGATGCTGAAGGGAGGTCTGAAGTGCTGCTGTTTGTCCCTGAAGTGCTTCTGTGTGTCCCTGAAGTGCTTCTGTTTGTGTTCTGGAACTTCATGTTGGTACTATCTGAAGATGCATCTTCCAAATCACGATCACTTCCTGAAGTGCTCTGACCAGCAGAGAGAAAATTCAAACCACAGGTGCACTGTGTACAGGAGCCAGTTTCTGGGGAGGAGGAGGTACTGTCAGCTGCAGCAAAATAGGGTTTGCTCCACTTCTGTGAAGACCCCCTGTATGAAATGCCACATCTCACACAGATCTTCTCTGAGTCACAGTCTGTTGCAAAATGATCTGTGTCTTTGTTGCCGGTTTCCTTCAGGCAACTGTAGACATGTTGGCAAGACTTCTGAAGAAGATGGTCCATGGCAATTTGTGCCCCATCTGTGTTGGATGGAGGGTGAAAGCCTTGAGAGACTGGTATGTCCTCTGTGCTCCCAATCCCTGAAAAGCTGTCATTCTCCCCTGCCTCCATTGGTTCTGAAAACGATGACACGGTTTTACTGGTAGTTCGACTTAGTAAAGATAAATAATCAGTGTTATTGAGATCCTTATCCATGTATTCGTCTTCCATGGGAACTGGTGGGAAATGGTAATCATCAGTTTCAGTTCCCACAGAACAATCTGCTGCCTCGCATGGCTCTGTGCTGGGCTTCCTCTCCCTGCAAGGAGCGGGACCACTGTGGCAGCACGAGTTTCCTGGGACTGGAGAGCCAGAGGGGCCCAGGAGACACAAGCCTTCAGAGGTCTGGGGGACAGCAGTATTTGTGATGTTCACAGTAACAAATGCATCTCTGGGATGCTCCTGAAAGAGAAATTCAAAGTTAAAAGGTCTTTAATAAAGAGATCAGCAAAAAGTTACTTTCTAGACAAAGAAGGAAAAGGCAGATCATGGTTCTTCCTCTGTGTAAAGCTGCTGAGGTTGAGCAGCACTGCTGTATTTGAGTCTTGAAGTGTAATTCTATTCTGCTGTGAAACTATGACTAGTGATGCTGGTCTCAGCAGGTGACCTGGTGGCCTGGGGGGCAATAACATTTAATTTTCTAAGAAGACTATTCCTAGTTCTTATGAGGTTACTTAAGAAAAGTTAATAAATCTACAAGAGTTGGTAGCTTCTGCTGTTCCTTATGGACAATCAGAAAGACCCAACTAAATGCTTACTGATTTGTATTAGCCATGTATCTGAAGGGCTGTTGACCTGTGAAGGCCTTACTGGAGACTAAATCTTACATATCAGCAATGATTGCAGAAAGAACCAGGGTTGATTCAGAAGGCCTGAGACAAGCTAGAAAAAAAGAAGTCACACAGACAAGGTTGCATGTTGTCAGTACTTGTCACAGTATGTACGGCCAGACTTCGGGAACGAAGATTTGGGAAGGGCTCTCCCCACGTAGGTGTGCCCTTCCAGCCTGCACAATGGATTTTTTAGGTGAGGCACAGCGTGCACAGAACTGGCCCCACCCTTTAAGTCCTAAGGTTCATTTGCCACGGCCAAGCGAGCTTGGACAGTGACAGTGAAGTCCTTGGGACTGTCACAGCACCCGGTACTGACTGGGGCTGACCCTGCTGACCATCTGAGATCTGATGGGATGGGATGGCAGGGAGGCTTGAACTGCCAGGGGATGGTCCCACTGAGACTCGAACTCAGGTCCTTGGGATTCAGAGTCCAGAGTGCTCTCCTTTACACCATGGGACCGCCCTCACTCGCCACAGTAAAGGATTGGGAAATACTTCAAGGGTCTCCTTCAGTTCATGTAAATTGTGTTTCAAAGACAGGTATTTGGGAACCTTTAATTTTTAGTGTCTGTTTAGCTCTTCCAGGATAGAAGAGAGAGTGTAAATGCTGCCAGCCACTAATTATTGTTGATTCATTCCTCTGTCCCAGAGGATCTGAGTGACTGCCAAGGCAGGAGGTTGCATGAACACTGATGAGACAAAAGAGGAACTGCCTGCTTGAAAAGGTGGGTTTGTTTGATACGAACTTGTTTGGTTTTTTAGCAGTGGAGTTTGACTCTTTCAACTCAGCTAGGCAGAGCTCCTAGAAGGGGTGGTGGGGACAGCATGCACATGAAACAACTCAGTCCATCTCCATGGTGTGAAGCAGGTTGTGCCTATGAACTTGAACCACTGCCACTATCTTGAGTGTTTCAGGATGGGATCTGGTGCTCTTCCAGAGCAAAAGCCTGGCATTCTTGACATTGCCCCAAATCCAGGTTTCTTGCCTGTGAACACTCTGGTATGTAACAAGGGGCAAACTCAGCTGAAGCTTTCCCTGCTCTTCGGATTCAGAGAGACTTACTCCTAGGCAGTCTCAGGTGTTCAGCAACCAGTGGGCTCATGTTTAACTTCCTCCTCATAAATATTTAACTATCAGAGAGACCTTTATCTCTGTTAAAACTGTCTGAAACCAGAGAGCAGGTCCAGAAGCTATTTGTAAACAGTGATTTCACATGCCTCACATTTACAGAAAACCAGACTGAAAAAGCCAAACCTATGAGCACTATTTGAGGAACTCAAAACTTGTTTTCTAGCCAAACATTATCATGCTTCAGAAGGGGTGTCAGGAGTGTCATGAGCAAAACATAAAACAAAGAGAAAATGCCAGCGTCTTTGACTTTACCTTTTTTCCTTTTATTTGGCTGCACACTTCATTAGCCCAGTTCTGTAGATCTGCTGTAGGGAAAACAAAAAATGTAGCTGTAACATATAGCAGGCACTGAAGTTAACCACAGGCCTAAACACCCACAGTCATTCAAAATCTGCAACACCATAAGAAATAAAAACAGCAAGCCTGTTTTTACTGACTGTTCCAGTGTCTCAGTATTAGTCTAGCTGAGGATTCATTGTAACTGAAACAGGGATATATTTCTGTGGAACAAATGTTTCAAAACTCCTAAAATAGACCACGGCTAAACTGTGTTCCACATCAAATGGGGTTTCTTTCCTGGTCATATGTCACACCAAGCTATGACTGGCCCAACAGCAGCCAGCCTGCAGTGGTATGGTCTATTTCAAGAGAAGTCACATGGATGGCCCAAAGGCCCTTCCCAGACAGGAGTGAGAAGCCTGGAGAAGAGGGTAAGCCACTGAAACCACAGGATGGCAGGCTCAAAAATAGCATATTCTACTTAATCAGGGTATGCTTAACGGGCAAATTAATTCCAATTTCCTTGGAGTATCTCCCAAGGAAAAGCTTTAAGTCCAAAATGCTTTATGGTAACTGCCACTTACGAGTTAGCAATTTTGGTTTTCTGTTTGCACATTCAGGAGACTTTGTAGGGCTCAGGTCTCACATTCATATGAAGCTTACAGTGGTTTGTATGTCTGAAGATAGATCAGCTTTGTAGTCAGTGCCAGTTCCCAGCAATGACTTTGTTCCTCTGATGTTAAGTCTGCACATTTACCACCAGTACCCGCTCACAAGCAGGCAGAGCTTCCTCTGGAGCCTGCAATTCTCCCAGGCTCAGGTTAGCAGGATTCACCATGCAAAGGCAATGAGGGACTGTCATTGCAGAGAAGCACAGCAATAGAAATGTCAAAGAAGTTGCATTCCCCTCTAACCTGTTCTGCATTTTAAGTATTTGGTTTGTGAGAAGAGTCATCACTTCCTCCAGCCTATCCCAGAAATTCCAGATTTAGCACAACCCATGTTTAGTGTGGCAGAGGCAGCCTATTTCTAAAACAAAGGCTGAAATATACTTTACAAGGAGGACTTCTGTCTTCCCTTCCACTGCTCCCAAAACATTTAATAAATTGGGAAAGGAGATGATAGTAAGCTTTCTATGTTTAGGGGGAAATAAAAAAAAAATGAACAGAGCAATAGAAGGTATGCCCTTCATTAAGGAGACCCAGGGCTTAACATAGCATTGAATAAAAGTATTTCCACTCTATTAATAATAAACTCAGTACCCCACTGCTATCCAGTATGCCTTTGCTAGAATTTTTCTACTTTTTTCTACTTTTACTATTTATGCTTTTTCCTTATAGTATTTTTTCCATATCTTACCAAAATGTCAGCCACCAGCTAAAAACATTGCCTCCATCATCAAATACATATCAGGTCTTTGTCTTGAAATCCATATTTTAATCTGTCCAGATGTAGGTTTTTGGGTAGGAGGGAAAGTAAGAGGAAGAAGACAGGAAGTACTGAAAACACCTATGTCTGTCCCTGCTTCCCTTTGGCCAAGGGGTCTGCTGTGCCATGGGGTGTAAAGCAGCCATGCTGCCCTGAAAGCCCTTGCCCTCAGCCCTCCTCCTTCCACACTGTGGTCACGTCCACCCCAAGGTGGCCTCCCCATGGGTCAGCGTAACACACTGTAATATGCTGCCTGCCTAGAGGAAAGGAATTGGAAG
Organism: Hafferia zeledoni; assembly: GCA_035583235.1. Classification (NCBI taxonomy): domain Eukaryota; kingdom Metazoa; phylum Chordata; class Aves; order Passeriformes; family Thamnophilidae; genus Hafferia; species Hafferia zeledoni. The sequence continues at coordinate 67,729,232 of JAWWEV010000083.1, forward strand.
CTTGGCCTTGAACGAGGTAAAATATATCCATATGGACATCCATGGAGATAGCATAAAACTTCCAGTATAACTCCTGAGCTTTTTAACCTAGTGGTTACCCATGAAATCAGAGCACACAGAGAGCAGCCACAGCTGTCACATTTATGAATATTATTAGCTATCACATACCTGTTAGCTTTTTTCCCTTATTCTTGTAGTATACGATGAAAATGACAACGCCAATTAGGGTCACAAAAAACAAGATGACAATCAACATGTATAAGATCCTGTTTGTTCCTGAAGGATGTAAAAAGATTGTGCCATCAATATGCAGCTTGGACTCTGCATTATGACAAACTTTGCTCATTTTATCTGCTTTCTATGGGAGAGGTTTTTTGTTTCCTTCCTATTTGATTTTTAGTTTCTGTAATAAGAATAGCTCCCTTACTGAAGGTACCTGGTACCAAGACATTTCCATAAAAACCAGGGCCTTGGTGTCTTAGAGAGGTGTGATTTGGCCACGCTCCCCTGAATGTTACCCTGCAAGCTGCCAGTAGACCACAGGCTGTCCTTAATCTCACTCAGGGGACAGAAGACATACATCTCATGGAGACTATAGAATTCAGCTGGAAAATTTTATCTTAGGTTATGATGCATCACTGCATGCCAGGCAAGCAGCCTACCTGGTACCATATCCACACTGGAGAAGGGAATGGGCAGTAGGTAAGAAGGGATATGTGAGAGAGACTCAGCTGAGACTGTATTCACTGCTATAAAATAAGCATGGAGACAAGCTGCTGGTCTTCATACAAATAATGTGTGTATGGAGATCAGCAGGCTGAAAAAATGAATGAGCTGTACATGTGATGGAGGTCATGGGCGTAACAGCAATGCTGCTTGCCATGCAGTTTTAGTGGGAGGTGTAAAACTCAGCTTAGGAGTGGACGTAGGCCCTAGAGCTCCCAGGCTTAAAGTAATTTTTAAAGGTGGGGTTTTCCGAGTGCCCTGTCTTGGTCTACAACTGCTCTCCCTAGAGTCACCTACAATGGGAATGGATTTAAGCCAGCCAAAACCCCTAGTAATCACATTCCTCCTCCTCCCTGCTACTGTCAGACAAATCTGTACAAGGACACGTACCATCTTCCGATGGCTCAGGCATTGTCTGTTCTGCACAAACTGCGTCAGACTTGTCAGTCCCGGGCACAATTTCTGCCAGTCCTAAAGCTGTACAGCTAAAAAAGAAAGACAAAGAGGCTACATTCTCAAGAGGAAGCTTGTTGTGAGTTCTACACTTAGGCAGAGCAGTACTTTCTGTTGTAACGTACAACGTTTCTCCACCATTAAGAACATCAGATATTTTCTTTAGATGTGCCAGCTGAGCAGCTCCATTGTTACTGCTCTCTCCTGCTGTCTTCTAAGGAGAATTCAAGCTTCAGCATGAGGATGTTTCCACCACTGCACAGCCAACAGAGATGCTCTGTGTACTCTGCAGGCAGTCTGGAACACTCCACTGAGAAATGCTGTCACCCAAGCTTCAAGCTTCTCCCTGCCTTCTGGCTGGCATGGTCCTCTTACAAGATACAGGGACTTACTTGGTCCAGGATTTACACTCATCGGTGGATGAAAAGACCTTTGAGAAGTAGCCTCTGGGACATGGTATACACATTGTGTCCTTGTCCTGTTGCACTAAAGGAAGAAAAATTTCATAGCTGAGTTTCTGTGAGCTCCTTTCAAGCGAGAAGGTGACTATGCTCTCCATCCTCCTACTCCATCCTCCCACAACCCTCCTGAAAGCTTTCCTGAAGAGTGGACCTCAGGTTGCATTAGAGCAGCAATGACAGTCACATGTCAGCAGCAAAAAGCCCCTTGTCTCACCTGAGCACTTCTCTACATGATCAAAATGAGAAATGACCAGGAGGCATTTGCAGTTTTTGTAAAATAACACACAGCTGTTACATTCTTCCCCTATTAATTCCCTCATGTTGATGCTATGACACAGACAATGGCGCTGACTGGTATTGTCACTTCTATGAAGCCACAGTAAACAAAATGCTGTATCGGGATTTGCTAGGCTGGAAAAAACAGCAATTGTGCTCTAAGCCCATGCAGCACTTCTTCCTCCATTACTCTATTATGTGCTGATTTTTGGGGTTCCTTAGACTTGGTGCAGTCATTTCCAGTGTTCACTCTGAACTTTACTGTGTATTTTCCACCCACAAAACAACTGCGTTTTGTTTTCAATCAGACTTAAGAGTAAATAAAATGCCTGTAATGTTTTCATTTTTGGCCATACAAAACAGAATGCAGGCTAAAACAGACTATGTGTGCTATCTGAAAGATGTTAATCACTTTTAACTTGCTTATAACATTAAAAAAAAGACAAAGAAAAGTCATTGGATAAAAACAGATTGCAAATCCAGCCTCAGGGACAGCCCTCCAAGGAGTGCTTCTCTGAATACTGGAGCAATGCATAACCTAGTGGCTTACAGTCAGACACCTCAGCAAACATTAGAAACGTACTGAACACCTTGCAACTACTGCCATGTCCATGCCATATTTAAACTATAGAGGTAGAAGCCTTGAAAATGTAAATAGTCCAGGAGGACTATACACAGTAGTAATGACAATGCAGATATGGATCTTCTGTTGACAGTCATCTGAGAGTCTAAAGCAACCTCTTTAATATCACAACCCACACAATGCTGGCCTCATCCAATAGGCCTGAGCTGGACATTCCACTTCGCACCTGCCCTTTCTGTACTCTTACCAGGAGGCTTGACTCCGAGTCCTGGAGCACACATGGTATTTCGCTGACAGCAGTCACAGTCTTCATCCCAGTGGTAGCCCACTGTACAAGCACACTGCCGTTGGAATGTGCTGTTCCCTGGGTTTACTTCTCTCAAAGCTTTCCCTAAAAGAGAAAGCAGATGGGAGTAAAAATATCTCTAATAACAAGCCTCAAGTTTCTGAGCCTCCTGCTCTACCTACTTGCTTTGCTTGAATGCAAAACTACTCGTATTAGAGGAAATCGTGTCTTTTAGGAAGTATGGGAGACCCTCAATCAGCATGGTGGTCCTCACCAATTGCACTCCTGAACAATATTTTTCCTGTAGCTGTTGTAGAAAATAAATGTAGCTTTTTTCAAGGTTGAGACAAACACATTAGGGGAAGTGAATACATAGTATGCTGAGCAAAACGACAACCTTCAAGACCAACTCACATGGTCCCAGTGAAGACAACCACTATCAGCAGCACAGAAACTAAGGTTATGGTACTCAGCACAGAATCTTTGCAGTCTGGGGACCTCCCTTTCCACCAGGCTCTTCTGCAAGCCCAGCCTCCAAGTGCTAGGCACCTGAACAAAGCGACTTCCCTAGATCCACTTTCCCATCTTCAGCCCTCATTGGTTTGGATTAAAGGTTCTGCAGTATGACCAGCTCACCTTGATCACATATTTTATGTAGTAAGCATTTATCTTCTTCATTCCAGACATCCATATACTCATTTGGGCCACATGGCTGGCACACGCTATCAGAAGTAGCAGTGCATCTAGCAGACAAATACGTCCCTGTGATTGAGAAAAGGACAAGTAGGTCACCTGGAAGTTGCACAAAGCTGTCTAAGGAGTTTAGGGGGAAAATAACCGGTTGGACTAACACTGATGTACCACTGTGGACAATCATTTCTTCCCACACCTTTACATTTTGTCGTTCTGGCTCCTATTTAGTGTAGCACTGAAACATTTGTGATGGCCTGGGAGCAGTCCTACCTATGTGCATGAGAATCAAGCTGCTTTCTGACTCCCACAGTGGTTAAGTGCTATCCCAAGAAAATAGCTGCTGTGGCTTTTGCTGAGGCCAGCAGGACCACTCCTGCACTAGAAGGCACTCATAAGTCTAAAATCATGCACCTGTGAGAGTATGCCAACAGATCAGCAGAGTCTCAAGAGCCAGCCACCTCACTGACCCACAGAGTAGTTTCTAGTGAGCTTTTCAGCTATCCAGCTGGTACAGCCCAGTCAGTGTTTACATACCTGGCTCACACTTTGTGCAGCACTGTCCAGAGTATTCATAGTGTTGTTCGCTTTCACATGGTGGAGTGATTTGTAGTGACAACTGGAGCAGAGAAGGAAAGAGATGACATGAGAACCAATATACCTGGAGAGCTTCAGACCTACCTACTCACAGTGTTGGCAGAGGGAAGAAAAACATTTCTTCTGTATAGACTTTTTGATAGCAGTAAAGTTACCCAACATTTATGATTTCAAAGGTGCTTTGTAGGCATATGTACTTCATGCTGTATGCACAGGGACTTGGAATAGAGCCAAGTGACAAATAAATAATGCATCTTGCAATTTGTCATGAACCTTTGGCCTGTTACATAATGCTTTCTTACAGTACTCTATTATGTGAAATCTACAACTTTAAAATAATCGTAAAGAAAAAAAATATGGCATAGAGATACTTCTGTAGTGTCTTCCACAGAAATTACCTCATATCAAGACCTGGGCAACTGACAGTTTCAATGTAGAGCATTAAGCAAAATAGCAAGGTAAATGATTTATACTCCCAAAAAGAAGAAGTACTTAGCTTCCTGCTGGAATCCACAATACTCCTGACTAGTCCCAGCAAATACTGAACTTGACTTTGGCAGCTTTTTATGCCTCTCACTGTGTCTTGCAGAGGTGGTCTCATAGAAGTGAGGCAGCCATCCAGAAAGGTGATCCAATTAAGCCAATAGCTTTCTGTGCTTGAACAAACCAAACCCAAAAATAACAACCCTCACAAACCACCTGAAAATGGCACATGAGAGGGCATCTAGGTAGCAGTGTTGCCTCTGGCCCTCATGGGCTTTTGCATCCCCTCCCTGCCTGTACACACTAAGGTCCCACCTGCAGCCCAGGTCCCTCAGCCAGGCTTCAGGGCATGGCTTGTGCTGGGGATCCTGGCCAGCCAAGCACTGTGCCCAGCCTCTCACTGCCCCTGCTTTGGCTGCCCAGACTCCTCCAGGCAAACTCAACACCTTGCAACCAATTGTTAATCTTGCAATAAATAAGGTGATTCAAAATCTAGCCCATAGCAAGGAATCTCATTATTGGATACAGTTGTTAAAATCTCAATTAGCTGGAGAAAGCTATAATAAAGCTCTTACTGCTGGTTAAAGGGAGCATTTGTGATCTAATAGCACATAACAGCCCTGTGCCTACTGATACTGGTTTCCATTCCTCTGCTTAGCGTTCTCCCCTTGTCTCCTCCAAGTCTTTACACCTCCTCTCTCCTCCTTTCCTAATTTAAGCAATAGAGCAATCTCTTCAAAAAGGAATTAGTTTCCCATAAGCACCTTGTCCTCTTCTAATGCTGGGAAGGGTCATGTAAATTAAAGATGACTTTAAAAGGTTGAAGTTTTTCTTTGAAACACCACCTTTTGGCTTGGAGTTTGAGCCATGGGTTGGTGCATGATTTGTGTTTATCAAAACTGCTCTAGGTGTGTCTGAAACAGAAAAAGTAGCACAAGTCAAAGGTCTTGAGTTTTTATATTTTTAAAAATATAATTACAACAATCCCAGGTCAAATAAAAAGTTTAGTCTTGCAAGAAATCTTCTGTTGTCTCATAATTTCCTTCTCTGTTCCTTTGCATTCAGTAGCAGTACCCTTCTCAGGATTAGGTTATGCATTTTTGGAACAAACATTGCATTCCCTATTTACACAGCACATAGTAATGGTCAGCTCTGGCGAGGCAAGAGGCAATCTAGGAAAAAAAAAGCCAGGTCAGCCTGGCAGTTGAACAGTGATACCACTCAGTGTCCCAGCAGAAATGGTGATAACACTCCTGTACTTGAAACAGCTCTATTTCTGTAATGCGCTTCAGGTGTCATCTGCTAAAACACTGGGCTGGTCAGCACGGGGTTGAGGTGACGCTGTGGGACCAAGCAGCAGAGCAACTCGTCTTGAGCAACTGACTGCCAAGTCAGCCATGCAAAAGGGTAACAAAAATGATGAGATAAAAAGCAAGTGACTGGACCTGCTGTTGGTCACAGAATGTTCTCTTCTTCCTCACTTGCTCCAGTTTAATAGTTCGTCTTTTACAAAAAGACTAAAAAGTTACTGAAGTATCAAATAAGGTAAAGTAATCCTTTTTAGGGAGGGATATGCAAATCTGCTAAATAGCATTCAGCTAAAGGGTCTAGAGCAATTTCTGAGAATCACAGCTCTTCCTGAAGAGAAGCAGCAGGGCCCTGGTGCCAAGGCAAAGGGAGCTGAGTAATTGCTTGGATGCCTTTTGGAAATCGTTTAGTACCCCCATGCTTTATCATATAATGAGGGCTACTGTTATGGTATAGCTCACAGCTGCAGCTGCATAAATCTATGCTCGATGTCAATAAGCAGTCTCTTCTATGTCCATGTCCTCCCGTTTCTCACTCAAGCCAATGCAGTCACAGAGCTGCAATATTCCCTCTGCTGATTTATGCCCAATGGCATAAAGACAAGGCTTCGGGCATCCATGTGCCAACCTCCAGGTGAGCCCAGTCTACTTGTGAAGGTGAGGGATTTTGGTATGGACTGCCTAGACCTGCTGATCATGAAAGCTGGGGGAAGAGAGGACAGGAAGGGAAACCAAAACAACCTGGAGTTTTCTTGGGGTGGGAGCCAAACTCCAGCCTGTTTGCTAACACAGTCCCCTCGATGTCGGGCTATCCTTTGTTTATCCTTCTGCCAGGGGGCTGTGCGTGTCTGTCCCAAACTGTACATCAGCTTCCTGTGGGGGCTGAGAAGTGCTCATGCTGTTGGCAGCACCATGACCTCACACTTCACCATCACCAGCACATTCCCGCCAATGTGCCCTTCTGAGATGGGGAAGTGCAATTCATTTTGCAGATGAGGAACTTGCACTCAGAGGCCAGCTGGCTTTACAGAGGTGACAGGAAACAAAACCAAGTCTCCCAAGACCCAAGTTCACTCTGTAACCCCTGGAACATCCTTCCTCTCATTGGATGCTGGCCTGTGGGTCAGAGTGACTTGGACACCATCAACCTCTTACCTAGAGACAGAACAGGCCTCAGTGAATAAGAACCTCCTCTGAAGTGCTTAAAATGAGACAAACCCCAGCCTGGTCATTCTTTTAATGGTCTTGCTATTGATGAAGCTGCCCATTAAATCCCACCACCGTGCACAAACAAGGGCTTCAAAGAGGTTTAGGTATCCTGGTAAATCAATGTCACTTCAAAAGTGTGCAAAGCACACAGATTTGCACCAGTTCCTAAGAAAGAGGCAGCTTTCCTGTTTAACATTACCTCAGAACAAGTATATCTGACAGGGAAATAGTCCAGCAATAAAAAGGCAAACCTCCTCCAGGCTTGGTGGATCCAGTCCAATAAAGCACATTAACACCTCTTTACCTTTAAGCACATGAGTAGCACAATTGACTTCATTGGAAAAACAGGCATTCCCATGTCAAGGTTTGCAGAAAGACTGTATTTTGTTGTCGAGCTGCAGGCAGCCTTTTCTGCTTTGGTTTTTCTTGCTATTTGTTGAAAAGGACGCTAAGCAAGAGTGTGCTTGTGCTTTTAGGGCTGGAGAACATTGATGACAGTGCTAAAAAGCACCACTGTGCTACTCGGACCTCAAAAAAAACACAGGCACAGGTGCTTCTAAAGGTGGAACCAACCACATTCAGATTCCTGTCCTCAGGCTTAAGGAAGTATTTATTCTTTGTGCTGTTGAGCAATCAGCGAGCAGCAGAAGCTGTGTGTCATGGATGCTAAAATTACTTTTCTCACTCCTCACATTTCAGAAAAGATAGTTGCATGGGCCTCTTTCCCTTAAAAGAAAAAATCTGGAAGAACAAGGTTGGGGGTTTCCACAGTCTTTTTCCCATGACACTTCTGAACAAGAACAAGAGGCCTCAATGAGGATTGCTCATTAGTGATAATCTGGGTTTGGCAAAAACTGAGATGCAACAAGACACATTAGGGGGTAACTGTATTTTAAGATGACACCTTCCTGCTCAGTGCAGTTGTTTCTGGACAGTATTCAAACCATCTGTCATTTCATTGAGCAAAGCACATTTTTTTCTCCATTTATTATTACAGCATCAAAGTACCTGTGGGAGAGACAATTATGCTCTGTCCTGCCTTGCACACATAGTTTGCTCTTTATACTTTGGAGCCTAAGTTTACTCAAACCACTTGATTTTGAGGTCTTTAGACTTACGTGCTGTAGAACTAAAAAATTCCTGTGGCTTTAGAGCAAAGACTTTATTTGCCTTTATCAGGCAGACTGAGCAAACTTTGAGCAACATTTCCTGAACTGAAGTAGCCCCTGCAAGCACAGCACCCTGGTATCCAGCTAAGACGGCCTCTGCAGGTGTCTGCTGTTGCTTCTTCAAATATGAGCCACTGCCTCTCTTCTCACAGGTACCGACTCTGTGTCTGCAGCCTCAGAGCTTCCTACCTGATTTGGCTCAGCAGTATCACTGACCAAACTCCAGATTTCTCCAGCCCATCACCAGTTATAGAGGTTTGCCTAAAAAACTATTTAAGAATGGTTCTTGATGGGTGCAGCTCTGTGGCTGGTGCTGCCAGGCACCCTACTGAGGCACACAACAGTAATGTGCATAATGAACAACTCTGGAAAATTTTAAAATTCTGGCTTTACAGGAGGAATGAGGAGTCCTACATTAAAGACTTAACTGTAATCACATTGAATGCGAGAGTTCCTTCATGGACAGCCTTCACTGTTGATAAAAATTAACTCAAAGCAGTACACAAGTTACAGCTTTGCAATTCCAGTTATTCACTGGCAGGCCTGTAATTCATCACAAAAATCTTATATTGTGAATGAAATGCTTTTGGTGATGTCAACTTTCCAGTGACCAGTAAACCACATGACAGGACTATCACCACATGGTATAACAGAGCCGGGAAATGGCAACAGCTAAAACTAAATATTATTTCACTCTTAAAAAGAGGCTCTTGAAACCCTGCTAAAGCCTGAATACCTACTAAAGAGTCCAGAAAGAGTGTGAAGGATAAAACCAACAATGAAGAGGCCAAGAGAAAACTGTGCAACCAGGACATGGGCAAATAGTGACAAAAGTCACCACTATACACTTTGCCCCTCTGTTTTAGCACACAGGAAAAAGCACACACCTGAGCAACTGGTGCTGCTCTGCCGATGGGAAGGACCATTCACCAATTTCCAACCCACCAGAGCTATTTCTAGCCAGAAGGCTACGTGAAGGAGAAGTGCTGCACTGACCACTCTTGCGGCAGGGGGTTGGGGGTAAGGCAGACAGGAAACTCAGGTATATTAGATGGCAAATGACGGATGTGGGAGATGGCAGGGCTGAAATGGCTACTGACTGACCCTGTGAATCAGCCAACTTGCTTCTGTGGACTGAAGACTTGCCATCACGTGTACAACATTTGTCATTCAGAGACAAAGTCACCTTCACACAACAGCCAGAGCAGTACACACAACATTTTCACTGACTGGGCAGTCAGTAGTGCCTGCATGTTGCACACTTTAATCTATGTTCCTCTACTGCCACAGCAATTCAAAGACTAACAACGACTAGGTAGAATATTTTGAAGATGGAGAGTAAGAACCTAAAAGTTAACCAAACTGAAATATTTAACAAAAAGTCTTGACAGCAAGACAAACAGTCCATAACAAGCAGAAATAAAGACTGCAGAATAATGGCATTATTGAAGCCAATACCTAGGTGCACTTGTGACAAGGCCTGCAAAGGCAACTCTCTTCTAGATTAAACAGGTGCAACTGCAGTGCTCCAAAGGAAAGTTCAGCAGCCTCACGGCTCCAGGTACAGTCTCAATGACTCACCATGAGTAACTCTACACCCATTCATGCTTAATTAAAATAATAAAAAAGACACTAAAGACATACTGATTTAGGAGAAGCATGCTCCTCTCTCTTGCATTTTAGTTCAGCACATCATTTTTCTTTGTTTCATCAACTGAAGTTGAGACTTAACATGACCACGAGAGATTTCTTGGGTTGGATGCCAAATTAGGAGTTTAATGGGGACTTTCTATGCTTAATATCTGTACGTTTATCTACCCTTTCTTTCTAGCATGCCCACAGAGTGGGCCACAATGTATTAATCTCTTACGGTGTGAGGTGAGAACCTGTTGGTACAGAAAAATGAAAGGTGAGCAATTCAGATCTATATGGACCCTGTGAGACTAGAGCAGCTACCAGCTAAGAATAAACAAGGTCATAGTTGCTGTTGACTGGTAAAGGAGAAATCACTCCCTGGGAGTTCTCAGCAACTCCCCAGAAGTTTCTCATGAGAACTCTTCAAGCTTCCCGCAGGACCCCAGAGATGTACCTGAAAACAATCAGGATGAGTTCATCAAAACATTGGACTTGTGAGATATGGATTATAACCAATTAGAATTTGTAGTTTGATGGTGTGAGGTTCAATTTAGCCAATAGAACATACCCTTAACCCTATATAAACCGTGTGCAGTGTGCAATAAAGGGTCTTTCACCATAAGCCTTAAAGGCTTGTTGAGTGAAGTCTTTTTCCTCCACAGAAGATTGTTTACTTTAAGAACCCATAATCCTAGCTGAGCTGCAGGGGAGAATGAGAAAACTTGTAGAGAAGAGGGGAAGCTTGCTTTGTCTGCCTGATTCTCTGCTTTGGCTTCCTTATTCTGGATCTTAGCATTGCCCATGGAACAAATACTGAATATTCTGCAGGCAGAAACATGAAGGACAGTGGCAGGGCTGCAGCCCTTCAGAAGACAGCTGTATAGAGGGATGTAATCTGTAACACCCACATGCTGTCCTGCTTTGGTGTGAGTTAGAGTAAGGATTGCATGATCATATCTGCACCGTCTCCATCATGAAGGATCTGCCACCTTTATTAAAGGGCTCAGGACTCAGCTGAGAATTGATTAATCCACTCTTTGGGTGTCATTACAAGGTATCAGCTCTGCCGGTGACTGTGGGCCAGTCAAGTCAGTGGGAATATTCGTCCCTGATCTGAAGAGGCTCTGGCTTGTTTCCATAAGCAGCCTGTTTGACTACATGTGGTATTGCAGGGGAGAGGTTTTTTCCCTGTGAGATCAGATTCAAGGAACTATCACTTCCTTGCTACTGAACAATGAAAAATTACTGAAGGACATGCTGCTCATAAGGCAGAACTATTTGTTGTCGCAAAATAACATGCTCAAAATAGACTTCCTTGTGTGATACATAAGCAAGTTTTAGGACTTCATATGAACTTAGTGGCACATTTTTCCCTTTCTGTATTTCTGCATTCCTGATTAATGGGTTGCCTAACAAAACTCCATAGTATTTTTATTTCCATACAAGACTTCTTTTTTTTTTTTACCTCTACTTTGACCACCGACTAAATATATTCTGCACCCATCTGCAGTCACAAATGTTCTTTGTCATTCTTGAACAGACCCTATATACTTGTTCTTTCTTTTGGAGGAGCCACAAAGTGGTGAGGGTGAATGACCTCATTTTTTTCCCCTCCTGGACTAATTGGCTCTTGCAGGGTGGTTTAAACTGGAAAGCTTGGCTATTTTACCTAAACATAGCCTTTCCTGTTCGATTTTATCTAGATTTTAAGAGGGGGGCAGCCAGAGGGTTATGCAGAGCTCAGAGGCAGCTCCAGGTCTCAGCTCTCTGCCTGCCCACTGGGTTGCTATCCTCTGCCACAGCCCCTGCTCCAGCCTCTCCTTCAAGGACATTGAGGGGAGGCACCATGAACACATTTGGGCAAGTGGTGTGGGGAATGTGCCTCTGCTATGGGGATGCTGGTGGGGTCGTGGGCAGAAACGGACCCAGAGAACACGGGTGAGGGTTGGATGCTGCAGCCACGCAATGGCATCCAGCCAGGGCAAAGCATCCACTCCCTTCCCAGGCCTGCGCAGGCAGACCTCCCTGTGACTTTGGTGTGAAAAGGATGGGGTGTTATCCTGTGGTGATTAATGACTCTTTGGCTTCATTTGCAGCCATGACATCCCAAGCGCTGCACAACCACCAAAGCCAAGCCTTTGGCCCTGAGAACTCACACCCTGCAAAGGCAAACAGAAACGGGAACCATGGGAAGCACTGTGCAGAGCAGCTCAGGTATGAGACAAAAACCAGGATGTCCTGGAGTGCCAGAGTGATGTTAGCAACATCACTCCTCTTGTGCAGTGCTGAACCCTCCACAGGGCACCCCACTGCAAATGTGATAGCACACTGTGGTGACACACAGACAATACAAAAATCAGGAAACCTGTATCTCCCCAGTGCCAAAGCATCACACCAAATCTCACTCCTATGGGGCAGAGACAGCAGCAGGCTGCCCTGAGCGCCTGTGCAGCCTACAGAGCCGTGTTCCCACCTGCAACCCACCTTGCAACTTCCAGCCATGGCTGCTTGTGGAGTTTTTCTTTTACTACATGAACTTTGGACCATTTTCAAAGGGTAAATCATAAAAAGTGGCAAGTTCCTGCAGGCTGGCTATTGTGTTGTACAAAGCAAGGCCTACCCAAGTCCAGAGTGCAATCTGGTTACACATCACTTAATTTTTATATTGCATTTATAACACACAAATATTTGGCTTTGCGCTTTGCATTGGCAATAATGAGCCATTGTCAGAGCAGCTGGTTCTCTGTGCAAGCAACGCCAACCAAGGCATCCTTAAACCAGGGGTGTGTGGCTGCAGCGGAAGCCAGTGCCACCTGGCAAGTTGAGTTTCCATGGAAAGGAAGGAAACAATCTGTACAAGTCCCATGGCTGCAGTGGAGGTCATGATAAACCAGCCATTGCTGTTTTTCTCCTCCCCACTGCTCTCCTCTAGTAAGCTCAACCAGCACCCAGAGCCACCATCTCCTCCAAGTGTCCAGCAGCCTTCACACTGCTGAACAGCCCCTGGCAGCATGGGCCACAGGATTAAAGGAGGTCTGGATTCTTGTGGTCACAGCACGTGGTGTCAGGAACCCTCCTGGCCCTGGTCACCACAAAGACTTCCTGGAGACCTGGGCAGGGAGAAGCAGTAGGACAGCCTTGCAGCAAGGGTTACCTTTTCAGTGCATCTGTGCATGTACCTGGTATAGGAGGGTCTTTCACCACTGTGACTCCAAGAGACAGATGATAAACACAGCAAAGTGACTCAGATTTGACTCATCCAAATAGAGTTAAGGTATAAATGCCAGAGGGCACCACTTCGAGGCTTCCATGATTTCCTACACTGTGGTTATGCACACATCCCTTTTACCATACTGGCTCTTGCAGAGCTGTCAAATTACATCCCACCTTTTTAAGCTTGAGAGCAATAGACAGTAACAGGGAATAGAAACAGATCCTTAGGGCCGCAGTTAATGTCTCTGCTTGACCTGCTTTTTTTTTTCTTCTAGCACAGTATTAAGAAAGCCCTGTGCCCTACATGACATCAGTCAGTACCCTCAAGATGTCTGATAAGCTTTGAATTCTACTGAACTGTGAAATGTGGTAAAGATTTGGTTCAGTCCTGTTGGTGGGAAAGAAGAAATTACATCAGGCAGACGATGCTTAACATAAAAAAGGAAGCAGGAGAGGTTTCTTGTATTATGGACTGAAGCAGTTTTATATTCCTTTCATATGAGATGCTGTAAGATCTTTCACATATTCTGGGGAAAACTACAAAGAATTAAAAACTTGTCAGTGCCCCTCATAGGAACCATTCCCACAAGGGAATTTTGAGAAGTGAACTAACTGAAATACAGCAGCTTTGAAGCCCACACTGTAAGCAACAGAATAAATCCAGGAGTTTAGATTAGATATTGCAGGGGTTCAGCTCTACTGAATGGTTCCTTTGGCCCTGATCATAGCACTAATAATGGACACAATACAGTATAGTCACCATTACATTCCCCCCCCCATTATACAAAACTACATTTTAGGAAATTAAAATACGTATTTTGGCCAAAATTTTTCTATATTACAAAGAATTCCAGATGCTTGCAATGAATACACATTCCGTATAAAGTAAATAGTACAGAGCAGTGGAAGAACCCATCTCATTGCCAAAAAAGGGGAGGAGAATCTTCAGTCAATTGCTCAAAATCACAGACTCTAACTCCTATCTGATTGACAGTAACACTGATGGTCTTCACTGGTGTTAAGCAAGGAAAGAGGTGTGACTATTCTGTACAAAAAACCTGAGCAGATCATGCCTCAGAAAGAAAACACGTCCGACAGGAGCCCCAAACAAATGACTGGGAAAGATTATCTGGTGGCTCAAGCACAAGATAATCAGGAGGGTGGAGCGCTGCTCCCAGAGTTCTGCTCCACGCTTGCTGTGTGACCTACAGCAAGTCATGAATTCTCTGTTCTCGTTTCCTCTCTGGTGAAAATTATGACTGATGATCATGTCTATTCTCAGCAGAATTATGACTGAGTACTCATTAACTCACATTTTCAAGTCTCTCTCATTCTTTGCAGGGAATACATTGCAACTACCACTGTCCTAGCACAATCCCAGTATATTATTGAGTCTAAACCAACACGTGGATAAGAAAAACCTCAGCCCTACCACGTGTATTTTCACAATTCGTTCCATCAGAAAATTGCACTCCTCTAAGAAATCACTGTTCAAATCAGTCAAAGAAGAACCTGAAAGGCTGGCTGGCAGCAGCACCCCTTCAGGCTTGCCTTGCTTTCACATTCTTGACTTGTAGGTTCTGCTCACTAGTGCAGGCAGGATATTAACATGTTCTTTGGCATATTATGGCTTATCCTTACACTACAGCTTTCCTGGAGCCTCCTACGATCTTGTACTGCTACTTCTCCAAAGCACTGGCTATGGAAAGTTGCACCCTGTACCACCACTTAGAATTAAGCACGTGTTGGATACAGTGGAAAGACTTTACACATCAGCCCCAAATAAATACAAGTTCCTGGTTTTATGTCCTGTGAATGGCTATGAATCAAGAGGTGAGAAATAATGAGGAGCTCCTCCTGGTTTCTACATGCTGGGAGCTACAGCATGGAAATCCAAATTTCCAAGGTTTGGTCAAGAGCTTAGCAGGTTCCAGGCAATGAGCAGATTCCAAAGGGAAAAACTGCACTAAACCCAAATGGCTCCAGAGGAAGCAAGCATGTAATGGTTAGTGACCTGAAGCAAAGGTGCAAAGAACAATGAGGTCCGCTCCTCCTGCTGCACTGACTGCAGTCCTGAACACCAGGACAGGAAAAAAGAGACGCAGCATACCGAGGAACAGGACACCTGAAAGCTATGACGTAAAAATCACTTTTGAAATTTGCAGGCTCATTCATATACATGTGGAGAATACCTGGAAAACAGCAATTTAAGAGAAGCATAAGAACAAGGGTAGAAAAAATGAAATATATGTTTTCGAGGGGAAAAAAAGGCCTATGTGGTTTTAGGCAACATATTTAGGACTAGGGATCCAGTGGAAAGGCTCACAGGACTATGTGGTCAGACATTAAATTGTAAGCTGTAGACAGCAGAGGGTTTTTTGTTTTGGTTTGGGTTTTTAATCTTTTTCTTGAAGTTGCACCTGCTCTCAGGGAACCCAGCCATGGCCCAGTTACAGCACTATGTTGAGGGAAGCACATAACAAGAATAATGAGACACAGAGAAATACTAGAAGTTCAGATGAAAGAAATACAAATGGTAGTGAGGCTGCCAAACACTGATTAATGGAGGAAATAAAGTATAGACAGCATGGGATTTGTAAACAGCCTGCCAGTCTAGAAGGATCTAAATAACCTAAAGAGAGAGGAATCATTTTTAAGCCGCATAATCCGAAAAAGCAAAGCAAGATTCTGCAAATTTAAATCTCTGGAGGAAACCCGATGTGTGCCATTTACAAGGCCCAGCTAGAGCTGGCCGCAGAAAATGGCCTTTCCGAAAACAGGGCAAGACCAGCAGCGATCCCAGCTGCGCGAAGCTGCAACAAGAACACGCTCTGTTTGCAAACAACGGCAGAGCCAAACCTCGCTCAGATTCCTCCCCTTCAGAGGAAAGGCCTTGCCCTTTCGGGGCAGCTGACCTGAGATTGGGGTTTGGCTCTATCATGAGCAGTACGTGAACTTCCAGCGAGTTAACGCAGCCGGTCTGTGCCTCAGTCTCTCTCTCACCGTGGCCCCGAGGTCACAACGCCGTCCCATCCCCGGGGTCGCCCGCGGGGTGCCAGTTTTCGGGACAGCCGGATGGTGAGAGCACCAGGGGCAGGCACTGCACCCCCGGGGGGCGGCTGAAAAGCTCCATCTGCGCTGGGAAGACCGTCCGCGCTCGTCCCACGTATGTGGGACAGACATGCTCACGCTCTCTCGAATAAATCTGTTCGGTAGGGTGGAGTCTGCCTTATTTTTACTCAACATGCAAATTATATCCCTCAACAACCTCATTGCAAATATTTTCTGGTTTCTCACACCCTGTCCTGGGCAGAAGCAGGATCCCTGTAGATCCTCTGGCTTCCTTTGGAATTTTGGGGTTTGGACTACTTTGACTTTAAAGAAGCGAGAGAAGCTTGTGAGACGGAGTGAGTTGCTGGGATAAAAACAAAACCAAACCAACAACAACTACAGGGCAAAAGAGGCAGGCGAAGCTGTTCTGCTTACCCGCTCTGCCAGGACCGGAGGCGCAGGACGCCGTCTCCTCCGAGCAAGGGGAGAAACAAAACCCCTCTCCGACACCCACCTTCCCCCTCCGCAGCCTTACCTGTTTGCCAGCGGCAGCGAGGCTAAGGAGAAAGAGCCAGCAGCCTGACGGGACGGGCATGTCTGGGTGTCCGTCTCTGCCTCCTCCTGTGGCTCCTTTTCCTGCCACCGAAGAGAAACTAGATCCTTCCAGCCAAGCCCCCGCGCCCCGGCAGCAGAGCGAGGCACATTTGAGCTAACTACTTCTCTTTCTTCCTTTCCTTCCTCTCAGCTACACGAGGGGACAAGAGAGAAGAAGAAAAAAAAAAAAAAAAAAGGCGCCTGGCTGTAGTTCCCACAGCATTTCCTCAGACTTGACATGCAGGTTTTTTTCCCCCGACTTTTTGTCCCTCCCTTTCCTTTCTCCACCCCTTTTTACAAGAAGTTTAGTCACCATATCCACGTCCCTCCTCCTGCCGATGCCGACAGCTTTCCCGGTCGGTCCTTCGCAGCAGAGCCATCCATCTACCTGCCCCGGACCCTGCTCTGCGCCCTCCCGGTCCAGCCCTACTGTTACCCAGCACTTTCCCTCGCTGTGCATCTACCCTGGAATTGCTGCCTTCTCCTCACCACCCCTGGATATTGCCTGGCACTGTCAGAGGACATCTCGGGCCTCTGGCAGCCTGCCTCTTAACTCCCTGACCGCCCTGACACAACCACCCTCCTGCTGGCACCTGTGCCCAGCACTGAGGAGAGCCTGTCCCATTCCATATCCCATCTCTGTGCCCATGCAGTAACCCTGTGCGTGCCGGCCTTGGCGTTCTGGCACAGCTTGAGGCTCCTCCCTATCCGTGTACTTTGGCTGAGGTGGGAGTTGGTGGATGTGATTGCTGCCAGAGGGGAAGAAAAGCGGAAGATATACTTGGGAGCTTTCCCAGAACACTCCACACAGTGTATGGGATCAGTCCCTGGGACCTGGCCTCTTGAGCCCCAGAACAGATTCCATTGCCACCGCCACCAACCCTCCAGCAACCGTCTCACCTGGTAGAAGAGCAGCTGCAGCTGGTGGTGTGCTGGGAAAAGCTTGCGACGCCCCTTATCTCACCAGGGGAGCAGAAGTCCTCCGTGGTGGGGAAGGACAGGGCAGCACTGATTTACAGGGGCTAGGATCCAGCAGAGCTGACTGTTTCAATACAAAACCTTTCTTGCTGCCTTGTGCTCACATGACCTGAAATAATCTGGGAGCATGATTATGATTTAGGCAAAGAAGGAAGTTTTTCTTTCACTTATGTATTTAGATTTAACCCTTGACCAGGAAAAAAACCTCCACCTATTTATAAGTTTCTCTCTGTTTTCAAATAAATACATTCAAACACAAAAGGTAAAGACAATATTAAAAAAACATCCTTCCTCTGTGGTGCTGTGGTCTGATTTCTGCTCAGAGGAGCGATACACTCAGGCCAGAAAAGGCTGCTGGATTTCTCTCCTGTAGCAAAATGAAGCTATGACCTTCACTTCACCTCTGCATCGTTTCCAGGGGCCATAAAGCTTTCTAAAACTTCCTAAAGTTCCTTTCAATGCTTGACAGACTCAATGTCCTCTGCAAGTGTTAGGCTCTGCCCGATCTGTGCTCAAGCAGGTCTTGGTGCTCACATTTCTTTGCCTGGTCTCTGACACGATGTGGCTGTTTGGGCATTGGTGACCCCTACATGAGTCTGATGCTCCACAGTGGGCTGTGAGGCAAAACAACACTGCATGATGTGCCTGGCTTAGGTCCAGTGGCTGCTCCTGATGCCCTCGTTCTCCTGGAGCTGAATGGGCAAGGATCATGCTGATGGGTTTTAACAAGCCATAGAGCTTGCAATTGCAGCATCAGAGCACTGTCAGCTTGCCAGAACAGTTGGGAGTCTCAGCACACTAGGGCTGGACATGCTACAACTGTGGTACTGAACAGAAATTGAGTTGGGAGTGAGGGGTAGGAGGGATTGCCACAGCACCCAGCTTCTCTGATAGGCAACAAATGCAAAGCCAGCTTCAGTGGGGGCTTTGTAAGGTAAGGCCTGATATGGGGTAAGGGGCATGCCCAGCTGCTGGAAGTGGTGTTATTGCCTGTTGGACCCAGAGAGAGCCAAGTGAGACAGAGGACAACAGTGGGGGGTGATCCTTCTGCCAGAGCCACATCCAGGCATGTGTGAAAACTTACAGCCTGGTGCCAACCAGAATATTTTAAAATGTTTGTGTTTATGGTAGAAGGAAATGTTGTTGGTGTTTTTTTTAAAAACAGAACAGTCTGTTAAGTCTCTTCCCCTTTTCACATTTAGCACAACACAGAAGCTGTGTTTATTTACCAGCTGCTCATTGTGACCACAGATTTACAAGAGCAAACTCACACTCTCGTGAGCAGTTAGATGTGTTACCGGCCCACTAGGAAGGTGTCAAGTAAAGGCTTTGAAGGCATTGAGTAAAAGCCAAGCCCCGTACATCTCAGAGGAGCTCCAGACTGCTCAGTATTGCACATCAGCTTGAGTACTTTTGCATTCTCACTGATCCTGCTTGCAGTATTTCTTGTTTGGGCTCAAGTTTCTCTCATTTTCTACCACTATGTGAAAACAGCCTCTTTTTGAAAGCTCAGACATTTTCCTCCAAGTTAAATTTTATGTTTCTGAGCCAAAACCCACAGAAGCCACTACTGGGTGCTTTGCAGTCTTAATTATGTTAGAAACTAAAATGTGAATGCTATAAAATATGAACTAGGGATGTATAGCACTGTCAATTCATATTTAACACATATATCATTCTATGTACCACAAATAAAAACTAAAAATTTACACCAAAACCTGTTTGTCAGCCTTTTCTAGAAACGATGGTTTTTTTCCTAATACAGAACCTTAGTTTTTCAGCTACCTTTGCAAAGCCTTCAGGAAGCTGTTATTAAAGAAGAGAGATGGAAAGCCACGTGCAGCCTCAGAGATGCGACAGAATCCGAATAATCAAGATCAATTGTTTTTCTTTCACTGCATGACACAAAGGTTGGTTGGGGATTCAGGCTCTGGACTAAATACAAGCTTGGTGAATGTGAGTACCTGCCTCTCAGCAGGTGAGTGAGGAAGCCAGTGCATGTCCAAAGTTAGAGTTATTGGAAAGACCCCTCTAAATCAGGGGGATGCTGTGGGGGATCGTGGATCACAGCGCAGCTTCTGGAGTACCATGCACAGAGTCTGTCATGGGTCCAGGGAGAAAGATTGCCTCCCACTGCCTTATCATCTGCCACAGAGAGGGACCTCTACTATGTGATACAGCATGTCGAACTTTCAACACTACGTCAGAGAAAAAAAATGATAGAAAAATATCTGCACATTTTAGCACGGGGGGCTATAGCTTTATTTGAGAACTCTAGCTATTAAAACAAATACATTTTAAAAATACAAATCTATTATTTAAAAAACCCCATACACAAACCCATGCAGTCAACTTGAAACTATTTTCTTCCTGTGAAAGGCAAGTTTTCATGGCAGACTATTGCCCAGTCTCCTTGAAATTTTCAAATCCACAAATATCTTTCATGGTAGAGCAACTATAATAAAGCACCTTAGTTGCAGTGGTATGGTTTACACAACACACCTTTTACAATCCCATAAAAATGTAGCAGTGGTAAATACATGTCAAAAACCTCAAGTCTGCAGCATTCAAAACAAAAAAGCTCAAAATCAACCACCATTAGTATGCCGAATATTTGACATATGTGCAAGCAGACACTGAGGTTATCACCAGCCACTGTGGCAATAACAATACTTCTGGAAGGAAATACAGAGTCATGGTGAATTTTTAACTTTGAATATTTGTTCATGTTTATAAGAGATAGCTGATGACCTCCAAGACTTGAGTCATATGTTCATCCTTACAACAAGAGCAATACTGGCACAGAACTGAGGAGCTTGCTCTGTCCAGGATACACCTCAAGTTCTCTCCAGCCTGGGGATGAGTCTTTAAGGCTGGCAAAAACCCACCAGTCCCTCAACAGCAGGACTGAGACCTGAACTCCTTTGCAACACCCCATTACTAGCTCCACAGGGCTACCCTGTCATTTTATCCAACAGCACACTTAATGATCTTGAACTTCTTTGAAAGCTCACCAGCATATTGAGATGATTCATACTTAAATCAATAGAGTGCATTCATCTGTTAGCAAAGGATCAAATCTAAATGAACTCTTACTACTGCCTATTAAATGCTATGGCTGCTTCTTCCCCGTCACCACTTCCCCCTTCACTTGCACAATATTTAAAGGGAAGGTGCAACATGCCTGACAGAGCAACACACACATGATCCCACAAGGCACATGCTTTGCTACACGCACTTCAGCAGGACTGTCATACTGCCTCCACCCCCAAGTGAAGCTGAAGGGGTCTCTCAGATGGTGGCAGAAATCTCTGTGAAAGTGCACGGCAAAGAGCAGCAACACAAGACCACAGTCAATAATTCTGGGAATGGTAATATTCATATACACAGCAAACAGCCCTGTTTGTACTTATCTGCCTCTTTGGGATAGCAAAGTTGGAGAGTACAGTACAGACCAGCCTGACATATGATGACTGAGGGACACGGTGACAAGCACGTGCAACACTATTGCTGGGAAAGGAACCAGGCAGACCATGCCACAGTGTTGGCCCTTTACATGAACTGGTGAGTCACCTTTTCAAGTCACTGACACTTACAGAACTGCTCATGCTTGAAGTTTCTAGTAAAAAGAAGTTTCAATGTAAGGAAGTCCTTCATCCCATTGGAAATGTAATGGATGTTCAAGCTCAGCACGTAGTACAGAGGCCTCCAAAGGCACAGAGTGTTTACCACAGACTTGCCTGTCAGGAACCCAACAAGCAGAATCCTCTT
Organism: Hafferia zeledoni; assembly: GCA_035583235.1. Classification (NCBI taxonomy): domain Eukaryota; kingdom Metazoa; phylum Chordata; class Aves; order Passeriformes; family Thamnophilidae; genus Hafferia; species Hafferia zeledoni. Next base: position 67,750,714 of record JAWWEV010000083.1, read on the forward strand.
TTCCTATAGCTTACCTATACAGATGATATCTGACCAGCATTAAACCTAAAGACACACCTTAGAAACAACTTCTCTGGAAAAATGACTACTCATTCATGGTTACTCATCAAGATTAGTTAACATACAATATATTAACATACACCACTAACATCCAGGACCTGAGCAGCCTCTTATTCAACAACCACACTCCTCTGTGCCTTTATTGACCACTTTCATGGACTAACTCAGATTAGCTACATATCCCAACTGTATTTTCTAGGAAAATTAGCTAAATGCACTCAGAAAAACACCAAACCAGTTTCCTTGAAGTTTTGTTGCCTGCAATCCCATAATTCATCAGCATTTACAGCTGAGGCAGGAAATTCTGTGATTCCACCCTGGATCAGTGCCATGCCAATCAGCTTGCTGTATCAGCTCATCAGTGACTTCCTGTTTCATGAACATTTGCTGGTGCTTTGTGGTTTACTGAAATATTAACATCAGTATGTTCCACATGGGAAATCACTTAAGATATTTTGAATTCATGATACCCACCTTTATAAATGCACCGACTCCTGGAACATGGAGCCATTTGCACTGTCACAAGAGAGAGAATAGAAATATTCCACATTTCTGCTTTTTTACACCTTTTTGAATCACCTTATCATCCACATGTAGCAATGAATTCCCACAATTTATTACAAGAAATCCTCCTTGTTCTTTACAACACGTTTTTAATGGATTTTTTTTCTTTCAGTCCATCAGCTTCCACAGTTGCTCTAGTCCTGAATCCATTCAAATACTGCTTTTAATTCTTCTAACCAAAGTAAACTTTTATATACAGCAATAGCAGCATTCTTTTTCTTCTTGGTGTGCAAAGGCAGTGGGAAAAGTGACAGAAGACTGAGCAGCTTTTCTTAAAGACCTCCCTTTATTCACCTTGGTTAGAAGACAGGAAAAGAGTAATTTGCCTAATTTGTCATTTTAGAAAACAATCTCTTTCAGAACAAAATATAGGCATAATATCAGTCAGCCTTATCTTTAATACTTAAATCACAAACAGTCATTCAGGCAGCCAGGTACCTTCAGCCCACTGATCACCTTCACTTGAGAACCCAAGAGTCAATATTTTAAATAAAGAAACTAAGATTCTGAAATTTCACTAGGAGCAGCACGAGACCTTCAACATATTTCCTATTTCAAGCCAACAAGTTGAAGTTCAGGCAACGCCACTAAAGCCAACATTGTGTTTTTTTACAGAATCTTTATTCAGGCAAAGCCATGTGCAGTTGAAGATAACACTTTGGGGGTAGATTGCTTTCCATGCTGCATAGCCAACAGCATTTTTTTAACAAAGCATTTTCTCCCAAAAGGTTCACATAACTTGTTTTCAATAGTAACAGGAGAGGGGAAAAAAGTTAATTTAAAATATTCTGGTAGTTCTTTTCTTTAAAGAGGTCTCTCTTTTCTTTCCCAATTCTGAATGCTACAGAGGGGGAAAAAAAAATCCCCCCAAACCCTACACAGAACAACTTCTTGCATTGAAAAATCTATCAATATCTGTCAAACTAATAAACATTTTAAAAAACTCCAGCAACCAACATATAGTAACAGAAACTGAACTTTAGGAGGCAAAACTGCTGAAGAGAATCTACATTTTAAGTTTGTTGCCTAGACAATAATTTTTTTCTCCTCAGAGGTTCATGTGCTGGTCTTCCTGAGATCCTCACTCAAATGCCTACAACAGGTACGAAGTAGAACGCTAATGAGCAAAAGCTACATTTTGCAAGGGGCTGGAGAGACTGGACCTAGCTAGGTAAAGAGGCTGTGTTTATACTAACAAATTACAGAGTCTTATCTCATAATCATCCACAGTTAAACTGCTGTCACAGTTTTTTGTGTTGTGCTGATTAGAATGTTTTCCAAACACTGAACGAAATTCAGTTTAGGTCAACAGCAACTCTCACAGCCTTGCTTTTAAAAGTAGATGTTTAACCATAAAGCAGTCATTTCGGTCTCATTACTACAAAGCTGTCTCTGGGACTGCAACTGCTGGAACAGACAGAAAAGAGGAGAGAAAAAGAAAAAACACAAAAGAAAAATCTGTGGCAGGGGAGACAGAAGAGAGGAGGAGAAAATGGCAGTAAAACCACATGTCTAGAAGCCAGGCACACAAAGATAGGAAATTCAGCAAGGTCAGTGCTCTGCAAAAAGAGTTAAGACTAAAGAAATTATACACATTATACCTCTCTGCTGTAAAGCCCTTTTGATGCAATAATCTTTTTCAGAGAAGACTAGAAGAAACAAGATAAGGCAGGTATACAAAACTTTTTATTGACAACAGAACAATAGAGAGGAACATCACCACTTCCCATTCAACAGGAATGTCTCCATTTCACAGTCAGTCTGCTAAAAGTATACTTTCATGGTAACAAGCAACACAAAGGCATGGAGCTGTCTGTAACCTCAAGAAAAATGTTTCCTTAATGCACTGTAAAGGGACTGACTGTGTGTAGGTGTGCAGGCCCTATCACAACACAAACATGGCAGGCAACAGCATATGCAGAGCCAACAGGCACAGACACGAAGCAGTCAGAAACCTCAAGTTATCTCCATTTTTTCCATCTAAGAGCAATACCTGATGTACTATTCTGTCCATGTTCTGTTTCAGAAGTGAATACTTTATTCCCTCACTCCTTCAGCTTCCCCTGTCCTCACAGGTGTTAATACTTCTGTGTCAGAGAACGCCTGAGCTTTTATATTTTGCTATCTCATACCAGTTTATGCATGCACTTGAGTTTACTTTCAGAAGCTTACATTGACATAAAAAAGGGCGGGGGAAAAAAAAGTGCTGCAAAAGAAGAAAAGGATTTAGTTGTTAATGCTTCTTTGCTAACAAAAATATTTGGTAGTTGCTGAATATACTCCTTGTAATGTCGTTTTCAAAAAGTATGTATGCAGTCTACTTGACATTTTAAAGAAACTGCATATCAAACACTCTCAACATAATTTCAGATACTCCAGAACTAAATTTGAACCACAATTCATTCTATAAAACAAAATATCTTTATTTTAATTTTCACAGTACACAGAACTGCACACTGAGTGCAAGGTGAAAGCTGTCTCTCTCCTGTATTAAGCTTCCTCTGCCTGCAGAAGTGTACTGGGGACCCTGTGTAGTAGCTTATACATTTACTAACGTTTATTAATTTATCATATTTTTCCTTTACCTAATGAATGTGCCTCTGGATGTGTAGACTGGTTGTTAAAGTGCTTTAAAATAAAACAAAAAACCCAACGAAAGAAAACATCCCTTTAAAAAACCACAATAGATGTGAGAATTTTATCTGAGGGACTTTGTACAGCATTTACAATGTCAGCATAAAGCATCTGAAACATGAGCATTCCCTGCAGATTGATGCAGTGCAAGCAGTCTCATACATTAGATACTGCAATTCCTCTGGATTCAAATGCACAATACTTACAAAAACAATCCTAGAAGCACAGACAAATGCTGGTGGCTCTTCCTCTTCTTTTTAGAAACATAATTAAAAAATCTGCGTTACTCTCTCATACTTTAAATACATAAGTAATCTCCACTGTTATTACTTCATGACAATTACTTCAAATTTACATTATTTTAAGTACCGTCAGAATAGCTCCATGTATAATACAGATATTTGCTGATATCCTGTCAGAAAATAAAAAAACCAAAACCTTCCACTGTATAAAAAAAATTACACTGGAAAGACAAGAACACAGAACAGGGACTTGGTACAGACTATGATTTCAGTTTTATATCAACCACAGTTAACCCAAAATTAACAGATACACAGCGATATTCAAAAGCAGTGCAAATATCTTTGGAGGTTAGAATAAAATTATACTACAAGAACATAAGACAGAAGAAATTAAAAGGCAAGTACTTCAAGTACAGGAACCAGTCTCTGTGATGTCCATCTTAGTGTTAGCTGGGAGCATCTTTTCCCATCTTACTTCTTCCTCTGGAACACATTAGCCAACATTGCACCTGATGTAGTCAGCTGGCCCATTTTGTTCAAAAACTTGGTCTTTGTATCTTCACTCACCAGACTCGCTGCAATTGACATCGAGCTAGGAAAGTAAAAAATTTAGTGACGTGAGACTACAAAGAAAAAAGAACATTATGCCATTATTCATTAAACAATGAAAGTGTCTTTGCATTTTAGAGGTTTTAACAAAAAAGACCAGTCAATCCATAAAGAATTGAAAAATCATCATCACCTAGTGCAAATATACACTGTATATTGATTTTAATGTCCTCACAGTGCTTGTGAAAATGCTAAAATATTGTTGTGCATGCTACTCTTTAGTACCTTTGAATGTCACCACATTAGCATTTGTTACCTATTTGGGACTTGCTCTAGACAAGAATCTCTGTGAAGGATTGGCTTCATCTTCTCACCAGAAATGTCAGTCCTTATGCTTATTTAGTATAACAGTACTAGTTCAGACACGGACCTACCTAGCCCAAGTATCCTGCCTCCAACAGTGACCATTAGCAGACATGTACAGAAGAGTAAAAGCAAGGAGCACAAAACACTGACCTATTGTCTTAATTTTCAACTGTCATTTTCCAAGCATTTCCACCTGAGCAGAGCTTAAAACTGGTTGTGGATTGTCAATCTAGTAACTCCCAACAAATCTTTATTTTACATTACTTGGTCAGCTTTCCTTTGATCTCCTTGTAATGGTCTTGTAAACTCCACCCTGAGTTGTACTGGGTCAGCCCCTCACTGAGAAAGGAGCGTTCTCCTGGTTGCTGTGAACATGGCTCCTACTACCTGTGTGGATGTTCCTACTTCATACATATTAGATAAGGCAGTGGAGAGTCCACAAGTTTGCCACAAACTGGACTGGAAGGAGCAACCCAATCAAGGCCCAAGCTACAACATACTGCAACTTTGAATAACATGTTAAGAAATGATTCCAATGCTGTGAAATTCAGATTTTTTAAAAAAAATTTACAACATAATCAGTGAGCTCAGCTTCAGACACAGATATATAACTGTTTAGCATAGTAGGAGTAATCTGTCCCAAGACAGAACAAAGCTATGATAGCAGGAATATTAATAAATAATCCATATTTGCCATATTTGTAGCTAAAATTGCAAAAATTTTCCAGCATTAAACAAAACATTTCCAATTAATTTCTCCCTTGTGAGCTCAGCATGGACTGTGCATTTCAAAATTATACCAAGATCACAAAAATCTGTCTTACTGGCACAAGCCAGATTCCAGGAACTGACTTTTCAGTCTGCAAGGTTATAAACAGTTCTATTAGACACACTTGCATCAAGGCAGGTCAAGTTGAAGTTTACCCTGAACTGCTTAAACAGAACTATAATGATTTCTTCAAAGGCAGCAGGGGTGCACTCAGTACTTTTTCCCATTTCATACCACAAAAAAAAAGGTGCTTAGTGATAAAGAATTCTGGTTCTTTCTAAAGTACCTTAAAAACAAAAGGGAAGCTTCTTATTAAAGCTATACTGTGGATTTACAGATAGTTTAATTATAAACTTTTAAAGTGAAATATTTCTTTCATACACAACCACATTGCCAGACATCTTTGGCTTGATTATACAACTCAAGTCAACTAATGAATCACCTATTTCCAGCTGATAAAACTTAGCAGGTAAATTACTGCTACTGTAAGATGGATGTCTTATGCAATTTCCTTTGATTTCATGATAAAGCAAGGGCATATAAATTATGCAAGTAACAGTTTATACTCTCTATCAGCTGGTTAAGGACAAGAAGCCATCCCTAATGCATTCCAGAGTTGTATGTAACTAGGAAAAATTATTTGGGAAATACTGTACATTCCAAGTATTAGCAGCACTAAGAAAATAAAACTGCTCACTTCAGAAAAGAAAGCCTTTCAGCTGGTGACAAACCTGTTTTTTTAAACAAACTGTGCTTTCATTATTCTAATGATACTGAATAAGTTTGAGGAAACTGAGGAAATGTTCAATTCACTTTCAAAACAGTTGTGGGAGGTATCAGCCATCTGATGTCACACAGTAAAAATTACCTACTGGAGTGTCTAGAAGTTCATGTTTTCTAATACTATGTTACCGAAAATAAAAATATAATCCACAGCACTCAGAATACTTAAAAGTTTAAATATGCCCCCTAAATACTCCTATTACTATGCAAATTGAACATTTAAACATAGCAATAAAAATAATATGAAATCCTGTAATTTGACCCTCACAACTTTAAAAAGTAATCAAGAGAACCCAACAATGGGCCCTACAGAGAAGTCCCTGCATTTATTCATTATTTGAACACCAAAAAAACCCCCAACTTACTACATCAAATTTTTGACCGGTGTCTAGCTTAATTACATGTTACACAGAGTTCTGCCTGTTTTATGGAGAAGCTCTAGGCCAAAACAAACATTCATGCTGGGCACTTTATAAAAATCAGTTTGTAACATAAGTTGTTAGCCATGAATGAAATACCATGTTAATTGCTAAAGAAAATAGTTAACAAAAGTGGCTATCCAATATTTAAAAGTGCAAACTTTAATCTTCTTAAAAAACTTTGACTCTATATTATTTGACAAACCTTTTCTAACAGCAAAGGGAAAGGACTGGATAACCAACAGTATCTCATGATTGCTTTCACATCCATTTTTATTTCTGTGCATGCATTCCCATGCTGTTAACAAAACTCAGTAATTTATAGCCCAGTTGCATTTAAATCCTTTGTCAAATATATGTGTCACTGAAATTAGGAACTGAAAGTAGCAAGGGCTTAGCAAAAAAACCAGGAGGTGTTTACGTATATGTAATTTCCTCAGTGGTAAAATGTTTCTTGTTAATTTTGTACCCTAAAAGATTGTGACCATAGTCTGATTTTGAATAAGAAAAGGAAAGGCTAATTAAAGAACAAAGGAACACAATGCAAAGACTTATCCTTTTCAAATCTTAGTTTTCAGTAGTTGCATCCTAAAAGAAAATATATTACATGTTGTATCAGGTTTGCATTTATCCGTTTCTGCAATGGCATAATAGACTAACTGTGATTCCAAAGTGTTCACTACTAGTAATCCCTGAAATATTTTATTTGGTGCATGACAGACTGATGCTTTTTCCACACCACATTTCTTCTGTTCAATTCTTGTACACCTTTTCTATTTCGTTCATTCTCAACTACCAGATGATTCCAGGACTACGTTTGAGCTCTTTCAAGAAGTAAATTCTATCCATTTGTTACACATATGGAAGCACGACATGAACAAGCTTCAGTAATTGTCTCAACTCCCATGGCAAAGTACTGGGATTGAGGACAGATTCCCTTTAGAGATACCTACCATTTCTTCTCAAACTTTTCCTGGCAACACTGCTGTGGATTTATTAAGTTATATAATAACCCATGAGAAGTTACCTGCCAGGATGCCATTCCAAGCAACAAGTAGGCAAAAGAGCACATTACAACTCATCATACTGACACTAAGCTTTCCAAATCTCCATGTCTAACATGGGTCTGTTAGTTCCTTTTGTTACCAGAAGACTCACACCAGTAGGTCAGTTTATACTCTGGAGAAACTATTCTTGTGTATAGTAGTCACTGGCAAGCAAGGACAGTAGCCTGGAACAAGCCATTCCCAGGACCAGAACAATTCCCTCAGCCTGCAGGCTGCCATCTCTCCATGGGTGGCAAGGTTATGTATCGCATACATTGCTCTAAGCACCTCGGCCAGGTACTCCCTGCTTTCTCAGGTTCAGGGCAGAAATTTAAATACTGCTTTAAATGTAAGAATAAAGTAACACAGGAAAACAAGAACATCATTGCTGTGATACAAATAAAAATTTGTTGTCCTGCGTTTTACAGTGGAGACAGAAACAAGCACAAACTGTGTCAGAGTTCCTAAAATCTGTTTTCAAATACAGAATATGTCAGTATGGGATTTATGGTCATAAACCTTGGACACCATTATGGAATACACCCTGCAGAACATTAGGCACATAAAAAAACGGAAGTGGAAGTCTTACCCTTGAGGTTCTTGGACGGTCTTGTTTTCCACTTTCTGTTCACACTCTTTTATCATGGAACTCAAAATAACCTAAGACACATAAGGAAGAGAGACAGATACATGACATTTGACATTTTTCCTTTTACATTAGCACTTCTTATGAAATCCATCCTGCAACTAATTCTGACATGAGCAAACAGTTTGAAAAGTGTTCTGCAGTTATCTGATGCCTTGTGGCTAGAAACAAAAATGTTTAAAATACCTTAAGGAAGAAAATGTTTTTGAAACAGTTACAGCACTTTCAGACTCCCTCCTGTTTTCCCTGGCTTTTTAAAGTAAACTCACATCTGTGACACACCATACCTTCACGAACATTATGCTTGAAAGAAAAAGCAAGGAAAGGAAAAAGAAGTGTGATGGCATCCTTAGACAACATCTTAATGGAAAGGAAGTGCTAAAGCAAAATTATTATCATTCCACTGGTGTCTTCCAGGGTTCCTATGAATCATGCCTTTTTTTCCTTTATTTAAACAATTCCAATGTTAAAGGTTTCTGTGAAATATTTAAGACTGAAAACACCTCCACACAGACATTTTCCAAAAATAAAGGGACAACTATATAACTCCCTGCCCTGCTCACACAGTACTGTTTTAACACATTAAGAGAAAAGCACTTGAAACACTTAGGCAAAATAGTTATGCAAATGTGCAAAATGCAAAATGTGAAGCTATACATATACATATATATATGTGTATATATGTATGTGTACATATATATACGCACACACACACTGCATAAATGGAAACTTCCCCTGCTCACAGCTCAGGAGAAAGCTAAACGATTTTTTTTGAGATACTACATTTAAAATCTCAAAGCTACAAGGAATTAAAATTAGTAGTGTCTTACCAAACCTGAAGATATACAATAAAAACCCCCTAATTTCAATCTCCAAAATACAGATCAATCACTAATGGTTACTACCAATTGGTAACTGTTCTTAAATGTACTTGTATACATTAAAAAGCTGGTTTCTGTCAAGTTCTGCAGATCTGTGCCACTGCTCACTCTATTTCTCCAGAAGTACTACTCCAGCATTTGAAGCATTTCAGGTGGCAGGTGTTATATACTCTCAAATGTTTCAGAGAACAGCATTCAAAGAGAACTAGAACTCTTACTGCTAAATCTGCTGTCCTTCATTTGCCTAAAATAGTATACAAGTATTTAAACTCAAGAGTACAGAGATGCAAAAGAAATACACTCAGAATTTCAGTGAAAAAGCAAATTTTTGTTCTGTATCAAAACCCCCTAAAATTTATAAGCACAGCAGCCACAATTTTGGTTACTTAGCATTTCTACATGTGGACTAGAGCTTTGCTACATTATTGCACATCTGTCTGAATCCAGGTGTTTCAAATACCAACATTATGAAGCCTTGATCAAAGGGGAGAAAAATTCATCAAGGACTTAGAATCATTTCAATAACAGGATGGAGTTCCCACTCATTGCACAGCCCCTTCTAAGAAGGTTGTTTTAATTCTTGGATGAAGTTGAGCAATTCTTTCCTCTTCCCCAAATTAATTTATCTGAAACTTCAGGGTGAAACAGAGGAAAGATATAAATATAATATCATATAGCAATTCGACACTATGGCTTTGCACATACTGCTCAGACCAGTTCCCTTGGGTTCTCTTTGTTTGGTCACAGGACTGATTATAAAATCATTTAGACCTCTTTGAAAAGAGAGATGTTAGAGCTGTAACTCTGTATTTAGAGACATTTAAGAGATATAATATGCCTAAGTATTATAAACAATACTGCATTATATGGACTAAATATTTTTATGAAGTACTGACTATATCTCACTATCATGCAACTTAAAATTCAGTTATTTTGAAAAGAAAAAGAAGGCACATGGAGAAGGGGGGAAGAAAGGACTTGACATAGAAGTACCGATGCTGGTAAATGTTTCTTTTAAAGATAAGAAGGTCTGGTCTAAACGCCCAACTTACACTTGCTTATGTGAAAGAAAGGAAAGCAGGTATCAGGGCTAAGTGGTAAATGCTCCCTGACAGGATCACAAGCCAATTTCACAAAAGTTGCCTTTCCAAGATAAGCATAAACTCTGTACTGATGTCTGAGCTGTTAAAGCTCAGGCTCTGTAAATGAGAAAGTGTATTTTTGTAAGTCAGGTACCATTTGAATCATAAATAACACCACAGTAAGAGAAATACTAAGAAAAGGGTTAATGCTGTTTATGTAAATGTCTATTTGAGACAGCAAATGGCATTTATTTCAGTAGACATAACTTTAAGACAGAAGGCTTCCAAGACAGATACTAGAACTAACTGGGCCTCAAAGCCTATATCATGGTGACTACAAGCATCCTGTTGTAGCAAGGGGCCGATCAAGCACCAGATTTCCATTTCTACAGTAAAAGCTGTAGTGAGTTTTCTAACCCACTGGAGCAGGAGTACATATTTTTAATGTTATACTTCTCTCCAGCTAAAAAAATAAAGCACTTGGCATCATGCCTGAAGCCACTTAATCACAGTGATGCAAAATGTGGTAATGGAGGATTGAGAGCTGTCTTTCCTTTTTCATTTTTTATTCCTATTCAAGTCCTCAGTTCCTTCGGTGACTTACAAGACTCAAACTCAAATAAGCTCTTTTGTTCTAATACAGGGCATCTTGTGAACTGACAATGCCCTTAAACCTTAGAAGTTGCATTAACTACAAAAATGAAGTCAGCAATATTTCCATCAGTTATCCAATTAGTGAAAGAAAATGAAACTTTTGTCTACTGCAGCTTTCAGATACATTCTTAAGACTTCACAAACTACAATACATCTCCCAGCTCTCTCTGAACATAGTATCTATCACTGCTACATCTCCTCCAGTGCTGCCTGTGGCAAAGAAGCACAATTCTGTTGCCCTTGACTGATGATCAGGTCACTACTGTTCCTTCTGACTCAGCCTTCCAAAGTCTTTCCTTTTCAGTCAGAAAGTTCCTCAAATAATAATATAGAGAAAATAAAAGAATGAGAGTACAGGCTATTAGATTGAAAACATAACTAGAAGAAGGAACTTTGTTACCAAATATAAGGATTTAGGACTCCTAGAGAATACAGTAATCTCAACTCACTCTTGCAAACATAAGGAAAATAAATTGATCTGCTGATGTAGAAAGTAATCCATAAAGTGCAGTGTTAATCTTCAAAGACTACGACAATGTTCCTCTGTACATTCTGATTAAATCTTTTTCTTCATCTCCTGAAATGACCATCCTGTTAAGATTTCCCTCAATATGCAACTAAACTACATATCTTGTTTTCAGCTACTGACTTAACATTTATGTGTTTCAGTCAGTTACTACTCATCCTCTTCAAGTATTTACAAAAACTGCATATGCCCAACACTTTCAAGTTTCTCAGGTGGGCTTCTCCTGCCAATTCTTTTCTTTTGCTACTTTCTGTAAGCTCCACCCACCAGAGAAAATCTTGTTTGCTCCCTCCTGTTTGATAATTTTAATCTGCTTTTATGCTTTTAACAATTCACAGAATCACAGAGTGGTTGAGGTTGGGAGGGGCCTCTGTAGATCATCTGGTCCAACCCCTTGCTCAAAGCAGGGCCATCTAGAGCAAACTCCCTGTGTGGCTTTTGAGTATCTCCAAGACTGGAGACTCCACAATGTCTTTGGTCAATCTATGCCAGTGCTTGGTCACCCACACAGTAAAAAAACCTCTCTGCCTGTTGCCTCTGGTGCTGTCACTGGGCACCTCTGAGAAGAGCCTGGCTCCATCCCCTTTGGACCCTCAAGTATTTGTCTACACACTGGCTCACCTGAGCCTTCTGTTCTCCAGGCTGAACAGTCCCAGCTCTCTCAGCCTGTCCTCCAGACCCTCCATCATCTTGGTGGCCCTTCACTGGACTTTCTCCAGTAGGTCCTTGCTTCTGTACTGGAGAGCCCAGAACTGGACACAGATACTCCAGATACTCCATGTATTTCAGGACTGTATTTTCCTCATCCTTAATAATTTCTATCCTACACTCCACCAGCTTTCATCTGCATTTCTTTGGATATATTGTAGCCATTCATTTTAGTGTATCCTTGTTTAGAGGGGGGAAAAAAGACGGTAAAAACATTTTGGGTTTTTTTTCAGTCTACAAAGATCTGTGTTTCTACATGAATATTTCTCTGCAGAGGTCCTCAGCTTAGTAATAAATTTTAAAAGATTTTACTGGTTTTTAAATCATGTGACCTATTCCTTACCAACTCCCTCTCCAATACTATGTTTTGATATCACTTATGAGTAGCTCTTCTTAACTTCTGGTTTTTAATACCATTACATTTCAACTTTTGCTGTCACCTCCATCTCATACTCAGTAAACAGCTGCTCACCTCATGCTCTGGCGAGAGATGTTCCATATCAGTTCGTAAACACTTTAGTCCAGGCAAAAAGTGATTGACCATTAAATCCTCTGAAATAACTAAAACCCAGGTTATTAAGGTATTATAAGGATTAAATTCTGAAATTGTACAATTTTTTGTCTGTCTTCTGATAATGTTATTCCATGGAACACAGGGACAGTAGTAAAATTAAGAAAACTTAAGGACTAATAAAAAGGAAAAAGGATCTTAAACATATTTAACATCATGTATTTGACACATTCCCATCATTTTTTTAGTATTGTTTCTTAATTTACTGGTCAAGATCAAAGCCTTTGTTTTTGTAGCTTTGTTCTATTAAAAGTATCTATCAGTTCCACTGTGTTGGGCCTGTCTTTCCCACATCAGCCCTAACAGTGCTGTGCTTTGCATTGGTAGCTATAAAGGTATTGATAGCACACCAGTGTTCTGGCTACTGCTGAGCAGCACTGGCACAGCATCAGTGCTTCTTTCCAACATGGTGCCCCTGACCAGGAGGATGGGTGTGAGCAAGACCTTGGGAGGGAACACAGCCAGGGCAGCTGACCCAAACTGACCAGAAGGATATTCCATACCATATGATGCCTGCTCAGATACAAAAGCTAAGAGAAAGTAGGAGGGGTTGTGCGGGGCATTTTATTATCATCATGGTAGTCTTCCAGAGCAACTGCTATGTGGGCTGAAGCCCTGCTTACCAGGAAGTGGCTGGACATCTTTAGCTGATGGAAAGGAGAGAATAAATCTTCAGTTTTCCTTGTTTCCATGCATGGCTTTTGCTTTATTAAACTGCCTTTATCTTGACCCATGAATTTTTTATCCACCTTATTTTCTCCCTCACTCTCACCCCATCCTCCTGAGAAGGGGAGTGATAGAGTGTCTTGGTGGCAATCTAGCATCCAGCTAACCCACCTCAGTCACCATCTGTGAAAACCTCTTCCTTATGCTGAATAGATCATATTTTACCTCACAGATTCAAAGACAAACGTAGGTATTTCTCAAGTATTAAACTTCTCCCACCACCAGAGAAATAATAGCTAAACTTCCCATGAAAAAGGATACAACAACAGGAAAGAGCACTGTAGGACTCAAACAGGTGGGTAGCGATATCCAATCTCTTCGAATCCACAGACTGCTGGTTGTTGACCAAGGCTAACTTGTGCAAGTGTGGAATAACAACTGGAAAAGTAAAGATGGGAGTAAGTATTTAAAACTGATTTCCATAGACTTGTTTAGCATTAAACAGTGGCAACTGAAGCATCACACATCAGTGTGGAAAAAGAACTGCAAATAATTGCTTTTGATGGGACTGCCCTTGAAGATTTAACTGATCAACTCAAACTTGAAATAAAAATGGTAGTAGCACCACCTGAAATAGTAAGAGTTTACAGAAAACAAAAAGAAATAAATCAATATATTCAGCATACCTATTAGCTTTTGGACAGAAACAGGAAGACTTCCCACTGATGCAACTTACATTCGTCTCTAAATCTGGGCTCAGCATTAGGTCCAACTCTTCCAAATGTTTTTATGATTTCAGTATGTAAATAATGTTGGTCCTGATATTGAGGGTCCTCCAGAAAAGATGCCAGCTGCATTTTTACTCTCTCTAGAAGCTTAGATATTCCCAGAGAAATAGAAAGAACACAAAAGAATGAAGATGCTAGAAAATGTTATGGTCAGTTTAGAGTATGTTTATAATCTTCCATATTGCAGATGACAAATCTTGGACCTCCTTCTAACTTACAGGTTTTTTTCTAACAGGATGTTCCAAACTCTTCAATGCAGCTCTGTTAACAGAGCTCTGATTTATCTTCTAACTATAGAGAGGTGCTGTCATAGAGCTGGTCTTTCCTCCTGAGGTTTCCTTGGGTTTGATACTCCCATTTTTTACCTGCTATTAAAATTTCCCTCTTAATAACTATGGTGTTTTCTTGTTTAACTAGAACTTAATTAATGAGACTTTTTTGTAATGTACCTCAATTAACAGGCTGAAAAATTTTCTAACAAGGACAGAGGTGCAAATGTAATGTTCAACTAAAGATTAGAAAAACTGAAAGTAAGACTACATAACTATTTAATTTGCATTCAAAGTTGAAAAAAAAAACACTTTATGATACATTTTGGAAGGTGCTATCACCTCTGTACTCTAAGGCTTGTTTTAATTAGTGCAATGGATACAGTAATTTCTGTGTGGTAACAAAACTATATTCTTTCCAACTGATTATAGGCATGCATTCCAAGATACAAAATTCTAAGTGTTCCATCTTCCAAGTACTTGTGAGTCATCACTGACTTGACGCACATTACTCACATTTCCTCAAACACATTCTTTTAGAATATGTTGAAATTATGAGAAGATTGCAAACTCTGCAAAAAGTTTCAAGGACTTTAAGAAGAAATTCAATTGTACAGTTGTTACATAAAACAAACCCCTGTATTTCTACTACTTAGAGCAGATCAGAATTCTGAAGACACCCAGGATTCTCTTACCAAAGTATCATAATTTAAAAAACAAGGAGGAATTGCACCTCTCTATTATCCTCAAGGATTATTTTGGTAGTGTCACGATGTCTTTTATTGCCATCTTGGACACCAAGGGCTAAACCAGCAGACATGACTGGAACTACAAGAGACTTGTCCTCTTCTGAAGTAGCTGGGAGTCAAGCAGGATATCCTAAAACATCTAAAATGGTACAATATACTTATATGGAGGTAGCTGACTCCCACCATGACTTTTTGATTAGCATTTAAAAATAAAGCTATTTTATCTGGAAATGATGGAGTTACATTTCAAAACTGTACTGGAGAATGTTTTAATAAACAGTTTGAGCATGGGATTTCCCATCTTTTAGCACAGGCCTCCCATGTACTTATCTGTCTCTCTTTGTTTATGTTTGGTTTGATATTTAGAAGGGAATGTTTTTATTAGTTAAGAGGATCAGTTTATTTCCAAAAACCCCCAGGCTGTTGCAAAACCAGAAAGCATTTTCAAAGAGAATATGAACAAAAAGAGAAATAATTTATAAGTTGCCCTTTCTTTTACTCTGGATTTATAAAAATTTATCTACCTATTATGATACAAAACCAACAGCCTGACAACAGGTGTTTTACCTCTCTCTGAGTAACAGTTTCCATGATGGTCCCAAAAGCAGGAATTGTAGCAATCCTTACTGAACTACAATAGAAGAATAGAGTCTTTAAGATGTATTTGACATTAAGAACAAAATAAAGTAAAATTAAAAAATTAGTACTTAGTTACATTACTTTCTAGTAATGACAAAAAAATAAAGTAGACCAGCAAAAAGACAGACAGGATTAATTCAAGGTCTCAATCTGAAACTCACAATTCAGGATCACTGGCCAAGGTAACAAGGGCCGGAGCAACCCACTTGTCAACTAATGCTTCACTCATGCCTTGAAGAGTCAGCTGTAAACCAGTCAACATGCAATAAAAAACGGTTTGGTAAACTTGAAGAACTGGATTAGCTGTGACTGAGGATTGGCAGGCAGACTCTTGGGGTTGTTCTTTGTTTAGTCACCCACACAAGACACTAAAGCAACTAAGACTCTCTTCATGCTGTAGCATTTGTTAGTAACAACCTGTTAATAAGATTAGCAAAGCATCCTTCTTTAGCTTGAAAGAAATATCACATCAGAATACATAGGAAATGAAGTACCACAGTTGTCTATCAGAAATGAGATACAGCCAAAACTGCTTTGCATTTCATTAATGCAGATGATACTTAATACAGCAGTAGTAAAGCTAACAGCATTACAGAATATAGTAATATCCAGCTTTCTAGCAGTTATGTAAACAAATTTGAAAACTGAGAATATGATTAAATATAAAACCCATAAAAATTAAATTGCATGGATTTAAGTTTTCTGTTTGAAGTTTATTCAGCAGTTTTATCCAGTTTGATTCTACATGTTGCAGTAAACATTTTTATTTTTAAATAGGTGATTTAAAGGTTTCATTTGTTTAAAAGTAATTAAATTTTTTTTCAGTTGGACTAAGAAACATAACTGATAGTTATTTCCTCCTAAGTATTAAGAAGGATGCTAGGTATATAAGATAGTCAGGAAACTTACATTTCAGGGTCACTGGAGAGAGTAATGAGAGCAGGAACAACTCTCTGAGCCACCAGAGTTTCATGTACCCCCTTCACCAACAGCTGAATGGTCGGAACAGTGGGGTATCACAGTTGATGCACGGAAAGCACGAGCACAGTATCACGGGAAGAAGAGCGGCACAACCAAAGAGAGAAAGTAAAAACACAAAAAGCAAACAAAAATTAGAAGCTAAGCGAATAACGCCACACTAGTGCTTTATAAATGCAAAGGTGTGAAGAAAGATGAAGTGGTCTGGCAATCAGCAGAAACATGACAAATTCAACAATATGATGGTTTCTCTATTTTCAGGTATTTTAAAACTTAAACGTAAATTTTTAGCAAGGCATTGTGCATTATAATTCAAATACTAATATAATTATAAGGCAATTAAATGCCTCCCTGACATCCGATCCCATCAGATCTTGGAAGCTCAGCAGGGTCAGCCCCAGTTAGTACTGGGATGGGAGACCTCCTGGGAATACCGGGGGCTGTAGGTTCTAGTCCTGAGGACTTCACTGACACCATCCAAGTGTGCTCGGTCATGGCAGATGAATCTTAGGAGTTGAAGGGTGGGGCCAGTTCTGCATATGCTGTGCCTCACCTAAAAAATCCACTTGCACAGGCTCAAAAGACACACCCATGTGGATAGAGTCCTTCCCAAATCTTCATTTGCAAAGCCTAGCCATACAATAGGAATATAATTATGTATTATAAATAAAATTATGCATAATTAAATACTAAAGCAATGTCAATTTGAGTTTGATCGTTTCATCTAAATGCCACTCTTAATCTCAATACAATGATATTTATCATAGTAGGTGGCCTGTCACATGCTAAATAGATGTCTTGACTAGGCCAAATGCATAGTTTTTCTACACTGAATGATACCTTTCACACCTTTTACAGTGTGACAAACCGCACCTTCCCAGATGCCAAAAAGCTTTCCTGAAAGTCACTCATGACTACTTTGGATTTAACCACCATCCAAGCACTATGTGTGCTGGTCTATGCAGGTAGAAAGTGCCGAATCCTTGAGTTATATATGAAATGTATTTCATCAAGTCTTTTTACAAACTAAGGAAGAGATATATATTTGTTGCAATACATCCCAAATGTTAAAAATTTGAAATCACAGTGAAATTTATTCTCCATGAACGTGAGAATATTGTTTGAATTTTGACTTTCCCATGTGATCTTTTTTACATTGCTTATGTAGCTATACATAAGCATTTGCCGACTATGTTGCAGTGCCCTTTACATGTTTTTTACATAAGAAAACCCAGTAATTTTCAAAAATGACAAGTTGCAAACTTTGTCCATATTCAACAAAATTGAGTACTTTTTGTTTTTGTTTTCATTAATAAAAAAGGAAAAGCCTAGATA
Organism: Hafferia zeledoni; assembly: GCA_035583235.1. NCBI lineage: Eukaryota > Metazoa > Chordata > Aves > Passeriformes > Thamnophilidae > Hafferia > Hafferia zeledoni. The sequence continues at coordinate 67,768,638 of JAWWEV010000083.1, forward strand.
TTTCCATTTTTCATCTCATGTAAGGAAGTTTGCATGTATTTGCTGGTTTTAGGAGATATGTAAGAAATTTGAAATGTCTTTCTAATATTGAGCTCTGTTCTAACTATTCATATTACATAAGGAATACAGATTAAATTCTAAGCTTTTCCTCCAGCAATGCAACAAGAGATCCACAGAGCACAGGGGAAGCAGTAGCTCTGTCAGTATTTCAGTACTCAAAGCAAGCAATATTTATACTCTCTAACTAGAAAAGACTTAACATTCTTCTATTTGTTTGAGCATTCCTGCTTTGCCAACTCTGAATTTAAACCAAAGTAAGTTGTGCAAGATTGGATGGAACCTGACTTTCTAGAAGCTTCGATGTAGAGCTGTCAGTTTTATTAAGCAAAACCTGTGTGTGCATGCATGTGTGTGCATGCATGACTACACACAGACATGGAACACACTGTGGTCTTACAGATAACAACCGTGGAAGGAAGAATGGGAAAAAGCTGTGTAAGAACATATGCATTACTGCGGCAAAGCACCCGGAGGAAGAAAGTTGCAGCTTCCTGTATTTGTTAATCAGAAAGTAATAGGAAAATCAGTTAATCTACAACATTTTAACATTAATACATTTCACAATTATTTACACTAGTAACAACTTAAAGTGCTGATCTGTTGAGTTTATTGGCTACACTTCAAACAGCTCTTAAGGACATAGTCACTGATTATGACGATCTTACTCTCATACACAGATTTACCAATTTTCTCATTTATTAAAACAGATAATGCTTACTATTTTCAATCTTGGGCAATTAAGAACTTGAATTTTCCTTACCAATCGTAATTTTGAGAAAATCCTAGCAGTGCTTTGAAAAAAATAAACACTCTCTTGGGATTGGTGTAATTAGCAAACAGTTTAGAATGATCTCAGCTTCATTACTGTGTGGGCTGAGGCTGCCACACTTCTAAGTATGGTAAAGCACAGTAAACAGATGTGTTCCATCATACAAAAAATAAACCACACTTTATAACACAAGTATCATTATGAAGATAAGTGTTCCTTGTCTTGAACCTAAACAGACCAACAAAGCTTATATATAACTCAACCACGCACTTCATGTTCAATTCAGCAGCAATCAAATCTGTTTGCATCAATATTCAAATGGGAAACTACTGACTGAAAAGATTAACATAGAAACAACAGGAACAGCTGGATGGGCAAAGCCATGTGGCAGCACATAAGGTTATAGTGGGACAGGCAATGCAAATTTTTATCCTATTTTTATTCCTCTAGATCATTACTTAACACATATTACACCTTAGAAATGGTGGCAAGAAGCTTCCTGCCCACAAAGGAATGAAGGGGTAGAATGGCTCCAAACCACTTCTGTGTCCTTCCAATCTTTAATGGACTGTAAAGCTTTGGAAATGCAGTTGGGTCTGTAGTCTCTGTGCTGCTCACAGTCTTTTATTCTTGTCATACAGCTGTCCTGCAGCTCACATACTCTTTATCTTATTATCTAATTGCTGGGCTTTGCCATTCAGCAGCATCTGAGGTGTGAGATTCCTTGAGTGAGGGACTCTTCCAATAGTGAAACCAATTATTACCACCTCTTTATACAGGTGACTTCCCAAATTTATGTACTGCCTTGTATAAATATGTATGTTATGGCTATCAACAAAGTGGTAATATGCTTCTATTTTTGAGTGAGAGAAGTGTCCAAAACAAAGCTGCCTATGCTTTAGTAAAACTAAAGTACGCTAGGAAACAATATGTCAAATAGCATGCATAGATTTTCTAAAAGTAACCAATATGCCATTGAATTTGAAAAGAGACTCCAATCAAGACAACAACCTTACTGTATTACCTAGATGTAACTGAGATCTTTCACATTTGGGTAATGTTTATTAAGAAAAAACCTCATTATTAGAAATAGAAGAAATGGGTTTTTTAGATTAAAAATACTCAAACATATTTTAAGGGTGTCCAAAAACTTCCATCTTTATAAAGGGAGAGGAGGGGGAAAAATATCTCAGGATAGGGCTTATTGTGGTTGTTTACTGTTTTATCTGCTATGACTTGCAGAGTTGCAGTAAAGAATGCTGATAGATATGTTAAGTGCTCTTTTTTTCGGAGGAAGACTTTGGATTTGTTTTTTGCAAAAGAATATACAATAGTGGGTTCAGCTACAAGTCTACTGTGAAGCTATTCAAATGAGTCAAACATGGAAGAGATGTACCCCCCCAAAAAAGTAAGAGCAATTGTGATTATATGTGTTTCTTAAATGCAAAGGAAAAAAGGTTCTCATTGTTCAGCAAGTGGAGTAATGGCCCAACCTTCGAGAACCCACGTGGGTGTGCCCTTCCAGCCTGCACAGTGGATTTTTTTTTTAGGTGAGGCACAGCGTGCACAGAACTGGCCCCACCCTTTAAGTCCTAAGGTTCCTTTGCCATGGCCGAGCAAGCTTGGACAGTGACAGTGAAGTCCTTAGGACTGTCTACAGCACCCAGTACTAACCGGGGCTGACCCTGCTGAGCATTCAAGATCTGACTGGATCGGATGGCAGGGAGGCTTGAACTGCCGCGGCGGTCCCCTACTGAGACTCGAACTCGTGACCTTGGGAGTCAGAGACCGGAGTGCTCACCATTACGCCACGGGACCGTCCTTTTTCAGCAAGTGGAGTATGTCCTAGAGTTTTCACATGTACCTTTCAAAATGAACATTTGATGAAAGAATGGCATGAAGTGGAAATAAGAGCAAACTTAGTTATATGTATCAGTCTATCCTGACCAAAAGTTATACATGTTAGGGGAAAGATGAAGCTGTCATTATGAGGCATGTAAAATAACTGCAGATTATTTAAAATTATTTTCACTTTTACAAAAAAAATACAGAATTGGTTACATGTGTGTCTTCACCACTATATCTGGTACCAATGAAAACTAGTTTGAAATACAATGCAAGTGCATTGTATGAATATACACAAAACCTACTGAAAACGATAACTGAGTTAAACTACTCATGATGTGTTGAGCAGCAAAAGTTAAAACCCAGAGAACACTTGATATGTTTAACTACAGATCTATAGAAAGACATGCTGTTGAACAGAGAACAGATACAGAAAAAACTGTAAAACAACCTCCTGCTCCATCACACAGTACACAGCTTATTTGTTTGTAATTATTAAGAATGTAGCAACGTTGTCTGAATCAGTTTTTAAAAATAAAATCTAGTTTTAAAAAGGTGTAAAAAAGAGTTAGGATAATACTTACATCAAACATTCTAGCAGCTGTACATCGAACAAGAGCAGAAGTATGGACAACTCCATACCATAAAACAGTTAATAGCAGCTCATGATAAGCTGGGTTTGCACTAAAAGAAAACAGTCAGGCAATCGATCAAAAAAAATACTCACAAACCCTGAATATGTTCTTTATCTAAAAAATGTAGTCTTAAGAATCCATTGTTCAACAAATCTGAAATTCCAGCATCTATCCTTTGTGAAGGATACAAAACATATCTCTCATTCTGGAGGACATGCAACATATTGCAGTCTAGAAAATATGTTGATTTTCAAGTTAATTAAAACCCCATAACTTTAAGAACATAATTTTCAGTAAATTATGACATTGAATGCAAATACAGGATAATAGTATGGTAAATATAAAATTAATTTCCATCGTATTCCCCATGAGTGATTTCTGTGGAAATTTTGTGTTTGGTTTTTGGTGTTTCTTTGTTACACTTCAGAATTTTTTTACCACTACATTTTTTATCTAGAGATTACACTTACACCAAGGTGAAAAAAGCAAGTATACCCTTTATTCACCCAAAGAATCACAGTTACTAAAATTACAGCCAGATTAGGAGCTTTTAATGTATTTAGATCTAGTAAACACCAAGGTACATTTTTTACCCTAGTTCCACAAAGGAAGCTTTCAGGCTATCAAGATGAGCATGGGATAATGAAAGCATGGTCATTACATCTTCTAAGAATCCAACTAACAGCTTGCGGTCTTCTTCCTGAAAGAGAGTACAATGATGAATGTAGTAGAAGTGTTGCTGCGGTTGTGATGACAACCTCCAGACACAAAAGACAAACTATGAATAAGATCTAACTAGATTAAGCATTTAACAATTCTCTTAGGAACCTCAAGAATGTGGTTAAAGAACAAGAACCTTTCAAAGCAAACAGATGAAAAGACTATATTTCATTAACTACACACATACTTGTGCTTACATTACTCATAGGGTTTTACTAAAGAAATTTTTAAGAACAGTATTTAATCATGCTTATGGCTCCTGAAAGTTTCTAATTGCTCACAGTCCACTAAAAATTTGTAAGATTCTGAAGAATTTTTTTCCTCTAAGAAATGTGTATGCCAGTCTGCCGCTGCTGGTTGCTGGAGGATTAGGGAATATTATTTAGAGTGTGTTTAAGTCTCCAACAAGGCCCAAAATGGCTATTTACCTGCTTATCTGTTTCAGTAAATTTCATAAAATAACGTTTGCAAGGTTCATAGTTAAATGGCCAAGAACCCATTTGAGGAATAATATTAATAGTGTCGATAGAAGGACATGGCAGCACATGATCTCAATGTCCATCACCACCTCAATACAAAACTTTGCATTAAAATGTGTTTACAGCTGCCCATTTGTCTACCTATCTTTAAAACACAAGAACACTAAGTTTTCAAAGAAAACAGCAAGGTTTGGGTTTTTTAAAATAAATTTTACACACTATTACACATTTAATGAAGAAACAGGAAAACAAACCTACCTGAATATAGCATGTAAGGACCCCTGTTGCATAGATGGGAACTGTGGCTTTTGTGAGCACTCCATTACCTGCTGTGGAATCTAATGAAATAGAGTGAGGTTTTACACATACATATGAGTGTGTTTAATATATATATATATATACACATTATGTATATTATACTTACATGTGTATATTTAACTATTACAGATTTAATAATATTTTATATACGCATGGAGAATTTATATACATATATGAATATATACACACACATGTGCTAAAATAATGCTCAAGTGGTACTTGGACTTGAGATTTTTTTTTTGTACCTTACACACATGCTACAAATTCAGAGTGTTCCACTCAGATTAAGTTTGGATTTTTCCACATTTCACAAAGATAACAAATTTGAGAACTGCACTCTGAAAATGTTATTTGAACAAGAGATTGACTTTTTTTTTGGAGTTGCAGTTTAGATCAATTCATTTCAGTAAAAAGCTACTTACCTATGTTTTCCTCAGACAGTCTTAAGATCTCCTGGAACTGTGGTTTTACCTATGCAATGGATGGTGAATCCCAGGTAAGAAAACCTGTTACCAGTGTCAAGTAACTTAGAAAAATATAAGAACTGAAATACAACACCCCCCCCCTCCAAACAACAACAAAAAAAACAAAAGCAGAAAAAGGACATTTGAAGGTACAGAAAGAATAAATCCCCTTAAAACGCATAGCCAGCTTTAACAAAAATTGACAGTATGACACAGGAGCAAAAATTTCTATTGAGTACCCGTACATAGGTAGCACTATTTAGTACTTGTGACACAAAAAGTTGAAGTCTCTTTGCTTAATTTGGTTTATGGATTTACCAAGTCATACACAAAAGAAAAAAAAAGTTTATCTGTTCTATTCTTTGCTGTCAATGAGGGACACTCTTCTAAATACAGCATCAGTTTTAAATTTTCAATCAAATACAGGCTGGAGTACTTAGGTACACCACGAACAGTGAACAGTATGCTGCTCTGAAGAAAGAGTTGTTAAATCACTAAAATTAGGATGAACTCTCTCACTCTCTCTGCCATTCACAAAGCAAATATGAAGAATACAGTTAAAAAAAAAAATCATTAAATCATTCCTCGATGGGCAAGATGAGGCGGCCATTCCAAAGTGACTAAAACCAGAAAAGGATGTTAATAGAGCCTTAAAAATACTGAGTTTAAATGTACTTATGGAAAACCGTCAGTGTGACATGAAAATACAAATGGTCACAGTAAGTGTGGGTATTCAGACATACTGTAAATATAGAGAATATATATGATCAAGATACTCCTTATGTAGAATATTTAAAGTAATATCTTACCTTAGTGTTTGTAAAAATTTTCCCAAATGTCCTACAAAGTCTCCAGAAAAATCTAGAGAACTCATGGACACAGGCAGTTGATGCTACATTGATCTTGCCAACTATTTCTATAAGCTGTGGTAGCCTAAAAATCCAGAAACAAAAGGATATTAAACACTACTCTGATCTTTTGTTTCTCTCCAGTTACATTTGTATAGATTCATTGTTTATATTAATAAAAACACGCACACACAGAGCACTAGTGGTTCTAAAAAAATTAACTACTTCTTCCATACAATTCCTGACCCATGAAAAAAGCAATGGTTTAATTGCCAGAGAAGTGTCACCTATATTTTCAAACATCTGTTACTATCATGAGATAGAATACAACAGTCTTTTAGTACAACAAAATTGACTATACCAGTAAAAAAATGAAAAACCCCAACTTTTTCAGAGCAAGTAGTTACCTACACATTCTGTTAGACTTTTCTGAATAAAATCAAAGTCCATACAGGATGAAAATTAAAATGGCTAAAATAAATTCAGTATTTTCCTCTTCAGTAATTATCAAACACAATAATACTTAGCATTCTTATATTCAGTAATTGTTAAACATGACAATGCTTAAGAAATATTAATTTTGACACATTTTAAAATTAGGATTCCTAAGACACAAATTAACTCACAGTTGATTGACTACCCATAGCAAAGACTCCCAGCCTGTGGTACCCTCGTGTTCTAGCTGATAGTCATACAGTTGCAACAACACTGCTAATTGTTCACGGCTTCCAATGATGACGGCCACGTCTTGAAGAGGTGATACGGGCCGAGGGAATCTAGTGACTGCAACAGCAGAGAACAAGCAATCATGAACAAAAGAAGATGAAAACACTGTGGAGGAGATGTCAGAAACGACAGCTAAGAAAGTATCAAAATCATTAGGTGTCTTCTTTATAAGGTTATCAATTTGCTTTCAAAAAAATCGTGAGTTAAAATCATCTCTGAAGAGATTATGTAACTGTCACTTAACAAGAGAAAATGCTAATACAGGGAGATTATGGAGTTATTATTGCCAGCATGGCTTCACCAAGGTCAAATCTTTCCTAGTGGCCATCTATGATGGAGTGACTACACCCGTGAACAAGGGAAGAGCTACCGATACCACCTATCTGGAGGCTGTAAAACCTTTGACAGTCTCCTATAACATCCTTCTTTCTAAATGAGAGAAATCGAAATTTGATGAATGGATTTTTCAGTGAATGAGGAACTGTCTGGATGGTTGCATCCAGAGGGTAGTGGTCAATGGCACATCAGTGACAAGTGGCGTTCCTCAGGGGTCCATACTGGGACAAATACTGTTCATTATCTACATTAACGACATGGACAGTGGGATCAAGTGCACCCTCATCAAATTTGTAGGTGACACCAAGCTGTGTGCTGCAGTTGACCTACGTGAGGGACAGGATGCCATCCAGAGGTGCCTGGACAAGCTTAAGAAGGGGGCCTATGAGGTTCAACAAGGCCAAGTGCAAGGTGCTGCATCTGAGCTGGGGCAATCCCCTGTACCAATACAGGCTGGGGCATATGAAGGGATTAAGAGCAGACATGGGGGTACCAGTGGGTGAAAAAACTGGACATGCCCCAGTAATGACTGCCTGCAGGCCAGAAAGCCAAATATATCCTGGGCTGCATCAAAAGAATCATGGCCACCAGGTCGTTCTCAAGAGACCCCCCCACCTGGAGTTCTCCATCCAGTTCTGGGGTCCCCAGCACAGAAAAGGCACGGAGCTATAGGAGCAAGTCCAGAGGAGGACCACGGAGATGTGAACAAAGAGAAAGAGCACCTCTCCTATGAGGAAAGACTAAGAGTTAGGCTTGTTCAGCCCAAAGAAGAGAGGGCTCCAGGGAGACTTTACTGTGACTTTTCAATACTTAAAGGGGGCTTATAAAAAAAATATGAGGACAGACAATTTAATACGGTCTTTTGTGATAGGATAAGGGGTAATGCCTTTAAAAAGAGGGTAGATTCATACTAGATGTAAGGAAGAAATTTTTTACAGTGAGAGTGGTGAAACACTGAAACCGATTGCTCAGAGAGGCAGTAGACGCCCTGTCCCTGGAAACATTCAAGGTCAGGTTGGATGGGGCTCTGAGCAAACTGATTTAGTTAAAGTCCCTGCACTAAGCAGGGACTAGAACTACCTGACCTTTAGAAGTCCCTTCCAATCCCAAACGTTCTATGATTCCAAAGAACACAGCACAGATGTACAGTATGCTGACTTGCAGACAAGGTTTATTGACTTCTATTGCTACACTTGAATGATCTAATGGCTCCTAACTTTATATGTAAGTAGTTTATGAGGCTCCCCACTCCCAACTCCTTAATTATGTAACTTATCAGAAAAGAATAATTTACACTTAAAAATCAAGACCACAAAAAAATGAAGTTAACCAACAAGAACATTATCTTTCCTACTGCAAAACTCAAGAAAGCCAGTTAGTAACTCCTGCAATGCTTCCAGATTAGTGAAAAGTGCATGAGAATTTTTTCCCCATCACTTTTGTGAAGGAAAAAACCCGTGAGACTAGGCTGAAACTTGAAAATTTTGAATTCTTTAAGTTGTTACCCTTTCTTTGCATCTTCACACACAGCACTATTATCAGCATGTGGCAGGTATTACCAATAATATCTTTGAAAAGTATTTGCAACAGAAGAAAACATTTTACAGGCTAGGATTGCCGTTCTAAGTACAGTTTCAATTTGATGCCATTGGGTGAATAGAATGGTTTGATTTGGAAGGGACTTTAAAGATGATCTAGTTCCAACTCCTCTACCATAGGCAGGGACACCTTCCACTAGACCAGGTTGCTCAGAGTCCTATCCAACTTGGCCCTGAGCACTGTCAGGGATGCTGCAGTCTTCTAAGACACTCCATGGACACATAACAGATGGTGACACTCCTGCACTACACTGCATTTTTCCCCACTTCATAAATTTGTAAGAATTAACTGAAACTGAGGCTAGCCTTCCTGAGCTTTTATTGGCTATTACGGAAAATCAGTTCTTCAGAAACCTTTAGGAAGTACAGTTAAAAATTGCTTTGCTTTCTCAAAGCTTCTTATAAGAATTAAAGAAAAATAAAGGGATTAAATAATGATTTTTTTTGTGATAATCAGGTCTCTCAAGCATAGAAAGGGATGGAAAAAGGAAGCATTACTTAAGAATTTGCTAAAGGAGAACAATATGAAAAAAATCCATGTATCAGAAATTACCTTCTATTTGTGGTACTTCTCCCTGAAGTTTAGCCTTGCTTGTGAAAGGTGCATTCTGTAGAACCAGTGCGAACAGCGAAGGAATCAATGACTGCAGAGCAGACAGATACATATGGAGCTTATGTTCATCCAAGCCATGTTCTCCTTCCTGAAACAAACAGGACACTCAATTGAAGTTTTCAGTTTGGATGATCTGTTCCTTAGGCATGTATTCACTGGCAAGAGATCAACACATCTTCGATGAGCTTCTACACAGAGACATTAATTACACAGTCAGTTAGGCTAACCACAAACTTACTTTGTCCCATGACCCAAATCCCCTTATCACCCTTAAGTCACCTCTACTCAAAGGATTCAGGCAATACAGCCTTTGGTATTTAGCAGTTCATGCAGAAAAACAGACTAGTATTTTGAAAGAACATTTTTCAGCACATTTTGGAAATGTGGATCCTTTGTCTCAGAGACCAAGGCACCTGAATAAACTAGTTGCTTGTATTCTGAAAGTGAGCATCTTGTTTCAGCGTGTTAGATAGTTATGAGTATCCAATTTTTCAAGAACTTTTGAGATATCTACCAAATCAAGTGTGCAAACTGGATCATAATTGCAAATGACCTAACTAAAACATTAAATTTTACTTTCTATGCTTATTTAATAAAAATTGCACTTTATTAAAAACTACACCATTTAAATATTGGGCAAATGCTATTAGGCTATGAAGCAGAACAGTATTAAAGAAGAATATGTTTAGTTTGGGGGGGTTTGGAGGTTCTTCTTTTTTTTTTCCTTCTTTCAATGGGCAAGTAAAAGTTACAGAGATACAACAAGAATCTCCAGAAATTTTTTTACCCATATAACATTAACCAGCAATTATTTGCCTTTTTGTATTTTTTTTAAAAGCCTGAATATTTGGTAAGAATACATAGAAAATTCTCCAATGTAGAAACAGCTGAACACATACCCTGAGCAACTTTTCAATTTTATTAAGCAGTGTAGGTATAAGATGGAACTGTAGTTTTCCCAGTTCTGTTGTCCAGGCAGCATAAGCAGGTAAAAATACCTGATGTGTTGCACTAACCACACGTTCTGAAGGGTCTCCTAAAGCTGAAAGCAGCAGTTCAAAGCCCTGACAAAAGACAATGAAGAATGTAATTATTTCCCTAAAATTCATGTACACATTTTACCACTCTGCCTTCAAAAACTGCAAAGATGGAAGTCTTTTATTTTCACTTATCTGAAATATTATTAGGCAGCATCAATTTGAACTACAGGTAGGCTTTATTGTAGTAAATGAATCTCTCTTAGCAAGTGATGACATCAAACTGTCTAATGGTGTCAGGTAGGCAGTGAAATAATATATCCTCAAAGGCAAATTATGAACTATTAGAGAAGCTTCTGTATAAGGCTGTATAAATCTGAAGTTCTAATGCTACTTGTAGTTTTTCTATTTAGTCTTGGTGAAACAGTAAATTCAACATTCACATAAATAATCATAATTGTTAAAAGCATCTGGAAAGGTTTAATAAACATACAAAGAATTACATATCCCCCTATTCATGAAATACTTATAGAAGAAATTTTATACATACAGAACCCAAACCAAATTATACCTGTTGATATTTGTCTGGATCATCAATATAGCCCATAATGATGCCAAGGCTTTTGATCACAGCTTCCCGTACTAGATCTGCCTTATCTTCCATTAGCATTTGTTGCAGCATGGAAAGTACTAATGAACTACGAATTTCTTTCTGTTTGTAAACGAAAAACACATTTGTTAAATCCAAAGAAACAAGAAATGTGGGTTTGTATCAATTTTTATAAATAATTTGCACTTCTGATAGTACTCATAAACAAAATCCCTTCCTCCAACCACAGATCCCTTTATGAATATTACATACTCAGTTTTCGTAACGGGAGATGAATGAACATAAAATGTCAGTAGCTTCATTAGGGAGTCTTTTGTCCCAGTAAGCACAGAACTCAGGTCCTTCAATTCATATCGAACAAAAAACAACTAAAGAAATAAAACTACTTTATGCCTAGACTTAAAACAGACTCTGCAATCACTGCATTGGTAAATTAGAAGGGTGGGGTTTTAATTTAGCTTTGAAGCTTCAGATTCTGGTTTGCCACTGACTTAATATCACTGATTCTTCTAACTGGCAGCACTCTTGTTCTAACATTCCATGGTGTCCAAAGAACTCTATTATTGAGTGCCAATGATTGTTTCACAGACTGTTTCCTTAATTGGTCCTAACTATCTTTTCTTTACTTTGTTTTTACTGAAACAAGTAGTTTTTCAGAACATACTGGTTTTAGAAACATTTTATACCTAGATTAACCTGTATTTCTTCATAATAAGTTGTCTCATTCTAAAGTGGTATTTATTGAATCTCAAATGTGTGATATAAAGCAGAAAACAATATGACTATCTATGCATAACATACACACTTGGGACTACTTAAAATTATAAAGGATGTTTATGGTATGAAACAGATTTTCACCTTGCTTTCACTAGCAAGGTATTTGGAGTCTATTAATACTTACTGGAAGGTAAGGTGCAAGAGCTCCACAGGATTCTGCTACCAGTAGCCGTCGCTCTGGGTATTTGTGGTTGATCTGGTAAAGAGAAAGAGATGACCTATTTGCTTTGCAGCAACCAATATTTAAAATGTGGCTAGAATGAACTACAATGGAGGGATTCACCTGCACCTCTTCAACAAACATTGACTGTGCTCGCAGAAGTTGCACTTGGGTACTAAGCAGCCTCAAATTCTTGTACTGATACATAAAAGCAAGGCAGATGCAGCCTTCTCTAGTTGTCCTGCAAAACCAGGCTTACAATAAGGGAAGAACCAGAGAAGCACGTAAGTATATGCAATAAAGAGAATATGGGAAGCAGCATATGGAATGAGGAATATGCGTAACTCCTGAGCTGGCATGTCATCAAATATTTTGTCTTATGTAGCCCCTCAGGAGTGACATTCCTTTAAGAACTACACTAGTGCCCTCTGCTGCTCTGAACCAACCAGTGTAGCAGAGCTGCCCAGGTCTTGCTGAGCAGTCGGGGTCAAAAGAAGACACATGTGTTAAGCCAAAAGGCATTTGTACGCTATTGAAGTTCTGCTCTCAAGTCCTGCATAAAAACATGACTGAAAACAACTCCTATTGCCAAGAATCTCTGGATCCTGTGCTACCTCCCTTTCCACTCAGGAGTTGCTTGAAAATTCTGCCTTACAAAGTTAATATTGACACTGTGGAAACAAGTTTGCATCCTGGTGGAATCAGATTTAATTAAGCCAGTGTAATGGCTTAACAAGGAAACATGCAATATGTTCCAATAAACTGTGTGAATGAAAAATTATACGCTCAAACGGTGAGAGGGAAATGTGACTATTCTGATCTGTCAGATAAAACAGGATATGCAGCATGTGGTGCAACTGTTTCTTTATCTCTTGCTATGCTGTGTATAGCCTTGGTTATACAATCATCTTACCACAGAAAAGATCACGGTACTCACTGCCTTCTTTGTCTTTATTGGGAAGAATTGCCTTTAGTAGTCTGAGGTCCCTAAACTCCATGCCAAATTCTGGAGCAGGGAAGACCTTTGGTAGAGAATTACCAGCTTAGGAAATTTGGACATATGCTAGTCTGTGGCCCTGTTGGGGATGCACCCATGAGCACTCAGAAAGCTACCTGATGTCATGCCAAGATCATTCTTGACAAACAATGAAATGTTGTGGCAATAGGGGAGATTCCTAAGGAGTGGAAGCAAGCAAATGTCAATGCCACCTTCAGGAAGGGCAAGATAAAGGATCCAGTGAAACACAGGCCAGTCTGCCTCACATCAGTTCCTGGGAAGCTGTTGGAACAATTAACCCTGGAAAACATTTCAAAACATACGAAGAGCAAGAAGGTGGCTGGAAACAGCCAGCATGTATTTATATATGAAAAATGACGCAGGACCAACCTGACAGCTTTCTGAGATGACTGGCACAGTGAATAATGCTACAGCAGTGAAAAGGTAGAAAATTATGTGTATACTTGAGTTCCTTCTACAAACTCAGGATTTGTGACAATGAGATTCAGCTGGTATTTTTCTGAAGAAAATAATGACCTGGTTCCAGTCCTATAAACAAAGCCTGGCAAACTGCATTAAACAAATGCATTATGACACATGACTTGGCAGCCTGACATGCTGTACTGTTACACTTGCACTTGTTTCTACTTTGCATCAGCAATTAGCAAGAAATGGATGACAAAGATGTGCTCTTAACTGAGGTGAGACCAATCTTTTAAGCTCAGTCTAAATTTAGTGAGAACTAAGAAAACAAAATGTTGCTTATTTTGTGTTCAACTACTATTGTCATGAGATCTTCATTTAATTATCAGGTACATCAGTCATACATACAAGCACAAATGCTGCATATAATACATACTTCTACTGTTAGAAAGCATTAAGGCTATTAAAGCTTGGACTTTATTGTGAAATACAGATTGCTGCGTTATGCAAGAAACAGTAGAAAATTACCAGACCAGAAAGACTGTACCATCAAAGCAAGCATTACCACTCTGTCACAGCTTAGTTATTATCTTTTGTCAGTGATGAACTCTTTTTTCTTCATTACAGTAGGAAAGTGTCATACATTTTCACCTGAACTGATGTTCTGTTTTCTATACCTCAGATGAAACAGTAGGAGTATTTCAGTTTGGTTCTTCAGTTATTTCTTTTAATTTAGAGTATCTGTGGAAAAAGTCACTATAATTCTAGAAGTCACATGTGGACTTCAGGCTGGTCTCATGGGAGTAAAATCACGCCCATCTGCAGGAGACTTACTTAGGACTACTTTGATCTTTGACTTTTAGTTTCAGAATTTAAACTAGCTGAAGTGTGGACACTGCTCCAGGACTTAATACAACATAAAAGAATTAGCAAATGAAATCCTTGAATGAAAATGGATTTCCAACAGTTTAGAAATTAAAGTACAAATTATAAAGGTACCTACCTAGCCGTAGGTTAGGCAACTGATGATGAATACATGTGTACCTACATTTCAGTGGAACAAACTTATTCAGGTATATGTAGGTAAGTAGAATCTCTAGACAGTCTTTAACAAGTTTTCCACTTCTGAGGGTTTTTTAATGCTATATAAAAGTATATATGATGACAAAGAACAGCCAAATATCTTTCTGGAAAACACTTCAAACTGCCATTCATTGGAAACCAAACCAACCTCCTCCTCGAACAAATAAAGCTCAACATTTAGGAATTTTTAACTAATTTTCCAGTCTAAAGGACAAAATAATCAGTTACCTGCTCCCAACACTGTGGTAAAAGTTCAGCTTCTACACGTGTTGGTCCAACATGTCGGGCAAATGCCACACATCCAGTCAGTATCATCTGTCTGAAAACATAAATTTAAAGCTTTCATCTGTTTATAAAGTTCTATAATATATGAAACACATTATTTAAGTTAAGAAAAGCAGATGCTGACAGGCAACAAGTAGTTGTCTACAGTCAAGATTGCACACCATACACACTAACTTAAAAGGCTAAATCTTAAATTGTAAACCACTGTTGTCCCTGCTCATTACAGGGCATGGATTTGCCTAGATGACCTTCAAATGTCCCTTCCAACTCAAGCTATTCTTTATTTTAGCTTGTTTTGTATTTAATATACCTTTTCCAAAATCTTGCAGATCCCAAACTCCATAAACCAGAGCCTGACAATCTCTGATTTGGCTATTTCTGATTTCCTAATGTCTGAGATAAGGACTTTCTGACTGAATGTCTTCGTTTAATTCTTAGAACTGAACACTATCATGCACCATGCAGTAAAAGGATCTAAATTACTTAATATTATCATACTACCAGTATTTTACTCAAGTACACATACTTCTTTTATTTAGAAGTATTTGTGAGATTTAATGGACTTCGTTCAAAGCCAGTAACTTAATTTCCTTACAAGATGGTTTTGCAACATTCTAACATGCAAGTTACTGCCATCTCTCACAAAATACTGGACTTCACACTTGTAAGAAATCTTCTAAAGCCCATTAGAAAGTGGAAGCAATTAATTAATCAGTAGTATCTACGATCATGTGTTATTTGTATTAATATTCTCAGATTTTTTTATCTTTCTTGAAAGTTTGCAAGAAACTGCCATTGTTCCATCAAATTCATAGGCACAGAGATATATTTAAAATTTCAATAAAATGGTACTTAACTGTAATTTCTGGTACTTTAATTTTATTTAAGGAGTGTTTATCTTGCTAAGACTTTTTTCTTCTATTTCTCCTGTTAATAGGATTGGAAAAATACCAACTTTGCATGCAATTCACCAGTTCCATTTACTTTTAGTGCCTACATGAACTCTTAAATAACTAGTTTCGAAAGATAATGTGTGGACACAAGACACTTGTTTTATCACCTCTGTAATAAGATTAGAACACATTTATTATTACTTTGTGGAATGTAAGCCAGAATTCATTTGTTACCATTTTAGTGTCATGTCTAAATGCCTAAATATTTACTGTAGCTAAGAGTATCCCCTTAAGGTTGAAAGGCAGAGATTCTGCTGGTTATTTCCATAACAATTATAGAATATAGACAATCAAAAAAAGACTCAGTCACTTTCAGAATCTTTATAGTAGAAAGTCTATAAAAAAGATTTTTTTATCTCAGCATTCTTTAGGCCAACAATCAGAGCAAGCTTTTTGGTTTTGTGCTGTGTGTCCTTGGGGGCTTTAACTCTCTACCACATGTAAAGATCAAGATAAAAAGTCTGGGGAAAACAAAAGTTTTATCTAACTTAAGAAATCAACACCTGATATGTAATAGCAATATGGAGACAAAAGCCTGTGGTAATTCTGAGTTCTACAGCAAACTAGGCATTCACACTGCTGTCTTTGGTTCTATACACTGCACCTAATCACAGAACTGGGCAACAGAATACACATTTTTAAGATATTAAAAAAGAAAATAGTGGAATAAAGTAATCCGTTGAAATCTTCTGCATTAGAAATGCAAATATAAAGGCAATCAGTTTGATTCACCAGAGCAATAGTTTATTTCATCAGTACAGAAAACAGCGTGAAATCAAAAATCAAACTAGAGGAACACGGCATAAGTTACAGTAGAACAGACATAATTTAACACCTCTAAATGCTTTCTAGGTGTTTTAAGACGTGACTGCATGCCCTGGTAATCAGTTCAATCTTATGATACACAGTTCAGAATTTGTCTGTCTCGTATAAAGGCTATATTAAGAAATTACTTCATAGAGTTCTCCTTAATATGTCAGCAAATTATGTGTGTTCTGTAAGAGGTGGTATCATATGACCAACAAAACATCACAATGGATATGCTGAGTTTAGTGTATTTTAGCTTCTTTTTGTTAAGAGTGCTGCTTCTGGATGTATTACATAAAAATCTTCAAAAGTTCCTGTTTTGAACTATGTTTTAACTTTATCCTATAAGACTCAAACATTAATCTGACTTCATGGCTCCTTAGCCTCCAAAACTATCATAACAGTACAAAAAGCAGCTTAGGTAAAGCTAACACATATTTGTTCCTTTGCAGAAGAGAATTTTACAGGCATTTTGAAAAGTTGAATGGTACATTAACAAGCAAAGCCTTGAGGACAAAAGTGGCCTTGTTGAATGTTAGTATACAAGACTACAGCAATGCGCTAGGCATCAAAATCCTTTCACATGGGCAAGAAGTATAATACAATTTCCTCGGAATTGTTAGCATACTTTAGATATTTGATCTTGTAAATTAATTACTTCTTTTAATAGTTTCATTCTAAGAAATGAAATGTCATAATTCCATCTCTCGCATTTAGCAAATTAAAAATATCAACCTACCAGCTGCTACATTAATGCGTAATGTAGGTCTGTGCAGTATAGCAGAAGATAAACAAGTAATATAATTAACACCAATTGTTCTGGTGACTAAATTTGAATGCCTTTGCTTACTTCCTATGGCACAGGACTGTTAAAACATCATTTAAACATATTTAGATAAAAACCAAGCATGCATAATACACTTTCATTATGTAAGTATAAAAGAAGGCTGAAATTCTGAGTAAGTATTTTCTATCTCATTTGTTTTCAGAGTCTCCCATATTTGAAGAAATTTTAACTACTTTTCCATCAGGTGTTATGGCATCTTTAAAAGTGTTTTATGTGTGTAAATGGGTATTATGTATATGCATGTTTTGTCCCACAGTTTATGGCAGAATATTCTTCCCAAATTTCTGACAAAAACACACTTTTTTAGATATAAATCTCCCATTCACAACAAAGAATAAACAACTTCAAGGAAAAAACCCTCAGATTTTCTTTCTTAGCTGCTGGAAAAGAACATAATGCACCCAAACAGGTATATGAAAAAACTACTTGATAGGCCACCAATTCTGTAACAAATTAGGCACAAGAGACTCCAATTGAGATGTAACTTCCTTCCCCCTCAAGGACAAATTAATTTTAGCTTCTCAATCCACATGGGGCATTCAAAACAATTTGGATAGACATTTCAGAAGCAGATTTCTAATGAAATTGAAGTAGGACAAGGACTGCGTATTTTTGTAATTTCAATCTACATGGTGTCACTATGCTACAGGTTGCTTTTATTTATTTAAGCACTTTTTTGGATCCAAAGCCATGGCTTTCAATTATACCTCATCTCTAAATTTTACAACAGAACAGTTTCAAAGAATCTTCAAAAGAAATGCTTTCCACCTACCTCATAAAGCATATTTTGTATGAAGATAGATTAGAGCAACAATAGGTACAGATGCTTTACAAAACATCTCTAATGAAAATAATGGAAGAGCTACAAGTCAAACATGAAAAAATCTTTCCACAGTTAGAGAAGGAAACATATCAGTTAGGGTACTGTCTTTCAACCTTAAGGATATTCTCATGAAAATCAGTACAGTCAGATTTCCTGAGTATTAAGGAATAATTAAATTTATAAAACGAAAGGTATAATTTGTTTCAGAGTCTTGATCAAAATAAAACAAAGTTCTTACACTTGCCAAACTTAAATCACTGCTACAGTCTTCTCAATTTTTTATTGCAACCATAATGAACCGTAAGTAGAAAAAGCACTATTTTCTCATGCAAATTTCCCCAACAAAACATGGTAGTTATCTTACAAACATATAGATCAATAGGACACACTAAGACATAGGTGCAAAAAAAAAAAAAGTTGCTTTGATTTCTCTATCAATAATTGCTAAGAACTATGATCTTAAAGCTACATTTTAACAAAAGTTTCAGTTCATCTTTAAGCATAAAAAGGAACTGAAATGTTACACTGCAGCTTACAAGCGCATTCTTACATTTTCAGTAACTAGAAGGTACAGGCCACAGAAATGGAAACTCCTGATGTTTGCATAAATTTGTCAACACTACGCAAACAAAATAGCATCAATGAAACTTGTCTAAAATTACCCAATAACATCCAATTTCTATTAGTTCTGCTACCTTGACAGAGAAAAAAGTTCCTTCTTGTCCCGCAACACACAAACGCAAACACACCTTTGCTCATCATCTGGTCGTTTGATCAAATTGAACAGTATGTGTAGAAGCTGATCTCTCTCTTTGGGCTCAGGATGGAGGCAGGCTGTACACAGTATGAGTGGGATCAGTTCCTAAAAGGTTGCGGGTAGGGGAAAACCAAACAAAGTAAAAACGCTTTGGGCATATATTCCTTAATGGCAAAAGAAACTAAGAAGATAAATCTAGTCATGTAACATTAAAACAGTTGGAAAAGACACTTTAGAGTCTTGATCTCTTATTAAGTGACCTAAAGAGAGTAAAGGTCTACAAAAGTTAGAAATATTTTACTGCTAGGAAAAATGAGGGGAGAACCAGTACATAAAATGAAAATCTCTGCAAAGCTTAAATTAACATATGCAGGTCACCTGTAACTAGAATTAGAGGACAGTCATGGTTTCACCTGTCTTCACTATCTACAGAACTGAAGCAAACTCCACAGACTAACAAACAAAGCTCCAATGGAAAAATGCCACGGAATTAAAGATTACAATTCCCAATTGAGTATGCACATAATTTTGTGCACAAATTTGAATGAGCATTGAAAAACATACATTGGTAAAGGTGTCTGCAGACAGATATCCTCTATTTTGTGTTGACTGAGAACTATCTGATTTTTTTAAAGGTCTGTTGATAGCTTTTTTTTTTTTTTTTCATAAAGAGGCAATACCTGAAGCTGAATTTTCTTTGAGCAATTAAAATCCCTCAAGGAACAAACTAAAAAGAAAATACTATGTAAAATATTAATTGAGAGAAAATACAAGGCTGTTGTCCTAGTTCAGCAGGTGGGACCAGTTTATAACTGTGTGGGTGTGACCAAAGCTATATATTCTACACCCTCTATTCAGTTCCCATGAACTGCTAATAATGGATCATTTGCAGCAGCTGCCCAGGGCACACCTGACCCCTCAGGCTGTGAGCTGGGTGTGAAAGACACCTGTGAGGTAACAGCTGTGATAACTCCCTTCCAGCAAGTTGTTAGCACCTCCACACCCAGCCTGAGGTGTCATGTCTGCTCATGGGCCATCAATGATTCCAAACACCCCATGACTCACAGAGTGAGTTACACTCATTGTGTAATTCCCCACACTGGGGGAGGCACTGGGCTGACCCACCTGGACCTGAGGGGATATAATCTTGGGGGGTTTGGGACTTGGGAGACCATTTGTTGGATCCAGAGGAGGACCAGAATGTTGACAGGACTGTGACCACCACTCTTCACCAGACTGCGACCGTCATCTGCACCAACAGGTTTCTCACTTCTTTTTACTTTGGACTCGGGGGAACCATGTGGGGCTCAGCACAGGGGCAAACAAACATCATTCTGTTTGTGCCCCAGGGGGTTGGGTTATACTTCTGGGTTTTGTGGGTTAAAACCAATTTCTCTTTGTATCACTGCATTTATTGTAATTTTTTTAAATTAAATTGTAACTCTGATTTATAATCTCTTTTGTGTTGGGTTCATTTCTCCTGCCTGTTCACCTTTAAACCAGCACAGCTGTTCACAATAGTTTAGAGCTCCTCCTTTCTAAATATGTCTTCAAAGCTCATAGTGTTCATTCCCAGAAAAAAAAAAAATTCTAAAACTTGGTCTGGAAGTCCTTTTACTTGATCTTGTTGATGTCAGCCTTTATTCCAATTGAATTTGGAAGCCAGAGCTTCTAAGTGATTTAATATTTTAGCAACAGAAACATCAGACTGAAAAGTCAGGGGAAAAGAATAAGACAGACTAGGTGTCTGGAAAAAAACCCTTAAATATGGACAAGTAATCTGGATACTTCCTTGCACACATGCTGTGTACTTTTGAGCCATTCTCAGCAGAAAGGCTTTCCATGATAAGCTATGACAAACAAGCAGGTGACAGTGGGAAACACATCTAATGCTACAATGAGGGATTATATAAAAACCTGGAAAAATCTATGGTTATTTGTAATACCTTGTCAAGGAGTTGCCAAGTTCTTCTGACAGACATTCTAAGTGACCTAGTCACGATGTTCTCAAGAGTAAGCCTGTGAAACAAGGTGGACGTGTGGAAACACCAGTAACAACACTCCTACTGCACAACTTGTATTTTTCTAAACAGCAAGTGATATGTTTAAGTTAAACACAGAACAATACTCTGATTCAGAGCAGTGTCTGACAAACTTTTTTTCAATTTATGAGAATTCTACTCAGTGTGCTATTTTCTGCCCGTGAAGATGAGCAAGACACAAACCTATTTTAACATTATGTGATTCTGGAACATATTTTGGCAATATTTAACTCAATAATGGTACAGATTAGGGATTTTATGATTGAAGAATGAATGTGGAAATATCCTACCCCAATTGCTTAAAAAAAAAATCTAAAAGGACAGAAAGAGAAATGAGAAATAAATTTGAATGATTTGGACATTTCTATTTCTTAGTACTTCTAAGTGAGCCAGTTTTGGGTGTTGATTTTAAATAAGGGTAGCACAATGCAAAATAACATGAACTGAAAACCTGCATTAAAAAAACTTAACAAATTTCATCACATGAAGAACTAAATTTGCTTCATCTGAAACATTCTTTCCTTGCAGAACTTGCATGTTAGAATTCTTTTTTTTTTGGATACTTAACATTCAGTTTTTGCCCATTTAAAGTTCTGAGAAGTCAGGGGGGCTAACCTATTTAATTATTGGGGTTTTGTCCTTCACGGATTTTTTTTCTCCTGCACATACTGCTTTATTTAAAAAAGATTTGAAAGAATGATACAAAAATAACACACCCTGCCATCACGCTACTTTTAAGCTAAGATCTTTTAAACAGGAAATCAGACTGCAATTTGCAGATGCCCAACAAAAGTGCCAACTTCACCATAAAGAATAAAGTTAATTGAAAAAACTTTATACCTAAGAACCCTCTGTTGCTTTAGTGAGATCTAACTTTCTGAAATCTACCCTAAGTTCTCACTGTCCAACTGCTCCTGAAAGTATTTTTAAGCGCTCCTGTGAAAAACTGTGGGGAACAGGTTAATTTATTAAAGGATTGTTGCATGTCACATGTGTACAGAGTTGTGACAGGGAACAAAGAACGGTCCCTGCCACGCTGTGACCACACCACCAACCATACTGCAAGGCATAAACAGAACTACCTCAGGAGAAGACACTAACTGCGCATGCTCTCCAGACAGACCTCGTGCTGTTTGGTGGGAAAGGTATACACGATTATGCTAATGTAACCAGAAGTAGGTGAGGTTATAAATACGCCTGCTCTTCCTTAATAAATCAGATTTCTCACTCACCATTGACTTGTCTGCGTCAATACCACAGATAGTGCCCCGAATCGGGACTTAAAAGAAGGGGTATCGGAACCAGAAGCAAAGCCTTGCTGGGATATCCAACCAGTTGTAGCTTCAGTTGAACCAAGGAAGGAGTGATCCCTCAAAGCAACCACGTGCTCATCAGCACCTCTTGAACAACAAAAAAGGATTACAAGGAACAGAGGAAAAAAAAAAGAAAAATGTAATCAAGAGGTGAGAGGCTGAGATGGGCAGGTATTTCCCAAGAAAAAAGACTAACTGTCTAAGCTTTATGCTGCTTGTTAAACAGGGAGAAGAGACATTTCAGAGACTAAATTAATAGTGCTTCTGGAATGGATCGACAAAAATACCCTGGGGTTTCTGTGGGACAGAACCTCTCAAAAAATTGGAAAAGAACTTTATGAAAGAGTGGGGTATGGGGATATACAAGTGTTTAATCATGTAGCTGTGTGTAGGGAAATGAGAAGTGTGCTAAAAGCAGCGCAGGGGAGACAACCACCCCCTGGGGCTGCAAATACCACTCCCTCTGCTTCCCCTGGAGCGCCCCCAGAGACACAGAGGGTGAATATTCATGTGCGGAGAGCCCTTGGGATGGAGGGATGAGGGGCAGTGGGAGGGACATTGTGTGCCGCACACTCCGGCACCATCTTGTGCTCACCATGTGGCTGCTGAGGAGTGGTCATTTTGTGCCAGTCATGTGATGGCTGCAGAGGCTCCACTACTGCCGCTGCCATGTTCGGTTGTGCCCCAGCCTGAGGACTTCTATGGGGAATGCAATGATCTGGTAGACAAGGAGTTTTTGGGGGCACAAGGGGTTGGATGTTTCTCCTCTGGTTGATAAAAAAGGGTCATGCAGTGGTGCTGTTTGGGGCAAATGGGAGAAATGCAGGAAGGAGGTGTTATGCAACACTTATTGGAAAGTGGTTAATGCATGCCCTGTTATCTACTGGTCTCAGCAACCCCCTCAGTTTCAAAGTTTATCCTATGACATTACTAAGGAGGTTTGACAGTGTCAAAGGTGGAATTTCATCACCCCATATGTTTGCGTTTTTAGAGGCATTAAGTAGTTCATATGTGTTTACTCCCCATGATTGGAAATCCCTATTAAAAATGGTTTTGTCAAAGACGCAATACAGCATTTGGCTATCAGATGTTAGAGAGAAGTGTATGGCTTATGTTGTTGACAATCAGCAAGCAGGGATAACGTGTGCTCAGCTAACAGAACAAGAGGCATATGTGATGGATCATCCTCAGGAGATTTGTGATGTGATAATGAAGCTTGTGTTGTGGGCAATTTGGAAGCTCCCAGGTACCGATGCTGACACCAGCTTGTTGTTCGGGCTTGACACCAGGTCTTGCAGGGGCCTATGGAACTGTTTCCTAGTTTTAGACCAGTTGCAGGCTTCTTTAGGAAGCCAGATAGAAAAGGAAGATGCATGGGAGTTGCTTTTTAGACAGCTAGCCTATGAGAATTCAAATAATGACTGTTGGCAAGGCTTGCAGACCATTCCTAAACGGGAAACATGTACTATTGCTGAGATGGTGGGGGTTTGCCAAAACATGGACTCTATTGACCACCACATGGCCTCACTAGCCACAGCACTGGCTGCCCAGTTGCATGTTTCTGGGGATAGAAAGAGAAAGGATGGTGTTTTCAGTGCAGGGTGGCTGATCATCTTAAA
The DNA here is from genome assembly GCA_035583235.1 of Hafferia zeledoni. Lineage (NCBI taxonomy): Eukaryota > Metazoa > Chordata > Aves > Passeriformes > Thamnophilidae > Hafferia > Hafferia zeledoni. The sequence continues at coordinate 67,792,522 of JAWWEV010000083.1, forward strand.
AAAACTGTCCTAGAAGGTTGCCTCTGTCAACCTGCCCCTGGTGTAGGAGGGGCAAGCACTGGACTCGTGATTGTAGATCCCGATTCAACCACAAGGGAGAATCCATATCTCAGGGAAACTGGAAACACGAGGCAGAACTGCGCGTCCCTGCCAATCAAAGAGATACTGTTCAAGGCAATTGCCAGTGACCTACTTGCAGCCACCACCGGCAGTGCTGGTCTGGACCTGGCCTCCAGCCCACCTGTGACACTAACATCTACCACAGTACCGCTAATACCCACTGGGGTCTGGGGGCCACTGAGGACTGCATTGCATGCCCTCTTAATTGGCTGTTCTTCCACCACAAAAATGGGTTTGTTCGTCTTGCTCAGAGTAATTGACTCCAACTGTAACAGTGAAATTCAAATTATGCCTTGGATGCCAGTGACATGTTGCTATGTCACCAAGGGACAGAGGCTTGTCCAGTTAATTCCATTTTACAGTGCTTCTCCTGGAGGCAGAAAGTAGAGAGGTTGTGTGGCCTTCGGGAGCACAGGCGGACCACAAATGGTTTGAGCAGAAATGATTTTGACATCCCAGCCAATGATGATATGCTGTATTGATCGCCATAAATTTGAAGGCTTGGTGGACACAGGTTCCGATGTGTCCATAATTAAAGCACAGAGTGGCCTTTGGACTGGCCTACAGTATTCTCTCTGCTGACTATTGTGGGGGTGGTGAAACACAAAGGCTGAGACAGAGTTCACATCTGTGTTCTGTTATTGGGACCACAGGGGGCAAACTGCTGGGATTGCTCCCTTTATAGCCCCAATATCATGTACCCTGTAGGGACAGCATGTCTTGGGACAGTTTGGTACAGTCATGCAAATTGTGTCAGGGAAAGCCCAGGTTTTTTCATAGAGGTCATTGGTCAGTTTTTCCAGAGACCTACAAAGCTGCAATGGAGAACAGATGACCCAGTGTGGGTGGATCAATAGCCCCTAAAAAGGGAACGGCACAAACAATTGCAAAATCTGGTACAAGAACAGTTAAATGTGGGGTACATAGTACCAACTTCTAGTCCCTGGAATACCCCTGTGTTCTGCATACCCAAAAAGCGTGGCAAATGGCACATGCTCCAGGACCTCAGAGTAGTTAATACAGATACTGAGCGTATGGGTGCACTACAGCTGGGACTCACTTCACCTGCTATGCTGCCTGCCAGCTGGCCCCTCATAGTGATTGACTTGAAATACTGTTTCTTCACCATCTTTCTACACCCTGATGATGCAAACCGTTTTGGCCACTCCATCCCAAGTTTAAATTATGCTAGAGCCTATGTGAAGGTATCACTGGACTGTCTCACCACAAGGTATATGCAACAGCCCAATGATTCACCAAAAGATAGTAGCAAATGCCATATAAACCATTTGAAGACTCCATCCTTCTGCTACTATGTATCACTATATGAACGACATTTTAGTGATTGCTGCCCTCAAGACAGACTTGCAAACAATGGTAGGTGCTCTAACTAACTCTATCCAAGAAGCCGGTTTACAGATTGCACCAGAGGTTCAGTGAACTCAGCGCTGGACATACCTCAGATGGCAGATTATCCAACAAGAGATTAAATTAACAGACACTATGACACTCAATGACTTACAGTGGTTGCTAGGAGCCTTAAACTGGCTTTGGCCAATTTCAGGCATCTCTACTAAGCAACCACATCCCTTATTTGAGCTGTTAAAGGGTGATCCAGCTTTGCCTTCTAACTGCTTTCTTACTAAAGACGCGAAGCAGTCCCTGAAGTTGTGTTCTCAGGCTATCAAAAATAGACAGGGCTGATGATGACATTTTGATCTGCACATTTACCTAGCCCAAGTAACAAGCAAATTTTAGCCATCTGCAGTTTTCTTCAATGGGATCAATCAGAACCAGATTCCTTAAGGATCTTAGAATGGCTGTTCCTACCTCATTCACTGACTAAGACTGTGTGGACTATTAATGACACATTTGCCAAGCTTATTGTTAAAGGTTGGGGGTGGCTGGAAGTGATGCATGGACAGGACCCAGAAACCATCTATATTCTGGCACCAAAAGACAACCTCAGCTGGCTTCTCACAGAGCATTCTGGGATTCAGACAGCACTGCCAGTGCTATTCCCTCCCAAACCACTGGTCATGATAAAAGATTTAGCATCAGGACAGCGGATAGGACTGGTGGATCTTATCACCTGGGTAGAGAAAGAAGAACATTCGCCCGATGGTGTAATAGGGATCAGAGAAACATGTGACTAATGATTGTTGCTAATCCCTTGACCCACCGCTAAAAAGCACAACAAAATAAAGTCCTTAACCTGTATGCAAGAAAGTATGAAAGAGGCAACCACCTGGATGGGTGCAGATATGTGTGAATGCATGAAGCTGAGAGAATGTGACCCCTTAACCTATTTGCACAACAACTCTACCTTGTACACACATTCAGCCTCAGATAAAGGTTTCTAATACACACTACCTCAGCTATACACTTTTAAATAAAGATTTGACATGTTTTGCCTCAGTTACACATAGACAGTCAGATAAAAGAAATGTAGAGACCCTGGATTCATCAAGGTTAACCATTCATAAGGGTGGTTACTTCTAACAGAGTTTAAAGAATAGGTTCTGGGTCAAACAACTACTCATAATAAGGTTATTTTGCAGTCTCAATGTGTATTGTTCTGTTCATAGAGTATAGTATGGTTTCTTAGTATTTAAATAAAGAAGGGGTATGTGGGGAACAGGTTAATTTATTAAAGCATTGTTGCATGTCACATGTGTATGCAGTTGTGACAGAGAACAAATAACAGACCTAACAAACAACACTGCAATCACATCGAACAGGCGGAAATGGAACTACTTCGGGAGAAGACACTAACCACACATGCCCACTGGACAGACCTAGGGCTGACTGGTGGGAAAGGGACATGTGATTATGCTAACGTAACTGGAAGCAGGTGAGGTAATAAATATGCCTGCTCTTCCTTAATAAATCAGATTTCTCGCTCATCACTACCACAAAAAACATCTTGTTTAAAAAAAATGAAAAGGGACAGTTATGACATTTTTGTTTCATCTGCTGAAATCATCACATTGACTTGACTTTCTTATTATGTTTGACTACCCACTCAAAAATCTCGGCTGCTCCCTCAGAACCACTGCTGTATTTCAAAACAGTGTCACAAGCTGCTTTTTTGGGGGGAGGGGGTCTCTTATTGTATTTAAGGAAGTTAAAGTTGTCTTTTGCCAGCAGAGTCTGCATGAAAGGAAAAAAACACCTCAGAATACTCACCTAGAAACTACTACCTTGTGTCTGAAAGGCTAATGAGTAACCTGATACCACTGACACGGGGCAGATACAAGGCTGGTTCTTTACCTTGCAGAAAGTTGGTTATGACAGCTGATGGAATAGCTGTATTTTCTTGTCCATTGGTCACATTCTCTCACGTATACTATGGAAGAGAGTGTTCTCTGCATTGTTGCATCAGTGCTTCTACAGTTCCTTCTATTAAGGGGAGTGGAGAAACAGTGAAAAGTCTTGAACAGTGTTTTCTATACTCCCTATAGACCTAATGGACTGGAAGGTAAAACTGAAAGTAAAGGGGAATTCCTATGGGACAAGAAGAACAAAACTGCTCTCACAGATGGACAAAAATGATCAAGTGAAGTCTTTCAGTCTTAAAAGGGGCAGATTCTTCTTAGGATAAGCAGGATGATTAAGAACAAAAACCAACCTATAGCTCAGTTTGAGCTCATTCCTTCCTGTTGCTAAGGGTCATGCATTAGATGTAGATGCATTTAACAAAACTCAGACTTTTCATTCTCAAAAACAGCAGAGAATTTCTACATAAAGTAGTAGCTTTCCAATAAGACACGAGGATAACAGCATTTGGGTGTTTAAATTCAAGAGGAGAGTTCACAACATGGTTATGGAGACTATATAATTACTAATAATCAAGGAGGGGGCTTCTAGTGCTTTTTGAAACACTCTGCTTTCCTTAGGAAGGAATACCACTAATGTTACAGTCATAAAGCAAAAACATAAGTTTCAAAAAACCCCAGAAACTCTCCCTGTATTTTATTTGTGATCCTTCATAAATATTCTGTTCATCCCCAAGTCCCTCTTTTCACTTTTGTCTCTGAGTTTTCCAAACTCATGTTGGTAGTTCATGTTAGTGTTAATCAACAAGAGTGACTAGTGACTTCAGCAACTATTCCAGGAAAAGTGGTACCAGAACTTCAACACTGTTTTCTCATTAGATTCCAAGCAGTCTAACATTGAAACATTGTCAGTTCTTGCAACTTGACAAAATACACCATCATGTGTCAAAGGTCTCATCCCTACTACTGAAAAGGTGAGTTCATATCTGAGGCACTTTATATCTGTGAGCTACCCATATGTAGAACAGAGAGGAAAAAGTTATTTTGTTTTTACTGTGAGATAACCTGATGATGATGGCTAGGCTCTGCGAACGAAGATTTGGGAAGGGCTCTACCCATGTGGGTGTGTCCTTCGAGCCTGTGGATTTTTTTTAGGTGAGGCACAGCGTGCACAGAACTGGTCCCACCCTTTAACTCCTAAGGTTCATCTGCCAGGGCCGAGTGAGCTTGGACGGTGACAGTGAAGTCCTCAGGACTAGAACCTACAGCCCACGGTATTCCCAGGAGGTCTCCCATCCAAGTACTAACCAGGGCTGACACTGCTGAGCTTCCAAGATCTGATGGGATCAGGCCTCAGAGTGGCACTTAACTACCTTCTTGTGAGTTAACCTACAAACAGGTGAATGACAGACCAGTGATGTAACACAGGGCAAAGCAGAACTGAAATGACCCATCTTCTCTCTGTTCTGCTTCTGTGTAACTGTTCACACAGGTCTCCCCAAAGAAAAACTCACATTTTTCTCACCATAGCATTTCTGGACTTCTTCCTATTGTATAAGAACATGTTCTGTTATCTTTGAAGAGGATTCACTATTTGATTAAACTTCTCAATAAAGGCAACATTTATGTGGGCATATGGAGCAGTTCTTCATTATGGATTTAAAAAGGTGGCTTTTTAATAGTAATTATTATCACCTAAATTTATGCAAGACAGTTCCTCCCACATATTAAAAAAAAAACATTAAAGTCTGGGGGTTTTTTTTAAGTGCATCATATAGTGAGCATCTTACAATGTAGCAAGAAATTTTCTGTCCATGTTGTTTCCATCCATATTTTTTGCTAAGCATTCCAACAAGTCTTCCAAATCTTATTTCCACTCACTAATTACTGTCTTCTTGTTGGAGTGTTCCTTAGCAAAATAATTATCTTAAATTTAATTAGAGTTAAATGTCAAGACTGCTTACTTCAGTAGGTTAAAAGTATTTTTATTATTTCAAATATTTATGTAATAATATTGCAAATGGGTGACAATACATAAATATTATGATCGATTCTGTTAATGCCTTCCTTTAATAGTCAATGTTTATATTGTAAACAAATGCTATGTAACTTAGCCTCTGACAAAGGGTAAATAAAGTAAAATAATCTTATCAGCCACAACTGAAATAGCTACAGGTACTAACAGACTATTGCTATGGACTCTCTCGTGCAAGAACATATTTCATGTTCAGAATTCCTTCTTTAGTTTTAAAATAAAATAACATTAAATTATAGGACTAATGCATGACTCAGAACTTTGTGCTATTAATATTTAAATCACAACTCTAATTACCTTTCATGAGATTAGACTATTATTCCTCGATCCAAATTAAGCCTATCTTAGATCCCAAAGGGATGCTCTTACATAAGAATCAATGCAGGTATGGGTATGAAAAACGTTGAACTTCTTTGTCTGTATCTACTGTTTATGTGGAAACCTGCATATAAAAGTTTGTGTTACAACTAGGAACAATCAGGAATTTGATTCATAGACATCAAATTAACTCCTTATATCCATGAATTATGTTAGGTTTAACAACACAGTGTTGAAAGACAGCTTTCAGCCTAGAGATGAAAAGGATACTCTACCAGACTGAGCTATTTCATTCTAAGAAAACGACACCAGTCCCTCATATCCAAGAGAAGGGAATTAAAGGCTTAACTGGTTTATAATTTATGTCTTATGTTAGTAGGGTGCCCCATCTCCAGAACAAAAAAAGCCCTGCAAACCAAAACCAACACCCTATGTAAGACAGAAAAGGACCCGCAAATAGGCTGTGGTCAACACTATTCCCGCTTTTTAGACACATGGTCTATAGAAGCCTATCACAATCTAATTTTTTAAGAGTAAAAGATAGTACTGTAATTGTTTATTTGAATTTCTCTATTCTCCCATATTCTCTGAAATAGAGACAGTCATTTAGAAGATACTGATGGCTGGCAATTTTCATGGCCAGGACTAACACTGGAGGGATGTAAATAATTAAAAGAAGTGTTCCTTGATTAAGAACAAGACTAACAAAATACTAAGCCAATAAGGTCTTTGGCCCAAACTCCATTAAAGGACTACATACTGTAGAGTGTGGAAGTTGTACATACAAACAGGATTACTTCTTTTTCCTGACAAAAAACCACTGACTTCTACATCTTATAAAGGGTACGAAATAGTATCGCACTGATTAGTTATGGTAACAATTCTAAAGGACTGCTTTTCTCTACTTACAGTTTCACAGAAGTAATTTTTTATGGTACACCTCTTGACAATTTGGTGGCTGATTTTACTTTTGGATTTTTTTTTACATCTTAAATGAATTTTACTTTTAAGTGGCATAAAACAATTGAGAAAGCAGATTCCAATGCAGATCAATTTTTATGAACTCAAGCTACTCATTTGCAAGAAGTGTTACCACACACTGCATACCCAGCCAACAGGCTTTTCTTTTTTAAGAATTCAGTTTTAGCATTTTGTTACTGTTCATTCCAACTATGGTTTGGATTGCAGCACCTCTTTTGTTTGTGAGTGCATTCACATACAAATCTAAATATTGACATATATGTTTTCAGGGAGTTGGGATAACCTAGACACCTGAGATAAAAACAAAATAAATTTCTCTGTTGTTACATGGAATTTTAATGACTATTAATTGCTTTCAGGCAATTATCCTATGTTAAGCATTATTGATTTTACTCAGTTGAACTGCTTTTTTAGAAACAGCTAAAATGATCCCCTCAACCACCCTACTCAATACTGTGTCTGTCTTTCTTTTCTTTCTTACCTTCCATTGGAACTTAAACTACAGACATCAAAGAACAATTGAAGCTGCACCAATACACAAAAATAACTAATTTCAGAAACATGTCACCTGCAATATTTACTGGAACACATTACCAAGTTAGGTAGGCTGCTACTGACCTTAAGATGGTGAAAAACATAGAAAAAATGGCTTCTGAATCTCTGCTAAAGGACAGTAACTACTGAGAGATTGGCAACTTCAGTAAACTCAGTTTTTCCAAATTGAAGATGCATAACACATAATTTTCAGCTTCAGATTTTGCAACCAATTTCAACATGATGGATGCTTAAGGAACAAAGGTTTTACAGGGAGTCATCCAAAAATTATGTTTAACACTCACACTTAACACGCTGACCATGTAAGATCTTAAATAGTACCACTCATCTTTTCAGAGCAGACTGGCATTATAATCTGAACTCATTACACATATTTCTCAAATTAGTGATCTTTATTTTTATTTTTACATCACTTTAACATTGTGTAAAACTCTCAACATTGTTTTTAGACAAGAGTCAAAGTTGGATCTTGTTGAAGAGAGCCAAGTTCTTAGGTTAGCTTTTCATGATATTGATATTAATAAATAATAACAGATAGCCTACCCAATTTTTCCTTCAGATTCCATGACTATATCTGAAAGAACATTACAATAGTTACAGCAACGTGTGGCTGGTATCTAAAAAAAAGGGCTTTTTACAGCAAATTTCAATTCTTGAAACATTAAGCATCCTGTGCAATCCAGTCACCCAATTCTCACTTGTGGCTTTTTCAAGTAAACTGAAACAGGTAACTCATTTAAGGCAAAAATATATGTAACTTCAACTGTAAAACAAAATGAGTAGGAAATAGGCTAAAAGGTCACAAAAACACTAAAAGCAATACACAGACTATGCTACAAGCTGTGAATAAAAGCCAAAATACCACTTCCTGCCAAGCAGAAGGAAGGAAAGGAATAAGTAAGAAATCAGAAATTAAGCACTGATCCATGATCATTCACAGAATTATTCTGAAAGACTATTAACAGAACCATTTCCAGAGCACTCAGTTAATATCCCCATTCCCTCAGAAAAAAAAGGGCTGTTATGAGCTCTCAAAACATGGCACTATTTCAAGTTCACAATATCAACCGCTGATAATTACTTCTATGGTACAAAATTCTAGATTACAGGATCAGTACAAATTTCTTGAGGATTTTTCAAAGCCTTACAATGAATTTATGCAAAACACACTACTAAGTATACTATACTGTAGGTCCTGTCAACAAGAACTAAAACTTGCTCAACAAGCTATGGGTATGTTAAACCCTTTATTTCAGCACCAACTGTAAGGCCATCAAGTTTTTGTTTCATGTGTTTTCGTCTTTTTTCTTTTGTTTTTAAACATTAGATAATGTGCAATACTTACAACAAAGCACACAAAACCAGAAATTTTTTGTCCTTTTCCATCAGTCTTCCTTTGCTATGCTAAGCAAGAATGACTATGCAAACCACCATCTTTACTTACATTCAAAATACACATTACATTTTCATAAGTTAGTTACTTTCATTTTAAAGTTAAGGAAAACATATAAGTGGGATTTTGAAAAAATGAGCAAAGGGCTATTTTTGAGGAATCTTATCTTGGTTGATACACAGAGCTTCCAGAACAAGACAGTAAAATAATTTATTTGTTCAAGTACATAGTGCTGCAAAAGAACATAATCCTCATTAAAACGAATAGACAAAATAAACCAAATGTAATGTTTGAACTTAGAGCCTCCGCTCTTTATAACGTGTATTATTAACACGGTCTTCTCTAACAAAAACATTTGTGCTACCACAAAAAGATGGACCTACAGTAACAGTCTTGCTGAATGCTAATGGGAGCCTTCAGTAAAAGAAGAACTATTAGGATACCATACAGGTTTACTGCACTTACCTGACAGAGGTGTAAAACCATTTTCTAGGAGCAGAGATGCATGCACAAAAGTAAGAACATGATTGCAAGTAACAGACTTCCATGAAATTAGACACAACGACTTCAAAATGAACAAGAAAACTTCCTGATAAATACTAAAAATAAAATTTCTGCGTTCCTCACCTCTCGCTTTGCAAGCAGCACATTAGGAACAATATGAGGCAGGCAGCGTCCCAACATTAACATGACACTTTTCTCACTGTCTGCAATCCGAGATACCTAGAAAACCAAGTTGCTTGTTTGCTTTTTTAAAAAGGAGAACAGGAACAGAAAAATGTACTTTCAGAGGAATAAAGGTTGTAGCAGGCTGATCACTTACCAAAAAAATATTTAAATTACTCTCACACATTAAGCTGTAAGTTTTTGATCTGTCAGTAATTTCAAAAGCATGAATCCACTCCTAGAGACTCAAAACTTCTCAGTAATTACATATCTATCACTAGGTTTCATACAAGCCAAAATCTGAAAGTTTCATGCACATAGATTCATCTCTCCATCTACGCTTATGTCTTGTTTCAAAGCAATTATCCCTTGTTTAACTACTGCTGCCATGCAAAATAAAGGATGCTGTAGTTTACGTCAGCTGGGAACATACCTCTGATCCCAAACGGCTGTCTGCCGACATCCGACAGAAAGACAGTAGTGCTTGATGGAAAGCTGGTGACAACTTCCTGAAATATCACCAAAAAAGAGAGTGGGGGGAAAAAGCATAAATCAGAAAGGTGATGAAACAATTCCTTTCACTCTGATTTAATCAGCTAGGTAAAATGACACTCAAAAAACACGTTTCAAGTCAAGCATGCTGCAAAAGTTTTTGTTTAAGATCATCTTTGACTTTTAGGGTGTTTAGTGTGTAGCAAGAAAAAAACCTGGTGTCCCAAATAATAACTTACTTTTTTAGTTTTGAAAAATGTAACATCTTTCAAACTGCTGCACAGACAAAAATAGGACTAAAGCATGAAGAAAAGGAAGCTTTAGCAATACAAGAGGAAGCACACAATTATGCAGACAGGGGGGTGTGGGCACAGAAATCACAAGAAACAGTATTTTTGCTATTTTTGCTTAATGCTCTGATTCTGCACATTGCATAAAAGCATTTGAGTAGTTAGTCAACTTACAAGCTTCAGCACTGAATAGAGATTGCTTAACTGCCGCTTTGGGATCGAAACTTTGGATTCAAATGAACAGCCAGAACATCAAAATTAACCTTAAATTGCTGTCCAAGCCCTACTACAATGAGTATCTGTAGAACTGCCTCATGGCCACACACAGCACCAGTCAAAGCAGCCAAGCTACTCCAAGTCTTAAGCAAACACATAAAACCCTAAGCAGCAGTCTCAAAACACCTTTGTCCGAAGAGGACAATTTGGCAAAAATGTTTGCAGAAAACTGCTACTGACATTATATTACATTATACAGGCAAGAAGCAGCAGCAGCCTATTTTTCCTCATGACAACTTCCTCTGCCTTATCTGAGGCCTGTACTTAGATGCTAATCTAACACTCCTTCATCCACTATGTTTAAATAGGAAAACCAACATTTGTCTTACAAAACATGCACAGAAAGCACCTCGCCTGTATCATTATCTGCAGTCTGAATCCTCTAATGACACTGTATTAGTTTAGGAAAGGAGGCACAATTCCTATTTCTTATGTAGAAACAGTTATAATTTTTGAACTCCTAAAAATGCACCTGAGTGCACAAAATCCAAGACACATGCAAGTAAGTGTATTTTTGTCTAATAGATGGAAACATAACAGCATTTACAGTAAATATACATCATTCACCCTTTTCTAAACAAAAAAGCACATTAAGAATCAAAGTTTCTACTAATAATTGTTTAAGCTAATCCAATATACCAATTTTCCTCTTCTCACTATTTAGAAAATATGATAAAAAAGAATTTATATTTATTACTTAAAATCAAATTTCTTTCTTGACAGTATAGGTTTTGAAAACACCTTATAAATTTTAATGAAGGAAGCATGTTTTAGTTCTAGTCAGCTTGGTTTTGTGCAAGGTTCACTTCAAAAAAGTTAGTCCTTATTCTCTAAAATATTCTTGACTGAAGGCTGTACCCAAGACTTTACAGTTGTTTTACACTTTGAGAACAGGAGCAAGCCTTGCAAAGCCACAGCTTAGCATTGAGAGCAACAAGGCCTTGGCCAGCCCTTTGCCCAGACTGTCCTTCACCTTGGCATTCGTTCCACAGAATGTCAGATCCTTCCCCACTTGGAATCCTAATTAAAATCCTACAAAAGGGCAAAGTTCCATCCCCCACTTTGCAGAGATTGAAAACTAAGTAAGTATGACAATATGTCACTGAATTTCCTTGTGGGTTAAATAACAGCAAGCTCTCAGCAGTGTGGATCCTGGTACAGTTGCTGGCTATACTTGGAGTCAAGGAAGCTGCTTCTTGATGAAGTCTAGGAAAATCCTAGATGGTTATGCTGGACAGGAACAATGAAAGACTCAGGCCTCTTGCACACAAAGTCCACGTTAAGTCTCTTCAATGACTGACAGATGCCAGTAGTGAAGATTTTCAAATATATGAAAGTACAATGATACAAAACCCAAGCCCTACTATTCTGTTCCATGTAATTCGGACAAAAGACCGAATTTACTCATGAAAACAGGACTGCTACATACAGAAAACAGCTTGTATTTGGTGCAAATTACCGAACACCTTAAATTAGTTGAATAAATACATGTGGTGCAGTCTATTTCAACTGCTGCTATGGCTTTCTCCTGCAATCTGTTAGATGAGGCATTTTTCCAGGGTTGGCCATATCCTCATTTGCTGTCATGCAGCACAGCTACTCTGAGTGCAGTCATAGAAAGCAGGCTCACTTGCACTTCTATTCTCTCTTCCCATCTGGGCAAGATTTATGCCAAGAATCCACTCTTGAGATACCGAAATAACAATCTTGCCTTTTAGGATAGAGTCTTAGTTGTAATTCCTCTTAATACATTCTGAATAAATTGTAGTAATTGTCTTCTACAAATAAGCACTCTGGACTGAAATCAATAAATATCCAGCACTTCTATTGTGCTGCTTCTCCCACAGATCTCAAAATACTTAACAAATAATCTATTTTTTTGTGAAAAAAATTACTGTATTTTTACAAACCTAGTGCATAATCCAGGAAGAAAATAGATACTGTTCCATAAAACATTGTATCAAATATGATTTCCTTTGACCCTTCGTTGACATGTTAAGCCCAAAGCAGAGTATAAAAATAGCTACATATTATCCATGCATTACTTATTTCTGCAGTAAGGGGACTTCTGAAGCTAACTCAATGGGGATTCATGGCTTCATTGAACTACTTTTCAAATAAATCCATGTGCTATTATATTTAGAACAGCTGCAAACGGCAAAACAAATGCCCTTCTTCTAGATTCTACTGTCATAAATCCCACTGGAAATACAGTTCCTTCTTCACTCAGTGATTTAATCCTGTTTTGATATACATCCTTGCTATCCGCAAACCATCATTCTAAAATTCATTCACTTAATGTCACCCAGCATTAATCATTAATCTGAGCAAACAAACTTTCAAACGAGCCACAAATGAAAGCAGGCAGACAACTACTTAGCAATTAATGTACAACAGCTCTAAGTTTTGATTATTACATAGTCTAGATATTCATCTAGGATATGAAAGAAATTTAAAAATTAAAAAAGCCTCTAGAAAGCTTACATGAAACCACTGACCATTCTCCAGAAAAATCTGTTTTACTTTCCTGTTAAACACTAGTATATTCAACTAACGGAGAAGAAATTTGTCATGAGACTTTAAACTACTGTATTCAGAAATCTTTCCTCCCATCCAATATCCAAGATATCCCTGAAAAAGTGCCCCCAAGCCTCGAAGTCAGTGCAGGAAGTTCAGAAAATCCAGAGAAAGCAGGATACTTAGAATTTACAACATAAGATAATTACTTAGCAGGGATAGCAACTCTTTTTTTTTTAATTATTCTTTTTCTCCCCCCCGCTATAGCTTATGTTCCATCTGCACAGGATGTCACACAGATTTCTAATGGTTATTTTCAAATGGAAGATAATTCTAGAAACATATTACAGTATCAACACTAGCAAAACAGCACTAAGTGAACTGACCAAATACAAAGCAGGATAGCTGCCTACTTCCCTAGGAACAGCAACAGTTAGATCATAAGGTGATTGACTTGCACATCTTTGTTCACAATGGGAATAACAGAAGTTGTACATACCCTCATTAAGTTTGTGGTCCATGTTACTTCTGATGTCAACACTGTGGTTTATCTACCACTGAGTGAACAAGTCACTTGCCCTTTTCATCATAAAAACACTTGTACAGATTGGAGAGGCTTTCTCAAGAGCACTCAGACACACAAACTCAAGTCTCCAGGAAATAACACAACACGAATACCTTACTTTAATTAAAAGAATCACAGCTGCCCAGTGAAGACTTGCCTCAAAATCAAAACTCAAAAAAGTAAAATGCTACCTGATATTCTTTTTGCTAATTAAAAAATAAATAAATAAAAATAGTGCTGCTCTCCTAGATACTATAATGGAGTTATATACATCTACATAGAAACAACGAAAGATTTTCTCAACAGCTTTTTGAGCAGAAGACAATTATGAAATTAAAAGTTGAAACAGAATATTGTCTTCCCATTCACGATATTTGTTTTGCCTATTTTTTTGTTGCAACAAACATGACTAGTTTTAGAAACAAGTAGAAGGCAAAAGGAAACACTGAAACTTCATACTCAGACTGTAGGTTTGTTATACGTACTCCTTCCTAAAAAGATTAGGAACAATATAAAATTATCAGCATTGTACACTAGGAATATGGTCAGTCTTCTACTTGCATTCAAAGCAAAAATGATCTATTCATTTGGCAGAATTTTACTTCTAGAAAAATATCCACTCTCTATACAATAATTTTTAATTACAGCATGCGAGTTTACAACTTATCACTAACCTATTAGGTTTATCAAAGTGGACTGCAGCTTTAGATGATTGAGCATGTGAGGACAGTTTCTCTGTCTCTTTATAGGGTACAGAATTTAGCATATCATCTTTAGAAGTCCTTGAATCCACTTCAGCTGATAAAGCGAGGCTTGTTTCCTCAGTGTTTCCATGTTTATTGTCATTCTCAGAGCTCTTGATATCCAAGTACCGTCTATTGTCCTCTGAGACTGAGAGAGGCACTTGTTTTAAAGCAGGATGGGGAGCTACACCATAAACTGTTGACACAGCAAAGTTTTCGTTCTTGAGAAGATCTATTTCACTGAGAAAGGAAAAGCAAAGAATGAAATATTTCTGTAGCTTGCATGAGAAATACTTCTGTAGCTTTCATGAGAACACTGTTCAAATCACAAGACTAAAGCATAGAAATAAGCTCAATATACTCAAGAGTTCCCTCTTCAACTTCAGTATATTTAAAAATTCCTTTAATAGAAGTAACTTTTATCACACAAGTTGTTCAAACAAGCACTAGTTTCATTGAGTTCTTCCGTCAATGATTAGTACCAGGAAAAACATTGCACTTGGATGAATCAATGAAACAAGCAGGTAACAACATTGTTACCTGCTTCTGGCTGAAATCCCGGGACTGAGATACAAATTGTTACAAGAGAGAACTCAGTCTGGGATGCAAAACTTCAAATGCTATAGCGGTGAACCAATATATACTATCCTACCTGGCTTTGAAAATGTAACCAAGTCAACAAAGCCATTTAACAATTACAGACTTTCCCATATACTGCATTAGTCCACCTCTTCAGAGGAATGATACATTGCTGCTCATAGTACCTTACGTTTTGATCAAACTTTTAAAGTATCCTCCCCCCCTCCCCTCTTCCTTATTAAAGATACTGTCATTTCTACTAGTCTTGCTCTTTAGAAAGAAAAACTGTGTTGACATCAGTTGTTAAAACAAGAATCTTTCTAACTGCTGTACACACCACAGTACTAAGGAGTGACATAAAGCTAACAGAAAAGAAAACCTACATAAAACATGAGAACTAATTATGTTTTCAAAGAAATAAAGAAGTTACATTGAAAGAACAAAAGTAATTACAAAATTAAATTATAGGCAATAATAGTCAGCTTGAATTATTTTTTTAAATTAAATACAATGTATTAAAAAGGAAAGACTGCCATGCCCTGAAGAATTCCTAGCAATCTGATACATGTAAGTTGTCTGTTTTCATATATGTGCCAGAAAAACATCGAGAAGTTATCCAACATTTATCAGCAGTTGAGTAGATTGATAAGTACATACCTCTCAAGTCTTTGGATTTGTTCCATCAAAGACCATTTCTCACTGTTTAACACACTAATTTGATCTTCTAATTTTTGCACTATTAAACATTGCTAAATACAAGATAGAAAAAGATTTGTTTAGTACAATAAAGTAGTACTGCAAACAGATGTAACATTTCTTCTGTACAGTCTTACTTCTATTGACTGTGGTGTTGTTTCAAATACAGGGACGGTCCCAAGTATAGGAGTATCAGCCTCTAACTCATCATCTTCTACACCAACTGATGCATCTACCACATCTCTTGCAGCAAAGTGATGGTTTCCAAAGTCACGATAGAGTTGTAACAGGTCAGGAGGTTTGGGAATGTTCAATCCTACATCATCCCAAAGTTCAAAATCCTTCAAAGGAATAAAAAATAATACAGCATACAATATACTTAATTTTAATTTGCTTCTGTTCCTTATTTGACCACAGGTCATACAACAGCATAATAATTGTATCAAGACTGCATTGTAGTAAAGCACATGAAAGCTTAAAACAGATAGCAAGAAACAATTGCACCAAGGATCCACTTCATGAATGAAAGCAGTTTCACTCTAAAGGCAGTTCTAGGTAACACACTAAAGGTAAGACCTTTCAAAACTACATAATTACAATTTACCTTTTTTCTAGGACAAGAACACTTTCTAGAATCAGAAATAACATTGCTCAGATTCTAGCAGAAGTCAGTGCAGTTGACAGAAGGCTTTCCACTGATGGAGGTATTGGTCTTGTTCCCATTCCAGTTACAAGTACAGGTATAATTTCTCTGAGGCAGACAGTTACAGTACTACAGAATCATTTAGGTTGGAAAAGACTCCTGAGATCATCAAGTCCAACCTTTGACTGATCAACACCTTGTCAACTAGACCGTGGCACTGAGTGTCCAGTTGTTTCTTGAATACCTCCAGGGATGGTGACTCCACTACGTCCCTGGGCAGCTTATTACAATGTTTAACTATCCTTTCCATGAAGAAATTCCTCCTGATGTCCAAAATAGCTCAAATAGCTCTGTAAAGGACTGATAGAGGGTGCATATTCTCAGTGAAATTTGGACATAACTGTATTAAGTGTGTACAGGTGCAAACAACACAAGGCCCTCCTGTCTCAAACCACCATTCTATGTCCTTCCTTTTTTCACTGACTATGACAAGATTATTCCTTGTTATGGTCTCTTCAATGACCTTAAATCTAAGTTTTTCAAGCCTTTTACGTACTGTTCACAATTTTCATTCTATTTTTTTCATAGTCTGGTTACATGTATCTATTTGAAGAAAGATCATTTCCTTAAGGAATTATGGGAGTAACGTGGAAAAAAATACACTTTTTATATGTTAATCGCAGCATGTTTATATTTACTTTTTAGAATTAAAAATTTTGCACTTTTTTTGCCAATTATTTCATAGCATACAACATTTACAGTTGAGAACACAAAGAGTAAGGATAAATTATTCGTCTTTTCTCTTTTGGGGGATGTATTCTCACAAGTATTTGTATGAAATCTAGCACTGCTCAACTCATAACTAAAGTGGAGGTGGGTAATTCAGAAATTTCATTAAATTACCTATTTGCTTTACAGATTAGGACATGAAATGCAAGGAAAAATAGAGGGGAACCAATTACAGATAGAACTGGATGAAATTCAGTATTTAATTTCTCTGGAAATATTTCAGTTTTGTGATGAATATATATATTGGGTGTTGACATTATTGAGTGTTTTGTTTACCCATGAACAGTCAGCATGCAATTAGAACCTTTCAAACATCCCATCAAATGCAGGCCAATCGAGACATAAAACTGATCATTTAGCTATATTTGGAAAGACTTAAGATAACACCGTATGACTGAGAGCTTCTTCAATACTGCATTCCATGCCATGGGATCATTAAGTATACTCATATATATGCCCAGGAGATGACAACCAATGAGTAAATTGCACATCCTGAACAAATCAACTGAGTATGATTTAAGGAAAATATTATGTTAAAGATCTAGATCCTTGAATCTGTCACATTAGAATTCAAGAAGGTATAAAAGTACCTACAACTCACAGTACTTCACCTCTTGTTTTGCGTCCTTTAAAGAACACAAGCACTGTCTCCTTCCTACAATTTTTTTGAAAATATTCCTCAAACTGCTGTTTTCAAACCATGCTTTATATATGAAAATGCTTAATAGTATATTTAACTTTTAATCATATATATATATATATATATATATATATATATATATCACTGAAGTGAAATACATGTTTAGGACAAGTAATTTTAATTTAGTTGAGTTTCTGACAAGATCAGAATATGGAAAGCAGGCATGTAAAAAAAGCCAAAAAGCAACCACAAGTAAACTTTACCTGATCATGATTTTCATCTGAAAACGTTATTGATGTAAGCTTGTAACTATTCTTCAACAAAAATTCATTAACTAAGAAGTTTAGAGCTCTTTTCTCAAGAGGTCTGATTGGCTCCTGGAAAAAAGAACAACAAAACAATACACTACATCTTTGGTTCATCTTTATTCCAACTATGGAAGCAGGCCCGTCATAAAGTCCACGCAAAGCTCAGTTATCACCAGCCACCTACCTGAATTTCAGGACTTGATTTATAATTTTTTCGTTCCTGCAAAGGAACTTCATTTTCTGGGGAGGAAAAAAAAGTAACTAAATTTTACTCTCTCACAAAGGATGAACTCAGCTACTTCTACATTATTCAAAGTAGAGACTTAAGAAAAGGTTTGTGTACACCACCTGCAGCCTGAGTCAGGTTGGCTCGAAGGGCCTGTATGGTCTCCTTGGCTTTCCGCAGTTCAAACTCCAGGACTGGACAGGTATTTGGATTAAACACACACAGGCATCCAACCAAGGCAAGGGAAACAAAAATAAAATATAAAAAGCAAGGATGGGTGTGGAAAAAAATATACTGTTTGTATTAAACAGAAAGCATGCAATCTTTATGGAACTCATGAACACATGCAGCAGAGTTGGTCTGCAAGCAAACTGGTGAATATTTTCCATAGTTTCATTGGCCTTAAGTTAGCTAAATCAAAATTTCAAGCTGTCTGACAAGGACTCGCTGTAGGGTTTGGGATAATACTTTGAAGCTGGTATTGCCGAATGTTTTGATTTCTTGAGGCAAAGGGAGTATGTGGGCAATCAGAGCATAGATCTAAATGAAGCAAATAGGTTCTGTCAGCCAAGGAAGTTGTCTCCACCTAACAAAGTTTAAACCATGGAGTCAATCTGCTGTCCCATTGAGACTACAGACATTGTTTTTGAAAATAAAAATATACCACCAAAATTTTAATATAGGGGAGATTTTGAAACATATTTTATTTTACCATAAAAAGTAATCTCATTTTAAATCTCTATTTAAAAATAGTGGAGTGTTAGGAATACCCTAGAGCTGATTAGGATTTTGCATTAGGTTGAACACATTGAAGAGACATACAAGATAAAAAAAAAAAGGCAGAAAAAAGCTTGAAACACAAAAAGCCTTTGCTCCATTATTCAAGCTTACAGTGGTTCTAGACTCTTCAACACTTTCCAAGGTCTAGAATCAGCTTTAGATTCAAATATGTTTAATTCTAGATGCTTGTTACCACCTACTTTTCCTCTCCACTTCCCTGCTCACTGTTATTTATTTCTCATTTTCCAATGTTTCTTCCAAAAAGGGCCAGTGAAGCTTTGTTTGCACTGGGATTTCATGTGTTTTGATGTTGAGGTCATGTATATGGCGGCTTCAAGGTCCGTAATTTTGCAAAACACAGAGCAAATGTTCTTTTTATAGCCATTTAAAACGAGACTATCTAAGGGAACGTATGCAAGGAATTATCAGATAAAAACATGCATTTCATTAATTCTCAGATCAATCTAATCGCATTTAAAATATACAGAAAAGACTTTTATACTTAACTAGACGAGAAGAGCACAGAACAGCTACCATACTGAACTGTCAGATAACCTATTCAGTAATGTCTACTTTATTCTCAGGCAAAACTAAAAATGTTGCAGCTGCTTTTAATTAGAAAATATCAATGACACATTTAATCCCTGCCTAGAAACAATTTAACGTGGATTTTTGAAATATTTACACAAGGGACAATGCATGGCCAAAACAAAGCATTTGCTCTTGTTTGTGAGAAATGCTACTGAAGGCTGTAAATAAAACTGTTTCCTCTTTTGAGCGTCTGTTACTAAGACTCTTGATAATTAGCAAGGAAAAAAGATTCACTCAGTTTGCATTTATCCATAAAAACTGAAGGCATAACTACAGTACACCACATTTGCTTCATGAAAGTAACTTGTTTGATGCACAGAATTTTACTGCAGCAATACAAAAGCGCAACTGAGAATACAATGAATATGTAAAATCTCTCTAGTATTCAGCAATGCTGATCTGCAAATACTTCTGTGCAACAAAGTTATAAAATGCTCTCATAGTAAAGTACCTAATTTTAGCACTTCCTTGCATTTCAGTTACTTAGTTACAATTCTAAGTTGTAAACTACTAATTTGTTAGTTTTTGAAAATTGTAAAGAACTCAAATTAAGTAATTTTTCTGATGGAATTGACTATGTGTTAATATTTTACTCTTGTAAAATATTTTCAAAGACCAGAAAAGTTGCAGATCAGGAGTGCCCTGCAGTAGAATGATATAAATAATAAAAAAGAAAGTTAGAAAAACAACACAAACTATAAAAACTTAGGAATTCCATTCAGGAAAATAGGAGTAATACATGTCTGAAGGCATAGAAAGCCAAAAAACTCATGTCAGACAAACCCGTGTCAGACGGCAAGAATTTTTAGTGAACTGTGATGATGCTGAAAATTCTTAGAAGCCATTAGGACTTTACCCATTCAGACTTAAAAACAGATTACTCTGCTGCATGTTTCTCTGTTACACAGTGCAAGATTCTGTCACTTTGCAGCCACATAATTCCAGTACAACACACAGCATTGTTACAGTTGTACCTCATCTAGTCTTACTAATGCCACCATTATAATTGCCACCATACAAACCTGGATGATTTCGACTCAGTTACAAATTTAGCTTTATTTGAAGCAATTTGTTTGTACTTTTGTTCTATAAGCATAAATAGCTACAACAGTATTTCAATCAAATGTTAAATTATGATTTAAAGTTCTTGATTTTATAAGTTACACTGAAATGTGATCTTCTCCCAAAAACCTGCAATGATTTTTAACTCAACACATGTACTAATGAAATCAACACTGGAACTCCCTTAAATAAAAAGGCAACTTCTAATCCCTTTCTTTGTAACCATTATCAAGTACTGACTTTCAAGGTAGTGACCTGATCTCTCTCTCTCCTTTTACAAAGCTCAAGTACCTTCAAAAGCATTGACACACAGAGTTGAACTTCATGCTCAAGTGAACTGAGAACACTTGGTGAAGGAGCTGACACTCCTTATCATGATGCACAGGAGTTTTACTGCAGACACCAAACCACTACTCCTCTACAACAGGAAAGCAGAGAACAGAAATTTAGAGCTTTGATGTTGGTTAATCTTCCTACAAGGAAAGGGTATATGGTTTGCCTTAGAGGAGACAAAATTTAAATTGCTCTCCTTGCTTCCTGTTTATAAAAAGAACTCTGTCAAAGGTTCAAACAAGGGAAGGTGGTGGTGGGAGGAGTCCCTCAGAGAATTTTTCTCACCCTACCAACACAAAGGTTTTGAGAAGGTTGTTGAAGTGCCAGGACTAAGAACAAAGGAGTGGTTAACGACCCTAGATTCCAAATTAATGGGGGGGGGGGGGGGGGGGGGG